>OX276472.1:2500000-3750000 GCA_946251955.1 Acronicta psi | reverse complement strand
GATTGTTGATTAGTTATAAACGTTTTAAGTGGTATAGACCTTAATTAAACAATAGTTGTAAAGTTTGGTTAGAATTACGAGTTATTACGACTAACTGAAGCTTCCGTTTTCTTTTGGACATATTTTCACAAACAGCATCACCTCAGTACCTCATAAAGTACCTCAGTACCGAGACTAATTGTCGACCGGAATCGAACCCACAATATTCATTGAGCTTAGCGCCGTTATAACTTAGTCACGAGGCCCTTTTTACAAACCTCTAAAACACTACTTCAAAATACAAGTTTTTTATGAATGGGTTCAATTTCTAATCCTAATTTTGTTTCTACATCCACGTAAGCGAAGCCGCGGGCAAAAGCTAGTTATTTAATAATGGTACTTGATTGTTATTATCTCTTTCATTTTTTGTAGGTACATTTAAATTAGATATAAGATACAATAATACAATCATGATAGATAGATATATGAAAACTCGGCGTTTCCATAATCATTACATTCAAATCGAACAGTCGTAAGTGTGAGCATAATGCATGATAGTAAATGGAGTGGAAAGAGAAATGATAAATGACTCGACGCACTCACACGTGTTATGGAAGGGTTGAGGAAGCCTGCCAGCCACAACACTTCACTAAACCTTCGTCAAATTAAATAACTATAGTAACAATTTGAAATGAAATGCAAAGAAAAATGTTTATTTACTACAGGCAAGACGCAAAAGAAGTTAGGGATACAATATATTATTTATAGGATTCAACTAACAATTAGCAATAACAGTAAAAATTTAATATTCAATTACATGATATTATTGTGTCCTACTGCAGAAGGGTTTCCAGCTCAGCATGTACCAGGCTATATACCAGGCGCTGGTATTCTTCTGGATCTCGGTTGTGAACGGGTAAAAATAACGGTACCGGTAAAAATTTAGATGTACTATGAGCGTTTGTGCACTACAAGTAATTTTTCTGCCCGTTGTCCGATTTTTTACGGTTCGATGTAGCACGCGATTTAAAATGTATAGTAGCTGAAAACCAGCGCTGGGTAATAAATACCTCCAACATAATGCTGAGCTGGCAACCCATTAGGGGCAAGCATGCACAGCATAATATAGTGCCTTTTTGTCTCTAATTCGTTTCTACATATTATATCGCTGTGTTTGTCGGATGTGGTGTGCCTGAATAAATGTGTTTTCTTTCTTTCTTTCTTTAGTATGCGCTAATCAGACTGTCAGACAGTAAAATTCCGTGTAGTGCACAAACGCTGTATGGCTACACTACTTATTTCAACGAATTTAAATATCAACCCTCTTTATCATGAAAACCCCGACTTCGATATTGCCCGTCTCTGTTAATACGAATAGGACGGCAATTACTAGGCGTTTTTAAGAATTCCATGTAATTTGTTTATTATTTGTAAAACGGCTTTATGAATAAGTACATTACTAGATTTTGTTTAGAGGAAAATGTTGCTCAGACTGTCTTTTGTAATCTTATGTAAGGAAATGGATTTCTCTGAACACTCAAATCCGGGCTTATTTGCTGTCAGTGTTTTCTTTAGAATAATCTTTACCTTATTCGCGATTATGTAATAAGAATATTTATTTGGACTACTAACTTATAATAAATTAAAGGAGGTCATCTAAATCGGCCCAAATGATGTACCGAAGGTACACTTATTGGAAAAAAATACCCTGTATTATGCTCGTTAAAACGCTAGTCGTACTTTGTTTTTAATGTTGACTGGGTGATGAGAAAAAAACGTTTAATTAAAGAAAAATCACGCCATTTATGCACACTATTATCTGTTTCGTAATGATTGCGTAGTAAAAACCGTCAGTGTCAGTTTCGGAATGTCAAACGCACGCCATTACGGCAGATTATTAACAGTTTCATACTGATTTCATGGTAAAAACTATCAACTTGACAGCTGTCATGTACCTCCGGTACAAATTTGGGCTGAGTTGTATTGTCTTTTGATAACCTCCTTTGAAAACGACTGTTTATTTTAATCAAACCAGTCAACCGTAAAGTACATTTTAAACCGTTCTCTTATAGGATCCATCGGTGAAGGTATGGTGTGTCACGTTATATTAATGGAACATGAGAACATTTACGAGCATATAGCGTTTTACAGTATTATTTGGAGTCCCATCTTCTATTCATTGCGGCGCGGACAAAGCATTTGACTTGCTAATTCAAGCGTCGCCATTGGACGGCCATTTGGCCTCAGTGGACATACGTGAACAATTCAGATGTCACTTGTTTCGGGTCAACCTGTTCTGCGCAAATTGATTGTCACAAGGCTCAGCTGTGTGAAACATTACGAGTTAAGCTTTTGGTATCAGTTTCGTACACGTCATTGGTAACTAGGACTTAAGGTAGAATGGTTTAATAGCAATGCGATGGAGGGTAGTTTTTTAAAGTGATTAGGTACAAATATTTGCGTGGCTAAATAATAACTATAACGCTGCTAAACCGATTTGCAAGGACCTTTTACAGTCACGATCAATAGTGGCGGTAAAGCGTTGGAATCGTCGGAATTGAAATAATGCCAATATAGGTAACGCGATAAAATCTTTAGCAGTACCACAGATTCGCGTAAGTGTCGGCAGTCAGTGGGTGGGTGACCATTCTTAAGAAGCCTGAAAAGGGGGCGAGATTTAAAGTTAGTTACTTTGTGTAAAATACCGATTTTCAGTCGCATTTACAAGGCTGGTAGGTGACCGTAATATAGAAAAAAAATTGAAGACTAGCTCTAAGTAGACTGTACTATAACCAATTACTACATTTCGAACTAATTACTTTGCTTTCTTTAAGAGTATTTGGTACTATTTAATAAAAGTCACTCAGTACTCAACTACTCATTCTAACTAGACTATATTTGAACACAGTAAGTACTATTGAATAGAGTTACATAATACAAAATTCATTACAAATTTCCAGTACAAGCGTATTAAAGCATCAGTCCGTATGATTAATAAAAACAAAACACCCTTAACGAGATTCAACAGAACAAATTGAAATCGTACCTACATGTGTTCAATTAAATAGAGATATAAAAGCTTTGGCGCGATTGGAACTGAAATTAGATAAAATAATTACATTTTGTGATCAACACTCGCTTTCGGTGGGACGCCGTGGGAGCTGTTACGTGGTAATAAATATAAAATCATGCCATTATATATACCTACATAAATAATTTTTCTCTTTGTTAATTTGTGAGCATGAAATAAAATGAAAAAAAAAAACCGATAAAGTTATTTTATATACAAAAATTCGATAATTTATAACTTGGGAACTTAACGATACTTATATTCTTAATACTATTTTAAGCTATCAGTATGTTTCACAAAGCAAGCGAAAAGACAGATATATGGCATTGCGCGGTATTCTGACTGTGGAACTACCTTTTTTGGTGTTAGTGATTTCGAAAAGACAGAGGTTTCGAACTAGTGCTACTTGTTAGTCTAATGGTCGTAATCACTATATAATACTATAATACGAAGTGTCAATAAAATAGGTAGGTACAAAGGAAGAGGAAAATGTATATTATAGCCACCTGACCCTCTCCCTCCCCCTTCTAATGACAACAGAGATTTGGGCCGAAATTCAGGCGGTTCCCTTTAAAGACTCGTCCTTTAACAGTGTTTTGTTTACACAGTCCCTTTTCCTCAGTTATGTAACTTTCCTCTGTATTCTTTTATATTGCTTTTTGGCAGTTCAATGTATAATCACATTTAATTTATGTCCCTTTTTACTGCTGATAAAATGATTTAGGTTATTAGCGCATATATTTGATGAACCTTTTTTACTATTTATAATATTTCAGAGATGGTCCCTATAAAATTGGATTTATGTGTGTATGAATGAGGCCCCAGTCTAGCTGTGCACAACAAACGAATTCAGTATATTGACAGTTCGCGGGCACGAACCCCGCGAGGCACCCTCTGTATCATCCTGTGATACGTAAATTACAAAGTGTAGATCAGTGCTACGAAATGAAAGTTGCTCTACTTTACAAAATAAAATATTTCTATTTATTTTTAATAAAGGAAAAAATCGGCTGGCGGGCAGGATTCGAACCTGCGTCTTCTGGTGCGGTACATCAGACGCTTTGACCACTAAGCTACCGCGAGCCCCAACCAACCGTAGTGTACCGTGGTGTACCGAACCAGAAGACGCAGGTTCGAATCCTGCCTGCCAGCCGATTTTTTCCTTCATTAGAAATAAATTGTAATCTTAGTATGGAAAATGCTTAAAAAAATACAAAAAGATATTTCTATTTAATTATAATGAGCAGCACTACTGTGGCCTGTGGGATTATACCCTGAAAATCTCAAAAAAATATCTGTCGTTTGAAATAATTTAAGTACTTTATGATTTATGGAACAGTAGATATTTTTAGTCGAGGTTTTAATTTCGTTTGAACAGACATGAAAAAGAAGGAGGTTGATTCACTATAAGGTCAAGTTCCAGGAGATGGTTTGCTTTGGAGTAGACCTTTGTGTTTTATTTCTTGATCTAAACTGGTTAGAGGAAGAGCAAAATTCAGAGCGAGAAGTAAGAATTTGGCATAGAATACACTTCCACGACTGCTATAGCCGTCTGGCTATCATCAGAGGTGTGTAAACTCAGCTTTCAATGAGCTAGATGAACCAGATCATACGGGTTTGAACCGTTGAGCTTATAGCTGAACAACAAAATGACTAGCCCACGGCTGAATCCAGCTCTTATTGTATTTGTAAATCCCGTCTTGTAATTCTGTTACAAATTTCTTTTAAATTAAATGGGATTTTTGTTAGCCATATTTCATGTAAATCTATTCAGCCGTTCAAAAGCTATAGCTCATGTCCTAGTTGGGATTAGAAATGTTTAACACCAAAAAATCGATCAAAACACTTTTCTTCTGGGCACATAAAGTGGGGTAAATGAAAAACCGCGTGCAACCGTTATCTATAAATATACTCATCTATCTATCTATCTATTCAGCCGGTAAAATCCACTGCTGAGTCAGGGCCTCTTCTCTATTACGCAACTGCCATATTCACCGACAATCGGGGGGTGATCTGCCCTGCAATCGTTTACATCCAGCCAGTATATCATATGTCCATCTAGCTCGTGTATGTACACCTATAGGCACCACCTCACCTTCACTTGGGGTCGGCGCAGTGTTTTTTTCTTACGTACGTCGTCGTCATTCTCACACTGTCTATTCATCTTTTCTTTGGTCTTCCTCTTCTACTATATCCATCCACATTTATGTTCAAAACCTGTTTTGTAACTAGGCTCTACTTCTACGCATCATAATATGTCCATATATCGTAGATAAGCGGTCACTGCACAACTTTTCAGTACTTTTCACACTCACTTTCAAACTACTTCTTTCTCACTTTCTAACTATGGTCTAATGACCCGATAAAGGTAGCTGGGATAATGGTCCACTGCAGGACTAAGTACGGAAACCGAACACACAGGACTTCATCATCATTAAGAACACAGGAGTGGGTTTTCAATGACGATGAAGGTCGCTGGGAGTCGTTGGAGGCAGGCGGCATATAACCAGTCCTTGTGGAAGTCTATGGGTGAGGCCTTTGTTCCACATGCACAGTGGACTTCTTTTGGCTGATAATTATAATTATATTAGGATAGTAATTATTCAATTTGTGTGATTCAAACCGGGGAGGGTCATAGGTAAATTTTTGGGTGTCGGACAAACTTGTTACCTAGTGGTAATAAGTTAACGGACCATAGTAACGAACTTGTTTCCTAGTGATAACAAGTTAACGGACCATAGTAACAAACTTGTTACCTAGTGGTAACAAGTTAATGAACCATAGTAACAGACTTGGTACTATTGCACTTTACTGCTAACAAAACAGTCTATGTCTGTTATTAATGTAAAAAATGGCGTCGAGTTATTTCTGTACCCAGATGTTAACTAGGGACAGAAGAATCGGGACCATAAAGTTAGACGGACATCCAAGCGTTTAGGTGTCCAATAAATGCCTAAACACACCGCATTTTTTAAAACAATCGATCGATTAAACTGCTTGTGGAATAAAAACGCGCGTGATCGGGAAACGCGCGTCGGAAATAATTTCTGATAAATTGACATAAAAATAATGAAGTAGAGCAAGTTTCAATGCCCGATAGTACGCCAGCAAGGTTAGAGAGAGAGCAAAATTTAGAGCGAGAGGTACAAATTTGAATTTGACATAGAATCCACGTCCAACCGCTACGACCGACTGGCCGCCTCTGAAGAAATTGGCTTGAGATTTTCGTTTATAAACCGTGCCTGTTGAAAACACTATAAAAAATATTTGTGAAGCAGGTACACATTTTTTTTAATTTGGTTTTGTCATTTAATACACGTACTTTAAAATGATCAAATGATTTCATCAAAATTTTTAGTTTTTATTATAAAAAAACCGTTTGTTTTGGGACCAAAAACAGGAAAATTTGACGATGTTATGACACTCGGATTAAGAAAACTAAAGGTATAATCAAAAATCTACTCAGCGCATTTTGAAGACGACTATCTTAAGCTAATTTTGCGCTGAGTAGATTTTTGAATTTATTTTTGATCATCCCGATTAACGTGCACAAACATGACTCTAAATGGCGTTGGGCGCGAGAGCGCCATCTTTGACGCCTGATTTATATAACAGAAACTAACCAGAGGAACGTGAAAAAAATACGTAGATAAAGCTAATATAACATATATTCTATCGCCATAAAAATATATGACACTATATCCTTCCTTTCCTTAAAAAAACGTTGCGAAAATGAGCTAATAATTTGACAACTGCCAAATTTTGCTAGACTGGGGCCTTATGAAATACAAGGGCAAACGATCAGTTCAGACACCAAAATGAAAATGACAGATTTTACCAAATTAATCTAATCAGACAGAAAATAGGAGATTACTGACAAAGCTGTGGGTCACCAACAAGTAAACAATACACACTTTTGTTTCGGTTTTGAATTGTTGACAGCACGTTGACAGTGCGCGGGTTCTACATAGTAGCTGTGTGATAAGTCGGTTTGAGGAGTTAGATGGCTAGAACGTGTCCTCAGTCCTGCACACCACTTGAGGCTAAGTCGTCGTCTCCGCTGTTAGAGCACCTACGGAGAACAGCCTACCGTAGCTCCGAACCGGGAACTGGTTATGCGACGCGATAACCAGTTCCCGGTTCGGACGCACAAAAGTTGGAACACACAAAGGTTCTTTACGTCTGACTCCAACGTAAGGCTTCAATTATTTCATATGATAAAGGTAACCTACCTATATATATCTCAATCGCTGGTTTCCGTCGGAAGAATTACTAAAGAAAAATCTAACATCTACGAGGGACGAGCCGTGGGGAAATATAAGTTAAGTTATTTAAATCGAAAATGTTTTTTTTAAAAGCACTAAGCTTATATCAGTAAAGCTCATTATAGATTCTGATATCTGAATATTTACAAGAACTCGTGGATTTTGACAAATTATATTTCCAAGAACATATTCAAAGATAAATCGCTTTTGTACTAGAATTTCATAATCCACATTTCTCCGAAAGATGCGAGTACATGTAAGTAAAATTATTTATTAGAGCACAATTTATTGATAGATATTGTATCTTACTAATTGAACATAATCCATTAGAAGTTTTATTTATTTAACATACAAACGTTATTACGTTATCCAGCATTGGCTTACAATGGTACTACCTACTACAATACAAGAAAAAACATATTTCTTAGGCTGGTACTGGGTTAATGTCTAATACTGTCAATGTTGGAAAGAGTGAATTCAGGATTTTATATCTTTGATAGTTCATTACAAATGAGTCTTGAAAGGTCTAGGGTGGATGGATATCCTAGATAGTGGAAACCATATAATCTTTATAAAATTATTATGATCTTTCTTACCTTTCCTGGATCGCTGCGAGACACCGTTCTTGAACCAATGTACAGGAGGCGACTACTGTAGCGATTTTTGTACATTTTTTATTAGAGTTAATAAAAATGTACAAAAATAAAATTAATAAAATAAAATGTACATTCAGCCTACTATTATTAAAAATATTAGAATCTATGGAGGAACCGAACTCTTGAGTGGACTTTCTAAGCAAGCCTGGCAACCCCCCCGCTAATCTATCTGTACTAATCGAGCTATTTACAATATTATCATCATTTGCTCCCTTTGTAGGATTGTTCTAAGTTCATGAATAGGGATTTTCTTTGATCTACAAAGGAAAACAATTCATATTAAACCAAACATATTCATTTCCGTGTGGTTCAAAGTAATCATGTTGTGCTGAAGACACTCGTTCACAGAGAAAGACTAACCAGAAATAAATGTTTGGATAGCCGAATTAATATTTCGGGTGATATACGTAATGGAGGATAAAATAAATAATAGGATAACTTTTAAAAACAGCATATTAACAGCTTTATTAGACTTGTAGCCGTTAGTGCGGCTACTGCGGCCGTTTTCTAGGTTCAGCAGTAGATTTGTGCCCAGTAAATGTAAATAGACTATTTCATGAGACATACTGACTAACTATACATCCACAGTCACGCGAAGGGTACTGTGAAGGCTATATTGGCATTGATGTGCCAATATAGCCTTCGCGGATACGGGCGTGATGGTATTATAGCGATTAATTTCAGTATTATGAGACCTGTTTATTTAATTACCATTTCAGAATATTCAGTGCTCATTGCATTGTGTGCTCTAAAAAAAACATACAGTCGAATTTAGAACCTCCTCCTTTTTTTGAAGTCGGTTGAAAACAGGTGCTTAAAAGGGAATACTCAGATTAATTATGTGAAAACAGGTTTTAACTTTTGAGATACAAGCCTAGGTAAAAAATACGGTGTAATCCCAGGCGCTTTTAAATATTATCCCCAGCACTCCAAAGTTACACAGCCCAATTATTTATTAAACAACTTTTGTTTCATAATTTTTGGAAATAAGATAAAAATAATGTTTGTAATTTTAAAGTTAGACGAGGTAGCATCAGTCAGATAAATCGGTTTTACTAGTTTTAATAACTTTTAGTTGGAAATGTAATTTTTGTTTAGATTAAAATTTTTTGTGAAGGATGTTTGCTCACAATGTTTGTTTTATTGATACCGTTAGGGTCTCATCAGGGAGAGCCCTTCTCTTCGTGATGAAACATATCAGCTTTATCTACTACGCTAGCTTAGTGCGTTTTGTCTTTTGTCTGGTATGTATCATAGTAAAAAAAAAAAAAATTAGTCAACCATTTTTAATTATCATCTAGATCACGGTAAGTATATTTATTTAATACTAGCTTCCCGCCAGAGGCTTCGCCCGCGTGGTCTTATAATTTTATCCCCGTTTTTGCTACATTTTTCATTACTACTCCGCTCCTATTAGTCGTAGCGTGATGATATATAGCCTATGTTACTCGGGGATAATGTAGCTTTCCAAAGGTGAAAGAATTTTTGAAAACGGGCCAGTAGTTTCGGAGCCTATTCATTACAAACAAACAAACAAATCTTTCCTCTTTATAATATTAGTATAGAAAAAAACACCAAATAGAACTGAAAATTTTTTACTTATTACATATTGAAAATTTAAATATACTTAGATACGTTATCTTTTTTAATAATTTCGACAGAAATATTATTCTATTTTATATTTTTTCAACGTAGCAGCACAAAGTACCGTCCGTGTGCACTACCAAACAACTTCGATCTGTCGACAGTCGACACCGAAAGCCTGCACATCCTTTTTATACAGTTTGTACACGTAGTGGGGGAACCGGTCGGTTATTTAATATTAATCTACCGTCATTTTAATAATTTTAAAAGAAGTTATATTATGTATCTGACATGTTACGATAATAGGCTATATCACTTGGTGCCACCACCACTCAAGCCGTGCCGAGGAGCCAATGGGGATCGACTCCATCCTTGAGCAGCGGCCCCCACCTTCGGGCGACTCCGCCGGCAACACTCACTCGCCGTTACCGAACCGCACACACGCATCGGTCGTCTTCCTATATTACTTGCGCCTATCGATAATTATACAGTCTATTTACCGAAGTATAGCAGTTTTATTCACTAGTCGAGACCTCCAGCTTACAACTGGAGCTTGACTATATTTTTACCCAAGTGTAAAGTACTTGGGTAAAAATATATTTTGCGAGGAGTAGGCCTGCGTGATAGCAAGCCTTTACCTAAATAGTTCCTTTATTTCTTTTTACTACATGCTCGTCGTGTCTGGCTCCTTTGGGTTATAGCGTGATATATTCTTTAAATTTTCTCAAGAACTGGCCTATAAAATGCAAAAAGAAGCTTAAACATCCGACTGGGATTTCTCGAGATTAGCGCTTCCATACAAAAAAACCCTTCATCTTTGTTTTAATAACATCATTTTATTAACAATATGGCACGTGGAGCCTTAAATCGGGACAACCAACGTCGGGATTTAAATTATAATATACGCGATAGAATCCGTAAAAAGTAGTTTGATTTCAAAATAATATATAGCACGCTTAATTATTGAATAATTATAATATGAAATTGAATATTATGTAGTCAATGAAAACATAATATTTTCAGCTGCTCGAGCTCTCACGTCCTAAAATACCTATGTAGGAAGATTTACATTATGTATGTGTACGTAAAACTTAAACTGTGTAGTGGTTGCGTGCTACGCAAGAGGTCCTGGGTTCGTTTCCCGGGGCGAACAAAGTAGTATTGAACAATTCTATGAAATTCTCATTAAACAGGTTAGGGTTTGGATTTGTAGGCTCACCCCCTATTACATAGATGGAAACTCAACATACCGGTGAACACTGAACAGTGGGTGTACATCTACACATGCCGTGTACATTTACGTGTTAGTGTGTCTCTCCCTGCAGGGAATAAAGGCGTGATGGTATGTGCCTACATATATAATTTAAAAACAAACAAATGTGTTGGTCGTTTTCAAATAGATTTAGAAATGTGTAGAGTTGAACTCGATCCATCATTAATTAATTCAATGCGATCGACGTGATAGCGGGATTCAAATTAAATTGATCACAGGGTACAATGGAGTTTGCATTTTGACCCGCGAGCGATGATTATCGCCATTAACCGAAGAGATTGAATGCTTTTGGTTAAATTTTATGTTTTACTAGCTCCCCGCCAGCGGCTTCGCCCGCGTGGTCTTGATAACTTTTTTCCCGCGTTTTTGAAACATTTTTCATTGATACTCTGCGCCTATTCGTCGTAGCGTGGTGGTACATAGCCTATAGCCTTCCCCGATAAATTTTTATTAGCTATAACACTGTTTTTTTTTTCAAATCGGTCCGGTACTTTCGAAGCATATTAAATACAAACAAACATTCAAACAACAGCTTTCGACGAGCACACGACACGAGCTTTCGTTTTTAATAATTCTAGTTGAATCTTTTTTTACAGCTAGCCAAAAATATTGACGAGATCTGTATATTCTGTCGTAGGTCCTACAGGTCCTACAGGGTAAATAAAGTCATATTAACTTACGAGTAAAACAAATGATCACCTTTACGGCTGTATGTTTATTAGATTGAAACAAAGAGAGGCAATATGCAGACAATTGTTATAAATTGTGACGTTATTACTTACGTACGGAAATTTCGTAATAATGAGAAAAGTCTTTGCAAAGTTACATTTTTACACATTTTATTTTGATCTAAGAATACAAATATTAACAGAAGAAAACTCTATAAAAAAGCTTTGAATCTTACTTATTATGTTGACATCATTTTTCCGCTATTAAAAGTTAACAGCGGGAAAATGATGTCAACCACTATATATACAATCAACTCATAAATAATGCAGTGCCTAGTTTTGAAATGGAGTTTCGGAGGTCTGATCGCAAACACTCCGTCCTAAATACTACAGTACTGTTCCCAACATACCTAGGTACTTGGGAACAGTACTAGGACATAGAAGTCCAATAATCACTAAGGATCGAGCAAGAAGTCATCAGTTTGAGTACTTCGGAACCCATGAATGCATTAATTGAACTGAACTCTTAAGGGATGCTGTAAATGCCTCCACGATTGATTTTCCAATCCTGGGTATCTATTCTAACCGTCAGCCTCGTCAGCTTAACTGACTGGCTACTCGTTTCAGCATTATTGTGTAGGACGTGTAATACACTGCACTAATAACTATGTGACACGTTCCTTGTTTTTATGAATAAGTACCTATATTTCTAACCCAAAGAATGTAAATGAGGTCAAGGCAATCTAATTCAATGATGCAAGCCTTTTTTATAAGCCCTTAATAAAAGGAAAATTCTAAAAATCCTTCCTTCCTTTACTTCAATTTCGATCATCTTCAGTTCCCTAACTAGGTCAACCGGGGTAGAGATTTCTGGGTCCCGAAGGCTCCTCCTGGTAGGTACTTAAACCAGAACCGGCGCTCGTCTCCAATATCGTAGTACCGCGTGACAGCGACAAATGACCATTATCTGTTATACAGATCTGCAAACACCCTCTACTTTGTCTTATCGTCTGGGGTCGTATTCGTAGTCAATTTATGTATGTGTGCCACATAATATCTATGAAGAGTAGTGTAGTACCTACCATCCAAATATATGGAGGTGAAGAAACTTACTATCTATCGAGAGATGTAGGCCTCAATATTCAAAGTGTACTTACGTGTTATGGGAAAAAGATTGCAATGTAACAGGTAAATAACGTTGCGCCGGCGGGGGCTAGGGCTGTAAGCTACTGTTTATTTTTTTAAACTCGATAAGCTCAACTTATCCGAAAATCTGTTTCAAGGAAAATTCACTTTATACAGCGGAACTTGTACATTACTAATTTACGTAAACTGCTCGTAATATTGATAACTTGATAGACACTTCTATAGTAAAAATCAACTAAATACCTATTTATTATCCTACCGAGGTATCTAACTGCGCCTTTCGGCGCGGCGCGTTTGTGGCCTCATAAGACGTCTAAGTCAGAGCCATAATTTGATAACAGAATGTGAATTATGTCTTTAAAACTTATATTTATTAATGAATAAACAACGCAAAGACTCTTTCCTTCAACGTGACTAAGTGGTATTTCGCATGACACAATTTTATTCTCAATCAATCAGCTTGACAACCCTAACACTTAATAGTGTTTTCCCGTTATACAATATTTCGGTCTCTCACGTAAGCGTAAGTCGTAAGCCCCATCTCTAGGGATGGGGGTAGGAATTGAAACTCTGGAGGGTCACAAGTTTTACAAATTTATGGATTGCGGGGAAAGGTGCTGTGAAGTAACGAACCTTGGTACGTGATTGGGATAGCCGAAATTGTTGGTTTTCAGTACCCATTTATAGAAAATCTTTGTTAGAAAACGTATATACGATAATTTGAATAAAGAATTAAACTTATTCACAAAATATTTTCGCAGAATTTTATACGTAAAGAGATATGAAATACATACTATAGGTATGTCTATTTATATGTATATTCTCTATATTATGTCAAAGTACGTAACTCCTTATAACTAATATAAGGTTCGAACTAAAATATATGTCTCTAAGCGACCCATAACTTTGTGGGCCAAATTATCGGCAAAATGGGTCGCAGATGTGTCGTGTATCTAAACAAAGAGAACTACGGAAATACGCTCCATTTCCAAAAGTATATATTGAAGTGAATCTTCCACATTTGTGTATAATATAAAAGGCAAAGATGACTTTTACTGATCTATTAACGCACAGCTGAAAGCACTGAACGGATTGGCCCGAAATTTGGCACACAGCTAGTAATTAAATTCCCACGAGATTGGGAATAACTAGTTGAACACCGGTAAAATCGCGTAATGAAAGCGAAATAAGTCATTTAATAAATTTAAATAGGACCGCTAGTACGAGGCGGTCAACGAATGAGGATTTGATTTATTCAGTTATAGAAAGTTTGGGAAGTTAAAGCTATTACCTGTCAGTTATTTTTAATTAAGGAAAAAATCGACTGTAGGGCAGGAATCGAACGTGCGTCTTCTGGTTCCGTACACTAGACGCTATAACCGCTAAGTCAATTTTATTTCCTTCATTAAAAAATAACTGGTAATCTTAGCATAGAAAATGCTTAAAGATACAAAATGATATTATCTGTCATCTAAAACCACACCCAGGGGCGAAATGAAATTTGATATCCCTAAGTATTAGGTATATCGTAAGTAAATAAAATATTATGCGCTCAAGTGCTATCATCATTATCAAATTAATAAGGGAATCTTGAAACTGCATGTCCCTGTGTTTAGTAAACTACAATGAATAGTTTTAGGAACGACGTCTGTGGTCTAGTGGTTCGAGTACCGGACTGCTGATCACGAGGTCGTGGGTTCGATTCCCACAGGACACAAACATTTATTGTGAAGAACTTAGGTGTTTGTGTTTGTCTGGGTGTTTCTTATGTATTATAAGTATGTATTTACACAAAAAAAAGTATATAAGTATTATATGCATTGTCTAGTACCCATAGTACAAGCCCTGCTTAGTTTGGGACTAGATGGTGCTGTGTAAAAATGTCCCAGGATATTTATTATTTATTGATGGTGCTTCTATTCACTGGTAAGTCACTTAATCCATTCCATTAAGAAGCTGTCTAAATAGTGCTTCCGATCATTGTAATGATTTCTTCCATTAATAGAACTCGGCTGTTTCCTTCATTGAATACAGACCGTGAGCAGTTTGTTCCATTCATTTATATTAGCAATCAAAATAAAAAAAATGTTCCCATTATCATCTTCTTGTCTGTGTATAACATAATTATACCTTTATTTAGTTATATTGTTTGTTTCCTTGTAACATAAGACTTAATCACACGTAGACAATTACTTAATGTGCCAGAAGATGTACTCTAGTTAATCTTATTTCTCTAAGAATGTACTCTGGGGAGTGATAAACTGATAATTGATCATTATTGTACAACCTTCGCGGAAAGTGTAGGCGCTGGGCGCTGGCGTGACGAATAGACACATTATTTACGACTAGGAGCCGAGAACAGATTGTCTTTACGGAGTTAAAAGTTTCTTGCCGAGTTTTAAAACGAATTGGTCGTATTTGGGACATTGATTCTAAAAATCTATACTAATATTATAAAGCAGAAGAGAGTGTGTGTTTGTTTGGTTGAACGCGCTAAACTTAGGAACTACTGGTCCGATTAGATTTTTTTTTCAGTGTTAGCTGTTTAACGAGGAAGGCTATAGGCTATATATCATCACGCTACGACCGGGAAAATGGGGGACAAATCAACTTCTACTATCTATCTAAAGGATAGTTTATAAAAAAACTGTTAAAATTTTAACTACTAGTCTATTTACTATATATAACAAATAAAAATAAACATTTTGTTAGTAAGTACTCTGTTTGATTACGATGTAAGTTTAGCGAGTTTTGAGTTGGGTTGGTTGAGTAAGTTTCTGACAAATGAAAGACGGAATAAGATACATTGTAACGCACATCGGGTACAGCTAGTTTGAACCTCAGGACCTTAAACTCAGTAGCCGCGGTTACAAACACGTAACCAATTACCGCGAGAGTACCGCAATGTATCCAATCAATCATATTTATTACCAACGCCAAAATATTTTATGAGACGCTCTAGTGTTAGCCTAGATTCAGACCCAGCTGGCGTTCCAGTTTGTTATTTAAAGACTGGTTATAACATATATTATATAAAACAATCAATCATAAATATTACTTCAACTGATATATTATGTAAATATATCTAATATGTCTATCTTCATTTATATTGTCTACATCTTATCTTAAAGTAAGTAAAATGTATACTTAACAGATTTGTTAAGCAGATAATAGTTTTTTTCTATTATCGACTATACTGTGTACAGTATTATCTCTCTGACAAATAAAAATCACCCTTATTCAATCCCGTTGTTTACGGATGATTTTTATCTGTCAGACATATACTTGTGCTCTTCACTTAATGTGAACTGACCCGAACAGCGTGGACGCGTGCTCAATTTGTCGTCTTACTATCATAATAAAGAAATAAGTATATTTATTAGTAACGATGTGCTGGCTAAGTGTGATCTAATGCCTCGGCTGTTGCTAAATGATTCGTAGGATATTAATTTACTTGTGTTCGTAGATTAATTGTGTAGGATATTACATAGTTTTTGTTTGTTTATATTATGTACAGTATGTTGTTTGATTATATTATGTATAGTGAAAAAGGATGGAATGCTCAAATGTCAATTCGATCTTATGCAGGATTTGAACATGTATTTAAACATACTCTAAGGCCAATTGTTAAGTTTATGTGATGCCAAATATTATAAAAAATATTTTTTTTTCACATTAGGAATGCAGAACGCAAGTCTGTAGTACTTTTATACTTACCAAACTTTTTAATATAATATTAGAATCAACTAAATGACGCTCTTTAAAGCGTCAAGAAATACTTAATCAAGTTTCAATACAAATATATAATAACTATAAACTTTTACTGCCTCAAATATAATCTGCACCGAACTGCGATACCAATTCAAAGAAATGATTAACTTTCTAAAATAAACTTTGTCGTCCAAAGATTGTAATCGAAATTTTTGAGCTGAAGGCGAAATCTGTATCAAAGGCTGGCTAGGAGCCAACGTCTGTCGGCGTCGATATTAACTTGATCGGGTGCAAACACTGTTATATACATAATTGTACAATCGACAAAAGACTTAGATATACCTACAGACAGCGAAAGACATTTGCGTCTAGACGTAGATTGTGTTACAACCCCCATTTATTGTAGGCAGCTATTAACATTTGCGTTTCGACACATATTGTGTTATACATTTACATTATAATACGACTAGCTTTCCGCCAGCGGCTTCGCCCGCTATCCCACGGGAACCATAAATTTTACCGGGATAAAAAGTAGACTATGTACTATTCCAGACTATAATCTATCTCTGTGCCAAATTTCATCCAGATCCGTTCAGTAGTTTTTGCGTGAAAGAGTAACAAACATCCATCCATCCATCCTCACAAACTTTCACATTTATAATATTAGTAAGATTATAGTAAGATAAGATAAGAAGTAAGATAAGGTACGGAATTAATGACACAATTCCATTAAATAGTTGAACTTTTCATTAGGTCATTCCTATGCATACCAATGCCTTTATTATATTCAGCTGTATGCTAATATGTATTGAACAATTGCATGCTTTGTGCTATACGGCAAAATGTGTATTTGCATCTACAATTCAAAGTACGTAATCTGTACTTACCACATTTTATGTAAATATAGAACTTGAATTAAAAATGTAGGTAATATTTTTTTTATTTAAAAATTCTAACAAGCCAATAAACATATATCGGAATAACTCCCTCATTGGTCACACTGTTCGAAACTTGTTTCGCAATTTTGTAGCCAACTCGTCGAAATTCCGTATAAATTTTGCGGGCTTCGGCATCCCGGGGTCGAGGATGGTATTTGTGTGATTCAGCCCGAAATACTTGAACGACTGCACGGCTATGAACCGTTTTGGGTCATTGTAAAGTACCAAAGTGCGTGCCGGTTCGTTTAGTAGTAATCGCCAATTAAGGGGTCCCAAAGCCCGAGTCGACTGCAGGCGAAAGGAATGAGATTTGTACAAGAAAAAAAATTTCAATAGCATCAAATCTAAATATAATTTAGTATTTACTTATTCTGCTGAAATTTGATTTCATAACCTGTTTTTATTTCTAAAAATGTTTATAAATCATAAGGAAAAATACATTTTTCTGCAGCGACCACCTACTGTGCTATTTCTACGCTGCTACGGCGTAGCTTAGTTCATGACGTCACTGCTACGAGGCTACGTCGTAGCAAAGATCTGAACAGATTCTCTCAACGTTGTTGCGTTGTTGTGTATTGAATGAATTTTTTTTATCGACGTACATCCGAATACCATGAGTTCAGTACATGATTCTGGACCCCCCTGCGTTGAAATTTTCAGTAACTTTTTTCACCAATTTTTTATTTTTTTCTGTAGTTTTTTTTACTTGAACGTGTAAAAAAACATTATTTCTATCTACCCAAATTAGATTTATAATTAAAAAATCATTATTTCATTTATTTCGGATCGCAGGCGTGATAACATTCACCGCAGAGCGTTATAATCGCGTTTTTAACAATACACTGCGCGCTCAAATATGACAATATCTGTAATAATCGATCATTTGAGCCATATTGTGCTCTTCGTTAAGAACGGACGTGTCGCTTGAATTAAAATAAACAAATAATCATTTGCCGATTCGTGACCTCGTTTTACGCAACACTAATAATCGTGTCATATGTAAGGTGTAAACATAAATATCATATGAAAAGTTTAATTTTAAAAATGTTCTGTGTCTGACAAGTTAATAACTAATTATACAATGGACAGCAGCCCCTTCAATCGGAGTAGCAGGACTGCTCGTTCTCCTCCTCCGACCCCTGCACCTTGTCCTAAAGCGCCGAGCCAGGAAAGCGATGGCCATGGAGTTATTTCAACTCCTGAAATCCAGAGTTGGATGACGACCATTGAGCAGTGCCTGAATGAAGTTTGCAATATCGCAGCAGAAGGCAAACTTAACTCAGAGCAAAAACTGAGAGTCAATGCACTATGCCGAAGAGTGTCCAACGGTACATCGCATATGGCAGTGCAGTATCAGTCCCTCAAAACAAAAATTGTTCAGGCCTATTCGACGATCAACTCGCTCCAAGACCAACATGATCTGTCACAGCGGCTGCGGGACCTTAAATCGAGCATAGAAGAGACATCAAAACCGGCCGTGGGAACCTCTTTTGCCGACATGGTGAAAAAAGGTACCAACAATTACATTCAGCCCACCAATTTAAGTTCAGTAGCAATCTACCCTAGTGACAAGCTGAAATCAAGTGAGGAGACAAAATCCCTTGTCCAAAAAATTATCTGCCCTGAACAAATGAAATTACACGTAAGAGGCCTCCGCAAGACAAGGAACGGGGGTGTTATCATCAGCACGGATAGCAAGGACGACGTTGAGAAGATAAAGAAGTCAGAACAGCTGTCGAACTCAGGACTTACAATTGGCGAGCCGCATAAACGAAAGCCTAGAGTAGTAGTAATCGGAGTGCCCTCGTCTATGCAAGAAAAAGAAGTCTACACTTGTTTATACCATTAAAATTTAGCAGACCAATTTAAGGATCTTACCTTGGAGACATATTTGACCTCGATTAATTTAAGCCATAAGTCCGGCAAGAAGGACGGAGAGACCTGTAATTATATAATTGAAGTATCTGCAGCTATTCGTAAAGCCCTTATAACAAAAGATAGAGTTTTTGTAAATTGGTCATCTTGCCCTGTGAGAGACTTTACTCTGGTTACAAGATGCTTTAAATGTCAGCAATATGGCCATGCTGCCAAGTCCTGTCGGCAGTCAATTTACACCTGTAGCCACTGTGCTAATCATGGACATTCAATCAAGGACTGTCCAAAAAAAGCGGAGGAGCCTAAATGTGGCACTTGTTCGCAATTTAAAAAGCCATGCAACCATAATACAGGATCTGCAGAGTGCCCGGCGAAAATAATGGCAGAAAAAAGGTATATCAATTCTGTTAATTATGAAGGCGCCTAAGAGCGCCGCTTTACAAGGGTTATTATCTGACCTACTTTTTATATTTGTCTTTTTTTTTTTTTTTGTTATATTTTTTACTTTTAGGCATGATAAATAATTTAATGAATGACTTAGATAATTTCGCTGTATCTGAGTCTAAGGTTTGTGAGGTAGAACATTGCAAACAATATCTATCCTCTTTCTGTAATCCACTAACCATTTTAACACAAAACATACGTAGTATTTTTAAGAATTTTGACAGTTTTAGCACTTTTCAACAAAGACTTAACATAAATTGTGACATTATTGTTCTAACCGAATGCTGGCTTTCCAAGCAATATAACGTACCACAAATGGCGGGATATAATATGTACCTAAGCATGACATTAATCGCATCATTTCTAAATTAAATACAAATAAACTTGAAGATGATTTACGCAAAATCGACTTTGACCCGATTTATAATTCTGCTGATCCACAGTTTTGTTTGTCGTACCTTATAAAGAATGTGCAATATGCAATTCAAATAAATACATCAAATGTTTGTTTAAGTAACAGAAACTATAATATAAAGCCATGGATTACTCCAGGTCTCATTCGCTGTATGAGTAATAGAGATAAATTACATATGAAGGCAAAATCTTATCCTGAAAATTCAATATTGCAATTAACATATAAAAGATACCGAAACTTTTGTAATGATCTTCTAAGAAAAGTTAAAAACAGCTTTGACAAAAATTCATTAGAAAAAGCTGGAACGGATAGTAAAAAGATCTGGAATTATATTAAAAATATAACATATTGCTCAAAAAAACACGAATCATCTTCGGATTTATTAAATGCACACCCATCACATATTACATCTGCTAATATCGCTAATAATTTCTTTGTAAATATTGGCAAATGTCTGGCAGAAAAAGTTAAGGACCAAACAAACAATTTTACTAGTGAACCTTTTACGTATAATACTTCCCTAACATCCTTTGTGTTGCTGGATACTGACGAAGCCGAGGTAGAAAGGACAATTATGAGCTTAAAAGACGACTGTGCGGTTGGCTGGGATAATATATCAACTAAAATTATCAAGCAATTTAGGCATATTTTGGTTCCACCCCTGACTTATATCTTCCAAAGATGTTTATCTGCAGGGCTCTTTCCCAAGTGCCTCAAAAAAGCCGTTGTTGTCCCTGTGTATAAGTCTGGAAGCAAAGATCAAGTGACAAACTATAGGCCTATTGCCTTACTGCCGTCGATGTCCAAAATATTAGAAAAAATAATAAATAAAAGATTGGTCAAATATTTGGAAGAAAAATCGATCTTATCTAATACGCAGTTTGGATTTAGACCTAAAGTATCAACTGCCGATGCCGTACATCTGCTAACGGACCATCTAGCCCAAGAACTTGACAGAGGTAACCACACAGTAGGAATATTTCTGGACCTCGCCAAAGCTTTTGACACAGTTTCCGTCCCTATTCTATTGCGCAAGCTTGAGACTATAGGTATAAGAGGCACCCAGCTGAAACTCTTCAGAAGCTATCTAGAAGAACGATCCCAATGCGTAAAAATAGACAATGTCATCAGCTCTGATCAGAAAAATACTTCCTTCGGTATTCCTCAAGGAAGCATTATTGGGCCTACTCTCTTTTTAATCTACATAAATGACCTCTGTAATCTCAAGCTAGAGCATGGAATGATCATTTCGTACGCTGATGACACTGTTCTACTTTTTTCGGCTGACTCAGATCACGAAGTTTACAAGCATGCGCAACACGGTTTCAATGTTGTTAATAAATGGCTTCAGCATAATTTACTAACACTAAATGCAGAGAAGACAAATTATATTAAATTTACGATGCGCAAATTAATATCACATACTAACACATCATTATATGCCCATTACTGTAGACAACCATATACTAATAACGGATGCGATTGTCCCGAGATCAAAAGCACTAATAAAATTAAATACTTGGGTGTGATACTTGACGAAACCCTCTCATTCAAACAACATATCGAAGCCCTATGCAGTAAAATACGTAAATTAATATTTGCCTTTAAAAAGTTACGAGATATTGCAGACTCAAAAATAATAAGACAAGTTTACTTTGCTCTATGTCAGTCAATATTAACTTACTGTATTACTTCATGGGGTGGTGCAGGTAAAACATTGTTATTAACTATCGAGAGAGCTCAGAGAGCGATCCTTAAGGTGTCTACTTTTCGCCCTTTTCTATTTCCCACTAACCTCCTCTACAAATATTGTAAAGTACTAACCGTTAGACAATTATTTATAATGAACATTGTATTAAAACAGCACACGGCACTTCCTTACAGCACTGAATTTACTAACAAAAGACGGAAAGATATAGTTTGCCCTCAAAATGTTGCAACTAAACGTACTTTCTCGTCAAAATTTTATGTGTTTCTAGGGCCACTGCTATACAATAGACTAAACGCTAAAATAAATATCTACCCTCTCAATTTCGGTAATTGTAAAAAAAAACTCCTTGAAGCCCTCCAAACTATGTCGTACGATGATACAGAGAAACTATTGATTGTTTTAAAATAAATTGATACATATTGATATTTATAACCGATTTGTCAAGTATTTTTACTATTAGACTTGTTAATTTTTTTTATTAAGATAACTATAACTATGATTTATTTATTTTTAATGTTTACCCTTTTATTGTGATTATTTACTGTAAAAACTTAGCCCTTCTCGCCTGAAACACAGGATTACCTAGTTCAGGCATATGTGTTATATAATACCTAATTTATACTTTGTATTACCTAGTTTAATTTAACTTAAGCCAAAAGTGTTTTTCTTGAATAAATTATTATTATTATTATTATTTTCTACATAAATGACCCAGGTTCATTTTATTTTTGACCGTGAGTGAAACCTTGTCACGCCGTTTGTGCGTCGATGTAACTAACACCTTGTATATTAAATATTTTGAACAGAAAAGTATATGAGTATTATATCGATTGTCTTACGAATGTCCCATTAGTATTACAAGCTTAAGTTTACGGTTAGTGTTGTCTCGGAATATTAACTTTAATCTTGCAGACTAACAAACTAATCAAGTTTGGGACTAGATAGCGTTGTGTGCAATATCGAAATCTTTATAAAAACGAGCTATCTATCTATCTTGTCTGTATACACTGTGATACCAGGATAGCGGAGATATCGGCATGTAGCGGATGACAGAGCGGCGCGTACAACTGGCGTTCATCACGCTTATGCGTGTGTACGGTGTACGAGCATTATATGTGTACCGAGAGGTTACTCGAGGTCATCCTGTGGGTTTATGTTCATGTTTCCTTTACGTTTACTGTATAATGTAAGACGGAACGGGCGGAAATATTGCGATATCCTTTTAAATGTGTATGTACCATAAAGAATGTTATAAAGTTGACTGTTTCCCTCTCTGCCTCGCTAGCCTAGTGGTTGTAAGGGTGACTGCTATGCTCGAGGTCTTAGATTCTGATTCCCGGGTCAAGCAAATTGTTTTCAATTAAGTTGTTTCTCAGTTCGGAGTTTCAGTTTTTGCCCGGTTAACATCAATAGGCTCGCATACATGGGACTTAAATATATCAGGGTCTACATTAGTACACCTCTGCTTAGCCCTTCGGGGAATATAGTTACGTTCAAGTCGATTCCACCGCTCTTACTAATGTATGCGTATCTATAAATGCAGTAGTAGGTATGTAAAATGTGATGACATCACGGAGTTTACAATTCCAATATACCGGTCACTGACCGAGTTCTGTAGGGTAGTTTATATAACTAGTATAGTTACTACAGCCGTCTCAAGTTCTACATTCAACAGTAGCCTTTTATAAGCGGTTAACTTGTTTGTTTCAGTCTAGAATATAAATGTTGCTGTTCATGTAAGGAACACGAGAAAATCGTTTTACTATATTTTGGGAACGCAAAATAAAACGCTTTATGCTTTATGTTTTGATCGTATGTAGCTATGCATTTACTCATGAAGATTTTTAATTCATAAGTGAATACATAGGTTTAATTTTGATAACTTGTAATCTTAGCATGGAAAATGCTTAAAAAATACAAAAAAATAGTTATGAAAATAAAACTATAAAATAAAACTATATGACACAAAAGACTTATTACACTATAGTAGCTGCACCTCACCGATTATCACTAGGTATTTGTATGAACTAATAAATTGTAACTTACACGGAACTAGTGAAATATGCTCAAAGACTGACAGTAAATGAGTGAAAAAGTGAGTGTCAACAATTCTGATTTAAACATATACACAGGTTACACTTACAAAATATGTACGTCTTACGATGCCTAAACAGTGTAGAATTTTAATATAATTGAGCTAGCCACTGCAACCACTTTGAATTCCAACTTCGAGCTATAACTCCGCGCCAGTGAACTCGACAAGCGCCCCCGGAGATCAAACGAACCTCTGTTGAATTTACATCGAAGTTGAATTGTCGCCGGACGGGACGAACTTCGCAAATTAGATATTCAGCTTCTATAAACCATTTACCGTACTTGTTCGACTAGTTTCTAACAAATACCGTCACCTATACGGTCTATCTATCGAAACTTAAATTGTATGGATTATAGAAAATATTTCTTCAGAAAGACAAAAAAGACACTTACATAATTATTTTAAAATAGATTTCTACACACACACACACACACGCACACACGCACACACGCACGCACGCACGCACGCACACACACGCACGCACGCACGCACACACACACGCACACGCACGCACACACACACACACACGTATTTTATAAAGTTGTTATCGTTTTCCTTGGCATTACTGATCCTCTAGCAGTCTGGAATTTGGATTTAAAACTATTGTTAAACCACCTCAGCATAACCTGTTACGAAATGTAAGGGTTATGATATTATAATCAAGCTTCTTATTAGTTGCAAAGAAACAGAAAAACAAACATATTGAATAAATGATGAAAAATATATTGTTGTTTCTATTCCGCGGATTGTATCAAAAATAAATACATTCCGGGCAAGACACTGAAACAGAATAACGTGTGCCTTTCTCGACATATTTCAAACTTTGTTTGCCAATAAATATTATATTACTCCCCTTACCGAAACCGCAATATTATTGTTTAATAGGATTAAATATAAAATAAAAGTAAAAAGGTAGGCAAAATACAATGGAAATTATACAGTCATTCCCATTTTATTTCAGACAAGATACAGGCAAAACATTATTGTGTCATCATCACTTTTATATCAAAATTCTATTTTAACGAAGCTTTTATTTAGACCATTCTGCGAAGGCTTAGGTGTAGCTGTAGGTAGGTAGGTACTTATATATTTCTCCTGTATGTTTAGGCCCCATGTAATAGGGAGCGAGTCAAATAACCTTCGTACTGCTACTGAGAATTTCATAGATAAACCCGATTATATTTTGCTCACAATAAACCTATCACCATTAAGCTAGCAGACTAGACCAATGAGGGGGTTGATGATGATGATTTTTCAATGAAATAGTGTTATTGGGTACGTAGGTACCATATTATGTAATAAAAAATACTCTAAAGGCAATTACTAAGCTGGTTTCCTTAATACATACCATTATTATGTTGTAAAGATAAAGATATTTATTTGTTTTAACATGAGTGAATTACAATGCATGCAATGTTGTTAATATTAAATATGACTTACATGTTTATACCATTAAAGGCGTACAAATATTGGTATTTTTTTTTTATTAAATTATATAAGATCAAAAAGAAAATCAAGTAAATTAATGTTTTTATTAAATGAATGTCTTGTGATATGTATGGCAAAATAAATTGTTAAAATTGATTTAGAAAAAAAACTGTTTACTCTTACCGTAGTTACGCTATCGTCCCTCCTCTCCCCAAGGAATGTCGGTTCAAACACACTCCCTTAACTTTGTAGAGGCAACATTACAAAGAAAGAAAGAAACTTTGTAATTACTTTTTGATGGAATCGTTACATATTTATAATTACTTTGTGTTGGTTTAAAAAAAAGCAGGTCCAAGTAAGTAAGTACGTAACGTTTCAAGTGACGTATTAAGGAGACAAGTGAAGAGGGAGATGATGCTAGCCTTTATCGCAAAGACATTGGCTATAGCTGTTGTATCATACATACATTCACCAACTTCTTTTACCTACAGGAGTAAGCAGAAATTTAAGACCGCCACTGGCTATGATTCTTGAATACTTCTTTTGTTTCTTCTACGTCTATAAATCTATACTAATATTATAAAGAGAACAGAAGAGAAGAGTTTGTTTGGTTGAACGTGCTAATTTCTTAAACTAGTCCGCTTAAAAAAATCTTTCGGTGTTAGATAGCCTGTTTAATGAGGAAGGCTATAGGCTATATATCATCATGCCACGACCAATAAGAGCTGAGTATAAATTTAAAATGTTGCAAAAAATGGGGGAAATAAATTAATTTTCACGGGAACGAAGTCTCGGGCAAACGCTCGTCTTGTTATACACATGCGCCGGTTGCGAGTACTACGCACTCGACCTTTTTGAGGGCTCACCAATAAGTTCGGCCGTAATATAGGTCTTTCTAGGGCGTGCCCTTCCGGCACTGCCACTGACATTCGCTTTGTAAAATCCCTTGTTATTCGTTGTTCATCCATTTTCTTGACATGACTCTACTCGCGACTTCCCCAACCCACCATACAACTATCTCAACATTATTTCTATCAATCGAGTCAGTACAAAGTATTTTTTTATTTGTTTTGCAATGACAAACTTATTTTTTTTAATTACTACATTACACAGTATACACACACGCCTAAAACGTAATGGTTTAACGGCGAGAAGCGCTCTTATTATTACAATAACCTTACAAACAAAAATATAAAAATATAATGAAAAACCAGTATAGTTTCAAAGGAGGGCAAACGAATAACAACTCTACTGCCTAACCTTTCGAGGAATACAGGCGTGATGCTATGTTTAAAAGAACAAAATAAAAATAATTCACAGAACGGCGTTAATTATTTCAAAATTACTTGAAGGATAAATTCATTGAAAAGTGAATTCAATTGAAATTAATGCAATAATGGTTTTAAACTGGATTCGCATTTATTTTAGTACTTATTAATGTTTTAAATTACTTTAACGTATTCTTTAAGAAACATTTATTTACCTGGAGGCATTACGTGGGGTGAAATAGGATATGAAAATTTATAATATATAATATGGAACCAAGTAACTGTTCCTATTTTCTTTAGCTATCTTTACAAACAGAGTATCTAGGCGAACGTTTGGCTTTGGCGAACGGAAAAAGTCTGGTTAAGTCAAGGCCTCAAATAAACATGATTGTGATTGTAAAAGTCAAGCCTAGAAATTATATTCCTGACAGAAACAATAGCTCTATATATATTGCTGAAAGAATATTCAGTTAAGTCTGTGATTTTTAACATAAACTAAATACTGAAACTTGAACTGTTTCAAACTTTTTGGCTGTTTGTTCAACAAATTTCAAGATAAAGAATATCATTTCGCTGAACCAGAGAAAAGTTTTTAATTTATTCAGTAAGTATTTTTTTACAAGTTCCAGGTTGTTGATTTGAGATCTGCGTCGTTAGTCGTTACCCTAGTGGTTCTAAACGCGACTGCTATGCTTGCGGTCCTGGGTTCTATTCGAACAATTTAATTGGGTGTATCTATGAAATTCTCAGAGGTAGCTTGGAGTTTTGATTTGTGCCTGGTTAATGGCTAAAGGCATAGGGTCGGCCCCTAAAGATACCGACGTGATGTATTCGATATACGAGTATAAAATAAATAAATAAATATCCTGGGACATTTTAAACAGCACCATCTAGTCCCAAACTAAGCAGAGCTTGTACTATGGGTACTAGATAATGGATATAATACTTATATACTTTTTTTTGTAAATACCTACTTATAATACATACACATAGGAAACACCCAGACAAACACAAACATTTACATTTAGTATATTGTTGATTCGAGCAGCAGTAGACAGTCCACACAGATTAAGTAAGGTTCAGACAAAAAATAAATTGAATGTCCACAGATCTTGTAACTACTAAGTAATCAGCACGGCACTGATGAGTCAGAGTAATTAAGGGCGGCTGTCTCCTCTCCCGGGGGACAGCTGACACGGAACCCCTAAGTGAAATTGGTGAACCCAGGATGTGTCAGACTAATAAATTGTTAGCCGCATCTATAATTAATGTTAATATCTAGTTTTTTTTGTAGTAAGAAAAGTCAGGGAATAGACAGAAGATAAAGAAAAAAAATTATTACTTGCTTTTTCATTTGTTTTGAAATTCGAAGAAAAAAATGTTTCTTTATAAACTGCTCCTGTTCTGGAGACCCTGAACAGGACATTGAAATGTTGGCGAACCAGCAGCCAGGTGGTCAGACGATTTAACAAAGAGAGCAGGACCTGGGATACAAGCCGATAAATAAATATACCGATCGAAGGATAGACTGGTTGTCAGAGTTTTTGAGCTTCTGAAGTTCTGACTACCACTAACGATTGTCATAGATTTTCGTATGACAATCGGGACCAATGGATTTACGTGGTCTCGATGTGTTAAGAATGATCACCCATCCACAGACTGACCGTGACAAGCGTAGCTTACCCCCAGATCGGTTGATAAGTGTAGTTATAACTTAGCCACGAGCCCCTTATATTATTATTATTATATAAATATTTATAGAAAAGATCACTTCACTTTAAAATGGAGTCTAGCTAGAGCTATTCCAAAAGTACTTACTCTTTTGTTAACTTACATTATAACTACGGTAGCATAATATTTAAGAATTTTCTTTACACCACAGTTGCATTTATTACGTAATAAAATGTACCAGAAATTATTTCTTCAAGGTGAAATAGTCTGCGCAGCTTACAAAGTAGGTACCTGGAAGATAAAATAGAATATAAAAAACCAGTTATTTAGTACATTGAAACCTGACCCTTAAACTAGGTGTATGTCGCTATATCTTAGGGGTCAATGTTCGTCCATAGCAAACCTCTTTATCAATATTATATTTAAATATTTTGTGAATATTTAAATTAGTTTGGGGCGTGAGGTTGTGGTGCGGTGGTTGTATTGGTGTGTATGTATTTAATTAGTTCACAAAATATAGGAATACTATTTTAAATGTTTTGAACTGCCTCGTTAGCCTAGTGGTGCTAAGTGCGACTGTTACGCTCGTGGTCCTGGATTCGATTCCCGGGTCGAGCAGTGTTAGATTTTTCTATGAAATTCACAGTAACAGCTCGTAGTCTGGATTTGTGTCAATAGTCTCGCCCCCTATTACATGGGACCTAAAACGTATCGACGAACTGAGGGTGTACATTAGTACACCTCTGCCTTACTCTTAGGGGAATACTGGCGTGATGTTGTGTTAATATTTTGAATAAAATCGGTAGAAAGGAATCCCTTTTAATTCAAAAGGCAATATCTATCTATTGCCGGCAGAACAAAAGTGTTAAATCAATGCTAACCAATTGTTATTGCACTTATAGCAGCGTTATGGCTGCTATTTTACGCTTAATTAAATCGTAGACCGGAGCTACGACGCGGCTACGCGCTACGGTTGCTACGCCGCGTAGCCGTAACATTATTTTAGCTTTTTATAGGGCACACTATGTAACCAATGTCGGTTATATGAAAATCAATGTTACTCGTACATTATTTCTGTTAATACAACTCATAGTCAGTACATATTAGAGACATTTTCCCTATATTGCTACGACGAAGGACGTTAATAGCGACCATGTTTCCTTGAGCTTTTCTTGCCAGAGGTCGTAAAGAAAGAAATGTCAGCCAGTTTTAGAGAAAAACACATTATTTAATAATAAACATACCATCACGCCTGTATTACCCGAAGGGTTAGGCAGAGGTTGTGCACCCACAGTTCGCCGGTATTTTTAGGTCCTATGTAGTAAGGGGCGACCCTATTGCCATTAACCGGGCACAAATCCAAGCTCCGAGCTGCTATTGCGAATTTCATAGAAAAATCCAACAACACTGCTCGACCTGGGAATCGAACCCAGGATCTTTACCGTAGCGGTGGTTCTTAGAACCACTATCCTAACGAGGCAGTTAATAAACATTGTTTTAAATATATAAAACATCATCTCAATGTCCGTATTTGATTAAGTATTTAATTCTGTAAGTATATAATTATATTGTGTTGGTCACTACGGCGGTCAAGCTCCGCCATTTGTTTCAAATCACTGAACAGAAAAACGCTTTGTGAAAAAGATTTTTTGTTGCAAAAAACTTCAAGTAGTATCTTTTTGAGTCTTTAGTGATCTTAAAACATTTTTCCTTGACTGGACAAAGAAGTGCTTTGATGTTAGTGACTATAAACGGAGCATAAAATGTTCAGGTTAAAAGGTATTTGGTAAAACGTTTAAAATAAATTCAGAAACTCTTAGTATTCTATTTTTTAAACAATTATTCTCGGGATCTTTTGTGTTTACTCGATTACAGCGAAGGTAAAGGAGAGTTATGCTTTGTTAAAGTATAACATGTTTGGTTTTTAATCAGACCTGTTGCGCCTGAATTCATATTCAGGCGTCTTTTACATGAACTGCAGTAAAACCTCTACAACCCTTTATTTCATTGATTGTTAAATATGCAACAACTAGCTTTCCGCCAGCGCGGCAGCGGCTTGTCCGCGTAGTCTCGTTATTACATATAGCCAACAACTCGGTAATGATGTAGTTTTCTAACGGTGGAAGAATTGGTCCAGTAGTTTCGGAGCCTATTCAATGCAAACAAACAATCAAATCTTTGCTCTTTAGGTATATTTACTATTAGTATAGAGTATAGATGACCATGACTAATGTTCGATATGTTATGGGCACATTCACTTTTTCCAAAAGGTTGGTAACGCAAAACTGCTCTACAGATATTCACTTATTTAGCATCAAATAAGCTTTAAGTTCATTTGTCCACTATACTACAAAAAACAAACATTTATTTACTTGTGACTGGAAAATTGTTGGCAATCTGCCATCCTTACCCTTCGCGTAATAGGGTGTGATGTCATGTTAATCAAATAATAGAAGTTGTGTTAGATGAGTTTTCATACTCGTATAATACAAAATGCAGACGAGCTTCAACGTGCTTATTAAATTTGTAATATTAACATTACAAACTCGTACAAATATGAAATTTCTTTCATAAACCTTTGTTCTTATTATAAAACATTATACAGAAGAAATACGTTCCATTAGAGAATGGATATAATACTCGTAATCAAATTATTCCAGGCAACGGCAAAAGTTCATAACAATTATATTACGTTTCCAATAATTTAACTGGAACTTTTAATATAATATTGTGAATGTTTATGTTATTCAGTTTTTGATTAATATGCCGAGCAAACAAAAGCTTATATGTAACGCGATTACATTGCTGTTACTTGGAATTTCTTGCTAGGTCGTTTTCTTAAATTTTAAGACATAGTTCCCCGGATTATTTTATATCTAATATGGCTACTTTGTGTAGTATTGAATAGTTTCAGTATTTCTCTGTAAATATGGTGTACAATAAAGTTTATATTTCATTTTATCTACACGGTGGAAGGGACATCGACGCACAAACGTCGAGACAAGGTTTCACTGAAGGTCAAAAATAAAATGACCTAGGTAATTCATGTAGAAAATGATCGGTTATTACAGATATTGTCATTATGAGCGCGCAGTGTAATGCTAAAAATAATGTTTTTTTAATTATAAATCTAATTTGGGTAGATAGAAATAATGTTTTTTAAACGTTCACGTAAAAAAATGCAGAAAAAATTGAAAAATTGATGAAAAAAGTTACGGAAAATTTCAACGCAGGGGGGTCCAGAATCATGTACTGAACTCATGGTATTCGGATGTGCGTCGATGTCCCTTCCACCTTGTATATTGATACGTAAAATATTCGGTCAGTATTTGGGTTGTCCTTCTGTAAGTAATTTCCACGGAATAAAAAGTTGAACACATTATTAAAGCGAACTTAGCCGCAGTAACCATGAACTCGGTTTATTATTTCGAACACTACGAAGCAATCTGTGACGTCACGTTGTCCCACAAAATTTTACAAATAATAATCCACATGATTGATGGGGGAGATTTAGTTGACGCGGGTATAATTATGAGATCCACAATCCAATCTCATCAGTAAGCCTGACGAGGAGTTTTAGCACTTAGCGTGGGCTAAAGGGTGGTGCTAACAAATTTAAGCAAGTAATATTTTAATGTAAACCTGTATAATAGCTTCACTAAATTCCATTAGGTAGGTATTGGTCGCATACACATGTGCCTATGAACATTAATCTTCATCACTGCCCACGCGCACGGTTATTTAAAGATTTCCAAACCCACAACATTACGTAGCTTTTAAAAATTACCATTTAAAAAATGGTAATACTCAGTAGAGTACTGTGTTAGATTAAAATTAAGAGGTGGTAAGTACCTCAGCAAAGACAGCATTACAATGAAGAAATACAATCACGAGCAAAAACATGTATAATACAATAACAAAACGATAGGACGCGTGTGAAATGGCTATTTGTCAATATACAGGATCTGGAAATATCATAGCTAAATATATATATATAAAGTTCCCGTAGACGGCCATGACGAATGGTGTGCAAAGCTTGATCAATTAGTCACCAGTCGTGATGGACGGCTTCGTCTCCGAATATTAATCTGCTTCCGTAGTCAGCCTGGTAGCAACGTTGATTGTATTGTGCTTAGAATAATGGTTCATAATTATATTTAACTGCAGTAACAGATCTATACATATTCTGTAACATTATAAAAAGGCGTAGGCGCTACTGTTACGCTATTACATGGCTTCGATTCCCAGGTCGAACAAAATGAAAGGGTTTTTCGATGAAATTTTCATTAACAGGTCGAGGTTTGAATTTGTGACCGGTTTATGACATGGCACCTTAACATACATGGGAACTGCTAACCTCTGTAACCACTTACGAGTATACAAGTAAGTTTCAAAAACGAGGTCCTAAAAATTGGGTGTTTTTTAAAGACAGCACTCGTTCTAGTCTAGTCTAGATCCTGTTTCGCGTGAGACTTCACAAACATACCTACAGTTATTAATGGACACAAAGTAGATTTACACAAATTGTTCGAGTCTAGGTAGCTCTCCCAGACTTGAACAAATATCTGTGTAAATCTTAAAAAAAATCTTATGAAGAAGATCCGGCAAGAAGCTATAGGTAGGTACTCATAGATTTACTTTCTTTATATTCATATCTCAAATCTTTTATCAATTTCAGTTATCACGGGAGTGAAAACTTTATTATGTCTTGCCCCCTGATGAAAAAAGCCATACTGAGTAGGAAATTGCGAAAGTCTATCACGTTTTCAAAGCGGCTATATTACACGTGTATTGCCTGTCAAAGCGATAATGTTGGTAAGAATTTCCTGTGAAGTAAAATACAAAGTCAAAGAAATTCGTGACGGTATTTCTTTGAAAAATTTCATAACTGACGCTGTTTTTATACTATTTTGTTAAAATTTCGGCTTTACTATCCGAAGGACTGAGAGTTGAGGATATATAGGTATTTGGCTAAAATGTTACCGAATGCCGAATAATCGGTAGTTTTAACATTCCGCGGATACTGAAGATAATTGGTATTTCTTTACTCTTGAGTAATTGACTAGACTATGTATCAATACTGAAGAGCTGTCGGTATAGTATAGGTATTCATATTAATGATTTGACTGATACCACAATATCTTAATCTTTGCATAGTATTTAGATCTTCTAAACTACTCTAACGCAATGGATTTTAGCGCAGTTTTCATTGAAGAGGAAGGTTTATAGGTGCATATTATATAGTAGAGAAGAGCCGAGAATACCTACATTTCTAAGATCGTAGTTAAGAAATAAACGACATTTTAGCGTCGTGGTAGCGGGTGGTTATCTTTATATCGCTAACTAACTCCAGTTGCAGTTTTTGTTGGGTTATAATAATGTTTCTCATCCTTACTAATATTATAAATGCGAAAGTAACTCTGTCTGTCTGTCGCGGTTTCACGCCAAAACTACTGAACCGATTTAAATGAAATTTGGTACACAGATAGTCTAAAACCTAAGAAAGGACATAGACTACTTTTTAATAGAAAAATGCCTGTAAGGGGTTGAAATAGGGGATAAAAGTTGTAAGACATACCCCAGACAACGCGGGCGAAGCCGCTAGCGGAGAGCTAGTTAATTATAATCATAAAGCGTCACGCCCTTATTCCTATAATACTTTTAATCACAATTAATTATAATCACAATAGTAAAATTTACACCGACACCAGTGCCGGACGCCGGTTCTACTTATTAATTTATCGTAATAAACGCTTCGCCAATTATTGCGAAACGCGCGACGGTTAAATAAAACGACGGTTAAATAAATATTGATAAAAGACAATTGTTTGTAGTTTCAAGCTTCCATTTAATTTCTCTTGGCAAATGTAGCTTCGTTATATCTTTTACAATAAAAGACAATATCTACTTGAGAAAAAGTAAAAAAAATGAGATTAATTAAAATAGAAAAAGTTTTGAAATAAAACTACTTTTTACGGATTTATCGCGTCATTATAAGGTTCTGGACGTTTCAGATCATTACAGTATCCATGAGTTTGTAAATAATATTATTTAAATATTATTCACTTAGGATACGCGAAAGAGATAGATTAAAACAAAAACGAAAAATAAAGCCATCGAGTAAAAAGAAATGTAGTTACATTTATTAGTCAGTACTTTTTTAAAAACATCGCGCTAAAGTATCCACTCTACCGAGATTGAAAAAGTAAACGAACCAAAGATACCGTATACATTGATTGCAATAGAAAAAAAAGAAACTATATATTCCCGAGTTACTTGAAGTATTTAAATTAATTATGCCTTTCAAATTAGTATGTGGTTTGCTTTTATTTTATTTTATTCAAAAGGTAAAGTAACAGACTACATAAATACAAACTAATACATACAAACTTAAAAATTAAAAAAATACGTCCAATTATAACAATACACAACGTCCATTATATAGAGTTTCTGTGTGTTAGAAATGTATAAAAATTAACGTTTTTTTACTAAATTAAAATTACTAAGTTATTACATTTATTGACTAATTGATATTTATTATTACATTATAAATTATTCATTATGTTCTATTATTATTATATTATATTTTCTTTCATTACATTGGGTTATATATTACCATTTCATAGATGGAAGGAGAGGAAGGGGTAGGCCAAGAATGAGCTACATAACACAAATGAAAGAGAAACTGAAAGTCGCGACGTATAATGGGAGTTGACTCTCAAAAGAGAACGGTTGAAGACGCTGCACCGACAAGAGCGTAGTTCTTAAATATATAGAAGAAGAAAATACATTTCTGGAGTTATTAATAAAACTATGATGCGCATTTATACATATTTATATCAATCACTGCCTCGCTAGCCTAGCGGTTTTAAGCGCGACTACTACGCTCGAGGTCCTGGGTACAATTTCCAGGTCGAGCAGTATTACTGGTTTTTTTATACCACTAAGGTGGCAAACAAGAAAATAAATAAATAAAATCACCATCCCACACTTATCGTATACGGTGTACCTAAAAAAACAAATCATAACTGCTCATCCACTGCAAGCGAAAAGACTGAACAATAAAACAAGAGAACACCCACCTTTTAGTCCTTTAGTACAAAAAAAGAGCGCGTAAGTTTTAAGAATATAATTTATTTAAATACTCGTTTGTTTGTTTCTAGAAAATTAACATTACTAGTTGGGCACAATTAATTTAAACTGGTATCTGCCTGCTTCCTCTGGCACGTAAAATTGGTCGCCCATAGACATTACTGCGGTAATATTGTTGTGGCAACTATTTCCGAGCACAGAATACCGAGAAGGAATTATTTACGTAAAATAATACATACAAAACCTTTAATTATATTCCAAAAGGTACCTATTCTATTGGGGAGCAGATACTTTGAAGTTAATCTTATTATTTTTCAGTTACAAGGTAATTGGACTGCTGTTCGTGACGTAATAATATTGTAGGTACGCGATTATTTAATTTTGTATTTATTGGTCTCTGAACAAATTAAAATTATAACCAAGGTATTTTGCGAGTGTCAAAGGAGCGGACATTGGGAATACTTTCATACAAAATTGATCCAATTTGATTTGATTTCTCTCTAAGTATGAAGTCTTTAAGAATAAGTTGACATTTGAATTTAATTAAATTAATTAATTATATTATTGCTTACTCCCACGATTTGCATTACTGACGACAAATTTAAGAAGCACCTTGTACCTTTAATTTCATATAAGTACCTACCTAGTATGAATAATAATATATCTACATAATTTCATGCAAAATTAATAAAATTCCTATCTCGAGTATTATAAATCTCTGCTGCCATAGCATAAGTTGTATTAAACTTGATTTACGTTTTCATTAAAGCTGTAATATTTCATACATATTGTAATTATATGTACAACATGTGCAAAGTTTAGTCAGACGTCAAAGTAACCGCGGGCTATTTCTTGTTAATGTATTATGTGGTCTCGGAGCAATGTCTTCGAGCGCAGTATATTATGCTCATATAGAATCTGTTATGTCTGACTTCTCTATTATCATATAGCTAGATTTTAGCTAGATAATAACAGCTTCTAGCTACTAAAAGCATAAAATGTGAACTGTTTAAGATTATTAAGTAATCCAAAATGGTTTTATGTAGAAAAAAAGCAAATGATAGCATTTTGTTTGGGTAATGATAATGAATTTTCACATTGATTGTCGTCGAACTGTCGATGACTTCGTAGAGATCCAATGACAGCCTAGATGTAACGGGAAGAGAATACCTTCTTTGTGGTTCAGAAAATCCTCATAGGTACACTATCATTTGCAATAACTTGTTGACCTAAACAAAACGCTGTAGTGAAACACTGACTCGTGTTCTATTCCTGTCGCAGTTGCTCATAGCATGTAAATCGGTCACGAGACGTCGACGATTCGAATTGGATTGATTGGCAGCCAAACGCTGTGACGGACGTGCGAAGAACGCTGCACTGACAAGGAAGTGATGACTCCACACTATGTGGACACTAGGACAATATCGTATTGTCCACACAGTGCGGAATCACGCTTGATATTTACGGAATAGTTGAACTGTTGGGAACAAAATCTCTGACTGGTGGAAATTTGACCCCGGTAATCGACCCCATTGTCGGATGGAATATTGGAAGGAATCTTCGGACGAAGTGATAAAGAAAGAGAAGTACCGTATCCCTATTATTTATTACGTAATACTAAATACTTAAAGAGTACACGACCACTTACCATCAGGCGGGCCGCCTGCTCGTCTGCCACTGTAGGCAATAAAAAAACGAGTGCTGAGTAAAGGTAAACTCCTTAAAAATAATATTAGGCATGTAGGTAGGTCCTACAGCTGACAAAAAGGCAGCTATTAACACCTCTATTTTGATATAGATAGTTATCTACTCATGTGTTTTTGCCTCCGTATCAGACACTATGACGGATAATTATTTAAATCAATCAATCAATCAATCAATCAATTTATGTCAAGACGCACATGTCATTTGCTTCCGAAACCTGACATTTTTGTACAAAGATTACAAAGAATATAGTAAGTAGTAGATTGTTCTTCGTATATAAAATTCACATTGTGACAACATAGTGTAAATCAAATAGAACCAGAGGACCGTATCGTACGCAGTGATAACGATCCTATGAATATTATAATACAAACACATTAGCTAAACATGACCTATTAATATGAAATAACTATTTTAATAAATAATTTATTGCCATCCTTGAATATTACGAAATGGGCTGGCTAACAAGAAAATGATTACAAATTAATTATACAGACATTACTTAGGTTTCTGTATTTTACGTTTCCTTTATCCTATTTCCAGACGACTACTTACATGAGCAACTTAATAAAAAAAATATTAACTGTATAAGTGTATATATTCTTAAAACCTTCCCACAGTCTCCTACTCGCTCACTGATTAATCACGAAATTTCTAGGCCTAGAAACTTGAAATTTGGCGAGTGTTTAGAAACTTGAAGTTTTTAATCGTTGATGGGCTTGCGCTTGACCACAATCTCACCTGATGATAAGTGTAGATGTGGTCTAAAATGGACTGCGTCTACCCATAAGATGCCCATTCACCCATATTCCGGGATAAACTAATTAGATGAGAAAAGATTATGGAAATTTCTTACGGAATTGGGAAATACGAGATTAACCCTAAAACCATAACCTTGGGCCCTTGAAGAATACGTTTGCATGTAGTCTTGTCTGATAGAAAACATAAGAAATATAATAATAATTATTATGTTATTCGTGTGTTATGTATCCGTAGGCAAAAACATTACTCTCTTTCGGCAGTCGAGTAAAAACCCCAAAGCTTGGCACGGCGTCAATGTCACGCTTTTCGTGAAATAATTGATGCGCGCGTCAAACTTTTTTAATTAGTTAATTTAGGCCTACGGCGTGGTGTCGTACACAACCTACTGGTTTTTAGAGACGGGTTGTAAAAACTGCCTTATGTCTAAAGTATTTTTCTAAGGACAGTGATTAAACAGAAAAGTTTTATAAATCCTAATAATCCCTACTGATTTTATTAATGTGAAAGTCACAGGTAAACATGTTTGCACAGCGTTATTACAGCAATTCTTGTCACACCGTTCAATGCTCTTAGCTTTCTCAGCTCATATTTCCATTGTTTCGAGTCGCTTTTTTCTGCACAAACCCTCGCTATTGTATATTGTGGACGCAATTTTTATTAAGTGCCCTTTGCCATTGTAAAGTGATTGATTGATTAGGATAAATAAATCGACTACGAAAAGTCTGCTATTTAAATTGTATCAAAGCGGTCCCTTTTGTGGTCAATGACTTTAAATTAAATGACACAAGGCCTGACAGATTTGGTAGAAAAAAACTGTCAAAAAACTACTCTGATATCAGTAATGATTTTGATAACATCTATTAGTAAACATAATTAAGGCTCAGCGTTAGCGGTTACATTCTCTTTGATTAAGGCCTTTTTTACACTACGGAGACCTCACTCTTACATTGGTACTCAATATTAATTAAAAGATTGAAATCTCTTAGAGATAAACTCAGACGCACATAACAAGAAAATCCTCCTCCTCCTTTAGTCGTACTCCTCAATGCTGAGGGTCGTGACCTTCCCTAGGAATCACTTTTTCTCGGATGATACTTCGCCATCCGTTTCGGTCACCAAGTAGTTCTGACAGGATTTTTAGGCGACGTAGGCCTCTTTAAGTGAACGCCACAGAGCCCACAGGTAAGTATCTTGTTACCTAAAGAACTCTGTGGGTCTATCCAAAGAGTTCTGTGTCTATCCACCTGTTAAAAAAATTATTACGACTTCTTTTTTGAAGCTCTTCTTTGACTCCAACGTGGTTGGGAAAACGCTAAGAGGAAGAGAGAGAGCGCTTGATTTTTTTGACTTCAGCAGATTGATTTATAGCACAACTGGCTAAAAAGGTGGGTGAGTGACCAATAAATATATAAAACCAATCATTCATAAAAACTGAAGGAATTTTACATAAATATTACCTATTCATTTTAATAGAAGCTAAATATAAAGGGTATGTATGATGCAGTATTTCGTCAAGCACTTGTTTACGGCTTAAAGTTGTTTTGAGTAGTCCAATTAGTGCCGTATATAAGCTCAAGTGTTTTCTCTCTACAGGAAAATGAGCGTAATTTTAGAAAATCGGTCTAGTGTTTTGTACTTCGCGGTGCACGGTCGCTTGCTTGTTATTTCGAGAATTTTGCTGAAATTAGATTTCAACATATAATTTATGTTGTGTCTTGAATAAAATTAAGCTAAGTAATATTAGAAACGCCAAATGGAAATGTTTTCCGTGGGAATTATGTGCGGTGTACTTAGAATGTTACACGAGAAATGTGTTAACAACGTTGTCGTTTAAAATGAATTGAGAAGACATGTGATAGGATGAAAGGCATAACCCGACTGCCGAGTGTTTGACGCGTATGTATGTATGTATGTTCGTTCCTATATCCGCTCGTAACTACTCAACGGCTCAACCGATTTAAATAAATGACACGTCATTAGATTCGTTTTGATGGCACGAGTCACTGGGTACTGAAATTCAAAAATACTCAAACTTGCGGATTTTATACGCTTGAATGTGCGAACTGATTTTGAAAATGATCTTTACTTGTATACATTTTCATTTTAAATTATCATTTAGGATCAGCTATGATGATTTATAAACTAAAAAGTAGGAAATAAAATCAATTATCAAATGAAACAAAAAACCAGAAAAAGTACTAACTAAAAAGCTATTTGTTCACAAACAAAATTGTTTCTTTGCTTGTCCCGCCTGCAATATATTTTCCAACATCACAAAGCTTGTTTTTAGATTTTTAGTTAGTACTTTTTACGCAGTCGGGTTTTTTGTTTCATTTAATAATTATGCTTGTATTCGCCGAAGGGTTAGGCTGAGGTACAAGGTACACCCATAGTTTCCCGTTATATCAAGATCCCATACTCCCATGCACCTAATAGGGGGTGAAATTTTTGCCATTAACAGGGCACACATTCAACCTCCGAGATGCTACTGGATAAATCCAATCAAACTTTGCCTGATCTAGGAACTCAACTTAGGAGCATAGCACGCGCTTAGAACCACTAGACCAATGAAGCAGTCTGCCCGAGTCAGACAAAAAGTGATGTTGGGTTTTCTGTAAAATTCCCAGCAGCATCTCGGAAGCTGAATATTGAATATTGTTGGCAATGGGCTCGCTCCTATTACAGTTCTCGCCAAACTTATTGTCCGGGTTGAAGTTGGTACGAGCTAACTTTAACCCAGCCGATAAGGAAAAAAAAAATAATTGTAATAAATAAAAACGAAAGCTCAAGTCGTAGGCTGTTCTTTTAAATCTTCTAATCCAATATTTTTCTTTGTCCGATTTTTAAGCTCGTGCCAACTTCTACACGGACGATAAGTTTGGCGAGAACTGTACATGGGACCTAGGGACCTAAGCATACCGGGGAACCGTGTAAAGCAGTACACCTCTGCCTTAAGCTTCGAGGAATACTAGCGTGGTGAAATTATGTTTTTCTTAAATATTAAATCTATTCATGTTACATAGAATCTTCGATAGATTTTATTCGTATAAATAAACGAGCCATTATCGGTCGCAGTGGTGACGTCATTAACGCTACGCGGCTGCGGGCGTTCTACGAAGGAATAGGTTTCTTTACAAATCACTTTAGGTTGATTGGCCATAAGAATTAATTGGGCGTCTGATTAATGTTTACCTATCAGATTAGCGACTGCGGAAGGCGATCCAATGTTTGTTTAGTAAATGCAAATTGAAGTAGGTAGTTCGTTATTTTGATTGTTTATTTGTATTGAATAGGCTCCGAAACTACTAGACCGATTTGAAAAATTATTACAGTGTTAAATAGCCCATTTATCGAGGAAGGCTATAAGCTATATACCGTCACGCTACGATTAATAGAATCGGAGTACAATAAAAAATTCCCACGGGATTGAAAAAAAAAATTAAATCGGCTCAGTTGTATTTGAGTTTACTCAAAAATACAAATATATTCTCTCTTACGATATATATAGGTACGTATTTTCCTTGTGTGATACTGGGTTACGAGTAGATACGGCTTATTGCTTCCCATGGGGCCCGTAAACAGGTACTAAGGGATAATACTATGGAGGTACTCTCTCATATATGATACTCTCATAGGACATGGTATATAACATAACAATATTTTCGTTTTAGTATGTGTAATGGAAATAATAAATTATATGAACATTGAAAAATATAATTATTTTGTTGAAGAAAATAAAATGATATAAATAGAGTAATACTAGCAATATAAGCTTTATACTATAACGAATTTGAGGTCCATTTTTATACACCTTTATTACCTGTTATCTGCCTATGTAACCACAATCCCAACTCCATACTCGCGGATTGTTCTTACCTGTGTTAGGGTTATGCTCTGATAAATTTACCGCTTTTATAATATGACGAATGTCTGGCCATCGTGGTCTCTTCCTCCAGTGTGCTAATTTACACCTAGACACACCTACAATGAAGCATCTACAATAATGAGCTCTACGCATTTAGGCACAAGGTAACAAGTTATCCATGAAAACCAATCCTGTTTTTTTTATAATTATAAATCATAAATCATAAATTTATTGCACTCATGTTTGTTTACAATGTTGGTATACATTTGGATTAGTTTCAAAACATGAACCCTGTTAGGGCACAGCAATACGAGTATAAGTACTTGCTTACATCTAATTATAGCTAATTTTATAAATTTTATAATATTAAAGTCTATATAATACAGTAGTTAGTAGAAGTAGTGTTTATAGTGTAGTGTATCTAGTAAGCATGTATTTCAAACGTTTATGTAAGTAAAGCCTAATACATTTATGGGGTCCTAATTCTATGACAGTTGGCTGCTTAAAACTAATTGAACTCCTGACTTCCAAACTAGATCCAAATACCTGTATCTTGGAAGTCAGTGCCCTTCCGTGAAATCAATCTAATGCTAAAGCTTAGCTATTTAACTTAGGTATTATGGCTATAAAAATATTCTAATACACACGACAGTCTTTAAATACTTACGTAGGTACGAAACTGTTATGTAGGTACTTCGATAATAAATTATATGTGGGTTGGTTCAAAGTTTTAATAAAACAGTTGTTACCAGATCTCTGCCTTTTATTGACGTGTCCACAACATTGGCGCAGTCGGTCTAGAAAGTTCGATACTTACGTGTCGTGTTCTATTTGCCATAATGCCTATTGGAAAAATAGAACCTTTTAATATTGAAAGCCAAGACTGGGACAGTTATATTCGTCGCGTAAAACAATTTATATTGTTAAATAGTATCGATGACAATCTAAAAGTAGCTACGCTTTTGACATTAGTGGGTTCCGAGTGCTATAATCTTATTTGCGATTTGTGTTCACCTGTGGAACCGGAGACAAAGAAGTTTGAGGAATTAGTAACACTGGTCAAAACTCATTTGGAGCCGGAGAGATCTGAAATAGCGGAACGACACATTTTTCGGCAACGGACACAACAGCAGGGAGAAAGTATTCGTGTTTACCTACATGGTCTAAAACATTTGGCTAAAACCTGCAACTTTGGTAGTTCGCTGGAAGAAAACCTTCGCGATCAGTTCGTGTCGGGTTTATACAGTGAAGAAATGCGGTCAAGATTGTTTGCCGAAAAGAGTATAAACTACAAAAGGGCTGTGGAGTTGGCCACGGCGCTCGAGGCAGCTGAGCGGCATGCGAGCACGGCATGCGCATCGGGCGGCGCGAGCGCGGGCGCTAGCGCAGCGGCGGCCGGCGAAGGTGGCCTGCACCGGTTCGGCAGCCGCGGCGGCGGCGGTGGAGCGCGCGCGCGGTTCAGCGCGGCTCCCGTGCCTACGACGTCACAGCGTCGACTTTGTTCGCGTTGCGGTAAGACAGGCCACGTAGCCGGCAAGTGTCGTTTTAAAAATTATACATGTGATGCGTGCGGCCAGAAGGGCCATTTAAAAGTGATGTGCCAAGGTAAAAGTGAATTTACGAGTGCAAAGGAGAACAAAGGTCAGTACTTTTTAAATGATTCGGACTCAGATGATGACTGTAATTTCTTTAACTTGGTTACAAGTAATGACAGTGACGGACCGTATTATGCTAATTTAATAGTAGAAAACTTGCCATGTAAATTTGAAATTGACACGGGCAGTAAAATATCGGCTATTTCGAAGCATTTTTATGATAAACATTTTAATCATGTACCTATTCAAACAAAGTTGTTATGTCTAAGATCGTATACGGGCGATGTTATTGAGACCCTTGGTTACATTGTGGTAACGGTTGTTTGTGGTTCCAAGTCCGCGATGCTTAAGTTATTTATTATTGAAAACGGCGGTCCACCTTTAATGGGCCGTACGTGGATTAAGCATTTGAAAATAGAAATTGTTGAGTGTCACAATATGAGCGACTCGGACTCGGTAGCCACAGCTTTGAGAGACGAATTCCCTGAAGTGTTTGCAGAAGGGTTAGGTACATTCAAGTCACCTGTGTCGCTGCACCTCAAGGACGAAACCCCCGTGTTTGTGAAGGCGCGACCGCTGCCACTGGCACTGCGCTCGCGAGTCGAAACCGAACTCAAACGTTTAGAACAAGAGGGAGTTGTTTACAAAGTGGATTGAGGTCGAAAATGTTTCCTGTACGTCCGCTGCGGTGGTAATAGATTGTTTACGAAAAATGTTTGCTCGTTTTGGCTTACCTAAAAGAATTGTTAGCGATAATGGCCCGCCTTTTTCCTCGGCGGAATTTAAAAAATATTTAGACATGAACGGCATTCGCCATACTCTAGTTGCACCATATCATCCGTCGAGCAATGGGGCGGCAGAAAATGCCGTGAAACTTGTCAAGAGGGCATTAAAAAAGGCCCACGTCGATAATGAAAATATGAATACGGCACTCTGTAAATTTCTTTTCTCGTATAGAAACAATGAACACAGTACCACTGGTCGCGAGCCCGCAATGCTTATGTTCGGGCGACGGTTGCGGGGTCGGCTGGACTTGCTGCGGCCCGATACGCGAGACTTGGTGCGACAGCGGCAAGAGGCTAGTGAGCGGCGACGGGACACCACTCTTAGGGTGGCTGAGCCCCAAGATCCAGTGCTACTACGGGACTATTCTAAGAACCGTGGAAAGTGGACTGAGGGGACAGTGGTACGTCGAGAAAGTCCAGTTTCGTACACAGTGAAATCTCAAGATGGTCATGTACACAAGAGACACATTGATCAAATTCTAACAACTAAACCTCCTAAGTCTAGATTTTCACTGTCAAAGGTGCAAGAGGAAGCGTATGATAAAGCTAATTCAGAGCCATTGTCGACTCCTAACACTGATCCGGACGATCAAGTTGCTGAGGATTGGCAACTGGCAGAGGAATCGCCTCCCTCGGGAACTGTGTCTGAAATACGTGACGATCCACTGGCAACACCGAGAAATCGTGGCTATAGGAAGGCTGCTTTACGCTGCATTGACAGATTAAAAAAAATGTAAAATTGTATTTTCATACATCACACTCATCATTGCACAGTTATTAACGTAGGAGATAAACATATGTTGCTAATTTAATAATAAATAATTATAGTTGCCTAATTAAGTACATTGATCATATACTTAAATATGTTTAAACCAGTTACTGTAGGCATAACCTTGATTAGTCGATTTAACTGTGTTTTCCATACGCAGGTCGTGTGGATATTTTAGTATGTAATATGTATAGCTTTTTAAAATGGAAAAAGTGGGCATGTATTTCGTCAAGTAGTTGGTTTAAGTTATAACTAATTAAAATATAGGGGGGAAGTGTTATGTAGGTACTTCGATAATAAATTATATGTGGGTTGGTTCAAAGTTTTAATAAAACAGTTGTTACCAGATCTCTGCCTTTTATTGACGTGTCCACAACAGAAACAATAGGCTCATGCAGTTTCAATAAGCAATAGTCTGTCGATCCTATCTTAAAATCTAGAACTAAGTTTATTATTTAAAGAGATCCAATATTTTTCTGCGATTTATCTCCGAGCTACCGATATCGACGACTTAAACTTTTCTTAGAATGGCCTCCGGCTGAGTGCGGGTTACACGTATAGTCCATTATTGTCAAAGTTGTGTTATCTCTTCCTACTGTTACTAGTTTGCTAATTACACGGTCTAAGAACAATAGCTAGCTTTTTCTTGAACATAAAGTAATTGTTATACTTTAGAAACAAAGAACCATTGCAAGATTGCGCAAGTCTTGTATTTCTTTACCAATAAAATTCTTGTATTGTTTATATACATCGAAACATTAATGGCCTATTTCACAGCTTACTGATAAGTTCCCGTTAAATTAGGTGGCAGATAATTTCATACACGTTTTGTTCTATTTTTTAATTTATTCGGCAGTTAGCGGCTATCCAGAGGTGGTGAAACAGGTCCTGAAAATCTTAAAATGTCTTGAACTTAGAATATTAAAAGATTTCTAATGAGTTTCCTGACATTGACTGCGACTATGACAGGAAAGTCAAATAACTTTAGGCATGGGTAACTTTCGATTTATCCTAAATACGAAAACAAGTTCCAAAAGGAGTAAACAAGACACAAACCTTGCATTATTAAAATGAATGAGCAGCCATAACTCATCGTAAAGTAAGTATAAAAAATTCGAATATAATTTTAATTTGTATCGCAACGTTTAGAATAAGGGTCGGTGGAAAAACAGTCATCATTTATCTTTTAATTAATCTCTACGTTAATCCCCTCGTTTCTACTGTAATGGGTATTTTAAGTATTCTGGTCGTGGATACTGAGCATAATCGTTTCGTCGGATGCTTCACAAAATGCTGCCAATTTCTTATTGAAACGATTCACTTTGGGATAAATGAAATATTATAGTTATTTTATTAAACTTTAACTTGTTGGAGGAATAAATTAATAATCGTAATCATTTTAACTAGCTATGCCCCGCGGCGTTAGCCGGATGCAATGTTATTCCAATCCAAAATCCTTTTGTATCGCATGCTTAGGTTATAAAATAAACGTGTGTTCCAAATTTCAGGTTTGCAAATTTAGGAGATTTGGCTGTGAGTAGGTACCGGTAAATACGTTATCTTTTATAAACTTCAGGTTCCTTTTATAGTATCAATAAAATTAGTATTTTTTGTTATGTTAGCACTAGAAATATAAACTGTAAAAATTTCAACTTTAGGGTCCCGTTGGCACCTTTCGGGTACGGAACCCCAAAAAGTAATGTTTTGTGTAACTATATTGTTCCATCTCACATGCTAAAGTCGTACACAGACAGAATCATTACATTACCTACGATGTACATACCACACAATAAAGCCAACTGAAAATTATCATAATTTTACGTACTGGCAACGGAAATATGTTTTGGTTAAAAAAAAGAAAGGTCGTCGTTTACATTTCCCCTTTTGTTGAGGTTGGTTTTTAATGTAGGTAATGTATATTTTAACGTAGTCACCGTACGTGACCTTGAACTCGTGACAGTAATTTATTATACTCAAGTTCCTAACATACGTAATATTATCTACTATATATAAAAATAAGTCGGGTTTTCCATCCTGACGCTATAACTCCAGAACGCACGAACCGATTTCCACGGTTTTGCATTCGTTGAAAAGGTCTCGGGCTCCGTGAGGTTTATAGCAAAGAAAATTCAGGAAAAATTTCAACAGAAAAGCGGGTTAAAAAGGTTATCAAGACCACGCGGGCGAAGCCGCTGGCGGAAAGCTAGTGTTATATATTTTATATCTCTCTCTATACTAATATTATAAAGCTGAACAGTTTGTTTGTTTGTTTAGTTGAACGCGCTAATCTCAGGAACTACTGTACGATTTAAAAAATTCTTTCAATGTTTGATAGCCCGTTTATCGAGGAAGGTTATAGGCTATATATCATCACGCCACGACCAATAGGAGCGGAGTATCAATTAAAAATGTTGCAAAAACGGGGGGAAAACCAACTTCTACGGGAACGAAGTCGCCGACAAAGGCTAGTATTTAATATTATAAAGCTGAAGAGTTTGTTTGTTTGTTTAGTTGAACGCGCTAATCTCAGGAACTACTGTACGATTTTAAAAATTCTTTCAATGTTTGATAGCCCGTTTATCGAGGAAGGTTATAGGCTATATATCATCACGCTACGACCAATAGGAGCGGAGTATCAATTAAAAATGTTGCAAAAACGGGGGAAAAACCATCTACGGGAACGAAGTCGCGGACAAAGGCTAGTATTTAATATTATAAAGCTGAAGAGTTTGTTTGTTTGTTTGAACACGCTAATCTCTGGAACTATTGGTCCGATTTTAAAATATACTAGCTTTCCGCCAGCGGCTTCGCCCGCGTGGTCTTGATAACCTTTTTAACTCGCTTTCCTGTTGAAATTTTTCCAGAATTTTCTTTGCTATAAACCTCACGGAGCCTGAGACCTTTCCAACGAATGCAAAACTGTGGAAATCGGTTCTTGCGTTCTGGAGTTATAGCGTCAGGAAGGAAAACCCGACTTATTTTTATATAGTAGATTTTATATGTTAGACGAAAGAAGGAAAGAAACATTTAATTGCTATAAATACAACGACAAACGTTCCATCTTTAAACCACTTTAGAGGATGTACTCGCTAATGCAGACGCCGGAGATAGTTAATTTGAGTTAATTACGTGTAGTAATGTAATATAGCACTAATTGGAAAGTATGACACCGGATAAGTAGTCTAATGAACAACTTGGAGGATTACTTCGTTATAATGTCTTGTTGACGGACTGAGTTTAAGGATAATGCGAAAATTTCATGCAATCACGCCTGTATTACCTGTGCCTCGACCATGCGTTTTTCTCACTAGACTCGCAAGCGACGCCGTAAAATAATTGTATGGAAAACCCTCGCAGCGCCTCTAGCGGTTACGTAAGGAACTAAAATCTTCTGTGAGATTACAGCGTTTCGATGCGTAAAAAACCTATCGAAAGCCATTCGATAGAACTCATGGTCGAGGTACAGAAGAGTTAGGCAGAGATGTACCTACTAAGTATGGGTCAAGGGGCAACCAGTTAGCCGGGGTTTTTATAGAAAAGAGCGAGAGCCCCAAATCTTAACTCTGGAGTGCTTCTAAAAATAATAATTAAAAAACAATATAACATTTTGCTCCACCTTTTTTGACCTCGCCCAGGGTAGCTATTACTTTATAGGTGTCTTACTCTTGAACCTCAGACGCGTCACTTAATGTAATGAATCATTAGCTAATAGAGACCCAGTATATCTTAGAACACTGACAACAAACTTAAATATGGAAATATAGGCCAAGATATAGTAGCCACTGTTTGTTAATGATTCATTAACTTTAATTGACGTTTCTGAGTGCGGCAGTTAGTGTTTTAATTTTGTTAATCTGTGTGAGTCCAAAATAAAGTTTTTTCTTTCTTTCTTTCACCTGGGAATTGAACTTAGGACCAATGGTGAAAGATGAAAGACCCAATAAAGAACAATGGTCTTATGTGCTTTCTTTATCTTTGTTTGAATTTAAGAACTGCTTGAACAGTCAAATTAAAATAAGCACTAAAAGTAGTAGACTTCAACGAAGCCATGTCTAAATGAGAAGCTCTCGTTATTACCCCGGTTTCAGTTATGATAAAGTTGTTGGTACTTACCAACTAATTGAATTACAAGTTGCTATGGCAACTACGCAAACTTTCAAAGAGAACGCGTTTATAATTACCTACACTTTGAAGTTCAAAGTACTGGAGTTGGTTGAATAATAGATAATTAAAACTGCTCTGTAATAATACACATTTATATTCATACCTAACGGTATTTAAAGATATTAATTCTAGCGAAAGAAAAATACGATCTCAGGCAGCGTTCGAATCTGCGTCCCTTCGGACATAATGTATAGCAATTACGCTACCACGAGACCACTGCCTGCGATATCAAATGTTTCTTTCGCATTCTTTCAATTTATGCGTAAGAGAAAATGTAAGTGTGTAAGTAAAGATATTTAACATTTTTGTTAATGCCGAAAAACAACAAAACGAATCACAGCATTTAATTTATTATCCTTTTAAAGGTCGAATTTTAATTTTGCTGACGTTTGTGTTGCCTCGATTGATGTGATTAAAAAAATGTTTGCGTTCACGTTGGTCTATATAAGTCTTTATAAATCTGTATAAACTATGTAGAACTTGTAGTATCATATGGGTATTAGAATTGTCTAGTGCCATAGCATAAATCCTTCATAGTTTATGACTAGAAACAACTGTGGGTGTACTCCTTGGGCTAACCTTACGACCGGGGTACAATGGCGTGATGGTAGACTGTTCCTATCTTGTTTTCGTATTTGTATTCAAAAACCTGCAAAGAAACCAAAACTCTTTCAAGATTTCTTGCTTAAAAGTCAAAAAGATTCCTGCGGTAATTACGACAAAAATTAAAAGGAAAAATGTGGCAGCTATGTTCTGAAAAGATAGATAGAAGCTAGGTACTTATAGCCAGACAACATTTTGTTTTACAATATACTGAAATATCAATTTTAAATACATTTATAAAAGAATTAGAGACTTCGCCTTAACAAGAAGAAGAGACACCTAAAGATGATCTTCATTTTTTCAGGCCACATATTAAACAGCGTAAAATCCGCCATTTTGTAAAAAAACATTTTTTTTCTTGAATTTTATATACTAAGTAGTACACTCGCGTTATCAAAATCGGTTGAGTAGTTATGAGCGGACGTACATACATACACGTCAAACACATAACCCTCCTTCGGCAATCGGGTAATAAATGATTCTTATTCTTAGCAACATACATTTTCACGGATAAACGAAGAACTTGTAAGGGACTGAAGCATAATTTCGTGTTGTAATAAATCGTTCTCCAGAATATTTTTTATCCGAGCCGTTTCTAAAATAACAAAGAAAAGGGCAGACAGTATTATGAATCAAACAAGGTGAGTAAGTAGTCTTCATAAAAATAGAATAACTTATTTATTCAAGTATCCAGTATAATAGGACTAAAAGAGCTGTTTTATAATATTATGTCTTACATTAAAAAATAATAATTGTAATGCCTGCTATGGATCAATGCAAAAGTATAAAAAAGCAGCTGATCCATAAATTTAGGTTCAATCAAATCAACCCGACGAAACGGACGAAATGTGTGATTGTGTTTTCAGGGTTGCTCCCGTAATAATAATAGTTCGTTATGATTAAAAATCAAAATCATTTATTTGTACCAAAGATGATATTTGTAGAGCAAAGACACATTCAAGGTAAATAAATAAATAATAAATATCCTGGGACATTTTTACACAGGACCATGTTGTCCCAAACTAAGCAGAGCTTGTACTATGGGTATGTATACTAGACGATAGATATAATACTTATATACATATATTTTTAAATATATACTTATAATACATAAACACCCAGACAAACACAAACACTTAAGTTCATCACAAACCCCGAACCGACGACCACGTGATCAGCAGTCCGGTACTCGAACAACTAGACCACAGACGTCATCTAAAATGATGAAAAAGAGAAGATAATGTTTTATATAAAAATAACGTAACGTAACGTAACGTTAACATCTCTACATAATTTTATATCATAGCATATCTATCGATGGCGTGGTTTTGGGACACAGCTCCTAACAACAATATTTTGGCCGGAATTGAGTTACTTGGCGGTATAATGGAATAACGAGCAACACGGGTCACGAACCTTTCCCGAAAACCTAATCGAGAAGTGATGGTTTTCCAACGATAACGCGCCCTTTTGTTCCAATATGTTCGAGAGGGTTTTGATTAAATTTCCATAAAACCTTTTACCTCATTTCCGAGAAAAACTTTTTACGTTTTTTAACGGAAATTCTTTTGATAAGCGCTGTCAAAACCACTTATCTGTCTTTCAGTTATAAACCGATTTATTTGATTTATGAATGGTTAAACTTATTGAGTTAGACGGCAACTCGAGGATTCATCACTGCATAAGAGATTTGCATTTTATTTCGTACAATAAGTTAACATAGATAGCATGCAGCTTTCAGGGTTATAATATCCCCGAAAATTTTAAAATGATTTACTAATTTATACTTACATCCACAATTCTAGACTTTAGAATAGTTTTGGCTATGTGTTAGTAGATCAGTCAGTCAGTCAGGACTTATTTATTCAATACTAGCTTTCCGCCAGCGGCTTCGCCCGCGTACTTATAAATATTTTCCCTCGTTTTTGTAACATTTTCCATTGATACTCCTACCTACCCCGATAAATGGGCTATCTAACACTGAAAAAATTTTTCGAATTGGTCCTGTAGTTTCGGGGACTATTAAATACAAACAAACAAACAATCAAATCTTTCTTATTTAAAACTAGCGACCCGCCCCGTCTTCGCATGGGTTTGAATTTTTTGTATTTTCTGTACTATAATATATATGTATTATATATATAAACCTTCCTCTTAATCACTCTATCTATTAAAAAAAACCGCATCAAAATCCGTTGTGTAGTTTTAAAGATTTAAGCATACATAGGGATATAGGGACAGAGAAAGCGACTTTGTTTTATACTATGTAGTGATATTAGTATAGATGTAAGTTGTTCCGATGTCGGTTGTCGATATCAAACAATTCGATATTTTATAAACCAAACTGTATTCCCAAATTTTATACCATTAGGTATACCTACAGATAGTTGGCATCGTTCGATGTAGTCTTCATACCATTTAGTATTCTTGTTTCAATATAAATATCTTAAAATAATATACCTACATTTTCAAACGTAACTACGCTATAATTAGGAACAAAATGTTAAATTTACCTACCATTAAAATATTTTCAACGACAGCTAAAGGTTAAGATTGTTGTATATTATAATACAGTGTTTCATATTAAACCAAAATTAAATTAAAGAGACCTCACCACACGTTCACGTTCGTTACCTATGTTCCCACATAAATTTTATTCATAAACTTTATTAAAAGCCTGATTGCACTAATGAATGTGCCGAGGTTCTCGAAGTCAACCTCAAAGCGTAGACGCCGAGATTATTATATTATTTAGCCTGAAAAGCATGATTCATTAATCAAAATTCAGACTTCTAAAGAAATTGAAAGTTTAATCTTGCTAAATTGTAACTAGAAAGTTGATTACTTTAAAATATATACTTGCAAATAGTAATTTCGGGGTTGATTTTTTTAATTGTTCTCAATGAACATCAATATTAAATAGTCTAAACATCACAAAGGAGGCGTAAGTCCCTCTGAATCCTCTTTAATTATTTCCGAACGTAGTCGCAGGACATAAATTCCGCGGGAGTGGAACATAAAAACTCTTAATACCGCCCTAATTTCCGGACTTACTAATTAAAATGCGTTTCATTGTATTAAGGACGGCCAAGGCATTCCTACCGCGTACGATTCACCTTAAAATATTATTACCAAGACCCTGTAAATCTTCAAGATAACGTGATGCAATTTTTACTAGGGTGTTATTTTTTTTTTCATTTTATACGTTAGAAACCATAATACGGAAAATGAGCCTTGTCATTCAACTCCAAGCATTTTTGGTTTAGTCCTGTACGTATTTAGAGCAAATCACAAAATCAGTCAAAGACAAAATATTTTATTTCAATTAGACAATACCTTTGAAAAGCCAAAAACATGTTCCAAACACGCACGGTTCCAAAAAGTGGGCCTGACGAAAAGCTGACAAGATACTCTATAGAAACTGCTATACGAAAATATGATAACACGCATGGAGCAAGATAATAGGTAACACAAAGTTTCCAATAAATAGGTAAGTATATTAACACCCTGACCCGGAGAAATTGCCCCTAGATCACAGAACGCTATTTTTGTGTAGGAAATTTATTTTTGACTTTTACAAACACTATCATAATAATCAGAAAACCCTTAGCTTATTAGAACTCTACTAGTCTCAACCCCGTAGATATACTTTTTACGCACCACTTTGGCAATGTTTACCACTTTAAGCTCTATAATTACTGTTAATACCTTATACTCTATGTAAGGGTACAAACGTACTCCCTTCTAAAGTTGGTTCCGAGAGCCTTACTAATGGGCGGCGAGAACCTTTTGAAATTTCCATCTTGACATACAACCGGTTTCATTTACATTTTACATGTTGATTGCGGCAGAAATATGTAAAGCGAAAAGGCTTTTATTGTTGCCTTTTAAATGAGGAAAATTGAGCCGCTAGAGTGGGAATACTGCTTTAGTGTTGTCACTTGTGAAAATTTGATCGAGCATAAATATTTTTATATGGAATCTTGGCCTATTAGACGTAAGTATTTTAGAAAAAAAAGCAACAAAACCAAAGACAAACCAATAAAATAAATAAAAATTATATTGTTGATACAAAAATATTACATATACATTCCATTCATCAAGTATCCGAAGTGAAACGAAATTAATATTTTTTTAAACGAGTAGGATTTTTACATCTATTTTAATTTCATCTTATCCGTGCAACGAAACATCTTTGTGAATGAAGCAAGGCGATAATTAAAATTTAGTATTCGGGGCTAAATTATGTTCATAGCCTGTCCCGATGAGATAGCATTATGTAATTACGGTCCAACAGGAATCCAATCAAAGTTTCATGAATCCAAAGGGAATCTCTATTATGCATAGCTCTCGTTTCAGATCAAGGCACAAAATTTAAATCTAGGCTTTATATCCGACTGAAAATTTATATTGTTTCGGTATACAATATCTTAGCAAGCGATACAACAAGTTACTTGGCATAATAATACAATACAGAGTTCTGATATAAATTCAGAACTGTCTCCATATAAAATACCAACTGTACCTAAATCTTTTTAACGACTTCAAATAACTCCGAAAACTGCCTTATCCACCAAAAAGTGAATAAATAAATCGTTAAAAAAAGCAGACTATCTTCAGCCTTGAAAGAACTTCGTGTATCGTAATCTAGAACACAAATTTAGGCAACAAGAATGTCTACTATGTCTAGACTTAAAGTAGGTACGCAACTTATTCGATTTGTACGCGATAGCTTTTTAACTAGTTTGAATTTGGATGAAAGGGAGGGACCAAGGACTGTGTACAAACGGCTATGGCTACAAATTAATTGTATGACGAAATGACGGCTAATAGAGTTAAACATGGAAGACGACATACTGGCGTTAACCCCCAAGCGAATTGGGCTAAGGGTAGGAGATAAATGCTGATCTTTATAAGGAGTCACTACTATTTGATGGCTTACAAAATACAATAAAAGAATACGCACCGTCGAGATGTTTAACGTAGTCACATTTTTTCATTGTGACCGGGATCACAAAGCTCAGCATTCAATTTCAAAGCGCCCTTTGACGTTTGAACTGAGTACTAAAGGGCACATAACACCTGAAATTATATTAAATTCGTGTCTTACGCTTGTTTCCGTGTACGTTAAACCGGAAGAAGGAAAATATTGGCGTAAGAAGTTCAATCGTATTTCGCAAATCGGAAAAATGAATTTCAATTTGCCTATCATGACTATAAGGCACACTGAACGGTAAAGCTATTTATGAGGTAGCAGTTAAATTAATACCAGATAGATTTGACAAACTTGCAGGATAGACTGAGTATCCTACCTCAGTCTATCAGCCCAATCGTAGGTGGTGACGACGTACGTTATAAGAGGTCTACATAAATATGGGCTTCTTTCTAACATAACAATAATTTAAATCAAATTCAAAGCAATACCTAAATTAAGGCGTGATCAATGTCAGAGTTGCGACTATTCAGTAATAGTTGCCCGCCAGAGTCAATTTCATAAACATCCCATCCTATTTATCATCGTGTAGGCGCGGCACAACCTATTTTCTCTCTATACAGTTGTTTTTACACCAAAACGTATTCACTGTCTGGCAGCATTTGTTCCGACGGCCGTAACGCAAACAATAACGTAAATTTTCCGCGTAACGTTTCAGGTTTGTGGACCGTGAATGCAAAGCTCATTCGTACTAATGTTTGTACATTCCTACAGTGTTCTGGTCAGGAATTCTGTTACAGTTTACAAAGTGATAATGCTGAAGTTTCAGTGTTGTTAAATGCTTTTACACTATTACAACTACAAGTCAATATATAAGTAGTTTTGATTTAAAATAAAACTACTTTTTAATCATTATGTCGCGTTTTATTAATATTTTATTAAATCCCAATCTAATCCTTACTCATAATAAAAAGGCGAAAGTTTGTATGTTTGGACGTTTGTTGCTGTTTCACGGCAAAACGACTGAACTGATTTGGCTGAAAGTTGAAATGGTGAAGGCTTATACCTTGGATTAGGACATAGGCTCCATTTTAATCCCCAAAAAATCAAAGTTCTTACGGTAAACGGGTTTCAAAATCAAATATTTGCGTAAGTACCAGAAATCAACAGTTTAGTAAGTTTTGCTAGACTTATGTATCATTTAATTCCACTAATCCTAGTCACTATCCGCGTCTGTCTGTTTGTGTGCTTAGTTTTTCATAAAATTGAATCATAAGGTTGATTGATTTCGATTTTAACAGACAATGGGACACAATTTGTATATATCTTTCGACATATTACGTCATTGTCTGGTTGACATCATTGATAAGCAGCACACGCCGCTCGTTTGCAAACATCACGAGTGGTGCATTTGTCGTAGTTTCTTTAAATTTTGACGCGTTACGTCATACATGTAAATATCTGAAAATGTAGGGTGGTTTCAGTGATGTTCTATGTATAAAAGAAGGTCGATTAAACCTTACGTAAAATTAAGGAAAGAAGACTGTTGGCATGTTTCACCACGTCAGTATATTCGCTAACCACCGGATAAACATAAAAATGGAACAAATTTTTTATGAATTTATCTGCCAAATAATTTTACGGGAACTTACTAGGAGGTTGTCATACAGACCTTTAAAAAAATGTATTGGTATCTCTAGGAATACCTATCTTTACTCCAGCCATTGGTTTGGTGGAGCCATTGATTTTCTGCGTAAATATAATTTTTGCCGGTTTTTTTCCTTATGGCGGACTTTTCGGAACCTGGTACTGTAATAATATCTGTGAAATGTAAATCAGTCTACTGCTGCAATACCGGTAGGTACACTGCAGCCTACTAGGCTAACATGATACATTTAGAAAGCATAAATTGATATGTATTAGTGTTTATAGTTTCCATAAAACAGTGTTTCCATATGTATGAGAATTTAATGGACCGACTCAAGTATTTATGTGTTTCGTAGTTGTAATAGCTGTATGGTCTATAACTTCGATTACAATATTACATATGCGTTTGTAGATAACATATCTCTTAATAGGCTTTTCAGTTACACAAGACTTAGACGAATGTAAACTGCAATACGGTTAATTTGAGAGCGTAGAATTGTAAATAATAATTTACAGACTCATAATAGGACTGTACAATGATTGTACAAATAATACCGAAACAGGTAAATAAAACAATTTACACTGCCTAGGGGTATTTGTCAAGATTCTGAAGAGGTATTATTTATACTTTGTCTAAATTATCTCGATCGTTTTATCTCAAGGGTACAGACCCCTACCATTTCTTGCGCCCGTTTTCACTTTTGTTTACGAAACAATTTTGGAGCTTAAAAAGAGAATAATATAGTCCAATAAAGATTAATATAGTTTACCTTTACAAAAAGGTTTACTTAAGCCATCGTAAATATATTTTAAATCAAAAATGGAGACTGTTGATACAGTAGTAAGTAAGTACTTACTCGCAAATCTTAGCAAAGCTTGACTGCAAAAGTTGTCGTCAAATGTTTTTGTTTCAATAGCAAGTCACGCTCGGGGTAACCGCTTGCCACTTCGAAATAATATAAAATAACAAGCAAAGAACAAATATTATTTTATAATTTCCGTCATTATAGCACCATCTGTTGGGTAAGAGTGACTTCACACAAGTCATTGACATTGAGACAAGTGAACATTGTGATGTTGAAAACATATTTTATATGCCAAAAAGAGAAAACCCCTTTTTGTGTTAAAAATCTGTGTCTGTGCCAATTTAACTAAGTCCGTTCACCGTTCACCAGTTTAGGTGTGAAAGGTTTTAGACAGACAGTTATTTACGCATTTCTAATACGGATTTTACGTCACATCATAGGTATCATAACATATATATTTAATCAATAAACCTACATTACCTACTCTATAATATAATATAGAACGGCTAACAATAATATTCGACGAAACTGGACGAAAGTTGGCCCGCACTCGATTCCGTTCGGCACATTTAGAAATTTGTTAGGTTTACCTATTGAATTCGCCCCAAATTGATCCAAATAGGATTCATTATTTGGAATATACGAGTAGATCAATTACCACAAAGATTATAGAGTTTCTATATAAACCGCTTCTATACTAATAGGTATGGTTTATGCCTTATTAACTGTTTTCGATTTTGTCAAGGAGGTATATACTTAGCAATCTGAACAAGGACATAGTCTACCTTTTGTTAAAAGGCTTAGGGAAAAGCTACTAGTGAATAAAATACCAAATAATGTAGGGCAACAAAACATAATTTTCGGTTCGTTGTATCTGCCAGAATATGTAATGTCACCTTAGTGTCGATTCAAGCACGATTCTTTGTTCCACAATTTGTTATTCGTGACGTGAAAGCTTCTGTGAGATAGAGCATGCTCGCGTCGATTTTTATTAGCAAAGCTATCAACAAGTCTCATCTATCAGGAGTGGTGCTTCCTCGCGCTGACAAAAATTCTATCGAGATTTATCCACATAAAAATGAATACGACGGTCCGACGACGGTAGAAAAAAAAGAAAAATTATATGTCACATTAAATATTGTTGTTACACCGTTAGATTTATAATGTATCTCGCGAGATTGCCGAAACATTGTGATTTGTCGACTGTATGTAACCTAATGCTAACAATTATTTTTCAGTTCTGGCATTTGCCGCCCGCTACCGTGGTTGCTCATGCATTGTTTGGTCACATTTATAACGTAACCTAATCGAAACAAAGATGATTATTGTAGGGAGGTAGATATTCTTTACATTTTATCGACAGTTTACAATGTCGTAAGATTGATTATAATCAAATCACAATCATCTTACGGTGACATATACCTAGGTGTGCCTCGCGGTGTCATTCGTCTTATTAATGTATTCCTAAATGTCGTGAGAAATTCTCAAAATCCTTTTTTAGACAAAATCCTTAAATACCAAATAATTACGCACTTTGTCAACAACCAAAACAAATCCACCTACCTTTGTCGCGGTCTTCGGAGACGAATAGCTGGCTTGTGGAGGGCAGCGATGAGGGAAAAATCCGTGATTGAATGTATGAGTTCACTAGAACTCACTGCACGTATTTTTCACACCGAAGTAGAATAACAGTTTTTTAAAGAAAGAATACCGCCGTTCCTAATTTGTCTATGTCCGCCATGACAGAGGCCGGCCCCGGAAGTTTCTCTGATTGGACAATGCTATCACTTGTGTCAAATGACAGCGTATCGTCTTCGCTATATCCGGGGTACAATGGCGGAACGCGGCAGATTTGAAGTGAAGGCGAATTTTGCATAATAGAAGGGAACTGTGTGTTCTTTATAAAAATTTTGGTGAACAGTTCAATCCATACTTCCATACAAATATTAAGAATTTACCTTTGTCTTAAAAAGTCTACTGGAACGCGAATGAAACCGGGAGCAACAATAAAGTGTCTCCGACAAGTCCCATATAACCTATTGTACCGTACCTTTGTTATGAATCTTTCATAAAGTCGATCTCCTTTTTAAAAAAAACGATAGTAAAAAACGATAATAAATGTGGAACTCGTTATATTATATATAATTTTCACGAAGAACCAGAAGGCACGAATCCATGTGTCTACATTAAAGTTTCATCTCTGAAGTTATGCCTGACTTTTGTTTATGTATATGTATCCACAAAAATACGAAAGATATCATATAAAAACCTATTTCATTTTATATGCGAAGCGTGTTTCACCGCGGCTTGCAAGAATAAGTGCTGTACACGAACGAAGCAAAACAATTTTATTATCATACACGAACGCGTAAATAGTGTGTTCAACCAAGAATGGGGTTATCAAAAACTCCAATATCAAATTATTATTTTTTGCACTAGGCAAATTTTTTTTTTAATAGAATTAAATATGCATTGGTAGCCTAGGGGTATGATCCCTGGACTGTCAAGTCAAAGGTCTCGAGTTCGAATCCAAGGCACGCACCTCTGACTTTTCGAAATCATGTGTGTAATTATCACTCAGGAAAACATCGTGAGTAATTTTCTCGACGCCATGTGAAGTCTGCCAACCTGCATTAAGCTAGCGTGGTGGACTATAGCCTAATCCCTCTCATACTGAGAGGAGACCCGTGTCCAGCAGTGGGACAGTATATGGGTTGATTATTCTAAATATGTCATCGGACGAAACGACGAACTAGCCGCACGCCGACGCGTTCTTCCATTTGAGTTTGATTCGCTGTTAAGCGTGCCGCTAACGAAACGTCACTATAAAAAACACGAATTCTTTTTTTGTGTCCTTATGTCTTAATTCTATGGCCGAACTTTCTGAAGCGAAACGACTACATATTTGTTAACAAACTGAAGATATAAAAATCATCAAAGAGAATCTAAAGCAAGTGATAATATACCTATTTTTTTCACGCAAATTAAATTAATATACCTAATATTTTAGAGGCAATAACTTGTTTTGTTGTTACAATAAACAAAATTGCGAACGTGACTGGCGGCGCCGCTTCTTTCTGAAAAGTCGGAGATACATTATTATTCTTTGTAATTTTCTGGGTGACGGTACATACCAATTACTGCGGCAGACAAATGATAATAGGCCCGAAATATATTTAAATAATAAAAATCGAGGCAGGAACAAAACGCTCCAATAAACGGGCCTAAACGTTATCTCAAAAATACATTACAAATATTCTAATTTCATTTTCGCGAAAGTTAACAAAGAAAAACAAGTCAGTAACCGCTATGATATAAATTCGGATGATAATATTGTTGGGAATATTTTAACACAGATTTAAATATTTATACTGAATCCAGGGTTACACGTGTTTCAGACAATACCCGCTGTAACTATGAAATACTCTGTGCTATCAGAGAACACATGCAAAATGCAAGATGTGTGTGTAGTCATATTATATCGTGTCTAGGACGATTTGACCACTATCGTGCGTGCCTTTGTGCCCTCGAACAGACTTTAAACTTGTTGAACTGTCTCATTAGGTCATAAGTGCGACGGCTTTTTTTATTCGTGATAGGGCTCCGCTTGAGCGCGGTTTCCTAAAAGAAACCGATTAAATCGTGATTTAAAGATACAGATTATAAATCTATCGGGAAATACACTAGAGATTCTAGGTTCGATACCCAGATAGAGCAAGTTGGATTTTTCTGCTCGACTCGAGTGTCCATGAAAGGGCCATTTTTTAACATAATATATTATTATATTAGTTATTTATCAACGCACAACATAACAAATAACAATAGAAAACATTAATTTATTAAAACAGTGCAAAGCATGAATTTTATTTATTTCAGGGTAAAACGCAATAAAATAATTAATTACGAACTAATACACACACATACAATTCGACCCAGATAGCAAAGGTCTTGTACATAAATTGTTTCGAATGAAGCCAGTACTTAATTGTCTTGTCGCACGGTGAGTTGTGTACAAAGAATCTTTTACCAATTGATAAAGCAACTTTGGAACTATTGTCGTATACGCCGTTTTACTATGATGTGTCTTAACATTTTTGCGACCAACTTATGCATCATTCACGCTCGAACGATCTTCATCTCATAACCCTGAAATAATAGAAAACCAACCTTTTTACGAAGACCTTGCCATGTCTTGGTTCATACAATTAGGTTAGTTTTTAGATTTATGTTTATTACACATCATGGAAGTAGCATTATGGAAAATATTTCACGTCTATGGCACATACAATACTTATAGGTATTGCCGAAATAAATAAAACAGGATGGTAAATGAACCAAATGAAGAGCCATCTTAAATAAATGGCTCTTATTTAAGTACGGTACATTCCGTATTTCTTCATTACTCCCATATCAGCGTCGAAAACGCCTTATTTATGAGCTATAAATCTCTCTATCGAGCTGTTTATCACAGATTTCTCATTTCTTGATATTTTCCTCACAGACCAAAGATTTACAACTCGACAGGGAAGCCTTTAATTAAGCTAAGCGCTCACCAAATCGAGTGAAATTATTGCATTGCCCGTGCTACGAGGCTACGGAACGCGTAGCATGTAGCCCGTAGCCGCTGCTACGGATTACTTCGATATTGGAAAATGCAATCCGAGTGTGAAAACTATTTCACCCGGACTGGAAAATATGAGGCTTATTTATATCCGACAGATATTGGAACTGCGGTTTTAAGCAAACACGTAGGTTCAGGCATTACACTGGGAACCCGGAATTGAAACTATGTTGGTTCTGGTTGTTTGTGACAATGCAAATATCAATTTTGTTTTCAGTTTTGGGAGTTCGTTACTGTTAGTGTAGTGCTGATTTATATTCGCCTTGGGCATGTCCGTGATATCCCATGTGTTTTGTGGGCCTTGACTACGTACCTATAAGGTTACTCTCATGACGTCTCGCGGGCTTCGTTTGGAACGACTAGGAGTATATCAAAAGGATGGATAGCTTCATGCGAGCATCCCTTTTGTGCCCAATGTGATAACTCGGAAAATTTGGTAAGTGTTATGGTTTTCCCCATAAATATTAGAAGCGTTATATATATTCCAATTAAAAATATTATCCTAGCTTTTGCCGTGGCTTGTAAAAGCAATGTTAGGATAAGAAATCCCGAAGAAGAGAAATACAAAAACAACGATCCTCTCTTTATATTGAAACGCATACGACAGAGATTTTTTTTTTTTTTTTTTTTTTATGACGGATGTAGATTCTAGCTCAGGAGCTTTAGAATCTTAACCGGGCTTGGTGGCGAGGCACCTTTTGTGCCTCCAGCCATGGACACTTATAAACTAAGCAACCGCAGCTAAGGGCGTCCCCTAACGGGACTCGGACCTCGGCTTAGGGCGTTGCTGGGGGGACAGCTAGGGACAGCTGGATCTGGGTTGAAATTATTTAGGGACGAATTTAAAACTACTGGCTCGGCGCGGGCCGGCTCGAGCAAGGGACGGGGAGGGGTACCGTTTCGGGGTCTTCGCGACGGGCCTCGCCGGCGAGGACGGTAAATCGGATGGCGTCGAGCCTGTTTGAGTGCTTCTTGTGCTACGGTAATCGGGTCGTCAGGGTAAGTGAGTGCGTGCCTTGGGCGGCGCACTCTACTTATCAGAGAGGGTTTGTAGTCTACGCTACTGACTACTAGGCGGTTTGGGTGGAGGGGGGCCTGATCGAAATAACGCTTGGAGGCGCGTTTCATGTACTGCTTGATGGTAGGCAGTTTTAGGTCGAGGTGGAGGTCCCTATTGCGCACGAACCACGGGGCGCCCGTGGCTTTGCGCATAAAACGGTTTTGGAGGGTCTGCATCCTATGGATTGCGGGACTTTCAATGTGAGCGAATACGACGCTCGCATAGGTCATGATGGGGCGAATACACATCAAGTAAATTCTCACCTTGTAATTAAGGGAGAGTTTACTGCGCGCATTGAGTATGCCGTGCAGGCGGCCGAGAGCGAACGTGTGCTCTCGGAACGAGAGTCGGTGATCGAGAATCACGCCCAGGTATTTGGCTTTTGGTTCCCAAGGGATCCGTTGGCCGAATAGGGAGATGGGTTGGACTTGAGTGGAAAGATTGGAACTCTTGTGGAAGAGAACCGCTGCACTCTTGGAGGGATTCACCTCAATTCTCCATTTCCTGAACCACTTTCCGAGGGCAGTGACCGAGGCTTGGAGGACTTTGGTGATATTTGTTAGGCTAATGCCGGAATAATAGATGGCCGTATCGTCAGCGAATAGGGCCAGCTGTGACTTTGAGCTCTTGGGAATATCGCTGGTGTACAGCGTGAAAAGGAGCGGAGAGAGCACGGAGCCCTGAGGGACCCCGGCTCGGATAGGATGAGGGGACGATAGCGTACCACCCTCAATGCGATAGCGAAAGGTGCGGTTTGACAAGAAGTCTCGAATGATGAGCACGAGACGATCCGGCACATTGAAGGAATACAGCTTGTATATCAAGCCATTGTGCCAGACTTTGTCAAAGGCTTTCGCCACGTCGAAGAAAAGCATGCCAGTCGTCATACCGCGTTGGAAACCAGCGCTGATATGTTCGACTATGCGATGCACTTGGTGGATGCAAGAGTGTTTGGTTCGAAAGCCAAACTGCTCGTCGGGAATGAGATTGTGGGATTCGGCAAAGTCCTTTAGTCGGGCATAGATTAGACGCTCATAAATCTTCCCTAGGACATTAAGAAGACTTATGGGGCGATAACTGGACGGCTCAGTCCTGGGTTTGCCGGGCTTGGGGATACCGATGACGGTGGCTTCTTTCCACGATTGTGGGAAGATGTTATTTTTTAGAGCCGCATTGAAAATGGCGGTCATTAGAATAATGAGGTGGGCGGGGAAGAGCTTTACCACCTTGTTGGTGATGCCGTCTGATCCGGGGGCTTTCCTGGGTCGTAAATTCTTAATGATTTTCTGGACTTCGTCCACAGTGACAGGGGGGACGGAGTCGTCTGGGTCGGGGTCAGGGCGGGAGGAGGGGGCGGGACTTACTGGGGCCGTAAGATTATCGGGGGATAGAGAGAGGGTGACTCTACGTTCGACTTCGGCGTTCACCTCGTCTAGGTGGGCCTGGTCTACAGGTAGAGTGCTGGGCGAGCATTGTGCCTCTAGACTGTCTGCTAGGCATTCGGATTTTTCGTCATCGTCAAAGGCCGGCCTTTGGTTTGGTCGATTCAGAGGGGGCATGGTGGAAACTTGGTCGGATTTGAGTTTCCTAGTCAGATGCCAGAAGGCCTGGTGGGTGGGCTCCAGGTCCTTCAGCAAGTTGTCCCAGCGGGCCTCGCGCAGCTCACTTATGCGTTCCTTTACAGCGCGCTGTAAGTTGCGCATGTGAGTGCGGTTCGGCTCGCAGGGAAAACTATCGTACGCTCTGATAGCCGCGTTTTTCTCCGTCATCAGCCTTCGCACATCCTCCGGCAGATTCCAGCGGTCATCAAATTCCTCTGGAATCTGTCGCGAACATTCGTTCAACACGGATTGTACGTGACCAGTGAGGGAGTCAATCGCGCCCGTCGCGTCGGCTACTGACAGTAATGAGTCGGGGATGGCGTCCAGGTGAACGGATGAAGTCGACTTAAGGCGTTCCTCGAGTTTACTCCAGTCCGTTATCACCTTTGTTGGAGCGGGCTGACCTGGGTCTAAGGGATCTGTCCTAGGGCCTAGTTTGATGACCACAGGTCGGTGGTCGGAGTCGAGCTCTTGTAGCGTCTCCAAGGAGCGCAAACCTAGGTTCACGTTCTTTAAGAGGGCTATGTCGAGTACGTCAGGTCGGTGGTTTACGTCAGCGGGAAAGTGGGTGGGCGTCATTGGGGCGACTATGTCATAGTTAAGCAAGGTGCTCAGATTATCCAGCTCTCTGCCTCTCTGGTTGTTCGAGTGGCTGTTCCACGCGATATTTTTCGCGTTAAGGTCTCCAGCTATGATAACTGAGTCACCTAAGCCTAGGAGGGTTTCAAGGTCGGGGCGGAGGTGAAGCCTAGCATTGCCAGGTGGGATATATGCCGATACGATGGTGATCGGTTGGTGTCCGGTCATGCCTACTCGACATATCGAGGTCTCAATATGCTCGAGGGTTGGGGCATACGACAGAGAGGTCAAGCTCTTACCTATATTGATAAATTGCGCTTGAAGATCGACAGGAAGTACGATGCTTATGCGACCATGCGCCTAACGCCAATGAGGTGGACCCCCATATAAATATATTTATCAAAATTGTTTAACTGTTTACTCGATAAGGAGAAGAAGATTGCCAAATCTGATATAGCAATATTTTCGCTGCGATATATAGGTACGTAATTGAATGTCAGCCGGTGATGAATCCATGATTGGAACGCGGCGTATTTGCTCTGGTTAAAATTGATAGTGTCGGTCGGAACACAATTTCCCATCCGGTTTTCCATTTATTGTGTCGACTAGGAATAACGCAAATCAATAAACATTTAAATGTTATGGCCCCGTTGGAAAAATACAAATAATTTTAGGACAATGATAAACATTATTGTTTAAAAAAGGACTGCTTCCGTACTGGGAGTACATAAGAAACAAACCTTTAGTCGCGGGGATTAACACAGACTCAAAATTAATGAGTATAAAATAAAATATTTGGACGTCGCTATTATTTATCAATCCACGGCCGCGGTAGCGGAAACTCTAGGTATTATCTTTTTTTAATGTTTTCGGAACGATTAAGATTAGTTATTTGGATTCAGTTACTAGGTATATCTTATATACATAATAAAGCTAAAACGTATGATCATTATATTAATAGATAGGGATATTGATTTTGTATTAATCTCCTTGGAAATACCAACACAGTTTGTCTTTAGTGATTGTATTACGAGTCAATACAAATCAAGACCCTATTAATCTTGCGGTATTGTCCTACACAATGCTTTGTGTCACAGTTCCTATGATCGCAATCTTCTTGACAACGGACCCCTCCCGAATGGAACAAGATGTGGTGTTTTAAATACTTGTGAAGGGGAATGTAACTTGAAGCCATTGAAGGGACGGGTTTATCTATAAACAATACTTATCTCTCAAGCTATTACACTTGTTTGTTTGGCCTATTTGCTCTCTCCACAGCTTTAACTTAAGTATTTGATTCCGTGCCAAAAACTCCGATACGATTGCCCCATATAAGCCAAACAAATAACGTAGGTATACTTAATTTATGGCTTTTCTACTACCTAGGGAAATCTCTGCAGATATGTCCTCGAAAAGTTCAGTAAGGTTACATAGTTAGCTTAACTATATATGCCTGTATACTAGAAATTAATATGTACAAAGAGCACCCATATTACGTAGTATACGATTAAATCAGGTCAATCGCTAACGTATATTTTTTCAAGATTTTAAACAAGACTGTATCAGGAGCTAAATAGAATGAAATTTGAGTTATCACTAATTTGTACGTAAATGAATCTACGAGTACCTGTATTTTAGTGTTTTATTTTTAGGTAGTGCATAAATCCTTGTGTGCAACGATGTCTTAGTGGTTTTACTGTGATTTTTATTAGTGGCTACAAAATTTCAACGACCTAAGTACTTAACAGGTAGGTATGGAGGTACGTTTTTATGATGCAGAACCGTTGGGCACTGGATAATTTAATTAAAAAAATTACGGTAAAGATTCTCATGTCTCCTGATTTGAGACTAAGATTTTATAACAAAGATGTTAGAAAATCCTTTGAAAGATTATAATAATAATAGAATCTTAACAAAAATATTTATACTAAATAGTACGTAAGTATTTGTAGTAGGCGTAATCCGAACAAAGTTCGAAATTTAACACCGTCTGGCGTCTACAATCGCAGCGTAATAGTAGCCTTTGTAACGTAGACATAAAAAGGATTTAACTGTCGAGTCTCTTATTGTATTCTCCTGTCTTTAAGCTCATACAGAATAGAAACCTACAAAACGCTACGTAAGCTTCAAACAGAAAAGTAACAATTTAAACAACAAGTACTTTGTGTGTTTCTGAATGAAATATTGTCAAGAAATGTTGCGTTATTTTGTAAATTTTATTTGTACATAGTTACTTACCTACAGCCTTCGCTAAATGCTTCCTATGCGCGCCGCGCCGGCACAAACGCGTCTGGTAAACAAAACTTTACCTATTATGAATCGTTTAAGCTTCTTCGGCTGTATTTTCGTTATTAATTAGATTTAGCATTTTCTTGAATCATAACTTTGAAATATCGTGGACAGAGATGAATCGGGTTTGCTGAGTTTATGGATCATTAGCGCTCGCTGTCCTCACTCACTCAGGTTTTTAATGAGGGTTTACTACGTGGATATGACGATATGGATGCTAATTAAAAGGGTTGTCGCAGGACAGCAGCCCAGTCGTTACCCCAGTTTAAATTATCGCCAAAGGAGTAACTAGCGACCCTAAGTTTTTAATAGGTATTTGAAAATAGCCGCGTAACGTGGGGAATGGAAACAGGGAAATGGGTGTCTTTGACAGTGGGACCATAATGGCTAAATAATAATAATCTACCTACTCAGCGAAGTTTGTCATATTTTTATTTATGTAATAAAAAATTGTGTATAGATTGTGGTTGTGGATGTGGTTTACGTTTAGGTATCTTGAATTTGGTACGGTTTGGAAAAGGAAGTCTGTTGAAGTTGAAGGGAAGGAAGGAAGTTGGAAAGAAGTAAGCAAATGAAAAAGAAGGGTCTCGAAAACTTAAGGTCTGTTTCACCACCTTTGGATAGCTGCTAGCCGCCGAATAAAATTTGTATGAAATTATATGCCAAGTAGTTAAACGGGAACTTAATGGGAAGTGGTGAAACGGGCCTTTAATCTTATTAAATGTTCAGTTATCAATTTGGCCTAACCTAATTTCCGCTACTTACGTGGGTACATTTAAGTTGTTTGTGACTTCATAAAGAACGGTATTTCGATTACTTATACATCCGGAAAACTGTAAAATACTGATATTCAGCCGCATCCTGGTTAGTCTGGAAGCCGACCCCAATTTTTTTGGGAAAAGGCTAGGAAGAAGAAGATACTTCCGGAAAACCTATAATATAGTCAAGCTACTAATGAAACGAAGTACCTACCTTCCGATGAAGTTAGCTTCAGTGGTATTAGTACCTACAGTTCTCGCCAATCTTCTGGCCGGCTTGAAGTTGGCACGAACTAACTTCAACCCGGCCGTAAAAATCGGAGAGAACAATATTGGATTTAAATCAATCAAAACGACAGCCTACGACTTTTCGTTTTTATTTATATAAATAAAATATTTTTCACTATAAATGGCAATACCACAGACACGGGGGAAATTCAAATAGTAGTAGTGCCATAGTAATAAAGCGTAGGTAGTTTTTTTCAAGTAGCATTATTTGAACTTGTGATATTTCCCCCGTGTATGGCCATAACAAGTAAAATGAAGAAAGAAAGCCCAAAGAAATATTTTTTTACTCTATCTGCGTTCTCAAAAATAGACAAACGATTGTTGAGGGTATTGTTGTGCCTATTATGAAAGGCCCCGTTTCTAATTAGTTCCTTGTATTGTATACGTCTTGTTTACGTATCTGCGGCGAATTCATTACCCACCGTGTTCTCCCCGGGCGCTGTATTTTGAATCCCTCTTCTAATTAATCTGAAAGCATTCGTTACTAGTTCTGAAATGAATTTTTACTCTGAACTTCATTGTTCAATTCTCGGCAAGCACGAGTCTTGTTACATCTCGTCTTGTTTACTTTGTAATTCATTAACATGTTCTGCCCCTTATCGGGCACAAATCTAATAAGGCTCCAGTTTTGCGGAAACAAATTAAACAAGTTACCTCTTTTGATTTGATTTATTTTCGTAATATTCAACTGTTGACAGATAACAAATGATCTTACAATATCCAATTTGTACATAATGACTTAAGAAAATATGGCAACACTCATATTTTAACAATAAATACATGGTGGTACTCTGATGTTATGATTTTTAGAGGTTGTTTTGAAAACTAACTAGCAAGGGAAGTCGTGTGTGATACGGGAGACAAAGTTGATATACCTTTCTCCACATTTTAAAAGGTTCTTTATAAAGAACTATATAATCTACTTTATACCTTGAAAATTTCATTAATGTGGGGTAATAGGTTTTATGCTTTCAACCATTTATAATATCGCTCTTTATACATATATACTTTTTTGTAATCGAGTTTGGTTTATTACACTGTATTAAACTATGGTTGAAATATGTAGTGTGTTTAACTAGCAATAAGGGATTGTACTAGGGATTTTTCTAGAATATTCTATGCATCGCGTAACTTCGCCTCGTCTGTCTAAGGCCAAAGTACAGGAAAGTAATACAATATTATAGTTGTAATAATAAATACGTGCCAAGATTCTTCCTTGCTTTACTCTTTTACTATATAAGAGCGATAAACTTATAGTCCACCACGATGGCCAAAAGAGATATTAACTTCGCACGCCATCGAGCTTTTCAGGCGTATGCCTGAGAAACTGTATTATATGTATCATAATATTTAAGAAGTTTTTACACGATCGCCAAAAGTTAAAGTTGAGTTTTAGATTCGAACTCGCGACCTGACTTCGCAATCTAATGGTCACATAAATAGGCTACAATAACAATATTTTAATACGAACCAAATTTAAGTAGATAGCGTTAAGATTAATTCGCAATCCCTTATTCCTAGATAAAGACATTGATACATGTATAATCTCAACAATTAAAACGTTTAAAGACAGCAGTCAGTGAGACGATTTTCACTTATTTAAAACACTAGTCACAATAAATAAGCTTGTCTTTTTACAAATCATTGGCGTATCTAAAAATACAGTTGACATTACATATTTCCAAGCGTATCTTAAGTAGAAATTAGAAAAAAGAACTGTACAAATAGACTTATTACCTCACAAATAAGGTACTTTATTTTGGTTACAGTTTAAAAAAACACTCGATATCATTGTCGATGGTACAGTAAATGCGGTATTACTCTGTAGCGGCTGCCATTACATTCGCGATAGCCAAATTGAATTTCGCTCGCGATTCGTTGTTGTTTTTGATCGAACTCTTTCGATGACCTCAGTTAGCCTTAATTCCCCGCATTGCGTATAAAGCATTTAGCAAAATACTCGACCCGTGAATGTAGCAACAACCACATGAAGCGATGACGTTTACATTTAAAAAACACATAAATCCCAAGATAACTCTTAAGAGTACATTGTCGTCCAATGAAAAACTTTTTTATATTATATTATACTGCAATTTAAAGTTGAATGATAAATGTTTTACAGCTAAAATGCTCCCTAAATACTTTCAACAAACAACGTTATTCAAGTCTTAGTACAGAAGTAGACTAATGATCGCCCAAGTGGTAGCGAGATCCGCGTCGGATGTCACTGCTTGGGCTCTCCCTAACAACATCTCATAGACAATAATGAAGTTGTAACAATAGATGCGATTCGCCGCCGCGCAGGGCCGGCCTGCCGCCGCCGCCGCGCACGTGCGTCGCCCGCACCCGTTCGTTGAAAAACTTGAAACGACGCATTAATCGCACATTCATCAACATAATTTTTAATCTATAAACATCTCTTTAAAATATTTGATATGAAGAATAACTATTCTAAACTTTTCTTGTGCGCTAACATGCAAATACAAGGAAGACGATAATTTATTATTGCAAAATCATTGAAACACGCAAGTTTTCCAACGAACACTTCGCTAAAGAGAAAGTACATTTATTTGAAGTAGATCACATCAGAATTAATGAATAATAGCTTGGTGCTTGAAATTATTACTCGGTGACACGTTAAAATACATTTATTCGAAATGTAAAAATATTTACATTGACCGTCCATCACCTCTAGCTCTCCGCATTGTTTTGTATTTAGTCGCGACCGTTTCACTGCGCGCCGCGCCGTGCGGTGACGTTTCAGCGATGCAGGAAATTATTCCCGACGACACCGCACTAGCACTAGCGAGTCCGCACGGCTCGCGGTGGTACGACCGCGTGGCATTTACATAATTCATACCTTCTCTATATTTCCATCGCTACTGCGAGCAGTCCGATACCTGTCTGTTGACACGCTAAAATATTCATAAAAACATTGAATGCCATTCTGAATCCCCTTCTATTCACTTACGATGTCACAAATTCACGATGGGAGCGTGTAACCCGATCGCGTGTGCCGTCGATATATCAAACGTTGTTTTATCGACGTGTAATACTGCAGAATACCTACGATGAAATCGATCCTCGTCAACACAATGATCGAACATCTCAATTTAGACATTGTACGACTTATATGTTGTATGTTTAACGTTTATAAATTTCAGAAAAGTCCTATCTATGATACTATAAGTTTGCTACGCATTATTATATACCTATTACAACTACGCTGACCAATCATACCGATACGATATTACCGAATATAATGTTATATTCAGACGTCATGTTGCCGAGTAATGTTTGAATCATAATAACGAAGCGACGAATTTATTTTAGTACACATTTTGGCAGTTCTATATAAGAAAATATTATTATGCATTATACCGCCACAAAAATTCTTTATCGATCGCCGTTGTACGTCTAAAAAATAAAGTAAAGACTGCGCTCTGAAAGCCACATTTCAATAGTTGAATAGAAATGTTGGATTTTTTTATTCCCCTATGAAAGTCAGGTTAGTTGGAGTTGAAAACGGGGTCATGAGCAGCATTTTTATGAAATTATGTTCATTTAGTCAATGCATGTTGAAATCTGTTCTTCGTTTTGAAAGTGGCTTTTTTTTTGATACCGCAGCTGCAAAGTACGGCTAAACTTATTACAAGATTAGAAAAACGGAAGCTCAAATGTCACTTGTTCGTAACTGGCTTTGAGCCTAACAGAATAATTTACATTACATAATATTACTGGATAATACAAAAGAATACCGATTACTCGAATCTAACGGGACCAAACAACGTCGTAATCTAAAACGACATAATATTGGTGAACTATTTATTTCCTTTGGGGCGATGAATATCTGACAACTTGTAACCACATAAACATTCACATAATTAGACCTGAGCTGCGTCACATGTGCATGCGAGTTCTGTTTTCCGCATATTTTCCTGTTACTATAAAATGAAACGTTATAATTATCCTTAAAGTTACATACAACATTCAACATATTCTAAAGAATTATTCGTATTACTCGGTTAATCGCGAAGCACTGCAAAGATAAGATAAAAATGTCGATGAGTATGTAGTGGCGATGACGCGATAATAACGTCTTGCGGACACTTTATTGAGTAGATAGGTCGGGAGTGCAGAGCTCGCATGCAACGAAGACCTTACCCCTCGGTCGCCTTGGTGACGAGCCGGCGAGGGGGGCGGGGAAGATCTTATTATAGTGGCCGCGGCACCTGTCTACGCGTCTTCGTTGAGTTTCTTGAATAGTAAAGTCTCCTCAAAGATATACTTCTTCAGCGTCTCCTTGGGAAGGTCGTCGAGCTCCATTGCGAATCGGAACGGCTCCTCCGCCACGGGCTGTAATTAAAATTCGTCTTTGAACGATGTCCGACATCATGTTTTGTTAACTTATGTATTACATTAGCATAACATTTACTTTTAAAAGTGAAATATTTTAACGTTAATTTGCACTTCATTCATGAAGCCTTTTTGTACCTAAATTATCTAGTAGGTAATTTGAGCTAAAAAAACGTGTGATCATTTGTGCTGGTATGAATAAATAATTGAAGCAAAAGGGAGGGTAATTGAAGCAAACAGACTAAGTAGTAACAAAGACTTCAATTTGGTTTATTTGTATGTATGTATGCAGGTATAGATTATAAAAAATATTGATGAATTAATTATAATATAATACACTACATTGTTCATTGATTTTCAGGAGGCAGCACTTTTTTATATCTTTATATATATTTTTATAGCCTATTAAAAAGCTATTATCATTAAAATACATCGTAGTTTTAATTACTTTTGTGTTGTACCGTATAATTAACAGCACCAATTAAAATTGTTCAACATTGCCACTACAATATAGTGGCATGACAATATTCTGTTAACAATAGCGGGTGTTGGCCCTCCCTAGCTAGGACAGTGACGGAACATTGGCTACAACCAGTTTTGAAAGCTATATACAACTTTAGCCGGCTTCCCTTCGAACACTCAATCGTAGGTTTTTTTATTGTAACAAGGTGACAAACAAACATAGGCCACAGCCTATACACGTCATCAACACCAGTAGAATCACTAGCGCGTAGTCATCTTGACACCTCCGTTGTTGTCTCATTTGCCTAGAAATTTCACTGGCTACACAGGTACGAGTACATTGCCACATTGCTATATGTCCGATACATTTTGGACCGATTCTCATCAAACATAGCTAAGAACACTCCCGAGTAATCAATCACCTTTCAAACAAAAAATAAATAAATTCAAAATCGGTTAATTCGTTCGGGAGCTATGATGCCGCAGACACACAACACGCGCGCGTCAAACTATCAAGAACAAGAAACAATCATCAAATATCAAGATCTGGTAAGCATTTTCGTTTTGTTTCAACTTTCATAATTATGGGTTCGTTTTGATAAGCTTATGTTCGAAACATTTGCGTCCTCACAAAGATTTCGTTACCCATAAATAATAACTATCCGCCAAAGGTTTAGGTTAGTGGGCAGATACGTTATTACACAATCTTTGTCATAAACACAGACGTCGAAAGCTGTTTGTAAACCAACTCTTTGGTCGATTGTACAGTTATAATACACATATTTCTTCTTCGCTGAGTACCAACGCGCTTCCTACCACTTAATAAAACGTGCTGAATAAATATGGTTGAACAGGTGTTCAGTATAAGTAATGGATGTGCGAAAAGTATTCCAGTTCACCTCCCTGCGGCTTATAACTTGATTCGTTTATCCAAGCTGAAAAAAACTCTTTTAAATCCCCTTAGAAACAAACGCTTTTGACCTAAATAAGCCGTAATTTAAACCTGCCAAAGCTTTTATTTCAAACAATATGGTGAGGAAACTTCCTTATTTGTATAGGATTTATTCGGCAAGAAGGTTTCTTCTACCTTTTTATACATATTTTTATTTCATCAAAGTTTATTCCGCACTTAGCTTAGCGCCATATTGTTTGCCGGTGAGTCTACAAAAGCGCGGGAAAATGCATTTAACATGTTGCATGCAGCTAATAGTTTCATTTTATATAATTTTTATTTAAGAGAATGCAGGTTTAAATTTAAAACATGTGAAAACTTTTAGTAGTACATAACAAATCCTTATTTTTATAGGATTTATTCGACGACACAAAGGTTTTGCTCTCTTTATTATATTTTTATTTCAACAGAGTTTATACCGAAGGTCTGTATGTGTACCTAAGTGTAATAAAAACGAAACGCACTTAGCGCCATATAGTCTGACGCCTTGACGGCGAGTCAACAAACTTGTGATGCAAATAAGTCCCTCGGGAAAATGCATATAACATGTTACATTTAGTTAATAATTGAATTTATCATCTTTATTTCTATTTTATTTCAGATTGTTAGTTTATCTTTTTTAAATGTGAAATCTTTACTTTATATACCCATATAAAAATTCAACCTGTTTGTGCGTTTGTAATTTTGAGAAAACATTGCATTTAACATGAATAGCTTCAACAAACGAAGGTTTGTCTATACTTACTTGATTGATATTCAACATAATACAGTAACGTGCAGTGAGCTTTCCAAAGAGGCTAAATATTTTATGAAAGATTTAACTGTCTTCAAAAACGGAGATTTTCTATTCGACTGTAACTATGTTTTTTGTGTGTATGTAACTCGTAATCGAGGCTGATCATACCGATTTCTTCATAAGAAATCTAGTTGGTCTCATATCAATTTGGTAAGTGTCTTACCATAGGTTCTGGAGACACCATAAAATGCGCAGTCTCTATTAAAATTTTTCTAAATGTTCAACGCCGAAACATTAATAATATCTTTGTATAATAATGTTTACATACCTCATCGTTGGGATCGTAGTACTGTTCGAGGTAGGGGTGCGCGAGCGCCTCCTCCACGGTGATGCGTTTGTGCGGGTTGAAGGTCAGCATGCGATGCAGCAGGTCCAGCGCGCGGGCGTCTGCGCCGGGGAACAAGTCGGCCCACGGCACGCGCGGCTTGTACGGCAGCGACTCCAGGTATCCACGAGCCTAGCGTCACAATATATTAAAAGAAATATTAATATTTTGACGACGTCTGTGGTCTAGTGGTTCGAGGTACCGTACTGCTGATCACGAGGTGGTGGTTTCGGTTCCCACAGGACACAAACATTTATTGTGCTGAACTTAAGTGTTTCTGTTTGTCTGGGTAAAAAAAAGTATATAAGTATTATATCCATTGTCTAGTACTCATAGTAAAAGTTCTGCTTAGTTTGCGACTAGATGGTCCTGTGTAAAAATGTCCCAAAATATTTATTTAATTTTTGCCCATCATTATCGTGCAACCAAATGGCATGGAAAAAAGGGCTAATTTATCCCAAGATAGGCCTAGTCTAAAATAATAATTATTACTATTATCTTGGTTTAATCCTGAATCAAAAGCATGATCACTCATTCCGCGAGAAGGCCCAACCATTGGGGAATTATTGCTGAATATTTTTTCTCTCAACTCAAGTGGCACATTTATATTAAAAGAAAAATAGGATTTTCATTTCACCATTAAGTTTATTCTCAAGCATTGGGATCGATTTCCAGTTTAACCAGACGGGCTGCATATCATTAGTATTTTCCATAAAGCGAATGCGTTCAGATCTCTGAAACTCAATTTCAGGGTAACACCGATAAAAGTAGCACTTAAACTTACTTTAACCAAGTGTTCCAATTCGTTATAGTTAAATTTAAGAGAACATTTACCTATCGCATCAGTTAAAACTTTACGTTATGAACCAGTAAATCCTCTTTTCCGAGCAAATCCTCGGATTAAAATAAAATTATAGCGCATACACGCTTGGTGGCTTCGGCTTAATATTCTATTAGCCTTGTTGCTGAACAACAATCCACGCCGGCTGAACATTTTAAAGTTGCTTATATAGATTACCTTTCCGATCATCAACAAAGCAGCCAAGTGTGGTGATAATAATGGCACACTTTTCCTTAGAGATAAAACTAGCATTAATTCATCATAAGTATTAAAGGTTAGGTATCTGATAGAAAATACTTTAAAACACTAAGACCTCTTTACACACTTGTACAAATTCTCTATAATGTTGCCAATTTGCCACTGAGGTAATATTAGATACTATGAGATTACGAAAATTTTGTATTTCTCAAGACAATGGTTCAATATTATTCTAGACTAAATACACAAAAAAAGGACACTGAACAACTTTTTCTCAAATTTTCTTAGTTCAAAATAAAAGTCCAGCAATATAAATATATAATGAGCCACGAGAGTAAAGAGATGTTCTGCCAAGGAAACCCAATGTGTCAGACTTTATTTAATCTATGGTCGAAGTTGATATATTATTCAAGAAACCGGGTAACAGGACAAGGCAGGGAAAGATATAAACAAATCCCCAATTGCCTTTACGCGAACGAAATCTAGCTGACAATATGAATAAGTAACGATTTAGGATAATTAACTAACCTAACCTACTAAAAAACTGGTTGAGAAAGGACCTACTCGAGTACACAGGGAAAAGAGTGTATTTTATATTTCAATATAAAAAAAATAATCTTTAACCGTTTTTTCATACTACTCCAGTATTATGGTCTAGTAAAACCCACACTACGACTTGGCTGTTTTGACTATGTCTATAAACTAAACAAAGGTACTGTTTGTCAACATGTGTATTTGTGCCCAGTGTGTGTTTGTGTATTTAATCCTACAGTAGAAACAAACAGCGTTGGCATAGCATGGCAACACAGAATAACAGTGATCTATTCACATTCACATACGTTATTTTGATAGAGTATGGCGTATAATTAATCTCAATGCATAGGTACATAATATATGAATATTACAAATAAAACGCTTCACTAAATATAAAAAATGATACATTACTAAAAATCTCAGGTGTATTATCACCCAATTCAATGATTAACTATCCGTGAACTGATAAAGTGATAACGTATCTATTGTAAATGATCATTAATATATAATTGGACAATTGGAGAATCCATTCTAATATTAAATGCTAAAGTTTCTATTATCTGTTACCTTTTACCAGATATTATAATGAAATTTTGCTAGAGGATAAATTGCATCAAATGTTGGGGTAAATAGTCCTTTTGGAACGCGAGAGAATTTGCGGGACACCGCTAGTTATATTCAAATGTAATTTTTAAGTACAATAGAGCAGTAAAATATATATCTAAGCATATGTTATCAGAAACATGCCATTTTAAAAAAGATTCGAAATTATAACGTTTCAAAATGAAGTCTGCATGATTAAATCTTCGAGAAAATCACAGAAAACGTAGGTTTAGGCCCATTATTGCACGACGTCACATGCGACTTTAGTCCTAAACACACAAGAAAACCGTAACCTTTTAACACGAGCCAATTTCAGTGGCGAGCAACTTCGTAGCTTTATTTATTTTCAATTTGCAGACGAGAAAGTTCTGTGGACATCTAGTTTGATCACGAATCGAAATATCCGACTCAAAATGATTTTGCTGGAAAACCAATTGTGTCAGCGGTTATTTGAAATTTTTTATTAATTCCCTGTTTGTGATAAATCAGCCTATGTCGCAGTTTGAAACCACACGATAAATTGTAATTTAAACCTTATATAAGAACCCTTATAAGGTATATGAGTCGCACTCCAGAACTGCAACCATTATTTAGAAATCCTATGGATTCAAGTGTCGTTTCGTTATTAATTATCCTATGTGCCTAAGTATGTAGTTATAATATAAGCCGAGTCACGAGTGGATTTGATAGATGTTTAAGTATCTTTGAGTCATTAGATATCAAGGACTCGCGATACTATAATTTTCTAATAGCAAGGAAAATATGAATAATCACCTAGGTAGTGAGAATGCACTAATATATTTACGACGTAAAAGAATAAGGTAGTGTCTACATAAGTCACGTAATAACGTCATCAATTATTTGTTACGAAGATTTAAGTCAAGTATGGGGAATTACGACCGAGGGTGACCCCTTTTCGACCTGTTCATTAAAAATTAACCTACTAGACTGTCGAATGAATAGATGGATAGTCATATGCTAAGGACGTATTCTTGGCTATCGTAATAACAGTAATAAGGTAAGGACATAATTATTATGTGCTTAACTATTTAAATTTAATGACATATATGTTATTATACATACACAGGTCTTCGTGAGATTTAACTTATTTTGTACAGTCGGCAACGCAAGTATATAACCTTCAAGCATAAAAATCTTTAGTATCATCACATCACATGCCCCATGCGAGACTTTACGACTTATATGCAAATATGACTCTTAATTAGAATCAAATTAATTTTTATGGTTGCGATGTTTTCAAAATATTTCTGTGTTCAACGACTTTCAATGCACACTAACGAGCCTCAAAAACGTAATCACAATGTAATTGATACCACATACCTTCTCGTTGATAATACAGTCCAGGTCTTCCTGGCTGGGTGAGCCGAGTACACCGAGGATATGGTTCAACTGGTCCAGGTAGTGCTTCCCGGGGAAGATAGGCCGGTTGCTCAGCATCTCCGCCAGGATGCAGCCCACCGACCAGATGTCTATCGACTTAGTGTAACCCTATGACAATGAATAGGTACATAATATATTAGGTATTGCTGTATAACCAGTTGCGGCCGAACATCAGTATTTTATAAGAAGCGACCGTCATCAAACCTCCGTCAATCAATTTCTGGGCAAGAACTACATATATCCTGAAAAAACTGGTTGTCAGGCGTTTTGGCCATCCGATTATCACTATTATCAATGTTGGTATGCGCTCCGGCCATTAAAAGCAAATAATGGTTGTTGTAAAATTACCATGTATGAATATTAAGAGGCCGTGCACAAATTTGACTCAATTTTTTAAAATTTGATTCAATCGAGTTCTATGTTTCGGCTCGAGGTTGGGCGTAGTATCGTATAAACAATTTTGATCTTTTCAATAATAATTATCACAAATAAATGATGGCCCGATGGTTACTGGCGCGATCGACCTGGCTCTCTAAAAGAAGAGTATGTACTGTATTTAATACATATTTTTTACATTCATAATTACTTATAGTTTCTTGGCTAGCGACGATCAAACGTCACTCGAACGCAACTTTTCGGAAAAAGAGTTGTCAATATTCGTGATTTACCACTAATATGGAAATAATTTAAAAAATCCACTTTGGCTCTCTAACATAAAAGGAACTGTTCTTTTCAATTCATGGCTCAGTTTTTATTTTCCCCTATTCGGTTCCTTGCAATCGATGATCAAAATGTATCAAAATGGGTCGATTTGTAGGACGGACCCTTAAACATACAAAAATAAAACCTATGAAATTCATTCGGCCGTTTACTAAAACATTCACTGACCGTTCCTTTTGTAGACGGACTTAATATTCATTCTAAAAATATACTAAAAACGGACTTCAAATAGTCACTTAGCAAAATATGTTAATATTCTTAAAAGCGGCTATCCTATTCAGATCTCGCAAAAGGCTCAACAAAATGGCTGAAATATGAAAAATCTGTACTTAAACAAAAAAGCGAACCTAATAATACCAACAATGTTGTATTGTTCTGTCTGTCACGAGCATTAAAGGTCGCTGGAAGCATAGTAGACAGCTTAGATTCCTCAGTGATCGTAGGCCTTTATTGTCTGAAAAGGGGAGTATTATCAAAATGGCGCGACGGCTCAGAATGCCGCGATATATTGCGAACATAAATTGAAATCTACTGTTTTGTTTGGGGTATTATAATGATTTCTACGGTGCTGTTTAAGCTTTGAACAAGAGGTACCTATTTATAGTATAAAATATTGTTTCAATAGGTAATCGTTTGTTAAGTTTTATAGCGTAGTTTACAATATCGTGCCATTCTCGTTTGTAGTATTAATATTTACATTTGAGCAATGGCTGTCCCAATATTCAATCTAAAGTTAAAGATATTTTCAGTTATTGGCGGTGTTACTCGCGTTCATCCAAATTTTCCCAATCCCGTGGGAATTTCCCAAATTCTTTCTCAGTGCACACCTACACAACATTTGTGCAAAATTTTATAAATATATGTAGATTGACTTAACATGTACCTAGATTGTATTTAACAACCTTTTGAAAACTTGTTTAACGACGCCGGACTCCAAACCTCGTCAAAAAAAAAAATGAGAGACCTGTAAAGTAATCGATCTAGGTATTCCATCTCAGAAGATTCTTATATAGTTGTAACTCCTGCTGCAAGATGCTGCCAACTTCCCTCGCATGGTAATGACACTTTTATTCCTTTAAGTGCTGAGTCGAGGACTTAAGAAACTGTCGACGGTAAAATTCCCAACAAATTGCAAACTATAGAAGTTCTCACTACTTGGCTTTTCAAACAGCTCCGTTATTTCCACGAACATTTCCGGGAATATTAAGAAAATTTATGCTACACAGAAAGTAGAACATGCGCGCAAATGCCCCTCAGAGCTTTAGAAGGCACGAAATAAATGGCCCCAGCTGTACCTTCGTATACAAGGTATATTCAGTTGCACAAGTAAATACGCTACGTAATATGGCCGGGCAACTAACGCCACGTGATGCAAGTACACTCGTGAACGTAAATGCAACGTCAACATTATGATGATAAACGTATATGAACGTTGTTAATTTCCGCACTACGCCGGGAATGCTTACAAGGGACGTGTGCTAGGTTTACGTAGTCGTACTAGTTGTAAAATAGATGAATTGCAGGCGTATTTGTAGCAAAACAAACATAATATTTTGTCAATCGTATTCGTAACGATGGTAATGAGATATTACGTTATGTTGAGGTATTCCCTACCTGGGTAAGTATATTAATGTTAAAGAAATTCGTTCGAAGGCCGAATAAAATATTAATGCAAATATAGCAAATTTTGTCGTCATTCATTTCATACCAAGACAATGGCTCGAGACGAGAAGGCGAGATATTGTGATGATAAAATTATCTCCTGGAACGCCGTCAGCCCTGAACCTTCACGACACCGACAGACGTTAGCAATTCCTACACTTCTTTGAATTGTTGATGAAGACTTAATGAAGCCTGTGCGGCGTTCGCTCTCATCTTACGGGCGACGTAAAAGATCTTAGACACCTTTTTGGGGTTGCTGAAAATGCTCATAGAGATGGCAGGACTATTATATCTCCCTTGCCATGTAGTCACGGCTTTAGGATTCGTGATATTCACCCCGACGATGACAAGCTTCGGTCTGGTCCACCTCCAGACCACATCAAATGGCGCTTCATACTTAAAGGCACGAATTGAGCAACCACTCGCACTGTCTCCAAAGGTCATTGTCTGGTCTGGCGACGGACTCACGACAGTCGCCCGCAGGCCACAGTTTCCAAGAAGAGAAACCAGAACATTGTGAAGTCGGTACGTACCTTAGAGTTAAGCATGATCTCCGGTGCCCTGTACCACCGAGTGGCCACGTACTCGGTGAGAAAGCCGGTGTGGTCGTGATCAGGGTCAGCCACTCGCGCCAACCCGAAGTCGCAAATCTGTTAACAAATTATTATCATTATTATACATACCATTATGCCTGTAATCCCATGAAGGATTAGGCGGGAGATACTAATGTACAGCCACAGTTCGTTGGTATGTTTGGATCCCATGTAATACGGGCGAGCCTATTGCCATTCATCATCATCAACCCATTAACTGTCCCACAGCTGGGCGCAGAACTGGAGGCGGTAGGCTATAGGGTTCACCACGCTGGCCTAATGCGGGATGGCAGAATCGGAATCCAAACTCTGAGCTACCAGTACTAAGAATTACATAGAGAAACTCAATAATACTTTGCTCGACCTAGGAATTTAGGACCTCTATAGCATAGCAGTCGGTGTTCATCTATTATTTTTTGCTTAAAGACCCTTAACCATTTCCATTTACGGATCCTATTAAATAAAATGGGCCTGCCCATATAATAAGACAATATTAGGGACTGAATGTCTGCTAAAAGTTACTGACATAAAGAATTGTCATCAAGCTGCTTTAAATCTAATGAATCTGACGATTAAGGAAAAATTAAATCTCTCTTTCATTGTACCCATCAGCTTGAAAAAGTTTCACGGCTCAAACGTTTTTATACGTCAGCCGTAAAAGAGTGTTTAGTACGAGTGAGCAAGGAGATAGAATAAATTGCTTCCCTGTATAAGCTTTATTTGATACGTAGACGAAAACAGAGCTCTATTAGAGTATTAGATTGTCCATTTTAACCCATACCAATAATCCTACGAATATTATAAATGTGAAAGGTTGAATGGTTGGATGTTTGTTACTCAATCACGCCAGAACCGCTGAACGGATCTGGATGAAATTTGGCACAGAGATATAGTCTGAAAAAGCACATAGGCTACCTTTTATCCCAGAGAAACCGCTACTTTATTGTAATGATTATGTAAGTACTTTCTACTCATATTTTCCTCGTTAAGCACGCACTTAAAAAAGGTTTTCCTGAGAACCTCTCGTCTCCAATGGGACCTAAATTTGAAGGAGTAGGGAGATATTTGGGTCACTCCGACCGATCATAATGACACTTACAAGGTGCCGGAAAATTTAAACGGGAAAAATGATGTTATAATCAGATTTTACTAGCCCCGACACTGGCTGCGCAAACGAAATTTTCAGAGATAAAAAGTATGTTCCTTTCCATACTTTTGCTAAAATTCAGCATAGGGTAGATGACTGATTACTAAGAAAGAAGACGAAAACGATTAGGTAGGTATACACTAGAATCTTGGGCCTGAATGTAACGAGTTGAAAATGGTGTGTATAAATAAAAATATATATAAAATAGATTTTAATCGATTAAAAATCGATGATCATTACAATGGTTTTTCAGCAATTTAACTTTCTTGGTTTTAATCCAAATATTATTTTATTTTTGTCAAAGCACTTTATTTATTGACACCTTTTAAATTGAGGTTATAAAAAAATATTAGTCACCTAGGCTATTATGCTGTCTGTGAAATAGTTAAGGAATTTCCTATTATTTACATTTTACCATAGTTATAACTTATAACATTTATACTTTGGTGATAATGACGTGCTAAAACAAATATTTCACCTGCAGATTATTTGTCAACGACACGCTATTGTTAATTGCTTATTACGCAGTACTTGTTTGTACTACCTATTCGTCATACGAGCGCTACCTAGCTGAAACGCAAAGGCGCTAATGAATTTACTCGTAAAACAATAATCCCTACACTTAGCATGTTGACTGGCAATTCTTGAGAATTAGACAATACTCTTTGGAGTATAAACATCTAATTAAAAAAGATAAATAAAGTACATTGAAGCAGAAAAAAACCCCGAAAATGTAATCAACCCCTCTTGTTTTTATAAAATTTGATTAAAAAGGCAGGATTCGCACGCGCGTAAGGGTAACCTTGTTCCAGAATTATGAAAACCTAATTTAATAAGCTAGAATATTTTTGCTAAGCAAAACGAGGCAATTGTTGCCTGTTGTAGATAATTTTGAAATAAAATCATAAGTTTTGTCAAATGAGGTTTTATACGCGGTCCCAGTAAAGAAAAAAAAGACAGGTCTCTTTCTTGTTCTCGTTTTTTTTATCTCATTCGAGAGGTTTTAAATATGATACTTTTAAAATGAGTTAAAAACTTTTTAAAGACTGTGTATCCGGTAAATAAGTAGTGCGACAAACGGCGTGAAGTGATAGGTGTTATTTCAACTTCACTACATATTATAAAACAAAGTCCTCCGTCGCGTCTGTCTGTCCCTATGTATGCTTAGATCTTTAAAACTACGCAACGGATTTTGATGCGGTTTTTCTTAATAGATAGAGTGATTCTTGGAAGGTTTATATGTATAATAACATACCACGCCGGCGAAGCTGCTGGCGGGAAGCTAGTTCTATCATATTCTACAAAAGGTTAGGCAGGGGTGTATTGTATTGCATTGCTATACATCCACATTTCGCTAGTAGATATGTTTACAGGTCCCATGTAAAAGAGGGGGAGTCTATTGCCATTCTTTTTCATGTCGATCGTACGCATTACGATAAACCGGTGGTACGGAAAATCCTGAATTGTGTCGTCTGTATCTAGATCGCGCAGGAATGTCGGACTAGTACCTACTAAAAATCGCACTTAAAACACCACAAACTTATGACAAGTCTACAGTTAATTGGAATAGGCGGCACACTTATCATATAGGCTCTGAAGACTCGAATTGTAGCAAACCTTTGGTGTACTTATTCGTATCCCTTCAATTCCAGCTTAATGGTATGTCATCCGAATTGTCAACTCGCTGCAAAGCGGTTGTAGTGAACAAGTTGTAATATTACACCTATTTATGATAGTGACGTGCAAAGCGACCACAATACTGCGGTTGCTACGGCTTTGCAATCCCGTTCAGTTGGAACAGGGGACAATACGAGTATTGGAGGCTTTGTTGTAACTTTACCGTCCTTAACACTGCAATATGACATGAGTTGGCCAAGCGGTTAACACAGATTCAATAACGCAACTACGTCGAGTTAGAAACCGCAAGGAGGTTTCGGGTATAGTATTCAAAAGGTGTAGAACCACCCAATCTCTAAGGCTAATATATTTAGGGACGAAGCTGAGCGTAACTTACGCTTCCGTATGTCAAATTACAATTTGACATACATTCATTAAAACAACTGGTAATCTCAGCATGGAAAATTAAAAGACATTCTTAGTAATGTTTTACAAAGCTAAGTCAAAGTTAAATAACTAATTAGCCTAGTTGGCTAGATTGCACCTTATAATATCAGAGTTCAATATAATATTAAAATCTAGGAAAAAAAGTTTTTTTTAAATATTGTAACTGCATATTATAAACGCTCAGTGTAGTTATTTATAACCTACCTTCAAATCGCATGTTGTGTTGAGTAGCAAGTTGGAGGGCTTCAGATCTCTGTGAAGTACGTTTGCCGAGTGTATGTACTTCAGCCCTCGGAGGATTTGATACAGGAAGTAACAGATGTGATCGTTACTTAATTTCTGAAACAAATTATTTAGTTCAAATTTTAAGTAATAAAACGTGTTTTATTTGAGACTGGTCTGTCTTCAACTGGTTAATTGAAAATTTCAATCAAACATGTAGAGTTAATTAAGTAGTGGGTTCATTACAGAAAAGGGGTTTTTATTAAAGATTGTTAACACTAAAGTAATTTAATTACTTCTTCAGAAATAAACTAATAAAAAAAATTCAATTCATCGTTTAATTACACAAATTTTTTGTCCAATCGCAACTAGAAATCATTTTTACATTTCAACAAGTATTGCTGTTTGTTTTGTTTTAATACCTATGCTTTTAACAATAAGCAATTAAATACATTGAAATTAAAGGTGATTTGAAAAGAATTACCTGCGTTTTTAACAATTTGTAAAGGTCTGTTTCCATTAAACATTGAACGATGTAAACATCCTTCATTGAGTCTATGGTCTCAGCTCTTAAAATGTCTCGGATGTCGATTATCTGAAACAAAATAATCAGTTTTACAATCGTAATAACTTATCCATACATGAATCATTATTAGACCCGAAGGCGGCACGAACCATCTGTTTGACAGTTGTGTTTGCTGATTAGGTAGCTTGATGGGTTGAATTTTAACACACATTAAATGTGCGTTAACCGCTGAGTCGCTCAACAAACATGATGCGGTCGCAGCCCTAATCACCCCCTTTTTGTATCATGTGAAAATCCTCACGGTTAACCGCTGCCGAGAAAGGGGAAGGGTTATATCGGGGTTCTCCCGACTAAACCACATAAATGGTGATCCTTCTCATACTACGGGCTCTTGGATTAAGTCTTATTTACCCCTGGAATTATCTAGACAGAAAAAAATTCGGGTATATAAAATTGACTCACATTTTCATGTTTAAACCGCGTTAAGATTTTGATTTCTCTTAGCGTCCTCTGACAGTACGTCTGGTGCTCAAACGGCGATATCTTCTTGATGGCGACTTTAGTCTTCTTAATGTTGTCGTGTGCGGATCTGTGAAATAAAGCCAATATATAAATTACAAGGATTTGTACATTGTCCGGATACCAATATCAGTTTAAGACGGCGGTAAAAAGTCGGTAAATGTAAATACATAGTAGGTATTTTTGGAATATGTTTAATAAACTTTATCAAAATAATATAATAATACCACTTTATACAAGAGAATTAATACATAAATAATATGAATTTAATCGCGAGCAGATAATAATTAATACAATAAAATCAGTTCCGGATATTCGAGTGAACATTTATTATTGAGCTCACTGCTTCATATTGTGATTGAAGATACATTCTTGTTTATGATAAAGCATGTGCGTTTATGTACTCTATAAAAACATGTGCGAACCATAACATTCGGCCTCCTTAGTCCGCCGGTAACATTGCAAAGGACCGCAGATGTTTATCCCTCATCGGGCCACCAGGGATTCCCAGTAGACAAAAAACTTGCTAATCAATTATAAGGCTAAATTAAATAATAATTGAAGTACTTCGGCAACTCTTGTCTGGTCACTTTGGAACTTCGGCCACTTCCAAAAGTTTCCGAATTTAGTTACCGCTCTTAATTTTGTACGTAAGTAATAACTTCGATCATAGTTTATTCTTTGAAAGGGAATTATTGACAAATTAAACTATTCAAGAAATTTACGATATTCTAACTGGGATATCTTCAGTAAATTCATGAGGAGTTCTGATACTTAATCATTGCTAAATATAATATTTGCAGTAGCAATACAAATTTTGTACGAACTGACGACCTTAGAGTCCAAGGTCCAGCAGGTTTGAAATACTTTGGATTTGTGGCAATACGCTCGCTTATGTCCTTTTACATAGGACCTCAAAACATACCGGCGAAATGTGAGTATACAGAATTGAAAAGAACTCGAATCTAATTCAAAACCTATTATTCCATATGCCATAAAGTGTTCTTATAGCATACAATAACTTTCTAATACATTACCGGTAATCGGATAATAACATGATAGCCAACAAACATAAAAGGAATAAGGTATTTTCACGAATGGGCGACGTAATCTTATTAGGTTGAGATCACAGATGAAAAAAATAGGCACAGACTCGCCGAGCCGGGACATCTGCTCCACCTAAATGCGAGTCACATAAAGGCCTATAAAAAGGTCACGGCTACGCTATGAAGACTTATGGAAAAACTACATTCAACGTGTTCACAATAAGAAAGAGTTCTTTGAAAACTTTTCTTATACCTAATGGCATCAAAAAGGTATATTATGTCGCTGTGACTATCCATTAGTACCCATACATGTGTTATTAAGTTTATTTACTACTTAACTTATATAACTTAGATAACCCACGAGAAAACCTGTTCGATTTGTTCGTTTCCCAATCCTATGGGAATTTCCTAATATGCCGTCTTGGTTAGTAAGAACGTCCTCGGCGGTGTCTGCCTGTCAGTCAGTCACTTTTGGAGTAACTATTATTCAGAAGATGAAAGTGCAGGGACAAGGAGCTACAATAAACCTAGGTAAGTACCTACTTATTCGAACCTAATAATATTGTAACTGTAATATTGTCTTATATATGCTATTCTGTAAGGTATATCTATGGGCCAAAGTAGCCTGAAAATAAAGAAATTTATTATTATTATTAATATCCTAGAGCTAAAACTCTTAGCGCAGTATTCGTAATTCGCGCGTAGTACTCTATTATTTATAAAAAATGTGTTTGAATATAACTAATTCAGACAGGCATTTTTCACACATTCATGTTTTTTATTAAAATAATCAAGAACCAGGTAGGTATTTAGCTTATTTCTTATCTTTGAATCAGCTGAAATTTGTATGATACTTGGAATAATATTTAGATTTGTTAATTAATTAGTATTAAATTAAAATGAACAGCGTAGCCGAGTAATTTTATCTAGTCATGTTAAAATTACGTACAAATGTTAAAAGATTTCGCAGAAATGTTAAAAACTTCATTACGAAAGGTCGAATTAATATTTCTTTTGACGTTGAAAATATAAAGCGCGAACTTGAATTCATTTGATATAATATTCTTTTTAGTTTAACTAATTTTAAATTACAAACTTTACAAAACTACAGTCATTTCTCTACTACTTTTCTTTCATGTTATATTTTATAATTTTTTGCTCGAAGTCTTTTACGCTATACTTTATATACTATTACATAGTTTAACGCAGTAAATAACATGAACTGCATGAGTAGGACTAGGACTAGGTACTATTCCACTCGTATTTAAGAAATTAAATGCACGTTGTGCAATTAAAGAAATAATAAGTTGCAATTCAAACAAATATAGAGCAATAAGACTTAAATTACAACCCGAAAATAACCAATCTACAGATATTATCCAAATTTTATTTCTATAGATAGGAAAAATTCAGATATAATTTACAAGTTCAAAGCAAAAACATCTTAAAGGTATTCATGATTGAAAATGTTTTCGTAAATAGAAAGGTAAAAAAACATTGGCCTATCTGTTAGATTAAATATACATATTACGAAAAACGGTTTCTTTGATATTGAAATGGTTTCTCATCGATATGAAGAAATTAATTTATCGAAGATCATTTTGAATGACTTAAAAAATGAAGACTTATTTTTCTAACCAATATCAGAGTTTTTTTTTTATAAAATGGTAATGTAGCAATGAAATTACTGGGCAAGTGAGATAACAAACTAAGGCTGAGATTCATTGCCGCTTTCCACTAGGCAGCCCGAATGCTTTTGTGACATTTAATTAAGTACATACAAATAAAGAAAAAGTTCTATAACAATAAATTCTTTTATGTCTAGGCCATGACGTATTAACCTTTTTACTTCAAACACCAAATTTTCATTAAATGCAGTTTAAAAACTTAAGCTGCGCCACTTTGCGGCAGGACAAATTAGAGCGACCCGCGACTTCCGCTCACTGAGCCGCCATTTTAATTCTAGAGCCCCGCACATAACAATGTAAAGTCTACAAATCCTGTGATACACAGAAATATACTTTGTCACAACACCTCTAAGTTCATTACAGCAAAATCAACATTGCAAAGCTATGATTCCGACTAGGCACTAAAATTGTTGCTCCAAAATATAGCCCAACACGAAGAAAAAGGATAATATACTATTTTGTATATTTGTCGGCTTTTATTTGAATGTTCATCATTAGTTGCTCGAGCGTTACAGTACAAGAAAAACACTTGACCTCTGTCCTAAATAAATATTTGCACGGCAATTCACAGTTTGTGAAGTTAAGTCCAATCTAATATTAGTACTAGTTAATTGAGACGGAACCTTTTTATAGTAGCTATATCAAAACGCGCACTTATACCTATATTCACCAACCCCTCATTTTAAGAGGAATCCTAAACGATTTTAAATATATTTAACTATAGATCCAATAAACTTTTAGTGCATGTTTTCACACCTACTGAATGAATACAACAATAACATAATTAGTTATTTTAAGGATCTATTTTATTTATACCACTAAGGTGGCAAACAAGCATACGGCCCGCCTGATGGTAAGCGGTTACCATAGCCTATGGACGCTTGCAACACCAGGGGTATCACTCGCGCGTTGCCATCCCGAAAAACCTCTTAGAGGTTTATGGAGGATTCACTGCGCCGACAGTTTGAGGGAATATTCCTCTTACTGCCAGCGCCGCGCATCCTTAGAAGGAGCTCTGGCGAAATAATAAATATTTACAGAAATTAATATAATTTCATCATTATATCATTACAAAGATTTTAAAAATTTCAAAGGGATTTAAAAAAAATGGGCGTTAGAGTCCTGCCAAGCATTTTTATTTTACCAAATTTAATTTTAACGTCATTGAATTATTTAGATTAGGCCTCATGAGTACTATTAGTAACTAATTATACGTACCAAAAATACTTACCTAAGTACCCATGTTAGGCACGGTATTGCTATAAGACAATAAGGTTAATATTCAGAGATGACGCTCAGCGTAAAGTAACCCTTCCATGTGTCAAATTTGTATTACATTACGGAAGCGTAAATTTACGCTTAGCATCGTCTCTAAGGCTAACATTCAGAGACGATGCTCAGCGTAAAGTAAGGCTGACATACGGAAGCGTAAGTTCATGCTGAGTCTTTTCTCTGAATCTCAGCCTTAATATTAGCCTTAGAGGGATAAGATCATAGTCTCACTATTTCTGTCGCCACAACTGGTGTTTCAGTATTGACTTGCTAACCATGGCAAAATATTCAGTCAGCAGACGTGAATATTATGAATACAAAACTGCTGCATTAAGTTTGCAGAACACAGATAGTAGACAGGTCAGCTGTAATGTATTGCTGTTTAAAATTCATGTGCTAACAAAGTTAAAATTGTTTTAATTAAGTAAAAGCTAAATTAAAGGTATGACACGATTCCTAGTTAGCGGAATTTATTAATAACAGAGGTACGCGCTACATAACGAACACATGTTAGGCCTACGGCCTACCTAGACGCTACTAAATTACCATAAAATAACATACCATCACGCCTGTATATGTACCTAGTATCAAGTATATGTCAATTGCCATTGACTGGGCAGAACCTCGATACCCTCCGCAAAGAACAAAAGAATTACAAGACGATTTTATCCTGATAACCAAACCTTAATCAGATACATCAAGTTTCAGCTTTGGCTCCATTATCTAAGTCTCAGCAGATACAATCAAGAAAGCCTCGCCCCATAAATTCATTATTTACAGTACAACGAATTTGATGATTAGCTTTTAAATATAATTAGGCAAAGAATCTACAAAAGGCTTAGTTGAGGCACGTTTTAAAGATGTCTTTGATGGAGTTAGGCGCGGCTAGGCTGATAATATAATCTATTTCTGTTAGCATCTCTCTAAGACGGTATTAACTAGATTCATTTACAATGTAATTAAGTATAAACTTAGAAGCTTCTAAGGACCCCGTAAAGTCGGGTTTGGTTATTGCCAAAACTACTAAGAGTTTTGGTCACTACTTGATATTTCAGGGGCAAAATACTCAAGTCGTGTAAGATCGTTTTAACACGACATGTGTATTACAGGTCACGCTCACGATCCATGGGCAGTGTGGGCACGTGGGGCAATGCAACTTACCCAGAACGAGAATTCTCCGCCTTAGAAAAAGGAGCAAAATATTCAATAACAGATGTATCATTACAATTTAACTGGGCTTAAACTAAGAGATCATAATGGAGCCTGTCAGCAAGTCCAACTTTAGCCATCCCCCTGGAGATAAATGCCCGTTTAAACGATAACTTTCAACTCCATTTGTTTAGGAATTTAACTAAATGTAAACAATCTACTACCCACTTCTGTCTATTGGGATTTGTAGCACGAATTATTTTGACGTTACGTACCGATATTGATACCGTTAACGCAAGCAAAAATGAAGTATTAAATATGCATAAACATGTAAATACAGGGTTACTTGTAATTCGACGTATATCCGCCAGGAGCTGATTGGGGGAACAAAATGCAACAAATTGAACACCACCTATGTATGGCCGAAGTTCAATAGTTTTCGAGGTATTTAAATTTTAGTGAATTTTAGATATTTACCCAAAATTTTACACTAAAGTCCAAATAAAAAGAAAACTACACATTGAATAGGTACCATTAATAAGTGATATTATAGCTGACACTTCAATTAAGCTACGAACATCATTGAAAGTGCTTCATCCATCAAAATACCTAAATTGATGAGCGATTTAAGAATAATATCGAACCAATATTTTCATTTAATGCTTCATAAAATGTAGTCTAGTTAAAAAAAATACTATGACACGAATCGTACAAACAACTACAAAAACTTCCCTATTCTCTCAGCTTTCCAAAAAGGTATAAAAGTTAATTAAAAGACACTTAATTCATGGCATAGCATGCGTTTGAATCGGCGCTGGGAGAAAAATCATCTGTGTTTATGTTAAAAAGATACTAGCTTTTCGCCGACGAATTCGCCTCCGTGATCGTAGTATTTCTTATAATTTATACCCTATGTTACCCGGGCATAGTGTAGCTTCCCAACGGTGCAAGATTTTTTTTAATCGGTGCAATAGGGACCAATTTGAATATGAAATAAGATTTGATAATTATTTACTGGGCCCTCATTTCTTGTCGCAAAATTTGAGCAGCGAAAATTACGAAGAGTTTTCAAGAAACAACCTCAATGATTTGTTGGCGGATATTCCCGAGGAAATAAAAAATAACCTCATGTTTCCACATGATGGTTGCCCAGCACATTACCGATTTATTGTCCGGCAGTGGCTAGACGAGAGGTATCCAAACCAATGGATTGGGAGAGGAGAACTAATGCCGTGGCCAGCACGAACAAGATGTGTAATTTTTTTGATAAGCTACACGTTTTTATCAATGCTTTTTCTACTAATATTAAAAAGAGGAAAGATTTGTTTGTTTATTTGTTTGAATTGAAAAGGCTCCGAAACTACTGGACCGATTTGAAAAATTCTTTCACCGTTGTGAAGCTACACTATGCCCGGGTAACATAGGGTATAAATTATAAGAAATACTCCGATCATGGAGGCGAAGATTTTTCTCCCCACGCCGATTCAAACACATGCTATGCCATGAATTAAGTATCTTTTAATTAACTTTTATACCTTATTGGAAAGCTGAGAGAATAGAGAAGTTTTTTTAGTTGTTTATACGATTCGTGTCATAGTATTTTTTTTAACTAGACTACATTTTTTGAAGCATTAAATAAAAATATTGGTTAGATATTATTCTTAAATCGCTCATCAATTTAGGTATTTTGTTGGATGAAGCACTTTTAATGATGTACATAGCTTAATTGAAGTGTCAGCTATAATATCATTTTTTAATGGTACCCATTCAACGTGTAGTTTCTTTTTTATTTGGAACTTAGTGTCAAATTTTGGGTTAAGATCGAAAATCCCCTAAAATTCAAATATCTCGAAAACTATTGAATTTCGGCCATACATAGGTGGTGTTCAATTGGTTGCATTTTAGCCCGCCAATCAGCTCCTGGCGGATATACGTCGAATTACAAGTAACCCTGTATAATGCATGTGAATTGCATTATATTATGAATGCATGTTTATGCATTACATGTTACCACTATGTAATAGAAATATTTTCAATTGCTTACTTAGCCTAAAAAGGCTTTCGAAATATTATATAGAAGTTGAGTTAAGGACCTACCTAATCAGATAACTAGCTTTAACGTATTATACTAGTTTCATAGTACAAGTTTATTTTTGTCACAGGTATAATTAAACGAAGTAGTCTTAGAACCGTATGTTTATGCAGAATTACAGACACTAAACTTAAGTAGTTGGGCTCAAGTTTGCACATTATCGTTAACTAAGACTGCTTCGCAAATTAGCTTCTTGTTAAAATATTACTTAGTACTATAAGAACCGTTGAAATGTTCTGAACGGAAATACAGAATTACATAGTTTCACAACAACTATTTGTTAATTACTAGGTTTTTTTAAAATAAAACCTCCTAATCCTAAAATGTGAAAGTTTGTGAGGATGTCTGGATGGGATGGATGTTTGTTACTCTTTCACGCAAAAACTATTTATCAAACGGATTTTTATAAAACTTCACAGAATTACTTTTATAACGACATTTTGGGAAATTCCCACGGCATTGGGAAAAAAATGATGAACGCAGGTAACACCGCGGGGAACAGCTAGTATTTATAATACTTTAAATTCCCGTAGATTGCCTTTGAAAGAAAGATCTTTCCCCAAAGATAATTTTCTTCTTTGCTTCAGATTACACAAGTTCGGATTTCGTCATCTAATTTATTTACCAACTGATTGGAATCTACCAACACGTCGCGGAATTACCTAGTACGTACCGTTACCCAATTTTTTTTCTTTTGTGTCTTGTAGTGACGACTCCGTCACGTCTCCGTAACAACTTGATACGCTTGAATAATAATGTCGGCAGATGTTACCTGCGATCCTGTGAATAGGTTAGTCCTACAAAAACATGAGTTATTTTATTATTTGCACCTTACTTATGTAACATGGAGATCAAATACATTTTGTATGTTGCGTACGTTTTATTATTAAACTTTCCGTTCGATTTGTATGGAGAACACCGTTTCTGGGATCTGCAGACCCTATCAGACATTTACTTGGATGATTGGTAAGTCAGTTCTATCAGTTTTAGCTTTGATGATGCTTTAAAGCGTTATCATCATGCTAACGAAATAGCATTCCGATAAGCGGCAACAACAGAATAATCTGTTACATGATGCAGGAATGTTGTCGGATCTAATACCATAAATTCATTTCATATTTCATAATGACGTCATAAAAATAAGGCATTTGCCACCGTGAATATAATGGCTCGTTACTTTAGTGCGCCGCACCCCTGAGCGGCAATTTTTCAGGCACGCGATAGTGAAATTTATACGCGTTCAAATGCTCTCTACGTCAGCTGTATCTTATCATCAATATTGATAAGCCTAAGATGGTGCTCATAAAACATTATGTCCCTTTTACAGTAATTTTCCTGAATAGTAATTGAGTTTTCGAGTGGCAAGAATTTACTTCAATAAATTATTTAAATTAATAGAATGTCGAGGCGCGAGTCGTACTTGGTTAATCTAAAATAAGTACCAGATATAATATGTATCTGATACTTAGCCCCCCTAGAGGGGCTAGGGGGGCTAAGTAGCCCATTATATAAACTAAATAATAAATATTAGTTGTTTACATTTATTTAGTATATTTGTAGAGGCAACTTCAAATAAGAAATCTCAAGAAATACGTGCAAACAAGCTATGTACCTTTAATTTCGATTCCGAGGTTTGCGCAGTTATATTAGGTTTTTCTGTGAAATTTTCTTTAGCCGGATTTAGGATTTATGTCCGGTTTATGGCAAAAGGCTCACCTTATTATTACATGGGACCTAAATATACTGGCGAGATAAAAATCTGATATTGTCCGATATTTATTACCATAACTAGAGAATCGTTGTCAGAAGCAAATAAATTACCTAAACGGCAATAGGTGAGAATTAATTTAATTTCTTGATTGGTCTAATCATCACACATTTAATAGAGAACAGTGGCGATTGCTCTATCGGCAAGAGCTATGCTCTTACATCGAAAAAGAATGTGAGAAAGCTGTAATAACGACGTCTACTAGCGACGACGTCTGTGGTTTAGTGGTTCGAGTACCGGATTGCTAATCACGAGGTCGTGGGTTCGATTTCCACAAGACACAAACATTTATGTGATGAACTTAGCTGTTTGTGTTTGTCTAAGTGTAACTTAATATATTATAAGTATATATTTACAAAAAAAAAGGATATAAGTATTATATCCATTGTCTAGTACTCATAGTACAAACTCTGCTTAGTTTAGGACTAGATGGTGCTGTGTAAAAATATCCCAAGATATTTATATTATTTATATTATAATAATAGTAGGCGCTAACAAACAACAAATTGCCTAAAGCGGCATACCCTATCCGAATCTTGATATAAAATGGGACTTATTTTATCTTCTTTAAATTCCTTAAACAAAGATACTAAGAAACTATGAGTAATTTTCTTGCATCAACATACATGCTTACGTAAGATATATGTAATATAATGTTTAATGTGTATGTATTTCATCAATTAGGTACGCAATAAATATTGATCTACAATTTGTTACAAAATTTTCGTCATTTATGTAAACTGTGCATAAAATAAATTTAGTTGATTCTTTTCTTTTAGAATATTAGTTTCCTTTGTTGTACAGAAGTTGAAGACGAAACAAGAAGACCTTGTATGTTTTTTCAAATAGAAAAAAAAGACCCTGTATCGTGGGAAAAATATTTTATTTTATTTTACTAACAGACCTGGATATTATCAATAGATTTTTACCAATAAAAATAGGAAATCTATTTGAACTTTCCGATCACATTCGGTGAATTTCCAGCCACCCATTATTTCTCCTATACACATAAAATTTAATAGTCCCAGCTTTCCCATTAAGCTAATGGGAATTAATGAACAAGTGTTGTATCAACTGCCTCCGTGTAGGCTTTAGTTGGAACACCCGCATCAGACCCTTGTCGCGTCCTAGTTACTTAACCCCAGTAATTTCACTTCCATGTACTTATGTCCCAACATGGAAACACAATATATAATACAATTAGTTATTAATATAATAAATGTTCTCGCACATCCTTGTATTCTGGAGAAGCAAATAATAGTCTCGGTTACATCAGTAATTTTACCCTATAATTGGTCGTGTGAGGATCAGTTGTTACTCTTTGAGTTCGTGTAGTAATTTAGAACTGTATATCCGAGACATAGGTACTCTGTAATAAATAAAACTGTTGTTTATTTCTTAAGGCCTTTTTTATTTTTTAGGGTGAGGGGTTTCTTGGGTACGTCGGACTCATACTGCCTAAAAACCGCATTTGCCATTACATGCCCTACGCATCATGATCATGGGGTCAGGAACATTCACCACAACCATAACAGGTTATTGTTAAGGCCTACATATAAACCTGAATAGGTATCTATTAAATGTATTGCGTTACAAAAACACTTAAGTTAATCTAGCGATCTTAAGCGCATCTAGCGATCTTAGGCACTGCTACGCTTTAGGTCCTGACTCCTGAGTTAGATTCCCGGAAAACACTACGTTTTCTGTGAAATTTCCAGTTGCAATTTGGAGTTGCAATAGGCCCAGTCTAAGAAGTGAGCTTATTGCCATCAACCATTTACATGGAACCTAAACATACCAGCAAAATATGGTACTATGGAAGTACACCTCACCCTTCAGGGAATACAGACATGATGGTGAAGAATCTTTAGTTATGCTCACGCACAAAAAATCATAATAGAGTGACGCAGAGCGCTGACTGACTTCCCATCTCTTCAAAAAGAGGAGAAATACACAAGTATTAGCTTTGTTGCTGCTCCCTAAACCCCTGATGATTCTACATTATAAACACACAGCCATTCCTTTTTTACACAGACGTACACAATCGTTCTTACGTCAAAATCATCGCTAGACTAGACAAAAAATATGAATCAGCGGACTAAAACATTCGTAAACAATGGTCGTCACAGACGATCGCAGTTCCAGCACGTAACCGACATCCGTAAAAGAGTCGTAACAGGAAAAATTTAATAGCGTCGAGAACCGAAGATCCGATAAATGATGTAACTGCTTAACGAGACATGCTACAGAAGATTGACCTTATGGGGAAAAAGAAAATTGAATCTTGGAAAAATGTATGAGCGAAACAATACTTATCCGTAAGAATGTCTTCAATAGTAGGTAGGTTCTCGTGTTTTAGTTTTGGATTGTTTGTGTATTTCTAAAGAATTCTAGCAAATATGTTGCAGATGAAGGGTTTTCTGCAACATATTTGCTAGTTAGGCTAGTTTCTGCCTACCCTTGTGAGAAAAGAGCGTGAGTGTATGTATGTGTGTTATACCTACTTGATTGACTGTTAATTTGTAGTTGTTCATATTCCTTCTAAACATATAAATAAACTACTGTCATGCGTCTGTACAATCAGCATGAGTCATCGCATTGCGGCGAAACGCACGACGCGACTTCCGTAAACGGTGCGCACCGGTCCCTAAATACTGTCAGCGCCCGCGCAGTAACAGTAACCAAATCGAAACTGGTAAACACGACCTCGTTATTAATGCGTAGCAATGGCAATACTAAAATTCCGGTTTAGCAATTAATTAAATGTCACCCGTTAGTTTGCCTGGATCCCAGACGACAATTCGAAATGGAACAAAAGCCAGGCCCGACAAGACCTTTCATAGGCTTAATAACCAACCATCAGTGTTTAAATGGCGGACATTAGCCGCCGCAACAAGGTGGACGCGGACGTGCCGCACTTAGTTTAATTAAGGCTAATTGTAGCGATCGAAGTAAAAAGTTAGCCATGGAAAACGTTTCCAACGATTAGATTAAACACAGTACATGGTTGGTTCTTTTGATGTCTGTAAAATACATATAAACCTTCCTTAAGAATCACTCTATCTATTAAAAAAACCGCATCAAAATCCGTTGCGTAGTTTTAAAGATGTAAGCATACATAGGGAAAGACAGACGCGACGGAGGACTTTGTTTTAAATTATGTAGTGATGAGGTGCTTCGCTAGTGACGATATATGGCTTATCTTTATATTACGGCATGTACTAACGTTCAGTAGATAATATAAAAATACAATAGAGAGGGGAAGCTGCTATTTATTAATTCTATATTCACTCAGAGCTTCCAAGCCTACCAAAAAAGGAAACATATTTGGTCGACCCGACGCCATCTAATGAAATATTTATAAGACACTTCGAAGGCCAAAGACGGTGAGAGCTAATAATAAAGGTCGTTTGACCTATCGCTTGCCCAGCGCCCTCCCCTGTTGACCTTGATCGGTCCCTGATCGACCTACCGTGGCCTGGCCGTTAACGCGATCAAACTACCGCAAAATGCAACTTCACAAATCTGTTGGGTCACCAACAATGATAATGACATTTCTGTATTCCTGTGGAAATGAAAATAAGCCGCTCTTTATCGCTATAAATCCTTTGTCACTTCAATCGTAGCTGCGCGCCGCGGTAAGAAAAACTCCAGTAAAAAATTCAACCTTCCCTAAAAGCAAAGCTTACTATCTACTTACCGCGTAGATATAAATGCTTTCGTTCCTTCTCATAGATATAAATTTTGAGTAGAATGTCTGATTCCTACTTCATAGTCATGATTCTTTTCATGGTTTTCAATTCAACCAGTCTAATCGTAATCAAGGAAAAGTTATACAGGAATTAAACCGATTCATAAAATTATGGCAATTCGCATTCCATCGACGTTTTAATACCAAATTAAGTTTACCACAAGAAGACAACTTTCAATTCAGACAAGTCATATAATATAACTGTTCTATTTATGGAAACTAGACACACCTACGGAAACACCCGGGTGTTTCTTATCAATGAAAGTGTCATGATAATCGTGTAAAATATACTTAAGATACTGTGATGTCATACTAAAATAAAGTGCTTATTAGTAGGAAACTACAATAAATTATGCTGACCCATGCCTGACCCCATAATATTATTGATAATCTGAAACCCAATACGCCACCACAGCTCACTCAACTATTAATTAACATTTGGTCATCATGCGGCCGTATAATTACAAGGCAGTGCACGACTAAATCATATTATGGCAGCACAGCGAACAGAGTGACAAATTAATATGAAGAGTTCATGCTTCGCTTAGCATCTCCAGCGACTTGGCTAGTCTCTGTGGCCGGTGGCCACCGCCTCCCGGAGCAGTGTAGTGTAGAATTAATAATGTGCAGTCGCTCAGATGGGACACGAGACAACCAAATGCAGAATTCAAATAAGGTTCTAAGACATGCATAAACAGAGCCGGCTAAAGGCAAATCAGGCACCACGGCTCGAGACAATTTTTTTTTTTATACAGGGTTACTTGTAATTCGACGTATATCCGCCAGGAGCCGATTGGCGGGCTAAAATGCAACAAATTGAACACCACCTATGTATGGCCGAAATTCAATAGTTTTCGAGATATTTGAATTTTAGGGGATTTTCGATTTTTACCCAAAATTTAACACTAAGTTCCAAATAAAAAAGAAACTACACGTTGAATGGGTACAATTAAAATATGATATCATAGCTGACACTTCAATTAAGCTATGTACATCATTAAAAGTGCTTCATCCAACAAAATACCTAAATTGATGAGCGATTTAAGAATAATATCTAACCAATATTTTTATTTAATGCTTCAAAAAATGTAGTCTAGTTAAAAAAAATACTATGACATGAATCGTACAAACAACTAAAAAAACTTCTCTATTCTCTCAGCTTTCCAAAAAGGTATAAAAGTTAATTAAAAGACACTTAATGCATGGTTTGGTTGACGGTGACGTTTTGGCGTCTGTCACGGTGGGACCCTAGTCTACTTCTTGGCCAATTAAAAAATAAAACGAAGCTCAATTGTTTGTAAACAGTATATCAAAATTATTACAGTGATATTATACAGTGGTATTAGTGTAGTGAACAATAAAAACAGTTGCTATTAGTGCTAAAACATAGTGCAAAAGTTAGACTCATTGACTTTATTTTAATTAATTACCCACATTTTGAAAGATTAATTAGTCAACTAATTATTTTAGTTTCTCAACTTAACACCATCTATTACAATATTGCAAGTGTGGTAGATCGATCGACACCATGCCGCTAGCAAAGTGTGGGGGTTGCGGACGCTTCATAGCGTCGACAGATGGTGTTAAATGCGGTAATTGTTCTTCGCAGTATCACCGAGCCTGCGTGGGTTTACCTGTTAAAGGTAATATTTCACCGAACTGGCGATGCCCGGAGTGTAACAAAAAAACTCCAAGGGACAACAAGGCTGAGACACCAGTGAGAGCCACGAATTATCAGGGCGGCACTAGCAAGGATGTTGAAACGCCAGGGAGTGACAACAGTGCCTCGGGAGATGACTCTCGCGAAGTACTGCACAGCATTAGTCCGGTTGAAGATGTCGCACGTCGAGAGGACATGCAATGCCTAACTGTCCCGGTCGTCAAAATAGATGACACCCGACAGCCTACGCAGCAACGCGCTGGCTCCGACTTGCAGCTTGTCTTAGAGGAGCTTAAAGCTGTGCGAGCTGAAATACAGGCGTTCAGGCTACAGATGAGATCTGAGTTGTCCGAGTTAAAGGGAGCCATGGTCAATTGTAACACTCGCTTGGATAGTCTCGAGACAAGGGTGGAGGTCTTGGAGCAGCGCGCCTGTTCAAGCTCGGCAGATTCCCCGAGTGTTGGCGATATCGTCGAGGAACTCAGACGTGAGCTGAACGACAGAGATCAAGACCTACTGGCGAATGACATTGAAATTACCAATGTGCCAGAGTCAAACGCGGAGAACCCAGTTCATATTCTAATGAATATCGGCAGTAAGCTGGGGGTCACCGTGGAAGAGCGGGACATTGTCAGCGCGGAGCGAGTCGGTGGGCGTCACATCAGTGCGAGCAGCCCCGCCGGCGCCGTGGAGCAGCGGCCGCGCGCCATCGTCGTGCGCCTGGCGCGCCGCGACTTGCGCGACCAGCTGCTGAGCAGCGCCCGGGTGCGCCGCGGGGCCACCACCGCCGACCTCGGTATGCCTGGCCCGTCTAAGAAGTTCTTCTTAAACGAACGGCTGACAAAAACAAATCGCCAGCTGTTTCGGAGGACTCGTGATGCCGCTAGTCTTCACGGCTGGAGGTATGCTTGGACAAAGCGGGGGCGGATCCTGGTACGAAGCAAGCCTGGCGACCCAACGTGTAGAATTCGTTCAGAGTCAGATATATGTGCCATCATTGGCCCTGCAAATAAAACAAATTAGTTATAGAAATTCAAAACTTTATTTATATTTATGTTACATTTCTTTAATTATTGTTAAGTTTACTAATCGTGAAGGGAGGGATGTATGTTTATCATGTCATTACGAGTATCTCCATAATTTAACTATTAAGTTGGCGTTATCCTGCTGTGGTAAAATTGATGCTACCCGTACACTATTTACATGGGACACTTATACAAAAAATGAATGCATAATTTTTATTTATATAAACCTACTATTTACAATATTCATTATTTACACTATCCTAATTGTTATTTACTTCAATTTACTATTCACAATATTACTATTTTACACTATACTAATCTATTTACATTTTTTAATTATTTTTAATTATTTTACATTTTTTAGTTACTCCCGGTGTCACAAAATCACATTATTAAACAAACACTATATACATAAACACACCTTCCATAAATGACTCGTACTAAACATTTGAAGTTTGGCCTATTAAATGCTGGCTCCCTGGGTACTAAACATGACGAATATTTGATAGCTATGAATCGCCACGCAGTGGATATCATGGCCATAAATGAGACTTGGTTGCGTCCGGGTGAAGAAGGTCGAGCTCCTAGTGTACCAGGCTACAGGTTAAGGCATATACCACGACCAGCGTCTATACATGGAGGACGCGGAGGAGGGGTGGCTTTTTACATAAAGACTGGGATTAGTGCACGAGTTAAAGCTCATCCTGAGCAGCTGGATATTGAGCAGATGTGGTTGAGTCTCAGTCTAAATGGTAGAAGACTACTGGTTGGAACTGCATACCGTCCACCATGGGCTGACCTTACTAGGTTTCTGGAGGGATTAACAGACAGCATAAGCACTCTAGCACCATATGACAATATTGTACTACTAGGCGATTTTAATGTCAACATGCTAGAGACGAACAATGTCAAGACTAAAAAACTCATGGAGTTCATGACCTGCCTAAGCCTCAACCAGATAGTCAACACAGCCACACATATGGTTGGAGACAGCAGTACATTAATTGACGTCATTTGTACTGATATGAGTGCCTGCACTGTTGAGGTGGATCATATTGCTGAGCTGGGTCACCACTGCTTTATAACATGCAGTACTGTTATAAAAAAGGAAAAGCCCAAACCTAGGATAGTTCTGTACCGTCAATTACACAACATACTAGAGGATACCTTTCTTGTAGATTTGAACACATACCCATGGTCAGAAATAAAAAAAATTACAAATGTAAATGACATGGTACATATTCTTACCTCAAATATTGTTGGACTCTTTGACCTACACGCCCCCTTACAAAAAAGATCTTTCAAGGCACGCCCAACACCATGGATCACAGACAACATTCACTTAATGTTCAAACTGCGAGACGAAGCCAGAAACAAGTATCATTGCTCAAAAAGTGATTCCTCAAAAACATATTACCTGGACCTCAAACATCAGGCAGCTACTGCATTAATATCAGAAAAAAAGGTTTACTTCACCAGGTATGTCAACAATAACATCAAGGACCCTAAAATGCTATGGAAAAACTTAAAGTCGGATGTTCTGCCACAGTCACACAAAGAAAACCAACTACCAAGGCATTTTAATGATGCAGATGCAGTGAATAGGGCGTTTCTAGAGGTTCCAGGTATATGTAAAACTAACATTTCACAACTGTCTTTCTTTGAGCATCACAGATACAGCGATGCCAAGTTTGCATTGAAAACGGTTGACTGTGAATTGGTTGGAAGGGTTCTCAGAAGTTTTAAATCAAATGCACAAGGGGTTGACGGAATAAGTTTGGAGATGGTTTCTCTTACCTTGCCAACAACTTTCCCGACCTTTCTTACCCTAAGCTTTCACATTATCTTGCCCACTGATTCCGTCTGAAAAGGTCGGCCTGTACAGCTTTTTGTTGTGAAGACAACAGAGTAAAGACATTCAGAAACGTGATTGTCCATCAAACTTGGAAAAAAGGATTGGTGGAACAAGACAGGCGAAATAAATTAAATACTTTGTCCCTAAAAACGTGCATCCAACTCAATACATTCACAGAAAGTAGGCGAAGTTTGGGAGAAAAGTAATGAAAGTTTATGCATCAAGTTTGTTTGCGAGTCGAAAGCTATTAAACGGTAGGCGACAAGACAACATTAGTTACAAGTCTGTACCATAAAAATCCGGAAAGAGTATACATCGCGTTGTATCTAGCTAGACACAAATTACTAATATTCGATTTACATAATAAGTTCATTTCACACAATTATCCATCCATTTTCAACATAACTTAAGCACTTAGTTTTAATATTGAAATGGTACAGTTGATGAAAGCGAAGCAATCAGAACAGAACCTCTAAAGCCTGTTCCAGTACTAAAGCAATTTACAGTATGACTAATTGCTTTGTGTTTGAAATAGCGGCTTCATCATCGACTGAAAGGTGATAATCAAATGCGCGAATTCTGTTACCAGACAGGTTGTTTTATTAATAGACTGGAGGCTAATGACTAGGGTCGCGGCCACGCCGAACGTCATTATCAACTAAACGCTTTCCCTGAATAGGCTTACATCGTACGTATTCTAAAGGCTATATTGATTTTTAGTACAAAAGACTAAAAATGTCTGAGAGCTATTCTTTTCAAGACAGTAAACAGTATTTGAATATGAAATAAGCGGTCTATGCATCTTTAGAAATCTTCGGTACAGTGAACCGGATTAAAATATAAGATATCTGAGAGCTTTAAAGCTTCAAGTTTAAGGATTCATAAGTATTTCAATGCTTTGTAGTAAGTACTAAGAATATTTACAGTTTTCAGTTGTATAAAAATGTTAAAACATTAGTGTTCCCGTCAAAATAGACGTCTATTCATAATCACGAGTATATTAAATACAAATTCCAACTACGAAAAATGCGAAAACACGTGAAAGCATCAAATATAAAGAATTTATAACTTTACGGCTACTTTTTGTATATTCCCTGTGTAATCGCTAAAAGGGGTCAGTGACCGAAAGGTGCGGTAACATAGACCGCTACAGAATTATTTCTTTTCACTATAAAATTGTAAATGACGGTTTCGAGTTGCGACGGAACTTTTATGGTATACATATACATGTGCTTAGTTTACTTTAAAGCTTTTTCTTCTTCCTAGCCTTTTCCCAACCATGTTGGGGTCGGCTTCCAGTCTAACCCGGATGCGGCTGAATATCAGTATTTTACACGGAGCGACCGCCATCAGACCTCCGCAACCCAATTTCTGGGCAATACCGATATTCGATGGAAAGACTGGTTGTCATGCTTTTTAGGTTTCTGACTACCACTAACGATTTTTATAGGTGTTCGTATGACAACCGGTACCGACGGCTTTACGTGCTCTCCGAGGGTAAATCTAAAATGAGAATGATGAAGTCCACGGTACATCTATATCTAAAATATAAAAAAGAAACATTCGCCGCATGTATGAAAGGCCATCTAATCAAGACCATAATTTCAGAACTTCTCGACTAATTTGTCTGTTTTTGTCTAGATATGTTCGTTATTGTCAGAACAAGGTTTGTATGATTTTTTTCAGACCTAGGTTACAAAATTAATGATCATTCTCGCACCGGGAAAATTTACGCAAATGAAGCGGCAGGTTGGCAAAAACCAACAAAAGGGATTAAAATAGCACCATTATTATATTTCGCATTAGTATATTAATTATAAGTTGACTGGCCCGTAAAAACAATTGTAAGTTTTTGAATTAATAAATAAATAAATATTATTTTGCTCTCACATGTTTCTTAGTTATGGGAATACTGTTCATAAACATTTTGGCTGACATATTTAATATTATCTATTATGGCATCATCGCAAACAATAGAATTCGTTATTTGAAGATGATTGTTGTGGTGGGGTGAGTGAGGGGTGGGACGTGACCGGAATGGGTAGGTGGGATCGAAGCAAGCCGTGACGCGGGAACACGGCCCGATCCCAAGAGTGTCCAATGTCTGCGGGTAAGTAATTTTCATGGATTTTACACATTTCTTTTGTATTGAAAGCTCGTTAGGGGCACTAGCTACGTTTCTTATTCATATAATCAGTATGTAGTTCTACCTTTTTTTGGTAAAAACACTGATGTTTGATTAGCAATAAATGAACCTATTTAGTAGATTTTCTAGTTCTAGTAGCTGGTCGATATTGCTGCCGTTTTTTGTTGTTTATTAATTTCCATGAGCTGGACTAATGTTTGAAAGTAATTAAACACGACGAACCTATTTCATGTCTGTATACACCTACTTTAATTTGTATAGTCAAGGTCGATATCCTCGGCCAGTCGGCCTTGCGGTTTCTTTACCCTTTCTCCGGCGGCGAAGCTTTGTATCCGCTCGCCTTCTAGTGCTTTTTGTTAACTAGGCTTTTCCTTGGCCGTATACCTACAATATTTCTTTACAAATAAATCTGCTGACGCAACAGGGCCTAAATTTATGCCTTGTTCCTATAACCAAGTAACAGATACCTTTACCTACGGATAGTTTTGACATATATTTCTTACAAGGAATGTCAAAATTTTAATGTGCGTAACTATGTAACTATCCATCCGTTAAATGATTGAACGGGGCATTAAACCTGACTACTGACACTTTTTGATGTCAATATAGGGAACTTCTTGTACTAGAAAGAAAAAAGGTTTTAAGGCGCCATGTGGACTTGAAAACAGCAACTCCGATGTTGTGAATAGCTGGTTACTTTAGCTGTCTTTTGATTACCGTTTCAGAATAAGGCAGGGCGCCCAAACTTCTAGATGGGGCACAAATCTATCGTGAGTTAGTGACGGGGTCGTTGTGCGTTCACGAGTCCCAAGGCCTAAGACAAGGGAAAGCAATCGCCTTTAAGTCTGTATGAGTCCGAAATACCCCCACAGACTTGCTGTGGAGGAAACCGCAGGTCGTGCATTTACCACTTAATAAAAAAAGGTAGGGCAACTGATACGTGCAATTATTGAAATCGTACCAGACCGTTATCGTAGAAACTTATGCAATGCACACATACTAATCTTATCAATTTGTATTTTAATTTAAATAATGACTCATTTAGCTGAGTGTTAAACATCAAAGACTGTTTATATAACTACGTGGTATATAGGTAAGGGGGGCTACAACTCAAGGTCACGCAAACAGATGAATTCGCACTACATATTTGCATGTTGCCTTATCTCAAAGTGGTTTACGTCTGGTTTGACTTTATATGGCATGTGATCGTCAAAATTTGGTGGAATTTCGTACAGTCTCGTATTAAGGCTGGTCGGCTAGTCTACCTCTCCCACGATTAGAATGCAACTTATGCGAAAATGTGCAGTATGCATATATGACTATTTTTGCCATCCTTTTCGTTTCCCTACAATTTTTGCAAATTAGAGCAGGAAAAATTATAGTTTTACGAATTTCCATGATAAAAAAAAATCGCCAACTTTTTTGCACACTTAGTGTGCAAACAACGCTTACTGGGTGAAGGCTGGTTCCGATGAATCTTACCATGGTTTGCATGAAAAAAAAAACATTAGCGACCTTGAACCCTAATGAACCTTTTAAGTTATTTCCTCAGAGAGGTAACAATTCGGGCCTGTGGGTAGTTGACTTGGAGAATTAATTCCAATCAAATTTTAAAAAAAACGAGAATGCATGCGTCGGCTTTACGCGAGTCTTTATCCTTAAAAGCGCGCGAGGAAGGGAGCGATGAGAGGCCTCGCCCCTTGATGGGATTCAGTGGTTGTACCAGTCTGTAACAGTTGTGTGTGTGTCTGTGTCAGTGATGGTGACGTGTTCCGAATCAAATGACTGTGATTAGATATAGTAGTAGAAAGGCAAATGCAGTTTGTAGTCGGTATGAGTCTGAAATACCCTGCGACCTCTCACTGTGAAGGATGAGGAATTTCCACAACCCGTGGTTACTCTGTGATTACTCCGTGGTAACAGGTATTAATATAGCTATATTGTATTATGGATCAATTTTCAATGTTCATTATTTTGTGCATAAAATACATTATCTCAAGATAATAATGGAGTTGATAAATTGATAGTCCCTGTTATTGATACCTATCAACTTTATAAATCTACATTGTAAGCACACTTTCATACCACCAGTATTATAAAAATAACATAAACTAGTATAATTATGTACTTACACCTGAGAATCTACTCAGAACCATATATTCTTTTTTTTAATGATATTGTCTTTCTCTACAACTTCTATAGAACAAGAAGGTAAAATTTATCATCAAGATAGAAGAACACCTAAAGGAAAATGCAGTTTGAAGACTTTTATAGGACATGTGAAGGAAAAAGTGTGGAGCGATTCATATTAAATACAACAGAGGGTTAGAGAACAGTGGTGATTGCTCCACCGACAAGAGCTGAGCTCTTAAATTAAAGAAGATTGTCTTATGTTGTAGAGGAGCAAAAATGCCGTAGGTAAACTACACTTATAATGAGGAAGTTTGCAATGTTATGCGGTCATTGAGTCATTCTATGGATGGGTGAGCAATCTTAACTCATCCAGAGACCATGCTTTCAAGACCTACAAATACATTTTCTTTAAGATGTTTGAAGTACCTAGTAATTTGGATATATGGAGGTCTGTAAAATACTGATACTCAATTTTAATAAGTTTAATTAATGTGAATAGTGTATATTTACGATTTATATTATTTAAAATAAAATTAATGTTACCTACTGAAGTAAATCACTATCAATCTAGCCGTTCCCCAATAACCCCTATCATAATTATGCGTAACCATAGCATAATAAACTTGTGGTAATCATATCAGCCTATCGCCGTCCACTGCTGAACTAGTGGTAATAATTGCACATAAATAACATATTTACATGAAGCAACATGTTCGTTATTTGAAATTTTTTATACAGGTATTATAAAAAATAACCATGTATTTAGTATCAAAATTGGGTTACTTATTTGCAGAACTAAATTACAGTGCATTCACTTGAGCAATTTAAATTTATTGAAATTTGTTATTTTATTGACTGGGTTGTTATGTTACATGTCTAATGTAGTATTAAAGTATAAATCTTCATACTAAAACTTTAATGTGAAAAAAATGCAGTGCAAAAGTAAATACATAGCACTTGCTCTAAGTTATAAGTTTACTTTTGGTGAAAGAAAACAAACTTTACTTTTACATAACATAAAAAGTTATTGTAGCATGGTGTAGCAAAACACTTTAACAACAAAATTAAACTGACTACAAGCTTCAATGATTATAACGTAATCCAATAATTAATGTACTTACACAACCATGCCATAGGCGCCTTCCCCGATATATTGTAGGTTGGTGTATCGGGGCCCCACTTCGAACACCTGGCCCCGAATGATCTCCGCGTTGGGATTACTGCTCGCGGCACCTGCAGCCTCGGCCATCGCGACGCAGAGGGAAGCCACTTATCCAACGGTAACAAAACTGAGTTCAGCATAAATTCTTTACACAAGACTGACACCAGATTGCCGATTCCTCAGTCCACATTAATTGCCAAAACAAACTGCTAATCGACCTACATTATCCACTAGGTATCCGAACAAATCGTCCACTTGTCACTTGCTTATCATTCTCGCAGTCTCGCTAGTCTGTTTGCTTGACTTTCCGTTTCATGGACACTCCCGTGTAGACGCAGTACCGTTACAAAATGAACTCGTCAACTCGATTTCGTCTGATTTGTCTCCATCTCTACAAGCGCGTTCCATATTTTTCATTTTTAACATAATATCATCTACTATGTAATGCTGTTTCACTCCATTGGTATTCACTAGAACAAGACAGGACTATACATAATTGACAGAACCCACAGATCACAAATTGCCTCATAGAGCGTAGTGACACTTAATAGTTTTATGAATTAGAGAAAGTGATTATATTTGCGTGCAAAATTGCAGGTAATAATTAAATATTGTAGAATAGAAATTGAGCAATCACATTTTTTTTGGATCGACGTATTAGTACACTAGTATGGTCGACACGATAAGCGAGAATATCATTCTATTTGACAATGACATATTAAAATTTCTGAACTGTCAATATGACTTGACAATGACATACCATTAGAAAGAAATGAAAGAATGAGAATGACTTATTGTGTGTGACGTTTACGGTTTTGGGAGTTCTAGTTTTTTTGTAAACTTAAAAATAAATAATTACTAAATAAAAGCACATCCAAGAGTGTAGCTGTGTGTTTAAAAAGGCAAAATATGTAATGTTCATTTATGTAATTCGCCGTTTACATAGAGTAAAGGCATAAATGCAAAGAGTGACCTCGTCTAGTAACCGAAGGACTATCGTGCAAATATAATTAGGTATGTCGGTTTGGTCAGCCAGTACAGCTGGAAATAATTACCACTCGGCATTGCCAGGCGGTCAATACGGTTCCTCTAATAACTGGTGTCCAAAATTTAGCAAGGTATGATATAATAACTGGCATGTAGATATACATTTGTTTTGATTGCACACCTAATTTGATTGCAAAAGACAACTGTATTAATTACTTTGTAGTCGTTGTTATTGGATGGTATATCAGTCGTGTAGTAGTGCAGCGCAGTTCACACGCGCGCTATGTGCTTAGATGTTTCTGTAAATCTCATTTAAGTTTTGTTTAAAAAGTAGTGACTATTATATCATACAAACATAAATCAAAAGTGGGTAATCATTGTTGTTTTGTGCTTTTTAGTGAATAAATCTTTATACATGTATATTTAGGTTCAATAATAAGGTTAACATTTGATTACCATTCTTAGTAATTACATATTTTATTACACAGTTATTTTAATACTGTTAACCTATCCTTTAACTTACATATTTATTATTTTTATCTTGCAAATAATAACACAATAAAATCTGTCATTTTTTTATTGTCATTACAATAACCATGTTGTATTCCGTGCCATATTATTAAATATTTCTCTATTATGCATGTAAATATTGTTGTGTGTTATAATTTTTATTGACTCTTTTTATTTTGTCAAAGGAGTGGATCACAGGTATTTAGCAAGTATTTTGATCAGTTTCACACACTGAAGAAGAAGATTGTACTACATATCATTTTCTAACAAGAGTGAGTTGACAATGGTTGTTATTGGGCACAGGGCTTTCTTGATCATGCAACCTCATTTGGGTTGGAGGGTCATCTATATATTACATCATTAGTATATCTTTATACACATTAGGGCTAAAGGTTCACTGAAAGTTTTTTTTTTTCAATACCATGATATCAAGGATGCTACACTGTCATCCGGTAGTACTAATGCTTTTATTATCTCAATGCCACATCCTTATCATAAAGACACACTACAATTTACTGGTAAAACATTGACCTACCTATGGATTATTCATGATTCTGTATTTCATGTTTGTATGTTGGGTACCACAGTATAAATTTTTTATGATACTCTACATAGTTGAGTGATCCATCCATAATAATAATAATAAAATATGATGGTTATTTCAAATTGTATTGAAGTATATTGCATTGAAACTTTGCAGGTAACCCTCATTTAATATTGATTATAATTATTTGACTAATGTGATATATAGGTGACAAATTGGCATCATGGGAAAGTAATTAGGGCTTGGTAAATGCTTTATAATAATAAAATATTAATATTAAATTAAACCTTCTTGCTTAGTATTATTAGACATATATACCTATTTACATTAATAGTTATATACTATTAATGTTAATTCTAAAACCCTAAATAGGTATGTTTCTTTATTATTTCATGTGGCCATTGTACTAAACCTAGGACTATAATGAATGATAGAATTGTCCTTGCACTTAAACCATCCAATTATTACCCAAAATCCTTGTCTAGCAAATTGGTGTCGTGCCTGTACTAGTTATAAAATACATATATATTTTTTAAGAATACTGGGGGATTCAATAGATATTTATCTGTACACAACACCTTTATATTTGGCACTAAGGGCTGCACTCAGAGATTTCACTTAGGCTGATATTCATAGACGAAACTAAGCATAAACTTAGGCTTCCATATGGCAAATTGTAATACAATTTGACATACGGAAGCGTAAGTTCATGCTGAGTCTCTTCTATGAATCTCAGCCTTAGAGTAATTAATCATTAACTTATAGAGACCCATTATATCTTAGTACACTTACAACAAACTCAAATATGGTAAAATAGGCCATGATATAGTAGCCATTGTTTATTAATTGTTCATCAACATTAATTGACGTTTCTGAGTGCAGCCCAAAGTTATGTTGTACAACTTGAATAACTAATTGGGTACTATTTTGTAAATGCCCGATACATTCTTGTGATTTTCTGGTCTTATGTTAATTTTGTAAAAGGTTGTCTTTGGTGTGGGATTGCTTAATTATTCTAGCTATTAGATTTATCATAGAGGTCTCATGGAATTTTATTTCTATATGTCATAATTGTTGTTAACACCGTTTAAATGTGATTTATCTAAATTGCATTAGATAAATTACATTTAAATAGTGTGTGGGTTTCATATAGTCGTTATATAATTTATCAATATTTGTATACCTATATGTATTTTATTATTTTGTAGCATTCCAATCTAAATAACATATTTCCTTTACTTACGTGACAAATAACTTGCTTAGCGTAGTGGTCGCCGATTAGATTCGGCGATGTGGATTTCGGGTTTAATTCCCACCCGGAACAAAATATTTGTGTAAATATTTGTGTTGTGTTGTTAAGAGAAGTGTCCTGATTCTGGCCATATTTTATGCACTATGAGAAATTATTTTTGAGCTTTATCATGTCTTTGTTTTTTACTTGTTCAATTTATGTAGGTACTTATAGGTAAAACTTAACTTCTAATTTCAGAAATTAGACTCTCAGCTCCCACTTGAAACATGATTTTAATTACACCTACCTATATAATGTAAACATGTGAAGCTATATTCAATACTACAATGCCAATTCATTTATAACTAAAACATGACTTCTACATTAAAAATCCATTTCGCGGCCCATAAATAATAATACTAAATAAAACTGGGTGTTGGAACATGCACTTGTGTGATAAATATTTATGTATTATGATTTTGGCAGCAGCACAAGTGCGCGATGTCGGGTGAGACGCCCATCCAGTCGGCTGACGGACTCCACACGCCCGCCTACTTATCATGGCGAAAGCTGCAGCTCAGCAGGGCCAAGCTCAAAGCCTCCAGCAAGACGTCAGCCCTACTCTCCGGATTCGCTATGGTAAGTCAATTATTAAAAATGATCACGAACATGTTCTGCTTGTTAAACTGATAGCTGGCGCCCATTAAAGCTTCATTATAATGTGACAATGTTGCAACAGTACTTGCTGTAGATAGCTTAATGGTTGTGCTGATACAAGTATTCAGAGTAGCTATCTATAATAACACATGCTTCAAGTTTTAATGTTTGGAAATGAGATTGAGGAAATATAAACGTGATCCTTGGTTGAAAGATAATTTTATGGTGATTCAGGACTGGTTGGGTAGTCGCCCATAAAGGAGCGCCACGTTTTAGTACGAGTACCCCCCTTTGGCACGCGTTAAATGATATTTTCAGATAGCCAAGTCACGCCCTGGGTAGGTTGTGTTCATAGAGTACTAGCGATCCGCCCTCGCTTCGCTTTCGGGTACCTACTTTATTATAATTTTATTTAAAAAGTCGCCTATAGCACTCTGGAAGCGGGGATAATGTACCTTTCCAACAGTGAAAGAATTTTCAAAATCGAGTGATTACCCCCTAGAACACCTCATAAACTCTCGAACTTTACCTCTTTTTACCCTACGACACGGCAAAAAAGCCCTATTTACGTATGTTCCACTACAGCGCCTAAAGTACTCATCTGATTTTTTAGGTAATATTATTATAGAATTAATTTTGTATGTCGGAAATCAAGATTAGATATCAAGTTTTGTTATTATCATCTTAAGATAGCAAAGCTATTTGGACCTGTTTGTATAATAAACTAGTTATTATCATAATTGTCAACAGGTAGCAATGGTGGAGGTGCAACTCAATGAGGCTGACAAAACAAAAGTGCCTAAGGAAATGCTAGTGGCTTTCACCGTGTGTACCACACTGTTAGTGGCTGTTCACATGCTAGCACTCATGATCAGCACATGTATCCTCCCGAACATCGAAGCCGTTGGCAATCTCCACAGCATAGCACTCGTCCACGAATCGCCTCACGAACGACTCCACTGGTATATCGAAATAGCCTGGGCGTTTTCAACACTCCTAGGCCTGATACTGTTCCTAATAGAGATAGCTATACTCTGCTGGGTGAAGTTCTACGACTTGAGTCCCACGGCGGCATGGTCCGCATGCGTCGTACTCATTCCAGTCATGATTGTGTTCCTGGCGTTCGCCATACATTTCTACATGTCGTTAGCAAGGCACAAATACGAAGTGACAGCTACAGGTATCAAAGAACTAGAATTGCTCAAAGAACAGATCGAGATGGGTGACCACGATGCCCGTATGAATAATTTAACGTTGCTTGACCAAAGTCGCATCGTGTGATAGACGACGTGTCTTATATATCCTTTTTGGAATGTTATTATTACCTTTTGTTTGTGTGTGTAAACCATTGATTAAGTAGGTAAGTTATGTACTTAGATAATGTTAAGATTGTACTTATTGAGTGCCAAGATACAGGTTACACATATACACTATGGGCGCTATTTTTGTTGAGGATAACTAGCATAGTAGTTATAAGCGCGAAATAAAAATATTGCAGTAATATGTACCTATCTAATGATTTCTAATGCGTTGATAAGTTACAATACAACTTATTACTTTTGTATCTGAGCCCTTTAGCATTGCTTTTCATTTATATTTGTTTCGGGGTGCCATCGGCTTTTATCCTTGCGCCCTATGGTCATTCTAGTGGGTAAAAGGGGTACTAGGGGGCTCTCTCTAATATTCAAGGTTCATAAACAATCTTGGTGCGCTTACCGCAATTCACTGATAACTCGTATGACCAATTAGGAAACGGGATTAAAATTGCTTAACGTATTTAAAAGGTCATTTGTGTACTTACATCATTTGGCAGCACAACTTCAAATTATTTCATAAAAGTAGCGATATACTATTATGTTTTCAAATGTTTTTTTGTTTTAATCAAATCTCAATGAAATACAGGTATTAATGGAAAACTAGTTTTAACACACACTAACGAATCTCTATGAACACAATATATTAAGTAAATTTATAGAATTTTCACATTATGACATTATTGACTTATTAAAATATTCAATAGAATGTTTACTTACTACTTATAGAATAGCCAGGCTGTCGCGGGCCGCCATTATTTTTAATTTTAGTTTTTTAATTTGATTTCACTATTTTTCTCTTGACCTTTTCTTCACAGAAACTTCATTCAAAGATTCATCTGTATACATTTTTAAATACTGCTTTTTATGTTTGTAATCAGTCAGTTTGAAATTCTCGCAGACAACTTACAAGACTTTTGAAGTTTGTACATATTTTGAATAGCAATAGGTCACAATTTTTTACAAGGTAGAAAAGAAATAAAATAGATTAAAATACTTAATTAGCACAAAATAATCTTATCTTACCGATCATTTGATTAAACAAGATCTAGATAAATAATCTCTGGTACCGCATGCACAGACACCGCGTTGAACTCGTTTTTAAATTAATTTGCTGTGAAAATTGTATTTAGGTAAAATTATGTTCGAAAATAAAATGTTTTGTCTTATGCTTGAAATGTTAACCGATTCAAAACGACACTGATCAACATTTGCTAGGAGGCATCTTATTTTTTTACGCATGGTTGCGCTGTGTGGACCGTGATCCCACTCAGGCTTCACATCGAAAGGGCTAATGTACCGTAAATATCACTGGAGTTATATTACAACCACAGGTGGTGAGTGAACGCTATAAATAGGTATATTATTTAGTATAAAACACGTAATGCATCTACATGACTGCCCTCCAATTGCAGCATTGGGCTGCCCACCTGCCCTAGTGCCCTAATGCTGCAATTGCAGTTTTTGCATTTTGCCCACCATTCTATTCTAGATCTAGTTCAAAGTTCTCAAACAGCGCCACTTCGGGCTATAAGTACAAATATTTCTTCCGATATCCGAAAGTATTCCAAAAGATCGAACATCTTCCACTTGAACGTCTTAGATAACAATGGAAAACCAAAATTGCTTTTTTAATTCAGTGGCTAGAATACTAGATTATTTCAACAGGTCATTTTTAAGAACTTTCGAAACAAATCCATGAACACAAAGATATACAATACCAATTGCCTATCTTGTAATTATTTTAAATGGAAAACAGTTAGGCAAGTCTTACGTATAAATTAGTAATAAACTGTAAACGTTTCACTGGAAGTCGTGATAAGTAGCGTCACGACATGAAGCCGATAGCCTGTGTCAATAAATCAGTCTATGCAATCATTATAGACTATTGTTAAATGATTACTCCATAGTATATGAGACATTATTGTCATGACCCCATGTGCCACAATGGCGTGTCTTCCATCTTATGTTGGCTTCCGTATTAAATTGCTCATGGCAATCTAAATTAAACGTCCGTTGTTGATTTCTGTGCGTACCTACTTCTAATACAAGATGTCAATTAGTTAAATGTAGCTATTGATGCTACTAAGTACAAAGTCAAAGATAGTAAAGGTACAGTCAACTGCAAAGATGATAAAATTACCAGTTTGCCACACGGTAACCACGCGAAATTCAAAAGTTAATAAGTACTGAAAAAAGTTTTATTTCTCAAATTTTATAAACATTATTATCCCCCAAGCGGGAAAGCCTCGGATAACCGAGGGGACATTTTGTACCGCAACATTCTCCAAGAGTGAGCACACGCATCCTGTGTCAGTGTCGTGCCATTTGTGTTGTTCTAATGTATCAAATTGTCATTTGGGGCATTCACGTAGTTGTCGGGCAAGATGTCGCTCCGTTAGTACCCTAGTATATTCGAGCCTTAAGGGTCAGCTTGGCAAAAATCGCGCAATTATATCATGAAAGCGTTCGAAGTGTAGGTACTATACTTTCTACTCCGTCCTTGTACCCTTTCTCGTGTAGTCGCAAAAAAGTTATCTTAAGTTCGGAAAAGAAAAGATAGCGACCAATTTGTGTTAGATTGCACTATTTAGCTTACTGTACCGTTAATGTTAGCTATAGAACAATTGTACCTACCTATCAGAGGCAGGGTTCAAACTCGAATCCTTCGGATTAAGTACACCAGACGCTTTATCCATTAAGCTACCGAGACAACTGCCTTTTATGTCAAGTTTCTATTTTAACTTTCGTGAAAGACGTTTAGCGTTTTTCACTAAAATGTATAAAAAAATTGAATCTACTTTTCAAGCTGACTGTACATCATATACGTGATCACACATCTGTCAATTAACACTGAATCGGTTAACTTAAAACCAGTGTACCTTATTAATTAGGGACGAGTTTTATACAGTACATTAATTAACACTTTAGCCGGTAACATAGGGCAATAATAATTATGATATTGACTGTATTTATTACTTAATCCAATAAGTACTGTGATATATTAATGAATGACAAATAAATCTGTTAATATATAATTTAGTATTAAGTATATAAAATTGTTCATCATAATGTAACCTGTAGAATTTTGTAAGAATTAATTTACAATGTTGTGTTGATCTTGTGAACACTTATTACATTTGATCGATGCATAACTTGAGGTTTTTGTCTATGTCCCCTACTTTCTGTTTGACCCAAAACTCGCCGTACTCCAATAAACGTTTCGAGAATTTCAGAGCGTGCTGTAATAAAAAAAAAGATATATTACTATTTACCATAGTGTCAGGATGATGGACGCAGCCTTTGATACTGTCATGCTCATGATACTGATGGAAACTCGTATTTAACTTCCTGACACAATATCGTGTAACACAATAACCATGAAGAAGGAGGTCGTAATAAATGATCTCCGTAAAACAAAAATACTTATAAGAAAAAATTGAGAATAGCTTCCTTCCGTGTAGGTCGTACTTTGAGGAAAAATATCCTCAAAATTATAATAATGTCCTTCCTTCGTTTGGAGCTAGGCGACATCTGTGCATGTGATTAGTCATAATTGGTTCCGTAATTTGGAATTGATAGCGACGCACGATGGTGCTTTCGGTGGGCACTATTACATACCATAACATAAGGAAGATCTGGCTGGTAGTGGACAAATGTCAAAATATTATTAGATGCAGAAAGGTTCTCAATATCAATGTGGATAGATAGGGGAGAGGGAGATCAAAGAAAAGATGGATGACTGTGTGAGAAAGGATGACGGCGACGGAAAGTGAAATGGGGATAAGGGCACCAACAAAATTCAGCAAAAACAAATTAAACTATATAAACAACCCCAGAACCGAATTTAATTTTGCAGACCATGAGTTGCTAACCCAAATAGCCGTCAATTGGCCATTCCAGAATCATCCCTCTCTTTTTACTGCTCTACTGTTTATTAGCAAGAAGGAAAATTAGTTTAAGAATTTGAGCCACAACACTGCCCTTGTAGTCTTTACCACAGACGTGTCACTCTACACTAAGGCTGATATTCAGGCTGATATTCAGAAACGAGACTCAACATGAACTTATGCTTCCGTATGTCAAATTTGTATTACAATTTGACATACGGAAGCGTAAGTTCATGCTGAGTCTCTTCTCTGAATCTCAGCCTCAGAGACGAAACTAAGCATGAACTTAGGCTTCCGTATGTCAAATTGACATACAATTTTGACATATGGAAGCGTTAGGTACTTTACGCTTGGCGTCGTCTCTGAATATTAGCCTTAGTCAGCATATGGATCTAGGTTATTTATAACATTAACAGTGTTCCTACTATCACTCAAAGAGACGTGTGTGACATTGTTTGATATCGTTAATGCAAATATCAACTCCATTATTGTATAGTGTGTATCTATGTTAAAGCCTTTCTTATCTCCTACCTATAAGTAGTCTGCTAAACGGGTCAAACTTGTTTTATATTACCTGAATCGGCCACATCGGATGTGTGACCGTGACCATTACAAAAATCATATTAGGTAAGTATGATTGAATGATGTCATCAACTTCATAATTTGATACTATGATTACTTACCTATAGGAATAAAGCATCACTTACCACATAGGCATTCAGCTAAGTACCTACTTAAACTACTTGCTTCCAAATTCCGAGAAAGTAAAGAAAGAGGCTAGTAATGCGCGTTGCGAGTTGCGACATACCTAGTTAATTACGTAGTGTGTAGTTAAGTAATATTTTGAATGATTCTCAAGAAGACAAGAAACATCACTGACAGTTGGTACCTACATTCGCGCTTTCGGGCCGTTCTCTATCGTCTCGGTTTGTTAAAAAGAAACGGATAAGTGCCTACCTACTTACTTCCGACAAAATGATCTGAATCTTCATGAAAAATATTTTATCTGGTCTCGTACGAATACCTATATCTACCTAATTGCGAAAAACTTCACAAAGTTACAGTAACATTATCCGTATTTTGTAAAATAAGATTACAATAGGTAGCAGTTTGGATTCATGACCCATTATTGGCGACTGGCTCGCTTCCTGCCTTTATGCCTATAGGACTATAATCCCTTCCCTATAGTCCCTTCGGAGACCTACACCTCCACGGTCTCACCTCCTACTCTCTAAAGGAGTATAAGCCGTCTGAGACCTACCTCTGCCTAACTATATGGAGCTAGAGTTGTGATGGCATAAAGTATGTTGGCAAGATCGAGGTAAGTTTATTGAAGCCGCAGTATTGGTCCGAGATCGAAGCATAATTATATCAACTGTCTACGTCTGCAGGACTTCAACTTCATAACCAGTACCTATTGAGTTAGTATTTTAGTGCAAACATTATGCACATTACGTGCATAATGTTTGCGATGTTATTGACATTTCGCGGCGCATTGTGTTCAAAGTTGCTCTGCTGCTACAGTTACGAGTTGTATTTTTAAAGTGTAGGTGCAAAGAACCTATAAGCATTGTATGTAGGACGGTATGCAAGCGGTGATTAATATTTAAGTAGTAAGTAGTTTTAGTAGCTTGTAAGTCCAGCCAGACTACTATCATGTCATGCTAAAATAGTCAGTCTTAGACTTATTGGAAGAAGCGATAGAGCTGATCTGAGAGTGAAACAATGGTGGGTATTAGGTTAGATCCATGTCCACTGAAGCGAAAAGGCAGAATGAAGTAAAGGTAATATGTGTGTTGAGGTAACACCCAATTTTCTTCGAATTAGAGTACTCAAGGAACAAAATCCGTGAACATTATGGTGTCGACCATATATGTATGTTCCTATAGTTGATTTCATGGGTTTTATAAGAGCATTTCCACCCCGTCGCACGAATGCCTTGTACTCCGATTCCTTTTTCTCATCAAAATAGGGTTATAAGCATGAAACTCCTACCGTATAGGAATTCTGAAGTAGATTGTTTGATAGTCAATCTTGGTAGCTGTATTTACTAAGTAAATACTTATGTAATTTATACCTACGGGAGCGATGTCTTGTTTACATGCCGTTATGGATCACGAATATGCCTAACATAATGACTTATGTAAGCAGTTTGCTCGTTAACACCTGTCCATAACAGCTACCTCCGTATTGAAAAATGGAAATGGCTCATTGTGTTCAGGTACAACAATACAAATAGGTACTATTCAAAACTATTTTCAGTTGTTATGACAACTAGATATTAGTCACGTGTCTGAATATCTATCACTGCTATGTTTCACCATGGGAGGTATGGAGATTTTGGTTGGTAAACCAGTAGAGACCTACTTACCTACTACTAATGAAGAATAAACACCATAACTACCTTCTTAGCATTGTGGTGGGCATATTTGGAAACATTATAATATAGAATTGTGCTAACTGGACAGTGTGTAGTAGCTGGGTACAGTTCTCGCCAAACTTATTGTCTGGGTTGAAATTGCCACGAGCTAACTTTAACCCGGCCGTAAAAATCGGAGAAAAATATTACTTATATAAAAACGAAAACTCAAGTCGTAGGCTGTCGTTTTAAATAGTTTTAAGCCAATATTTTTCGCCGGGTTAAAGTTAGCTCGTGTAGACTTCAACCCGGGCAATAAGTTTGGCGAGAACTGTAAGGGTTTCTCAGCCGTTTGGGTATTACCACAGATTGAAAATAAGTATTTCGCTGAATTTGTCTTTCCATCCCAGAATATACCGATCGATCCCGAACGATCAGCGGTATATTCTGGGATTTCTGGGATTCTGTGAAATGATTTCAGTAAATACGAATTTACTGAAATCATTTCACAACATCAGAATTATCAGCGCGCTGACGTCACGGAATAATCGCTTGTGCATTTATAAATAAACTGACCATATAAGATAACTAGGTACTATGTACCTAAGTACTTACTAGTCTTCCTATAGTGCTCCTGTAGAGGTAAGCTTACCTATCCCTAGGGGCTTAGGCCCACGAAGCGCGAATTCATAATTAGTAGCCTAATACTGGCTAGGCAGGTACTGCTATCGCCAAGATATGTAAACACATAAAGTGGTAAATATTTGCGATACTATTCAAGACCACTCGTCAAGCAATGTTCAGAAGGTCTATTTGTACAGGATAGTGTGTAAGTACCTAATACCTAATTCTGATATATCGAAATCTCTGATATCAATATGTAGTCCGACTAGAAAGTAGGTATGAAAATTGAAAACACACTTGCGTGCAAAAAAATCGGCCCACCCCTTATTTTCTATTTGACAATCATTAGGTATGTCTATCGACTCAAATAAAGTGAGTGCAAAATAAAATAAAGGGGTGGGCCGATTTTTTTGCACGCAAGTAGGTATATCTATTGATTTGTTTTGAGTGAAAACATTCATGTATTCATGATGGATAGGTATAAAACCACTAACCGGTGGTATGGGATAATGAGTAGGTGTCTTGCAGGACTGCCTTATAATAATCATGTCTGTCATCTTAGACTTGACACACACACCGGCCAACCAGCAACCTTCTTGAAGTTGTCCAGTGTGCATGTGGTAGAACCGACCAAGGCCATCTTTAACATCCTTTTCCCAATGGCCTTCGTATCTGTTGCCGTTTTCTATGTACGATAAAGTAATTAAATGTCATAAAAATACGACACACAATGTGCGAATCGTTCTTATCGTGGGAACTGTGCAACTTGGAGAACAAAAGGTGTTTTATAAGCTACCGTCAAATGACTCTACCGACTACAATTTAACTTGCTTTGCTCTAATACCTATTTAACAGTAAGTATTCTCAATAAACAACGTCTAACAGAATAATGAATAAATGTCCTGAGACATTTTTTGACGACGTCTCTCTGTGGTCTAGTGGTTTGAGTACCGGACTGCTGATCACAGTGATCACAAGGTCGTGGGTTCGATTCCCACAAGACACAAACATTTATGTGATGAACTTAGGTGTTTGTGTTTGTCTGGGTGTTTCTTATACAGGGTTACTTGTAATTCGACGTATATCCGCCAGGAGCTGATTGGGGGATCAAAATGCAACAAATTGAACACCACCTATGTATGGCCGAAGTTCAATAGTTTTCGAGATATTTGAATTTTAGGGAATTTTCGATATTTACCCAAAATTTTACACTAACATCCAAATAAAAAAGAAACTACACATTGAATAGGTACCATTAAAAAGTGATATTATAGCTGACACTTCAATTAAGCTACGTACATCATTAAAAGTGCTTCATCTAACAAAATACCTAAATTAATGAGCGATTTAAGAATAATATCGAACCAATATTTTCATTTAATGCTTCAAAAAATGTAGTCTAGTTAAAAAAAATACTATGACATGAATCGTACAAACAACTAAAAAAACTTCCCTATTCTCTCAGCTTTCCAAAAAGGTATAAAAATTAATTAAGAGACACTTAATTCATGGCATAGCATGCGTTTGAATCGGCGCGGGGAGAAAAATCATCTGTGTTTGTGTTAAAAAGATACTAGCTTTCCGCCGACGGCTTCGCCTCCATGAATGGAGTATTGCTTATAATTTATACCCTATGTTACCCAGGCATAGTGTAGCTTCCCAACGGTGAAAGAATTTTTTAAATCAGTCCAGTAGGGACCGATTTGAATAAGATAATAGGGAGAAATAACATTTCTTGACCCCCATTTCTTGTCGCAAAATTTGAACAGCGAAAATTACGAAGAGTTTTCAAGAAACAATCTCAATGATTTGTTGGTGGATATTCCCGAGGAAATAAAAAATAACCTCATGTTTCCACATGGTGGTTGCCCAGCACATTATCGATTTACTGTCCGGCAGTGGCTAGACGAGAGGTATCCAAACCGATGGATTGGGAGAGGAGAACCAATTCCGTGGCCAGCACGAACAAGATGCTTTTTCTACTAATATTAAAAAGTGGAAAGATTTGTTTGTTTATTTGTTTGAATTGAATAGGCTCCGAAACTACTGGACCGATTTGAAAAATTCTTTCACCGTTGGTAAGCTACACTATGCCCGGGTAACATAGGGTATAAATTATAAGAAATACTCCGATCATGGAGGCAAAGATTTTTCTCCCCACGCCGATTCAAACACATGCTATGCCATGAATTAAGTGTCTTTTAATTAACTTTTAAACCTTTTTGGAAAGCTGAGAGAATAGAGAAGTTTTTTTAGTGGTTTGTACGATTCATGTCATAGTATTTTTTTTAACTAGACTACATTTTTTGAAGCATTAAATAAAAATATTGGTTAGATATTATTCTTAAATCGCTCATCAATTTAGGTATTTTGTTGGATGAAGCACTTTTAATTATGTACATAGCTTAATTGAAGTGTCAGCTATAATATCATTTTTTAATGGTACCCATTCAACGTGTAGTTTCTTTTTTATTTGGACCTTAGTGTTAAATTTTGGGTAAAGATCGAAAATCCCCTAAAATTCAAATATCTCGAAAACTACTGAATTTCGGCCATACATAGGTGGTCTTCAATTTGTTGCATTTTAGCCCGCCAATCAGCTCCTGGCGGATATACGTCGAATTACAAGTAACCCTGTATATTATAAGTATTTATTTACAAAAAAAGTTTATAAGTACCTATTATATCCACATAGTACCCATAGTACAAGCTCTGCTTAGTTTGGGACTAGATGGTGCTGTGTAAAAATGTCCCAAGATATTTATTATTATTATTTTACACAGCACCATCTAGTCCCAAACTAAGCAGATCTCGTACTATTGGTACTAGAACTAGACAATGGATATTGGTAGTTTTTTTTTGGAAAAACATACTTATTATTCGTATAATTATTATTATATAAGTATAATTATTCGTGCCCTGTGGGAATTGAGCCCACGACCTCGTGATCAGCAGACATGAAAGAGTGTTTCGACAACTGTTGACAGTTTGAGCGTATTTTTGATACCCACCCTTGGGAAATACCCATTTGTTTGTTCCTCGGATATTTGTTTCGAGTCTGAATGTGTCCTGTTTTGTCCGTTGAAAATTCACTCAGGGGTTGTTCCATTATGCAGAAGCTGACTTCAAAAAATCATTTAACATCTGACGACGTCTGTGCCGGTCTAGTGGTTCGAGTACCGGACTGCTCACGAGGTCGGGGGTTCGATTCCCACAAGACATATTTGTGATGAATATAAATGTTTGTACTTGTCTGGGTGTTTCTTATGTATTTTAAGTATATATATTTACAAAAAAAAAGTATAAGTATTATATATCCATTGTCTATTGGTACCCATAGTACAAGGAACATGTTTAATTTAGAACTAGATGGTGACGTGTGAAAATGTCCCAGGATATTATTTATTTATCTGAAATCTATGCATAGGTTTTTAAACTCACCTAGAACAAACATGCCCAAACCTTCCTTCATGCCCATATTCCAATATCCAGAATAATACGTCTTGTCGGCGTACCACATGTTGCCGTAACCATGCGGGCGTCCCCGTTTCCAATAGCCCAGGTATATGTCCCCTTTTTCAAAGTACATCCACCCGGTGCCTTCGGGCTTACCCCGAACCCATTCGCCGCGATAAATTAGTTCAAATGTACCATTTGGCAGGCGATGACTGAGCAGGCCGAAGCCGTGTCTGGAAAAAAGCTGGGTTTGGTTGGTAGTGGGTAAAGTACTTTAGCGATTCCATTTATTATTTCATGGTGTATGTAAGGTTGGCCCCGTCCCATCATATCATGGTTTGTGATGTTTCTAAACCTATGGCCATTGCATAGAGGACAAGTGCAGTTTTTAGTCGGTATGAGACTGAGCGAGACAATGAGACCGATATTTACCGACGAGATATTTACCGTGCAGGCGGCACGGCAAATATCTCGTCCCCAAGTGGGGAGGGGGGATCCCCCCATACATACAACTAACTTACCTAAAACCTTTGTACCAATCACCTTCATACAATTTTCCATCGATTGTCAAAAATTTTCCCTTGCCTGTAGACAAAACACTTGATGCTTAAAATACAGCATTTGTATCATTATATTCATTATTGCTCACTTATTACGCTACTGGTATCTAGGTATTTAGGTACTTACCTACTGAACAAATATTTGACAACAGTCCCTAAACAAATAAGCTATTTAAAGTAGTTTGTGTGGGTACCTAATTAAAACTATTATGGGCCTAGAAATCTTTCAGAAATCCTATTAAACATGTTATAATACGTATAACTAACGAAGATATAGGATTATAATACTAACTTTGTATATTTATACCACACTAGCTTCCTGCCAGCGGCTTCGCCCGCGTGGTCTTATAATTTTTTCCCCCGTTTTTGCATCATTTTTCATTACTACTCCGCTCCTATTAGTCGTAGCGTGATGATATATAGCCTATGTTACTCGGGGATAATGTAGCTTTCCAAAGGTGAAAGAATTTTTGAAATCGGTCCAGTAGTTTCGGAGCCTATTCATTACAAACAAACAAACAAACAAACAAATCTTTCCTCTTTATAATATTAGTATAGACTCCACAATGCAGAGATGTAGGTACTAATACTTATAATACACCCACAGTTTGCCCATATAAAATAGCGAGTGAGCGGTGAGCTTATTGCCACAGGTGATTCTATTGCTATAAATCCAAACCACAGAATAGGTAATAGTTCCAAACTCCGAGCCGCTACTGAGAATACACTGCTCGACCTGGGAATCGAACCAGTATTTTTAGCGTAGCTTGCCAAGGAGTCAAGGACCAGTCAGCCTTATTATGTACAGCTAAGTAGTAGGTAAATAACTTAGTTTAAATGTACCATACCTTCTTTTAAATTCTTTTTCCATTCACCAACGTATCTGTCGAACCTCGACGTGAATACGGCGTGACGGAGACCATTTTTAAAAGATTTCTTTTCCGCCGCTATTAAAAGTGGCGTAAATCCACGAGGCTTTTGATAAAATGGCATTATTTAAATAAAAATACGCATACGATCGTGACCAAAAAGACACTGACATAAAGAGTAGAATAATAGTGACATTATTTTCACAGATTACTGTAAAATTAAAAGCCATGAAGGCTTTAAACAAAAAGTACCTACATAAGTAGAGATGGTCTAAACGCGATTAAACGTTTACGTTATTCTTATTTTTATAAGCGTACTTATGAACAAAATAGCAGATATTTAAGTAATTTATCGTATTGTGCATATTTTTATAAGCGTTCTTATAAACAAAATAGTAATTTATCGTATAAACGCCTACTCATATTTTATAAGTACTCTGCATCAGTGACAGTAAAATTGATATATTTTATTAAACTGGCTCTGCCTATCCCTACCCTTCGGAGAATACAGACTTGATTGTACGTTATGTGAGGGAGTACTTCGCAAAAAAGTTGTCTCAAAGGAAACTAAAATCAATACCAAAAACAATTTCAAACTTAACTATATTCATTTAATTACATACTTATTTCATTATCTACATAAATGCTTCACGCTTTTCCGTGCGCTTTCTGCAAGCCCCTGCTGAGTACGATCAGTTGTTGATAGTTCTCCCTGAACCCTTGCAGAGCTAACTCTTGCTGGCTCCTCATTGAAGAATTGCTTGTGATGTATTTCTCTATACATTCTACGCATTTGCTGTCCAATTGGATGTCTTCTTCTGTCAGGCGTTCCGGCTTGCTCAGTTGGATTGGTGTCGGCAGGATCTGTGAAACAGAGAAGAATAAGTAAGTAATATAATCTACCTATCTATCTACTCAGCCTCAGCAGTGGGTGTTGCACACCCACTGCTGAGTAAAGGCCTCTTCTCTATTACGCCACTGTTGCCGATCTTGTGCAAGTCGCACCCACAGTAATATAATACAACAAATTAATACCGACAAAACTTCACTTTCACTAAAATTCATACAAAAAATTAGGAATGACGTTTGCTTTTGTTGTTAATAGTTTTATACATAATAATTATAAACAACAAAAAATATTTAGCATATAAGTTTTCCTCGGAATAACAGAAATTCTAAGACAAATTGCTTTACCTATTATAAGATAAGGGTATTGACAGTAATTATTTGAGCCAATCTGAAGGAGAAAGTCATTAGCAGACATTTATTTATTTATTTTATTTTATTACTATGGTTTAGGTACTAATTACAGTAACTAAGAAACAATACACCGACCTCATTGGTGAGGTCTTAAAAAAACGTCGGGTATATGACGAGATGAATTAACCTGGACAAAGCAAAGGAAATATGCAAGTGGCGTTCTATAGTTTCTGCCTACCCCTACGGAAAAAGGCGTCAGTGTATGTATTTGAACCATTCTGCCCCACACTACGTTGATTGTGGATCCCCATATCAAATAAATATTTGTACAGGTAGTTCTTCTGGGTCTGGGTACAAAATATAGCAAAAAATCCTAGCAGGCCAACTTTTTTTATAAGTTTTTTTTAAGAAAAAAATGGGCTCACCTGCTGCACCAGTGTCCTTGCAACATCACCATTCACAACATCGCCTAGTATATCCTGCCTTAACGCAGTGAGCAGTACCGCCTCCCGGATGGCCCCGCCCTGAAGTAGCTCCAGCATTAAGTTGTCCATACTCTGGTGCCAAGTTAGGTAAAACACCATAGGGCCGAAGTGGCGGGTTGATCTATAAAGACAATTATTGGTTAAAACTCCATGTAGTTATAAAGAGGTCTCCTGTACTGTCACTCAAGAATTGTGAATTAAACGTCAAAAGATATGCATATTTTTTACATAATTATAAAGTACATATTACTACATAATTGTGACGACGTCTGTGGTTTAGTGGTTCAAGTACCGGACTGCTGATCACGAGGTCGCGGGTTCGATTCCCACAGGACACAAATATTTATGTGATGAACCTAAGGTTTGTGTTTGTCTGGGTGTTTCTTATGTATAAGTATTTACAAAACCATTGTCTAGTACTCATCGTACAAGCTCTGTTTAGTTTGGGACTAGTGGTGCTGTGTAATTTTTTTTAAATGATGTTGTCAGGTTAGCAGTTCCTCCTGACATTTGATTGAGTCAGGCTGCAGATAATGCTGATACCCCTTACCACCCACACAGGCTATCATCCACAAATATGGTTGCCATTAAGTATGGGGGTAAGGATATTGTATGGGGGTATAGATTCAGCAGATAGTCCCATTTGTAAAGTAGAAAAAGATCTTTTGTGCCAGAACCGTTGAGGATATCTTTAAGCATTTGGAATAATAAGAATAAAGAAGATTATCACCTGATCAGTTCATATTTGGTCTTGCTATCAATATGCTGGTAAGTGATGCTGGTCAACTGCTGGTAAATAGGCTCATCAGGTTCAAACTGCACACATGCACGATCCAGCACAAACTCGTACTTCTCCCTCTCCAGTAAACTGTTGAACTTGTCCATGTCACTGAACATCACTGGCATTCTTAGTTTCCGACCATTGATTGGGAAGTATACCTGAAAAAAATATTTAATAATCTATGTAATCAATTATGCAGACAATAGACGATAGTTGTTTAACCTCTCTGGATGGTCAGTCTCTTTAAAGTATTAAAATATTAATTGGGCATCTGTAGCAGGTTGGTAACCTGCCATAAAGGGAGTTTTGCTTTTAAACCATACTAAAATTAATCCAGCCATAATAGAATGGAGCTTTAATAACTAGATAGTAATGTAATGGCCTAGCTGCAAAAGCAGAACTTGGATTATCAAAGTTAGTACACAAACTTAACTAAATAAAGTCAATGGTCATTCTGTACTGGTCAACCCAACAAAAAATAACAAGTATTCTATGCTAGCCAAACCTTTATATAAAGGGTTTGATTAGCATACAATGACAATTGGATAAGGGTTTCAGTTATTTCTTTGATACTCCAATTTTTTGTTTGTGTAGTTATGCCAATCTGGCTCTCATGACATAATTTGTTATACCTGATTCAATCTTTTTCTGACATCATGATCACTACTTCGCAGATAGCCATCAGGATCCCTGAAAAAATAAACACTAAAGTTATCATTGAGTGTTAGGTGAAACAATTTTTCTGTTTAGTTATACATAATATTAGATTTACTATGTGCATAAATCATGTGCCATATGCATCCAGGAATGTCCCCAAAAGATTTCAAAATCAGAATCATTTATGTGTTAAGCTTCCTTGAAAATTATCATACATAAAATACTGGTTTATTTCTCTTGTTTGAGTGAATTGAATACATTAGTATTTGACCAACAAAAAATACTGGATCTAAAATAAAAAGAAAGTTTACCTTTCAATAATAATTCTCTGTTCATTAGCCACACCAAATGTAATGTCAGTGAAAATATACTTTGAGGTGTCATACCCCACCAGAGCTGGATCTTTGGATAGAACATCTTCAATATGTTGTTGAATCTGAGAAAGAGTAGAGATAGAGATAGCAAAGTAATAATGTACTCACAGTATACATCAAAACTAATTTTAAACAGCAAAGGCTAACTGTTTTCCCAAGAACACTTATATTTCATTCTAAATAAGATAAAAGTCAATGAAGAGCAAAGATTACATTATTCATTTGTAAGTATTTGCTTACTGTATAATGTAGACACAAAAACCACAACTTATTTAATTATACCATAGTTAATTTGAACAAAAATAAAAAGCATAAAAATTGTAGCCAGTGAGGGAGTCTGTAGTTTCTGCCTTTCTGAGAAATGCTAATATTAACCATCTTTAATTTCTTACCTTTACAACTGGGGGCATTTGTAGTAATCTGTCAGCTTTCCTGTTAGCTTTAGCAATTTCTTTATCAAGTTCCTCGTTTGTTAGGAATTTGTATTTTGGTGTTTTCAGGATATTAAGGCCTTGGTTGGTCCTCTTACGGAACACTTTGTTGTAGTCTGGTCGAGTTAATCGCTTCAATAAAACTTGAACATTTGATGAAAAGAACTTTGGTCCTGGATCTTGTTCGCCATCTATAAATATAAAATTTTAGACACTGACTAAGATCCTGCGGCTATATTGTATTTTTCAATGAGATACACCAAGTTACGTGAATGGACTTACCGTAGATTGATGGGACTATACTTAACTTGCGGCATGATATAACAAGAATTTGTGCATCAGTGGTTATATTTCTAGGATTGTTTCGTGCTAGTTTTCGAAATATGAGGGACATTTTATTGTTTTGGTTAAATATTTCCTTCTGAACTCTAACCTAATTTCACCTGTTTCATGTTTGACATATACACTTTTTTATTGATTTTGATTTAAAAGCGTAGTTTAGATACAAGTCTTTCTTTTATCACTTATTCTAAAATCTAAACGGAACATCACTGAAACAAAGCTGTCGGTCAAAATCAATAAAAAGAACTAAACTGAAAGAAATCAGTTAATAGCAGTATGTTAATCGGTTTCGGTCTTTTGAAGCTTAAAGAACACGTATCCAGGGCCGTACAACTAAAATTCCTTTCGGTTCGGAAGTCGGAACGTCCGCGTCGGAGTCGGAATGGTCGGACTCTAATGACGGATCATCGGATGTTTCGTAATTCGTTCGGTATCGGTTTCGCTAGCTTGAAGTAGCTTGTCAAGTTGTCAAAATAATAAGAAAATATTACAAACGAAGTTATTATTTTTACTCCAACTCATGATTCGTAGTGATAACGTAAGCAAAACTATAGATTGAGGGCAGGAAAAAGCCTAGATGCCTTATTCTTAACGTCATGGCTAAAAGGAAAGCGGCCGTGAATGATATCATTTATGAATTAAACAATGAAGACATCGAAATCAGTAGTGACGAAGAGGTTAAGGAACCCAAAATAAATCGTTTGGAGACGGATAACAGTACAAACGCTATCCCAGAAGATAAAGACAATAATATAGAAGCTGACTTAGATAATAACACACAAGTTTCAGAGGTGGATGTTATTGATATCACCTCTCCAGTGACTGTGCATAATGGAGGGAAAACTGCAAATGACTTAGATACCGAAGATACTCAAGAAGGTACAAGCTCTCAACAGACTGAGGATGAAGTAGATTGCTCTAAAAAAATAAGTAGTGATTGCTCAAAGACAACTTTATTTGATGAAGATATTGTAATAGATTCTCCTGGTAATAGCGATTTAGGAGTAGAGGGATGTGAAAATAGGACGCCTCTAGTTACTGTGCGATTCAAAGATAGTAAAATGGCAAGTAATTATAAGAAACAGGTGAAAGCATTTATGTTAAACTTGATCAAACTCCATGAAGGAGATAGTATAGGGTCAGATAATGAAACTGACGTAGAACTTGATATTTGGCCGGAGGACTTGACTGAGGACTTTAGTGAGAATACCGCAGAGTCGAATGAAGGCAGTAATCTGTTCTTTGTGGACACTGACCCCAGTGTGGACCAGCCTAATGACATACCTAGGTATAGTCAGGTGAGCGTATAAGTTATTAATATTCATAGCAATAAGCAAATGTGTACACTGTAGGTTTTGTTTGTGGAGATTTATGAATACCACATTGCACAGTAAATGTTTGTACATAATACATAATATAAAGTGGGGTCTTACCATTGGTAATTATTATTTTTGTTATGTTGACATGAAAGTAGCAGTTCATACCTTATAAGACTTAGCTTGTAAGACCAACGCAAACATTTTTCTAAATTCTGTTCTATGTAATGTAAGCCATAGTATGACTTTAATTCAACTGAATTTCTGTACCTTATTCATGCAAATAAATGATTTTATGACTTACATTACATAGAACAGAATTTAGAAAACGTTGGTCTTAAAAGCTAGACAGGCGTATCTACTAATTGTAGCACCAAGCAATCAAACTGTTGATAGTTGGTCAATAAAACTATAATTGTCAACAAGTAATATATAGTTTTGTTATTGGAATATTTTATCATTACTTCACATGCTGTACTCATAATTAGCCTATAAATATAGGCTAATTATGAGCATAAGTAGATGAAGTAAGACCGCAAAAAAAAATTATCAACCAACTTCTCTCTTCAACTGTATGTTTTTTTACATATTTATCAGTTCAGTTCAGATGATGCTAGTACCTAGTTTTCGGAGACCAATGTTTCAACATGAGACATGGTTGTTGTGCACGAGGTATCAAGTCAGCAATACTACAGATGGCCTTGATCACTGTTGTGAAATTTCTTTTACTTGTTTATTACAATAAATTGTCCTGATTCATTAATTTCTTCAATATGTGACGCATGTAACAGTATATTAGGTTTTGTTTTCAGTTTTTAATGTAAAGCGTAATATAAGTAGGTTGACTTATTATTTCTTTACTTCCTAAGAAATTATATTGTTGGTGTATAATATAATAAAAAAATATATATTATTAATGTGTATTTTCAGGCTTCAACATTGATATCTAACATCCCCGAGAAGGAGCCAAGCCCTCCTCCACTACGGAGAGGACCCTGCTGCTTCAACTGTAATGGCAGCCATGCATTAAGAGATTGCACCTTACCTAAAGATTATGCTAGAATAGCAGAACAAAGGAAAATTATGAACTCAATGAGAACTGGGTATGTATAGTAAAATTTAAGAACGAAATAGTTTTTTTTTACTGCTAAAAATTTGAGTTTGAAAAGACCACATTAAAATACCTACACATTCTAGAGTTACATACAGGGAGGATTATGAAATAAAAAATTATTTTGATAAGTAAATATAACAGCTGCAGCCCTGTAACATATATTATTTTATATACTCCCTCCCTCCTCCCTCTCCTTCCTCCCTACTCCCTCTACTCTACTCCCTCCACTGTTTCATAACTTTAAGCTACAGAGCCTGTCTGTTTAAATTTTGAAAGTTATTCAATAATAATTTGAAACGTCTACTCTAAAATTATAAATTTTCATGAATTGAATTATACAAATGTTGTCTAACAAACCACCTTACTTTTCACAAAATCTCAGGCAAGTTTCAAATCTGTATGCTTTGTAGATATTAAGCATACAGACTTGAAATTTGTCAGGCGACAAGCCATATGTGTATGCACAATACTTATGCATTAGAAAATTCTTTAGCCTAGAAAGAATTTAGGAAAATTCGGATTGGAAAATGATAAAAAACCTTGTTTGAAAATATAGATTACATTGCTTGATACAAGCCACTTCTTAATAAGTTTTTTATGCTTTTCAGACGTTATCATGTCGAGGATGAACAGAAATATGGGCATCTAATACCTGGCAGAATATCAGGGCAGCTACGACATGCGCTAGGGCTCAAAAGAAATGAGTTGCCTCTTCATATCTATCGCATGCGCTTACTAGGTTATCCGCCTGGCTGGCTTGAGGAGGCTCGGATATCACATTCTGGTATCACAATGTTTGATTCAACGGTAAATATATTATAAAAAGTCAATTGTATTTTTTTTATTCATTGACGATTGAATTTTCAGAAGTGAGATTCGACTATGCTATCAAGTTTGTATACATTGATGTCAAGTCTTTTTATTAGGTTGGGTTTCATCATTCATGTTCCATAGAGCAGCATAGCTTAGATATGTGCCAATTAATGGCAAATGGTTGCCCTTTAAACATGGCGTACATTGTACATCAGCAGTAGTACACCTCTGAGTCACTTTTCAGTGATTAAAGTAATAAAGAGTAATTACTATATTTTGTGAATTAAAATTACATTATTAAAAATTTTAGGGCAGTGCTGTATTAGAGCCTGAAGAAGAAGAAGGCGAGGTGTGCGAACCTGGCAGCAAGGACAAGTTTGACATCAAGAAGATACTCGATTTCCCTGGGTTCAATGTGCCTGCCAGCTCTCGGTATATAGAGGTATGACATCATCATATACTTCTAAAGTCAAAGAACTTAAATTCATTTGTACAGAAGACGCAAGTTCGAGAGTTGATCAATTTCGACTTCAATACAAAGTTGTTATGTTTGCCAAAAAAACAAGATTTCAATATTGCTTTATTATGAAGATTTTTTTTGACAAAATATTTCAAAAATCTGAAGTAACTGCCTCTTTAATTTATGGCACTTAACCTTTATGTTGACTCCCTTACAGACAGACTACTTATTGCACACATAAGCAAAGAAGAGAGTGCGTCACATCGCTGTTGGAAAAACATCCTAAAAATTCGCAGCTTATTCATTAATTTTCCATCTCATATTTTCATATGATTATGGTTAACTATATATTTTTTTAAATATGTCCATTTCCAGGAATCCCACTTGTTCGGTCTACCGCCGATATCAGAGCAAGACAGCAAGATGTCGATGCTGCAGTATCTCGCACCGAATGCGATGAAGGCGTATAAACGCAAAAAGCTTACGTTCTTCCCATCGGCCTCGGCCAACAACACGCTCGAGGGGCAGGCTGAGATGGATCTGGATAGTGGAGATGGTTTGTTACACTCATTAGTGTATAAAGCACCAATTTATAGCTGCAGTTTAAGGGCTTGTTTCACAGCTTACTGATAAGTTCCCGTTAAATTACTTGACAGATAACTTCATACAAATTTTGTTCTATTTTTTAATATATCCTGCGGTTAGCGGCGTCCACCCGTGATTCAGGGGTTCATATTTTCCCAGTTCGCCACAGGTTTCGGTAACATTATGTTCATCATTTTCTCGTGTGCTAGGAAATGCATGCATGCAGGCTTTTTACTAGACCCATGACTAAAACGACAGGTAACATAAGTGTTTATCGGATAAAGCAGTGAGCAGTAACGATAAATATAAGTTCTATACAGTTCTCGCCAAACTTATTGTTCGAGTTGAAGTTGGCGCTAGCTAACTTTAACCCGGCCATAAATCGGAGAAAGAAAAATATTAGATTGTAATCAATAAAACAACAATAAAGCTCAAGTCGTAATCTGCCTGTCGAAAGCTCGTGCCAACTTCAACCCGGACAATAAGTTTGGCGAGAACTGTACCTGATGTCTTCTTTTGTTTTTCAGAAATAGCAGAATTTCCGTCCAACCCTCCGCTACCAGATGAGGCGCCGCCGCCACCGCCTCCGCCGCCCTCCCTACCCCCGCCTCCGGTGGAGCTGCCTCCGCCCCCTCCGGGAGAACCACCCCTACCCCCTCCGGAAGAACCAACCCCGCCCCCTCCGGAAGAACCAACCCCGCCCCCTCCGGAAGAACCAACCCCGCCCCCTCCGGGAGAACCAACCCTACCCCCTCCGGCAGAATCTCCCTCGCCTTCAACACAACCAGACAGTTCCGAGGAAGACATTGAAGTGAAAAAAGTCGTCCAAGTGGTAGACATACCAGTGCCTACTGAAGATTTTATTACAATTGACGAGGAAGACGTAAGTAATGAAAGATTTTTTGCTTGTGTAACAACTCATGTTATACTTTACTACAATGAGTGATTTCATTTTGCTTTTACTCATAGGCTAATATTCAGAGACGATGCTCAGCGTAAAGTAAGGCTTCCGTATGTCAAATTTGTATTACAAATTGACATACGGAAGCGTAAGTTCATGCTGAGTCTCTTCTCTGAATCTCAGCCATAGACAGCTTAGTTCTAATTGAGTATTTTAGCTGTAAGTGGTATTACTAGATACTAGATGGGATTACGACTATTTCACTACAAATTGGTGTTCATTTCCACCAATAACACTCATATAATTCTATTACATAATTGAATCTATCACGACAGGATAAATCCCAAAGCAGTGGACGCGACAGCCCAAGCTTAGACTATTTAGAAGAAAAGAAACGACTACTACTAAACGCATTGGAAGGTGACGAAACGCCAAACTCATCCGTTATTATATTAGACACTACAGAGGAGAATGTAGAAGATGCAACTAGCATCGACGAAACCATGGACACAGCTAGTAGCGGAGTATTACAAAATGCAGATGAACTTAGTCAAGAAGAAAGTGTCGCAAGTGATATTGATAATAGTGAAATGAAAAATTCTGACACGGAATTGGCACTCGAACACCCACAAAATGACGTTGAAATAACAGAAGAAAACCATAGTGTATTAATTGATTCACCTTTGCCATCAACATCAAACACAGAAGTTAAGAGGAAAGACAGCATTTCTGATGTCCTCGGCACCCCTGAATCAAAACAAGGTCATGTAAAAGGCACTCTCTATGGAACGCCAGTCATGAATATTGCTTCGCCGTACGTGAAACTACCCACAGACGATAAGTTTGCCAAAGAAATATGTGACGTCATCAACTTCGAGAACCTTCCAAATTCGACAGGAAAGTACAAACAAATAAGTGCATTATTAAAAAAGGTTAAAAGTAAAGTGGACAGGATACAGGAATCATGATAAATAAATACGCCGTATAGGCGGGACTTCCATTTTATAATGCAAAGTGTATGTCATGTATGGAATTGTTAGAGTATTTGTAAATTGAGGACAAAGTATTTTTATACAACTCAATAGGATAATCCCAGTTTTTTGGATGAGATGCAATATTTTAGTATGAAGATTATGTACTGTTTTATGTTACCACCTCTTTACTGCATTTTACCATAAACCGTTGTAATTAAAATTATGTTTTAAACTAGACCAGTTGCACAATTTTGTTAACAGTTTGCATTTTAATATCGCCTGAATAAATACAGTTTTTAATCACTGTCTAATTTTTAACCAACTTTAAAAAGGAGGTTCTTAATTTTTTGTCGTCGATAACCTTTGTTTTATATTTATACCATTATTACGAGTCGACTTTAACGATTCTTTTTTTATTTGCTCACTAGCTTCCCGCCAGCGGCTTCGCCCGCGTGATCTTCATAACTTTTTCCCTCGTTTTTGCAACATTTTTCATTGCTACTCCGCTTCTATTAGTCGTAGCGTGATGGTATATAGCCCATAGCCTTCCCCGATAAATGGACTATCTAACCCTGAAATAATTTTTCAAATCGGTCCATTAGTTTCGGATTCAAATGTTTCCTCTTTATAATATTAGTATAGAAGTAAAGTTATGATGCATTGGACATGACGTGATAAAACCTAAGACTGGAAAAATACTAACTGTAATTATTTTATAGTTTTAGCACAGGACGCATTCGATGTTATTTAGACGACTCACAATAATTTGAATGATTGACTTCTTACGTCACAATAGTGACGATGCAGCAGTACGATACAGCTCGGCTTGTGATGGGTAAACTGCATCATGTCATTGTCTACTAACGTCTTAGCAAATAATTTTATGTTTTTGTATTTTATTCTTGTAACCTTTCCACAGCACCCCGTGAACAAGCTTAAATTCAAAATATTTTAATGATGCCAATCCTTCTACACGTGTAGCCTGTGGGTGAACTTAACGCAGAAGGCATATAGCGACCTGCGTATTCAGTACAACAACGCTTTCCGGGTGTTGTTGGGGCTGCCGCGATATTGCAGCGCGTCCGGTATGTTCGCAGACGCCAATGTTGACAGCTTTTCGACCGTCATGCGCAAAAGATGCGCATCATTATTACATCGGTTTCGCGCCAGCCCCAACACTATCCTGATGAGATTGGCCGACCGCTGGGACTCTCCGATGTTAGGACGCTCGATACGACTCCATGCAGTTAAATAGACTTGGGTGGGAGAGTCTCTTAATAAGTTTATTTACTAACACTAGTTGTAAGTACTGTTACTAACACAATATGGAACCTGGTTCTGAATTAAATGTTTTCATTCATTCATTCATTCATTCATACAAGACGTGAAATAAAACAATTCAAGTCTCACAGTTATATTTATTTCTCTTGATAAATAGAATCTCGATCGGTTTTGTCGTAATAAAATACATAATGTGAATATATAATAGACGATACAATAACTCACAAAATTAAATATGGTTGAAAATATTACCCAACCCAAGTCAAACGTGATAACTAAAACTAGTGGAATATGCATTAGTTTGACCAGAAAAATAAAAAATAACAACAGATTTTACTGAAAAATAATCTCCTTACATGTGTTCATGTGATATGATTGGGTGACGAGTAGGTATATATTTTATTTTTCTCATCTCACTTTTATACTAATTATTATAACAAGCAAAATAATAAATCATAAAATTGAAAGCTCTTATTTGCTCTAGAGGCAAAGTAATGAACCTTTTTAGTAGGCATTATCACGAATTAGGAGAAATTTAATTTCTCCATACATAGTTATTCGAGTTTTAAGGTGTCGTAAAATAAACCCTATTATTGCCACATATATTTTCAAGTATAGGTACGTGCCCACAGGCAATCCAAAAGGGTTATAATACAGGTTTTATAACCAGTGCGGAAATTTAAATTATAAACTTAACGAAAATTTATCTCGTTACGTAGACGAACGTTGTATAATTTGAAATTCGATTGTATGTTCAGAAGCCAGCTTATCAGCTGTCTAGCATTCCACGCGGCGCAATGATTGTCCGCGAATATAGTCAATTTCGTTCTAATGCGAACTTCGATATTGACCCTGATTTTGGCGTTTGAAAGATAGAAAATGATTTCAAAAGAACCCACGTTCTATTAATACAGAATAACACAAAAAACCACACTGGTTTTGAATTTATCTTGTATTATCCAAAATCAATTACGGGCAGCGTACTGCAGCTCAACAAAATCTCAAATGCAACCCAATTGTTAAAAAACGTGTCGAAACTTCAGTTAGGAGTTTTTTAACTCTTTCATCATTAATGGTTGTATCTTTATCGATCAATGTTATCTTGATGGACATATCTTATCATAATTAATACTTTACAAATCAGATCTAGATTACACGTGCGGTTATAAATTGCCCTAATGTGATGTGAATTATATTGTCATGTCATTCAATAAACATTTCTGTAAGTTCACTTATTGGAAATTAACATATCAATATTATTTTTCAGAATAAATAGAAAACAAAAGAACATCTGTTTAAACAGACTCACAGACTATTGTTGGTCCATAGGTATAAATAAGTAGTTGAGAAAAAATAGCACCAAACGATGATAAATAAAAAAATACACAAAAATATTACAATAAGTAAAATTGAAGGAGCAGTGCTTGACCAATTCATTCTTCAACTGTTATAAATTCTACGTTCATAAGAATCATTATTGTGACGCCTTAAATTCCATATTTAAATTTTTCAAAGGCAAGGCAGCAACAGCGAAACTAAATTGTTATACACTATCGAAACTTTCCAATCGTTTATAATAAACCTTATCAGTACATAATACCTATACAAGATCTTATACATCTACACTTTAGTTGTGATGACGGTCTTGGTGTCCACAACCCCGTGCGGTACATTTTACTATATTTATAATACAATTACTGGAATTCATTGTTAGCGTGACCCCTTTGCGATAGATTCCTCTGTTTATATTCTTGGAGGTGTCGGCGGTGCACCATCGTGATCCTGCAAAAACAAAAAATAATATTTAGTCATTTATAAAGTGTCATTAAAAATCGTTGTGTCCTGCCCAAACGCGGCGTAATGGTCGAGCGATCGGCTGCTACGCTACGGGACCCGAGTCTGAATTATTTTGTTGTTTACATTAAATTGCTTCGATATTTTTCCAGACTGCACATCAGACGAAACAAAACAGTAGGTAGTTATGTTTACTAATACATTTTATTTTTACGTACAAAAAGTCCGATATGGTTTTTAATAAAGTTTACAAAACAAACGGTATTATTTAAGAGGTCAGAGTTCGGACGCCCACGGTCGTTCATCGCGATTAACAATTATTGTACACAACAGAAGTAAATTTATTAAATGATTATAAATAAAATAAATTATATGTTTTGTGATACTTAACACTAATTATGTCACTAGTCACTTATTATCCTGTTCCGTATGGTATGATAGTCGTTTAATGAAAATATATTTTATTCGCAGCAGTGTCTACGAGAGCGGTGCTTATTAAAACCTACGTTTTAAATTGAACAAAAACTTAATAGCTTATTGTGACAAAAGCCAGCCACCATTCTCATCCATCCATCCTAAGGATACAATCGGTTCAGCGGTTTAGGCTTGAAAAAACAGATGAACAGAGATACTTTCGCATGAATATCATTATTATTAAGGATTTTATTGAATGATCATGTATGTTTTTTCTGACCTAGTTTGGGAACCAGTAATTGAGTCATATTGTAATAAATATCCAAAAACTGCCTCCTTGAACAACTATGTATCTAATTTAATACCTATTTAAAACAGTGAAGAATGACGTGTTTGGCTTTGTTTGTTTTTTTTTGCCATGACGGCTGGATATTTTATTTATACCTAAATTAAAATTAAATTATTCTCACAAAGACTCACTAAATTCAATTAACGCTAAAATAATTTATAACATTCGTACGTTTATTAAATTGCTTATTTAATTAAAATGTGGCATCGTGGTAGTGGTGCAAACCGCCTTTGAACTCGTATAACACCTAAACAGCATTTCGTTATGCGCACGCGTCGATGCTTTATTTTTTATTATAAAATGTATTTGGCTAAAACCAGTTTCTGTTAAGTCTAAACGTAAAAACATCACAGTGTGCAGAGGCAAATAATAAAAATGAATTCCTAAACAAATTGACATCTCTCTCTAAAATTGAAAAACAAATGGAAAATTTACTTGTTTATAGGGTACAAGTAAATTTTCCATACAGCATACACGAAGCAGCACACATTGCCGATATGACCTCTCATTTTATAGGCTTTTTTACAATGAGAGGTCAGCTTGTCTTGGAAATGTATGGCGTATACAATGTGATCTACCAAGTGTAGATTTTAGCTTTAGGCCTTCTCTGTGTCAGTCCGAAAGTTTCTGAAAGCCTTAGAAGGTCTAGCGGATCCAATATTAGTAATTGCAGTGTACTAGAAGATGGCTACATCTGCCCATGTCGTCTTTCCACGTATACTTTGGCGGGATTATTTCTAGTTGCCCGTCGACGCCACCATGATTCTTTTGCAAATAAAATCCCTTTTGCTGCCACTACCAGGGGTGGCAATTGGGAGTGAACACTCTTTTTGTTCCCAGTTGCAACCAGCGGTGACAGATGGGAACTCAGCCATTACCACTGGTGGGGGAAACTGGCAATAACCTCTTTGGCGGGCTAAGCGAGCGAGCTTCATTTAATTTGTAAAATCAGATTTTCATGTAACATTGTGTGTCGCATGCAATGTTTAGCTTATTGATAGCGGAAAAGTGGTTACTCTATTAAAGTCAAGGTTATTTGATTACGATCAGGTTTAATTATGGAAGCTTGTATCGATTATTTTCTCGTGTTTTCGATTTATTTTAACAGAAACAGCTAGACATTTCTAAGGATATTTACTAAGTACAAAACTATATTCTTTATTACGGAAATAACACAGGCATCGAACCGTTCAGTAACTTGTACAGTCAGCATAAAAATTGTTGGGACTCACTGGTCATTATTATATTGTAAGTTGTTCAATTCAACATTTTGTACCTGATGTTACCTGTTACTTAAAGGAAAATTTAATTGCGATTACCTCTTGTGAGTTTACAATAGAGGAAATAATAAGAAACGCCATTAGTTTTCCGACGTTCCGGTACTTCAAATTTTATAATCATTGCAGTAAGATGTGAGTGTAACTACTGCAAACATGTTTGAAAATAAGGGACAGAGCAAATAACTGTACGTTGGCCCAAATTCAAGTGTTTTCTTGAATTTGAATAACAGAATCATAATTTGTAAACAAACGACTCATTCTTGACTGTCGACATTGTGCATTTTAGCTCAGTAGTTTACGAAAAGAGCGACTTAATGGTCACGATCCTACGACGTATGACTAAGTTCTACTACAGGTCCCCAACATTGAAGGTCCTCTCAACAAACGTTGTGCCAAAGAGTTCTATTACCGTCACATAAGAACGTTTATAACTGCAAGATATTAATTGATTATTGCAGTGCTCACGGCAGTTCCTTGCTATACACTTGAACAGGCCTTTCGAGAAGTCATACGATCCAGCCTATGCCAGCTTAGTCTTTGCCCAGCAAGTAGGCTGATATGGCCGTACGAAGAACAAGGGTAAATCACAATTTGTCCCTGTTCTCAGATTATCCTTAATTTAACAGGTTATCACAACAATATCTACAACTTGTTATTATAAGCCAAACTCGTGTCATTTTATACTGATCCACCTATTCAAGTGTTGATGTCATCCGTCCATTTATGCTTTTGTTACGTCTTTACGGTTAATTTGTTACTACGCTGGTGAACTAATTCTTATTGACTCATATTGTCTTCTTGAAACACGAAAGGTATACCACACGTTGTCGATTTTGATCAGAACGATTGCTTGCAATTTTACAGTAAATCTCAAATTGTCTATGTACAAAATCAGATTGATAAACCCAAAAAAACTTTACCTGAGAATTGCGTGTAGGCTTCGCGGCATCTTGTATCTGGTTGCGGCGCGGGCGCATGGCATACATGGCAAGAGCGAGTGCCATCATGAGAAACATCACCATGAAGCTGTTGGCGGACGACTCGGGCCTCGGCAGCCCGGGCAGCTGCTCCAGACACTCACTGTCTGTGCAGTACGACTGACCTTGACGGAGCTGGATACAAGGAAAAGGTATTTATGTTAATACTAGCTTATGCCCGCAACTTCGTCCGCGTAGAAGTCGAAAATGGTTTAAATAGGATTTTTAATTATTTTTTTACGTTATTAATTTTGATAAAACATAAATTAATATGTGAAAATGTTTGAATACTTATAACAATCTTTATTACGTTGTAGGGATTTAAAGGTTAAAAAAGCATGAAAATAAAATAATAATTCGATACATTATATATTTTATAAACATTAAGCTCGGTCTTTGATCTAGTGTAAGTTACATGGGGTTATTATCTTTTTACAACGAAATAGAAATACTACCTACACCTGCCACAGTATTTCTTTGTAACAATATTTTTTAGTTTTTTCTTCGGATGCTAGAATCAACAGGCTACTCTGTGCGCTTACTCTGGAGCATGCCACATACTCTGCCCGCGGGAGAAGCAGCTTTCCCACAAATCTACTTCCGCTACCAAGAATTAGACCTTCAGCTTTGTTTATGGTCATTGTAGAGCAGACTTTGATGGGAAACTGCACTCTCTTGAATTCATTCCACTAACACCATCAAATTACCCCAATTTGATGGTGTTAGTGGAATAAATACAGACTCTCCTTGAGAACAACTGGTCAGTATAGTTGACTCGATTACATTGCGATGCTTGTTTTCACTTGCAATATGGTGCCATTTCATAATTTTGGTAGATTTATATTCCGTAGCAACATAATTGGGGCGCCAACTCAATTTTAATGCATTCCACCATTTCATATTTTAAGGAACGGGTCTGAGAACTGTCCGTAAATGAGACCGCTTCACGCGCTTTTGCTTCTGAGCTCTACTGGTAAAGTCCATCGGAAATCACCTGCTGATAATACAGTAATCCCCTTTAAGAGCTCCTTTAGTACTCACATCCCAAACTTCTGCCATAGTACTTTGTTTGGGTATATTGCAGAGTGAGGTTTCGGTTTCTATCAAATCGAGAAGAACTTTAAACGCAGTTTACCGGTGCAGATTTACCTCCTTCCATCAGCGTGGCAGCAATTCCAGACGATGCTTCCGCTAAGGTGATATCACGATTGCTTCAGACTTTGACCAATAGTAAACTCAATAAAAGTCTTGCCTGTTACACCAGGAGCACTCAAAAAAAGATATCACTACGTATATTACTGATACTGGAATTTATTAAATCTTTGTTTATTGAATAAAGAGCCTTCACTACTTGACATTATTTACTGCTGAGGAATTGACATATCATGTGTCAAAATTTTTATTTTTATTTAATTAAAATAAAAAACTAAGGAGTATTGATGTCAACTTCGGAGCAAAATAACTTTTTACCCCTATTTAACCCAGTTAGGGGATGAATTTCAATAAAATACGAAACACGTCTTTCTTCAATTCTGTTATAGAATGTATATGCAAAATTTGAAGTAGATTGGACCAAGGAATCACGTTGTCCCATACAAACTTTGCCCCCCTTTTTCATCCCCTTAGGGATAGAATTTCGAAAAATCCTTTCTTATCGGATGCCTACGTCATACAAAGAATACACCCTCCAAGTTTCAGGTCTCTACGATAAGCGGTTTAGGCTGTGCGTTGATCCGTCAGTGAGTCATTCAGGACAAAGCATTTTATATGTATAGATAAGCCATTAGTCCTTAATTATCGTGTTGGTTCGTCTGGTCATAGGTTGGTTGGTCATCAATAAAATTGTCATGCTGTATGTATGTCAAACAATTCAGTTCAGCAGATTGATAGTAAAGTAAAATCCAAGGTGCACCAAGTCGTACATTCTACAAGTTCAGTTAACAATCAATATCAACTCATAGTCACATCATCGACGGATGGCCTTGGGGAGGAGTCATAGAGGAATTCGGAATTATGACGGTTCCGGCTGAAACCAGACCAGAGCGAGTTCTCGTGAAAGTTCTCGTCATGTAAATAAAAAAATAGCCCTGCATAATGTTGCTTGCGTTGTATTTTATGTGCATCCCAAGTTGCATAACAAATGTAAGAATACCAATAAAAAAGCAACAAACCGATATCAGATTAATGTTAAATATTACGTAAAAATTATTACGTTCGTAACTACGCTAGTAATATGTGAATGTTAATTTATTTTAGGATCATTGTCAGCGAAATCGATTTATTTCCTGCGTTTGTTTGTAAATAAGGTCTTGTATTTGTTGGTGTAATGGAATATTCATTATCAATTTGGTTTGTTTGATAAACTGGACTTGGAATGGTATGAATGGCTGTAAACAAGTTACTATTAAACCGTCTTTAATCATTATAGAAAACTTCTATTTCACGAGTAATTTTTACTATCCCAGAATCCTGCTGCCGCCTTGATCGTCAAAGTGGTTAGGCCTAGGAGTTACGACGATTCAAAGCAAGAATTTATGCACTAGGGTTGTGGAATAGATTCTTGCTTAAAACTTTACCTAGAGCTACAGGATAGCTGTTGTAAAAAGGTCTTGGAATTTGAGGTGCACACTAGTTTTGACTGGTTTTGACCTCATTGTTATTAATTATTCTGATATAGTGTCAGATAGAAGGCAATTTTAAACAGGACTTGGAGTTGGTGTTATGTTAATACCCACATTCATAATTTTCAGTATAAATGCGTGCTCAACTAGTACATGTTTCAACACAATCTTATCTGACACGTTATCATAACATTGGTACATAAATTGCTCTCAATAACGAAGTACTGTAACCTACTAGTCATTGCATACTTTTAACTTTAAAATTATATGAATTATACGCATAGATTCATAGGTGTATCACGCAAGGTCAAATATAACAAGGGCGAACGGCCCAACGGATTTCTCTTATCGAAAAATGAACTATTCATCCAAAACGTTGTACCCACTCTATAATATTGTATGGCTTTTATAGTTTTGACTGCTGACAGAATAGCAAGTTAGCGCTTTAGGTTGATTACACTTTAATTAGCAAGCATTAGCAATTAGCATTACGTGTACATGGACTAAATAGATAAAAAGGTTAAATTAAGACACAGATAACGTGTTAAACGACTGTCATTTCTTTAGTCTGCATTTTAAAAGACTACCACAACTTCGGAACAACCTCGACTCAGGTACTTAATTGATTTGCCATCTTCGAGGTTCGTAGCCAATTGCAAGACAATTAGTACATTGTTCATCCATCACACACGTGCATTCCGACGCACGTGTATTGCTTTAGTAGTAAATATTATCATCAACAGCATCTTCAGATGCGGCCAAGAATCGTACATACTATCTGTTTATACCGGGGGTGAATTATAAAATTGGCAGCCTTGCTTTGACGACAAACATCCTTTACGATGGATGAATTTGATAGATACCCTTATTTTGAAATGGGGATAAAACAGTGGTAGTGAGTGCAGTCGGGTCGTAGGTGATTGTCAAATGTTATTAGACTTCTAGTTACTGGTTACAAAGGTCAGAAAGTCCTTCTTATACAGGCTCGTCAAAATTTTATAACATGCTTTACACATGGACACGTGAACTATCTGTCAAACGTTAGAAAAAAAAAAAATGTTAAATAACAACGCCTTTCACATGTACGGCTATAAACAATATCGCATGAAATAATTGGTATATCAGTGGCGATAAGGGATCCAGTTAACACTAACTGTATAATAGATTTACATACTAACAGCTGGAACACTAACAAGTTTAAATTGTTTTAACATTCGAACTTTGCTGAACACGACGACGTATTCAACGGAATGATAAGCAATGTGTAGGTTACGTGACTCAAACAAGTACCTATGTTTCAGTATGTATAGGTATACCATACCAAGTACCTACTTATATATTTTTCATAGTGCGGTTAATCTTCACGGTTCGTCGGTCGCCAGGGTATGATGAATTCGTAAATACTGACTTAAACCGATCTCGCCTTCACTTGTCCTATACGACTATCAAATTCGCCACGATCTCAACATAATACTATATACTTACTTATATAAATACGACGGTATTAGGGACCATTTCTAAACATATATCCTCCGTGTCTCAGAGAGCACGTAAAGGCATCGGTCGGGCTTGCCATACGAACAACTACTTATGACAATTTTTATTGGTATTGTAAAGCCCAAAAAGTCTAACAACCAGTCTATCCTTCGACTATCGGGGCAAAGGATAGACTGGTTGTTAGGCTAGATTGTTAGAAATTGGGTTGCGGAGGTCTGATGGCAGTCGCTTCATGTAAAATACTAACATTCAGCCATATCTGGTTAACTGACAATGTATCAGGGTGTAACAGTTTTACAACCCTCGAGATTGACCCAAAGGATCTAGTGGACAAAATCAAGCACATTGACGCAAGTAAAGGTAAAGGTCCCGATGGTATTCCGCCTTATTTCATAGCGTCATGTGCGAAGAGTCTGGTTACTCCACTAAGCATAATCTATGATAAATCTTTAAACTCAGGCATTTTTCCAAAACAATGGAAAACTGCAAAGGTGGTCCCAGTTTACAAAACCAGTGACAACAGTCTAGTAAGTAACTACAGGCCTATATCTATTCTACCATGCCTGGCTAAAATCTTTGAATCGTTAGTGTATCCTTATTTAGAGTCATACTTTAGGCCCTTCCTTTCCGACTATCAGCATGGATTTGTACAATCACGATCTACTTGCACAAACTTAGCTAGTTATGTGGAGACCTTGTCAGAAGCCTTAGATAGGCACCAACAAGTTGACGTTATATACACAGATTTCAGTAAGGCTTTTGATAGGGTCTCCCATAAAATTCTACTCCAAAAGCTGTCAATGTATGGTTTTGCGGGTCGTATGTATGATTGGATTAAATCATATTTGAGTGATCGTAAATTTTATGTTGTACTAAATGGATTCGGGTCATCTACACACTGCATTACTTCTGGTGTTCCGCAGGGTTCACACTTAGGGCCCCTGCTATTTAATATTTTTATAAACGATATTCCACTTTGTTTTCGATACTCAACGCCATCACTCTTTGCAGATGATCTTAAGATCTTTAGAGTTATAAACACAATAGAAGATGTTCAATTACTTCAGGAAGACCTAGACTCATTGTCGCAGTGGTGCCAAAACAATGGAATGCTTCTGAATGCTGCGAAATGCCAACATATTAAATTCACTCGCAAGATCAAACTGATTCTTTCGGAATATGCAATCAATGGTACAAAAATAAGTGAAGTGGAATGTATAAGGGATCTGGGAGTACTTCTTGATAAAAAGCTCACGTTTGTACCTCATATGGAACTCATCATAAAGAAAGCTTCGGGTATGTTGGGCTTTATTATAAGAAATGGAAAGATTTTTCGACAGCCACGGACTAAAATCCTGCTATATAACAACTTCGTGAGAAGTGTGCTAGAATACTGCAGTGTAGCTTGGCGCCCTCATTATGCTGTTCATAACTTAAGAATAGAGCGGGTACAAAAGAGATTCTTGTGGCATCTGTCTCACTCAACAGGTATTCATAAAAAGATAGCCTCGTACCATGATAGACTCAGGCATTTCAACATAGATGCCCTCTGCATTCGAAGTAAAATCTTGGACTTGCTTTTTCTATACAAGCTACTCAGAAATAAAATAAATTGTCCACAGCTACTTAGTAGAATAAGCATTCGAGTACCCTATAAATACCCTCGGATGCGCATTACTCCTCTTTACCCACCGCCCAGAAAAACTGTTCTCGGTGCCTCTTCCCCCATTCCACGTCTGTGTAAGTTACTAAATGAATGTAGTAGTTCTGTAGATATATACGCTGATTCTCTCGCTTGTTTTCGAAAATCTGTTAAAAATGTCTTAGCCATTAGCAATCAAATTTCATAAATTGTTATAATAATTAGCCCTAGTTGATAGTCAATCCTGTATTAATTGTGCAAGTGGTGTTTGCTTATAAAAGAATGTAACTCTTAGCTTTGTATTTTGCAGTTATAATGTGTACTCATTATTGTTACATTTGTTAGCAAACCTTAAGTAATAAATAAATAAATAAACTGGAAGCTGACTACAACATGGCTGGGAAAAGGCTAAGAAGATGATGAAGATTTAAAAACAACAGTGAAGCACAGGTTCATTTTAGAGCTTATATCCTTCCTTCCTGAACTACGAAAACAACAAACTTACTATAATAATAATTATGAAGTCATGTCTGTTCTGTTTTATATGTGTGTGCCTCTACCTTGCATATCATGATAACCCTAGAAAGCGGGTAATGTTCAATTTAAAGTCTGAATAAATAACTTTGTTTGCATAAAAAATCCAACATTTAAAGATATTATGTATGACTATTAAAATCCTACTAATATTACATATAAATATGAAAGTTTGAATGGATGGATGTTTGTTACTCTTTCACGCAAAAACTGCTGAATGGATCTGGATTCTGGATGAAATTTGGCACAGGTATAGATTATAGTCTGGAATAACACATAGGCTACTTTTTATCCCGGTAAAATGTATGGTTCCCATAGGACAGCGGGTGAAGCCACTGCCGGAAAGCTAGTGTTTATATATTTTATACAGATAGTTTTTACAAAGTCAAGAGAATGTTTGCTACATAGCTAAGGTATTATCAATTCAAGTAAGGTCATTATGCGAGACATTTGTTGTGTCTAGAAATTATATAATTTGTTTTGCAATATTTTATTTCAAATGATAGATAGGTATCTGCTACAAATATTTTTTAACTGACTTAACGTTTATACATTTATATTACAAGTCACTCAGATTTAAAAAGTTTATTGTTCTATTAGTACATTGTAGCATTTCACAGGAAACCTGCTTTCAATTTTATTTTCATAATTTTTCCAAATATATTTCGCTCTGGTAATGAAAAGAATCAAGCAGAAATCTAACTGATATATCATTCGGTTCAAATCTGCAAATAGTTTAGCAAGCCAAGAGGTTTAGGGAAGGAAATGATTATGTTATTCAATGACAATTTCTTGACAATACAATTTTTGTGGCCTATAGCCACCACACAATGGTAAGGTGTCAAGTACACACAATCAAGAATATGTACTCTATAGCTGTTCGTCACATTATTTACCTCCTTGCACAATAATAGTTTTAATAATTACCCATATGTTTGAATGACGACCACGGCTACTAGAATTCAATTTTAATAGGTGGTAATTGAGCGCTATAAATAATCAATAATCTAAACAAGTGTGCATAATGGAAATAATAGGCTATTAGAACTCTGTGGAATATAATTAGTTACAGTTATTATAATTATTTTTTAATTTACAGTTGTTTTATGGTCATTATTAATTTATCTATTCTTTATGGCTGTGAGCACTGGTCATCTAAGATTAGTGTAGGTACTTGCAATGGAAACTTTTGGTCAGTGTCGATTGTAGTTGGAAAACTACAATCGAAAGTCGAGTTTCATAACATCATTATTAGAAAATTATTTGTACTTATCAATAAGTAGGTCACTATAAAAGGCGTAACAATGTAAAAGCATTAAAACATTTTAGTTAAAAATCAAGTCCCAGCATTGTTAGTAATCAAAATTGAAACAAAAGGAGGTGCTATTACGAGAATAGTGTAGACGTGGATGTTACACCGTGCAGCCACCCACTTTATAACAACATCTCATCCTACAGCTACAAGGTCATTTAACTCACCAGAGATATCAATCGACGCATCGCCAGCTCGTGGTTCCATAGGCACTCGCAAGGATCCATTTCGTCACCCATATCTAAGCAAAAAATTAACACTTAGAAATCTCTCGTTCGTGCGTCCGTAATACATTTCATGTCCTAAGTTTTGTTATGTATTTTAATCAGCTGACATACACACAATAAATACCCAAGGTGATTACGTCAACGTATCACTTTTCCTCCTAATCGACGTAACCAGTACCTACTGGGTGTAATAATCTTCATCTTTGTTTTTATTTACAAATACAAAAAACACTGGTCAAGGATCATCTGTCATGGGGCTACGAGAAGAGAAAGTGAAATTCTTGGGCGTACCTGCGGCACTAGTTTCCAGACAACGAAAACACTACAAATTATGTCGTTACTGTCACTTAAAAGTGAGTGCAACTGAGTTTGGTTTTGCTAAATGATTGGAAATCGTCGAACCGTCGAACACTTTGCTACACTTGCGACGACATTTTTACACTGAGTGCTTGGAGCTCTGTGATTGGATAACACGAAAAATTATTGTATTTCATCGACCAATCAACGATAAGTGTTGACAGCTGTAAAATAATAAAGTTGCCACATCATTTATTGTATAATAAATGGTAGAAAAATTATAGAATCCCAGTGATCTTAAAATTTTTAACTGAAAATATATGTAAATAAAAATATCGAGCCATAAGCAAATATTTCATTCTGTGATAGTGTACCACATACGTCTGATAAGTATAAGTATCGTCAGTGAAATGTGCGGACTGACTAACTATATATCATCTTTTGGCAGTAATTATTTTCATTGAGCTAACTTTGTTTGATAAAAAGAGGTAGGCCGTAAACACTTTGGGTAGACGACATGGCACACAAGACATAGCTGGTCAAGACTGGGTAACAGTGGCAAGCAAGGGACGCATGGCAGTCTGAAAGAGGCCTTCATCTGAGAGGAGTTCTTGTTAAAGAATAATCTAAACTTACAATAACAAAAATTATTGATTCTTTCATTCATTATTATAATGATTGAATTGGACTACTTTGAATGTAATGTAACAGAAATAAAAGGCTGTACATTTTTATTTATTTATTTCGACCTTACTTGACCATCTTAGTTCGTTTCGTACTAAAAAAACTTACCATGGGTGCGACGCAACACGCGTCAAGTTAGTATACTCATTGTTTTAAATACGCAGTTATGTATAATTCACTTACACACTGATGTATACTTCACTACCTATTTATTTTCAGTACTTAAAGGATTTTGTAGGACGCAGTCTTGTATCTCCCTATATATACTCTGTACTAATATTATAAAGAGAAAAGATTTGTATTTTTATGTGTTTGTAAACTCAAAAACTACTGGGCTGGTGTCAAAAATTCAAACAACCGATTTCACTGTTGTTCCCATAATAAAAGTTAAAATGACGAGTATGTATAGTACAATGACCTCTGATTTTTTTATGTAGTACATACTAGCTTTCCGCCAGCAGCTTTGCTCGCGTGGTCTTATAAGTTATAGCCTATTAATCGGGAAAGATGTGGCTTCCTAATGGAGGAAGAATTATTGAAATCGGTTCAGTAGTATTTTAGTTTTCTCGTCACAAAAATACAAATCTTTTCTATTAGTATAGATAAGACAACGTGGCGGCCCTTGCTACGATTATTGCATGCTTCTTTTGTTATGTCCACGTTTATACATCTCGTCATACACACGCGCGGGTTGCGGATACTAGGTATATCCTCTTTGAAACCGCCACGTTGTCTTATCTATACTAATAGAAAAGATTTGTGTTTTTGTAACGAGAAATCTAAAAATCTTCTGAACCAATTTCAATAACTCTTCCACCATTAGAAAGCCACGTCTTTCCCGAGTTAAGCTAGTTCCGCGGAAACCTAGTCATAGGCCAAGATAGTAATAGGCCAAGATATAGTAGCCACTGTTTGTTAACGATTCATCATCGTTAATTGACGTTTCTGAGTGCGGCTCTATGCGAATAAACCCGATATTAAGACTGTACACCGAAAAATGAGAATTTTAATGTAAAGTCTAGAGCACATACTCGTACACTCGTACATACTTAACTCTACATATCGTAGCGAGCTACGCTGTCTACGGCGTAGTCCATTATGACTTCGTAGTTCAAATCAATGTTTTGATAATCTTAACTCTACATATCGTAGCGAGCTAAGCTGTCTACGGCGTAGTCCATTATGACTTCGTAGTTCAAATCAATGTTTTGATAATCTTAACTCTACATATCGTAGCGAGCTAAGCTGTCTACGGCGTAGTCCATTATGACTTCGTAGTTCAAATCAATGTTTTGATAATCTTAACTCTACATATCGTAGCGAGCTACGCTGTCTACGGCGTAGTCCATTATGACTTCGTAGTTCAAATCAATGTTTTGATAATCTTAACTCTACATGTCGTAGCGAGCTACGGTGCCTACGGCGTATTCCACTATGACTTCGTAGTTCAAATCAATGTTTCGATAATCTTAACTCTACATGTCGTAGCGAGCTAAGGTGCCTACGGCGTAGTCTACTATGACTACGTAGTTCAAATCAATGTTTCGATAATCTTAACTCTACATGTCGTAGCGAGCTACGGTGCCTACGGCGTAGTCTACTATGACTACGTAGTTCAAATCAAGCAATGTTTCGATAATCTTAATTCTTCATGTCGTAGCGAGCTACGGTGCCTACGGCGTAGTCTACTATGACTACGTAGTTCAAATCAAGCAATGTTTCGATAATCTTAACTCTTCATGTCGTAGCGAGCTACGGTGCCTACGGCGTAGTCTACTATGACTACGTAGTTCAAATCAAGCAATGTTTCGATAATCTTAACTCTTCATGTCGTAGCGAGCTACGCTGTCTACGGCGTGGTCCACTGACTACGTAGAAATCAATGTTTCGATAATCTTAACTCTACATGTCGTAGCGAGCTACGGTGCCTACGGCGTAGTCTACTATGACTACGTAGTTCAAATCAAGCAATGTTTCGATAATCTTAATTCTTCATGTCGTAGCGAGCTACGGTGCCTACGGCGTAGTCCACTATAACTACGTAGTTCAAATCAATGTTTCGATAATCTTGACTCTGCATATCGTAGCGAGCTACGCTGTCTACGGCGTAGTCCATTATGACGACGTAGACATCTATGTTTCGATAATCTTGACTCTACATGTCGTAGCGAGATGGGCTGTCTACGGCGTAGTTCACTATGAAATCTAAATCTTCGTGTAGTGCATGCTTATCTATTACTGGATATACATAGAATTATTACCTAGTCTGCGGATAAAAAGTTGTAGCTTACTACGCTACGTTGTCTACGGCGTAGACTACTACGATACATAGTTCTTGATACGTATTGAAAAGAATAATTTGTTGAGATGAGAACGCAAACTCTCACATGAAGCAACATTTTTTTATACACAATTAAAACACACTAATTTGCCTGTACATCCAGCCAGACCCGGAACCAACTACCTGTAAGTCTGTAATATAAGTATTAGTTTTATGCAGGAATCCAGCCCGCAGCCAAAAACGATTGATCGGCCACTGCGCTATTTCGTATATTTTTAGGCTTAACTTTATTTTCTTGAATCTTAATTGAAATTCATTCATTGCACGTGAAAGAATTATAATTTCAGGTAACTTAGGAAATTATTACGGGTAATACTTACACGTTTCAATAAAAAATATTATAAATTGAATATAAAAACTGTTCATCTGAAACGAGAAGACGTAATTGAGCCAAGTAGGCGTTAATATAGTGGGGCGTGCCCATTTAAGGGCCGCCTCCCGCTAAGTAGGGCGCCCCGCCCGCCCTCGACTAATTGATTACTTACATTAAATTTATATAAAGAAAGTGGGCTATAATGAAGTAGGTATTATATTCTATCATAAGTCTATCCGATTAACAATTTACTGTAAGTAGGTACATAAGTAAATTGCTTCATAAGTACATTAATCTATGTGGATGAGTAGCTAACGAAATTCGAAGTGTATACGGAACATTATTTCCTACCAACACAGGCTATCGAAGTAGTTACCTACTTATTGAAGTCTTATTAAAATCAATATACCTAAGACAAATTTATTTTAGCTAAAATCTACATGTAGGCTTTAGAACTAAAGCATATTATTATATTGTTGGAAGAATGACAGGACATAGAAGATTTAGCCTGTTCGGCCTCGGTAGATAATTTCATACAAAATATGTTCTATTTTTGAATATATCTGGCGGTTAGCGGTTATCCAGAAGTGGTGAAAAAGACCCTAAAAATCCGAATATACAAGTCACAAGGTACGCCTTTCTAGCTTCTGCAACTCCTTGTAAATATTGAAATAAAACTACTTTTAAGGATTTTATCGTGTTATATTGATATTATTTTAATCCCGACGTTTCGGACCCTTTACAGCGTCCATGGTCACGGGTGACTGATTTCAATGTCTAGTATTCGCGAAGTGTCAGAAATCAGTATCCTTGTAAATAATTCGTCTAGATATCTGCATGTTTCGTATTGTTGCCTAAGAAAGCCAAAAAATAGCAAAATCGGAATCAGATCGAAGACGGTAGCGATCCATGGGCCTGTTTGTATTAATGTAATTGTTTGCGGTTTGTCAATTCATTGCTGGCTAAAACTTGGTATTGCAGGAATACCATAAGGCACATTTAAAATGCTGCAGGAGTCATAGGAGAAAACTCAAACATCACAAGAAAAAACACGTTATTATAAGACATTTTAAAAAAAAACTTTAATAATTTTTCGCTTTATCTGCTATACGGTATATGGTCCTGGTTTAGATTCTCAGGTAGTGCAGTATTATTCTATGGACAGTGTTTTTCTTTTTAATAAAGTTCTTAGTAGCTTGGAGTTTGGATTTGGGCTCGGTTTTAATAGCAATAGGCAGACAACTGTAGGTGTTCATTATTCCACCTTCGGGAATACGTGATGGTATATTATGCGTTCTTACAATAACTTTTTTTTTTTAAGTGTACTACAACATGGTATCCTTTTAGTTAAACAATTAAGTAAATATTTGTATATAAATATTTTGATATAGGTACCTATGCATGATATTAAACCGCATCTGGTTAGACTGGAAGCCGACCCCAACATGATTAAGGAAAAGGCTAAGAGGATGATAAAATATAAATATTTATACTTATTTGTAGTTGAACGCAGTAAGGTACGTATTTTAACAGAAATCTTTCTATGTAAGTATTCCAATAAACTTGGGTGTCCTAGTTTCAGATTCGATAAGCCTTGTTCCACAGTCAGCCTCGTCCTGGGCGTGGCCTGTACGCAGTACACGCCCAGCAGATGCGGCGCTCCGGCGGCACTCCAGCTCTGGCACGGCGCCGCGCGGACATGGCGCCGTCAATGCGACCGCCGACACGCAAGTGAGTAACACGCCTTACAAATATTATTTATAATATTTATTATATTTTTTTTATTTATACACGGTTAAGTATCTACTAGCTTCCCACCACCAGATTGTAGACCACAAAATTTGCACAAGTTATTATTTTATCGACACAACAAAATATATTATATCAATTGATAGAGCTGCCTCTACTTTGCACAAACAGATTTTAATACATACATTTGATCATTCTTGTGAAAAATCGAATCAATTAAAATAATAAGATTTTTTTCTAATAACAAGAGTACGGTATGTATCTATGTAAATGAAATAAAACTTTTATTTATTATTTCGTTGAGCAAATTATAAGTGTTAAAGAAAGTTTTGACGTGATTTATGTAAGTACATCAAATGTACGAGCAGTTAAAAAAATGTTAGAAGTTTTAAGGCTATTTTATACTCGTGTAATCAGATAAAATAATTATGTTTTACGGGTCGATATAACACATACCATCACGCCTGTATTCCTCGAAGGGTTACTAATGTACACCAACAGTTCGCTGGTATGTTTAGGTCCCATGTAATAGGGGTCGAATAGACAATTAATTTGAAATATTTACAGAATTAACACCGTAAACCGTAGTTAAATTTACCATAGTGGCTTTAGATTATTCAGTTACAGTTAACTGCCAACGGGTATTGAATTTTTCAGTAACAGTGTGACATCAGAAAAGATACCTGTTGCTCTTTTGTTTTTGCTTTTTAACGACAGTTTTTTAATCGTTTCTCACATATTCTTTGCTTCTGTACCGTGAAAACACTTAAACAAGCAGACCCGAAATAACTATTTGTACTTCAGTCAAATTTGTTTTTTACCGTGCAGTCCTCAGGAATCGAAACTAAAATTTTTACCGTGCAAGGAAAAACCTTCATAATGTAGCGCAGAAGCTGATCGCTCAGCCACTGCGTCATTTGACCAGAAAATTTATTAGGTATTGTACATACTTACTCGTAACTATGGATTTTTATAATTGAGAAAATGGAAAATAATTTTCATATTTAATAGTAAACTTTGTTTTTAACAAGTTACTTGATACAAAGGCTGTTTCCCGCCGTAAAGACTGGCTCTTATTAGCAGAAAACAGAGATGTGTGGAAAAGAGAGAGTGTAACCTTTAATCGGAAGTGGTATAATAGTACAGGCTAGAGATACTTACCGAGATAACATTTATTCCACTCTAAACCACATTTGCAAAAACGTTACCTGATGATTAACCAATTTCATACCAAAATATCCGTATTATACCTACATAGAGTGCAAAAGAAATAATTGGGAAAAATATTCGGAACGGAATATTCACTAACAAAAAGCTCCCTATCCTATACCACCATCATTATTATTATTAAGTATACAGGGTTACAGACAGGGAAAATAAACTTTTCAAGCACTTATAGAACAGGTGATTTACAATAATAAAAACTGCTTCTGTCAACCGAGGGTCTAAAATGAGCGCATGACGGTTACCGAAATAATATCAGTGTTCTGAATATTCTTAATTTTCCAAAAACTATGACAAGTTGTAAAAACTACACCAGAAGTTTAAAATACAAATTATGCCCAAAACTCTTAGGTGTTTCTATTTCTTATTTCAAAATTAACTGCAAATTTAAAAAAATATTAATCATGATTTAAAATGAGTTAAGAGTATGAGTTTTTTTAATAATCCCGGTTTCCCAAAATATCAGAACAATTCTCGCTGACGGAAGAATTTGCGAACTGGAATTAAACTTCAAATTAAATTATTATAATCTAAGTTAAATTACTTATTAAAAACAATGTTGGGTAGTAAAATAAATAAAAAAAACAGTAAATAATTCGAATAATTACTTATGAATGTTGTTTAATTGCCAGGGTATTTTTAGGGCCAGTAGCAGTTTTCCTAATAGGAAAACTAATCACGGAGGTAATTTTCCCAACTGGTGAAAACTACACACCGCCACTTGCATTCTTGGTTCTAGCATTCAAAACTTCTGTCGTGTATCTACACAAATGTCAATTGCCAGTTCCAAGAGCCAACGTTTTTTTGAAGATCCGCATTTTTTTAATACAATGTAGGTACTACAAGAATTTCCAATATGAAAAACCGCTAAGTTTAAAGTCGGTCAAATAAGGTTGCAATAAATATTTTTTTTAGGAAATGTCTCCATACGGGAGTATAGTACTTCTCGTAGCCATAGGAACCACATAAGATGGAATTCAGCAAAAATAAGGGGACAATATTCGTTGAGACTTTGGAGGCATTTAAAGATCCTCCACGCTCCACGCGTTCGATTATACACTTGCGTGCAAAAAAAATAGGCCTACCCCTTATTACCCGACTGCCGAAGGAGGAGGGTTATGTGTTTGACGCGTATGTATGTATGTATGTATGTATGTATGTATGTATGTATGTCCGTTCCTATGTCCGGTCGTAACTACTCAACGGCTCAACCGATTTAGATAAATGACACCTCATTAGATTCGTCTTGATGGCACGACTGTCATGACTGACTGGGTACATGAAATTTTAAAAAAATCAATATGGCGGATTTTATCCGCCTTAATGTGCGAACTGATTTTGAGAATGATCTTTAGTTGTATCAATTTATATTTTAAATCATCATTTAGGATCTATCTAGTAATTCTATGATGATTTATAAACTAAAAAGAAGGAAATAAAATCAATTATTAAAAGAAACAAAAAACCCGACTGCGTAAAAACTACTAACTAAAAATCTAAAAACAAGCTCTGTGATGTTGGAAAATGTATTGCAGGCGGGACAAGCTGTTCGTTCATAAACAAAATTGTTTCGTTGCTTGTCCCGCCTGGAATACATTTTCCAACATCACAGAGCTTGTTTTTAGATTTTTAGTTATTTTCTATTTGAGACTATAATTATTTCTATCGGCTCTTAAATAAAGTAAGTGCATGTAAAAAGAAGGGGTGGGCCGATTTTTATAAAATAAGGGTGTTAAAAATAGGTGCTATTAGTACCTATATTATATTTTAATCGCAATAATATCGTATCTTTTTCAAAATCTCCTCGAATATTCCTATTGAAATGAATGGTCTATCGTATTCGAAATTCAATTTGCCGACTAGTGGTGCGTTGAAGCGGTGACATACGATTTTTCGTGGTTTAATCGGCATCGGTTAATCGAAGCTCTGCGCTCGCTGGACGTGACAGCCACTCGGACGCACCGGATAGAGAGCTTGCACTAGGGTTGCCACAGCCCCAATTCACAGACTGTGTTGTTAGCAACATGATACTTCGTAAGCTTCGTTTTTAATTTAGTGAAAAAAAAAACTGTGAATCTTCATTTGAGCATTTCCATCAAAAAATCTAAACCGTCTAAGTTTAAGTAACTAGATAGTAGAAGATAGTATTGATTGAAGCTGTTGATAATTTAAACGTGCATCACAGCATTTCTTAACCATTATTATACAGAATTGTATCATTATCAAACGCGGACCGTGACTATGGTCCGCATTTTTTAGAGCTACTATTGTGTTACCAGTTTTTACTCTATCTTTAGAAATTTTCCATGTGATTTTCTGATGTATTCAATCCAAATAGCCTTCTTTTACATGTTAAAAGGTAATATGTGGTAGTAAGTAGCTATAGGTATTAACTTTTAAATTGTCGTTGGGGTCAACCCTGCGTTAAAGTCGAGCGGTCGGCGGTGAACGTTTCGGCTGAAGTGTGGGCCCTCTGTCACGCGGCGCGATATAACATTTGTCACTTCATTATGCCCGCTCGTAATGGAGGGTCACGAGGACTCGCGATATTTCTGTCTAGTTAATTAACTCTCGGATAAAAGGTCATCTGGTTTAGTTTCAATGGCCGGTGTTTTACGTTGAATGGATAATGTTCTCCCTCTGTATTGCAATTCGAAAAAAAATCTTGCGGTCAATTTTATTAAAGTAATGTCATAAACTCATAAAGTACCTATATGTTTCATTAATAAAAAAGTTGTATTTAATTGAAATTTGAAAGAATATTAATATACTAATCTAAAGATCCATGTCATATATTTAAACTCAAGCTAGAATAGACAGAATTATTATGCCATCGATCTATATAGCGGTTATAACTATTTATCCAGCCTGTTTTGTCTTACTGCAGAGCTAATGGCCGCCTTTGCTTTCCATTAGTACACCATTTTCTCTTCTCAAACTCATTTCTCCATCGTCGTCTTGGTTACGGCGGGTACCTACCTATGTAACAAAATTTGAAGATTGGTTGTTGTCCGCAGCGTGTGGCGGGTTCGTGTGGTGGGGCAGTAGGATGGCGCTGAAGACGCCAACGCCGGGCGTCGGCGAGCGCGAGACATGGGGCAAGAAGGTGGACTTCCTGCTGTCAGTCATCGGGTTCGCCGTCGACCTCGCCAACGTGTGGCGCTTTCCATACCTCTGCTACAAGAATGGCGGCGGTGAGTACCTACACATAACATATCATCATCATCATCAACTGTCCCACTGCTGGGCACGGGTCTCTTCTTAGTATGAGAGGGATTAGGCCACGCTGGCCTAATGCACATAACATAACATCTAAAATTCTCGTGTCGCGGTTCCAAGCTCCTCCGAAATAGCTGGACCAATTTGTATTAAATTTTGTGTGAATATCGGGTAGGTCTGAGAATGAGCCAACATCAATTTTTCATACCCCTAAATGATTAGGGTGACCCACCCCTATATGGCAAAACAACGTTTACCGGGTCAGCTGGTAACATATAAAATAACTTATACCATGTTGGTAATCTCGCCTGCTATAAATCGATGGATGAAATCTGATAAAGAAGTAGTAAATTCAGGAGTTGCCTGTTGACTAAGGGCCTGTTTCACCACTTCTGGATAGCCGCTAACCGCATGATAAATTCAAAAATGGACCAATGAAATGAATGAATGAAATAATCTGCCAAGTAATTTAACGGTTAAACGGTTTAACGGTTTTAATCTGTTAAACAGGCCCTTACTCCTTACCTATATAGGTGTAACTAGTGCATACAGTCGTTGACTGGAGGTTTCATGATTTGGCTGTGAGTGTAACATGGATATTGAGGAGAAGCGCTTTATACCTACAATTCTCGCCAAACTCATTGTCCGGGTTGAAGTTGGCACTAGATAACTTTAACCTAGCCGTAAAATTCGGAGAAAAAAAAATATAAGATTAAAATGATTTAAAACGACAGCCTACGAGCCTAGCTTTTGTTTTTATTTATAACAATCTAATATTTTGCTTTTTCCGATTTTTACGGCCGGGTTAAATTTAGCTACTGCCAACTTCAACCCGGACAATAAGTTTGGCGAGAACTGTACGATAGTGATATCTGGCTGGTTGCCTGCAGAGTAGGTTAGAAAGGTCGATACCTATGACATTTTTACTTCATGACGTTGATCCGCAACTAATTACAGTTTCAAGCGTCGGACTCCCAAAAGCTATTAGAAACAACGTTATACTAAACAAAGGTTTTATATGTTATTAGATGTAAACGATTTTATTAAATACTAGCTTTCCCCCAGCGGCTTCACCCGATATCCCACGGGAACCATACATTTTACCGGGATAAAAAGTAGCCTATGTGCTATTCCAGACTATAATCTATCTCTGTGCCAAATTTCATCCAGATCCGTTCAGTAGTTTTTGCGTGAAAGAGTAACAAACATCCATCCATCCATCCTCACAAACTTTCACATTTATAATATTAGTAGGATACATTGCGTGTCTTAAGACATAATATTTTGAATTCATAATATTTTGAACGCCAATTCCAGAATCAATTAACCTCATTATCCTACTACACTGCCTTGCATACGCGGTGTCAGTGTCTAGAGTGGCGCGGTTGTGCCTTGAATGGCACTAAGTGCCTCTTGCCTCGCTAATTGTCCGCTCTCGCGTCTCATAGAGCGACGGCTTCCGCCGCGTCGCGTCATAAACGCTCAGACAAAACACTTGACGATAAATTCAAAGTTTCGAACTTTGTCAGTAATTTCAAAAAGCTTTTTTTTAAAGAAGTTGTTACAGGCCAGGATTCTTAAGTAGTTTCTCAAAGTTTCTCTAAAAAATCAGGATAGTATGGTATCATACATTTTTACAGCCACAACTGACGAGGTCAGAAATAAGAGTAAGGTTTCACCACCTCTGGATACCCGCTAACTGCCGAATAAATTACAAAATAGAACAAAATTCGTATCAAATTATCTGTCAGGTAATTTAACGGGAACTTGTCACGAGATAGTGAAACATGACCTAACTTGATTACCTACATAAATAATAAAAACATCAGATAACTTTTGTTCATTCTACTCATTGTGCATCAGATCATATAATTTTCATATTAGTTACTAGCTTCCCGCCAGCGGCTTCGCCCGCGTGGTCTTATAATTTTTTCCCCGTTTTTGCTACATTTTTCATTACTACTCCGCTCCTATTAGTCGTAGCGTGATGATATATAGCCTATGTTACTCGGGGATAATGTAGCTTTCCAAAGGTGAAAGAATTTTTGAAATCGGTCCAGTAGTTTCGGAGCCTATTCATTACAAACAAACAAACAAACAAACAAACAAACAAACAAACAAACAAACAAACAAACAAACAAACAAATCTTTCCTCTTTATAATATTAGTATAGATGAGAAAATGAATCGTGAATTCATTTAAGTCTTACCGTGTGATTGCGCGCTCACTCTGGCTGTAGGGCCCTCGACGTATAATAGGCGGTTAACAATCGTACGCCTTGTGCGGCTTGTGCCTCGCCTCGCCTCATGCAACGCCTCGAGTGCCCTGCACTACGCTTACACCTGCGGCTTGCTAATTGAAGGCTTCACATTTGCCTAGTGTGTAACACATTATACATATAAGTGATAGCGGTATATATGCCAACTGAGTCGGTATTCAGTAAAATTTTACTGGTCATGGGGGGGATTTTTCACTTCATCAAGAAAACCGCTCGCTCCTTTGTCTCTGTTGTGAAAAATAAAGTTAATATAACTATAAAATGGGTTAGGTTCCTGCATTGCATATTTGCTCAGAGCAATATAACAAAGGAAAAATCCAGAACATGATTTTTCCTTTGTTATATTTAGAACCAAGCAAATCATATTTAGCGCATTATTTTTTTTAACCCCGTTCCTGTTATGAGAAAATGCTATTATGATAACAATTTTATTGAGCCCCCCAAAAAGCCCTAGAGGATAATAATACTTAGGTACTACTTCAAGGGCGCATTTCACCATATCTGGATAAATGCTATACCCGCCGGATAAGAACAACATGAAATTATCTCTCCAAGTAATTCAACGAGAACTTAGAAGGGGGGGGGGGGGACAGGCCCTTAAAGAACTTAAATATATAATGCCATAATCTAATATATAAAATAAAGTCGGGTTTGTTACAACACTTATAACTCGAGAACTGCTGGACCGATTTTCACGGTTTTTGATTTGTTGGATTTGTCACCACCTCGAATAACAGAACTACTAAAAAAAATGGTGTAACGGGGTTCAAACGCGAGCGAAGTTGCGGGAATCAGCTAGTTATCATTAAATACCACGAAGATAATAATGTAGGGAACATTGGTCCACACAACTTCGCTTCTACTCTCGCGTAGTTTAGACAAAGACAAGCAAGCGACAAGACGCGATATAATAAGCCCTCACAAGACTACGCATCTTTACTGTGCCGGAAATGAACCGCCCGAAGCCAAAGGATGGGCGGTCAAAGCGCCCGGAAACGACTAAATGAGATCTGTTTATCTCGCGCGATATTTAAATTGGGTATGTTTAGATTTTCATATTCCGAAATTGAAAATATTTTTTAATATTGTTCTGAGAACACGTATTCTCTTCTGTCTTTATATTTAACATACTTAAATAGAAATTAGAAGTAAATAGTCATTTCTGCACAACATTCATACGTGAAGCAAAAAACTTTGTACTTACCTACCCCTTTTTAGGAAAATAATTGCGCGGACGAGGAGTATGAAATTTCAAACATATACTTAGTTCATAAATTATGGAAAAATGCAGAAGAATAAAACTTAACTATGCAAAAAATAAAAATAAACCACCGGGCAAACACTAGTATTGTTAAAGATACACAGAAGTGCCTCATCGGTAAGTATAGCGGTCGAATTGCGCGTCTCCCGAACGAGGCTTCCTACGTTAATGTTCGGATTTGCTATGAAATATTTCAATAGCAGCCTGTAGCTTGTGTTTTGAGCCCGTCTATGGCAAAGACGACAATAGACTCGCCTCTTATTACCTTAACTTACTTATTAAAGAAACAAATTAGTCCAGTTTATCGAATTATATTTTTTCAATAAAATAACCTGATAAAATTAATGATCTAAGAATTTTTTACTAAAACACGGTTATGAAATAAAACTTATCTAAAAAAGTACATAATTATTAAAACTACCTACATTAAAATAGCATTATAAAAGAAACGTAATCTAAAAATTATATATGTATCTAGTAGATCACTATTTTTTGCCTGTTCCCTTCTTTCCCTTCGGCGGCGGTGTGGGTTCTGGTTCAATAACCTCGGGCTCAGGCTCTGGTGGAGGTGTCGGTGGCAGCTTCTTGTCAGGCCATAGCCGCTGAATATACTCGCATATTAAATTCAAATTAACAGTCCGTGATTTCGGAGTCTTTGGCCCTGCAAACACCCAAGACAACTCCTCAATCAAATCTTCATCAAGATTCACACGATCATTCTCAATTCTTTCTAACAAATCTTTAGTCGGAACTGATCTCTGGAGCTCTTTAGCTAAAGCCAGGAAATATAACGCAGTATCCGTTTTATTCCTCCTTGCGGCCTTGCCCAGGTACTGAGCTCTCTCGAGAATTAATTTTCTGGCATCAGGTTCTTCTATAGTCCAGTTCTGTAGCACAGTGTCAAACGTACATACGAAATTCTTGCGAGATTTCATCCTTTTAACTCTTGCTAGCAAATCGAGGAACGGTTTTTCTACACAAATACTGTCCATCAATAAGTTTACTATTTTGATTCGTGGTTTCAACATTTTTTGTAAGACACTATAAGCATCCTGGGGTGACAATGGGTTACATGAAAGATTAAAAGTCGCTAATTTCTTAGCCTTAAACAAGTTTGATAAAATTATTTCTATGGCTTCATTTTGTAAAAAGTTGTGGCTCAAATCTAATGCCGATAGTGTAGGGATCAGCAGCACATTCTTAATAGCATTAGCCACCCGCTCACCCTCAAGTGCATTATAAGACAAATTTAATTCTTCCAAACATTCACTGAATGCTAATTGATCCAGCATTTTTACAGTAGACGGTTGATGATAGAAATTATTCCACGAGAGGTCAAGGTGTGTGAATCTGTTTTTCCACTCCCAGACTTCTGCGAAAGCAAGAGCACACTGCCGACCTAATTTATTTTTGCTTAAGTTCGCTTTTTTTACCGTGGCACCATCAAATATCTGCTGAGCGAAATGTAGTCCACCCGCATCGCACAGGTTGTTGTTAGCAATGTTCAAGTGCACCAGCGATCGATTGAGTCGTAAGGTATCGCCCAGCCGGAGCATACCCGAAGCACCAATGCGACAACCAGTCAGAATAAGTTCACTCAATGTAACATTGCTACCCAGCATTCGACCGAGATGGTAACAAGCGTCGTCATTCAAAAAATTTCCAGTTAGATCAAAATGACAAACACTTTTGTTGAATTGCAACGCCTTTGCCATGGCACGTACACCTTGCGGATTGACACCATAATAACTTAGATTTATTTCTGACTTTAATAAGTTTTTGTAGAACATTCTCACTGGAGCAACATTCATTTCTTCACATAGGTGTAGATATAAGGCTTGACCATCGTCTGGGTATATAACTGGTTGTTCCGCCTGAAGCAAAGCTTCCTTTATGCCGGGATCCGAAACGGCAGGGTAATTGTAATATAAATGTCTAAATATTGAGCTGTCGGACACTGCTAAGTATTTGGCGCATATTTCTCCACTACCTGGAGAGTATAGACCTTGTCTGTAAAGTAACTTCTTCTTATTTTCTTCTGGTACGGAAACTTCTTGTGAAGTCCAATCACTGATCGACGGTGGATCTTCTATAGAACTTTGTTCCTCTTGCGCTACATATATAAATTCAATGGGTTCGTCCGCAGCACTTCCTTCCTCCGACATTATAGTAAATTAAAGAGAACTATACAAATAAAAATATAACCAGTTATAAAATATATTTGGATTTACTAAATCTACTTAAAACTGTCAAAATGTCACTAAAATTTAGATGATCAAAAAGTATGAACAAAACTTTGCCAGAAACGCACAGCATCCTCTTTGTTTGTTTTTACCTACAATGGAACTTCCATCATAATCTTATGTGAAAAATTAATTCTTAATTTGCCTATCCTCATGTATCCCCTGATACCTCTACACCCATAGTTTTCTGGTATATTTCAGGGGCCGTATACGTCAGCATGACGGGTGTATGCAAGTAGATCTAAACTATTATGAATAACTATACATTTTTCGCCTAGGCTTATTCAATTTATGTACTTACTTAGTTTGGATTACGTAGCGGTTTGTCGGCCGTCATGCTGAGTCCAACACCTTTTTGTCTTTTCAGGTTTAATAATTTTATGCATTTAAAAGTATTAATTACTGTGCTTGCAATACAATAAAAAAATTCAACCGTGTTGTACCGTTGTTATAATGTTTTTAAAAGCAGTTACTCCTATCTAATAATGACTGAAATCCGACCTTAGATAGGTAGGCTGATATATTTAAAATTCAATATATTTAGTCATGCCAACGTTAAATACTTAATTTACTAAGTTTGTGCTAGACAGACACGAGCTTCAAAGACGACTGATCCCACTAGAAAACCCTGTGTAGTTCAAATGATACTGGCGCTTATAACAAAGTTTCTGCCACATGCTTAATTGCATCCTGGTTGTTGGCGTTCCTTTGATCGTCCGTCGCGCCACCCTTTGGCGTCCAAGAGCAAGTAATTGACAATCAAAACGGGCCCTTTACGCCGAGAAAACTTCGTTAGCTCCTCGATGTGCAGGAAAATTAGTAACGTAATAATGGGAGAGGGTAATAAGCTAATGGAGAGGGGAGGTCATCCTCTCAGCAACGCAAGGCCGATCGGCCCGCGTCTACCCGTGATCTAATTAAATGGCAATTCTCGCGGACTGTTGAAATGTGATCTTGTCTTTGAGCCGTTCGCGCTAAGAGCAAATGTATTTAGAACAGCCGATGATATTGGAAATGGCTTCTATGGCGACAATATTAAGACGTATGGTATGATATAACTATGAACACAATAGACAATATAATATATGCAATCAATTCAAGCCAATCAACAATAAATTACCCTCCTTGGCCAGTCGGGTAAAAAGGACCACACATTGTAAAATTCGAACCCACCAATTATTTGACGTTTTCTGCCACGTAATGATAGGAAATAGGTATGTAATCACACGTTAAGTACTCAATTAACTCCTTATTATCTACGAATCAAGATTATATACGATACGATTGACTCAGCCCAAATCACAAGTACCTAACCCTACCAATGCGGCTGATTTATAGCAGTGTCGGTCATAACAGTGGTTCCGTACTAATTGATTGGGGCGCCACTTCATCATGTGACCCTCGCCATCCATCATTGCTGACGGCTATACACCTTCCACTAACGCTGTAATTATTTTGTAATATTATTATAACAATATGGATTGTTTCGGTATTATGTTTAGACTTTTTTGAGTCGACTATTTTCTGCCAGTTACGCAAATATTGAAATAAAATAATCAATTAAGAGCATTTTTCCTTATCATGAATGGGTCACGGGTAGATTGGTGGAGCATATTATCAATTTAAGGACCGCAACAAATCAATCAATCAAACTTAAAAGTGGTTAATTTTTATTTTATTTTTTAAGTATTTAGTTCAGTCACAGCTCTACAATATGACAAACGCATTATATTATTAGTAAGTATGTAAAGTTACACGGTGTTACATGCATTTTTTTAATAGTGTGTGCATTTTTCGAATGAATAAATTTAATAAAGTTGATCTTGACCCCTATTTCTAACGATAACTATCTACAAATCTCAATTCCATAAACTTGTCAGTTGGAAACAATTCTAGCGATACGGTGTGGATGATTTAATGGGGTCGTATCGGTGGTAATCTCGTAATACCCAATCATTCGGCCGGGCCTTCGGTCCGCGGGGACCTCCCGGCCTCCGTCGGAACTGAGGCGATTCGATTACTATTCGAACAGATTCGAAGTAGCGAAATTAAATCACCGTGAGCCGATTATTATTTTTTGTAGATCTTTAAAATGGGAATTAATTTTGAAATAAGGCAGGTACTGGTGACTGTCAAAGGTTCATTGGGCAATTATAACATTTAATTTGGGAATAGCAGTAGGTATTAAATAAAGAATTGATATTTAGGTGGTGGTGGTGAATTTGATATTTAGTTCGAAGAGTATTGATAAGTTAATGGAGAATGACTGAGTATACACAGTTATTAAACTTAAAAAATATAGTAACTACCTACCTATCTCCTATAGCAGCACAACCGACAGTTAAAATTAAATCACCTTATCATGGCGAAAAGCCGCTCTATTTCATAAAGCCACATTATCCCCCCACACTTAAGCGACACGAAGATTCTCCGAAGTCACTTCTCCCCGCCGCGCGTCTACTTACAGAAACTTGGTTGGAATGTCCTTTTATCCGCGACCTGTTGCATCCGGCAATAAAGTAAATCCTTGCCATATCCCCCCTGCCTCCCTCGAGAGACGGTAGGATTGTCTGAACAATGAAGAGATACTTGTACGGTTCTTTTGTAGACTCCAAAGACTCGATAAGTAATTGTAATGGTTTTTTTCTAAGTTTTATAAAGCCGGCTGTATAGAACTTGTTTAATTGCCAGTGAAAAGTTTGTTAGATATTTACACTCACAGCTTCAACCTATGAGTGTCATGGTTCCATCAACAATACCTAACTACTGTAACGAGGACTTCTGTGATATGCATGCAAATTCAGAGCACTTTGTATTTTTAAACATATTAATTATTTGGTTGCTAATAAACATTATTATGTTTGAACTGAAGACAATAACATTTATTAAAATTTGGACTGGACAATATCAATTAGGTCAAAATTATACTGCGTAATCGTTCAGTAAATAAGTTGAAGCCTACATTATAGTTGTTAGAAAGCTCAAATCAAGTAGGTAGGTGGATTCTATTTATAGTATTATAAGTACATACTAATTGTACAATTTAGCTTTAATTCTCGCTTCCATACAATGCAAGTGTAAAGATTGTGTGGGTAATGCTGGCAATAAACTTACCCAATTATAGCGTAAGGAAGTTTGTCATTTACCAATTGTGTTCATTACTCATTACTGTTTTACTTGGAACTCGGCGACACAAATGTGTACAGGGCACAAATGCACAAGACACTTTCTTCATCCTTCATTCGCCTAATTTTAGTAACTAGTAGTTAAAATTGCGTTTTTTTAACCAACTAGCATTAGAAGTTTTGAAAATACTTAATTATACTCTTAATACCTTTAAAATCGGCTGCGAAAACATTTTAGACATCAAAGACACTACATTATTGTATTTTTAAGCATTTTCCACGCTAAGATTACCAGTTATTTTTATTGAAGAAAAAAAAACCATCAAAGACACTGTTCCTACGTAGAAGACCTAATTTGCGGTAAGTACATCCAGAATCCAAATGCAACCGAGTACGTTTATCATTCAGGCCGAGCGTCTGTTATAGCCAACTAGGGATTGTAAATTATTAAAAATTTGTTACTTTTCTGTTTACATACAATATGTTCTATTCTTGTCATGTATCTTCAGTATCTACCTAATAAAGTAAATAAGAACACTATTTTTTACGCCAAGACAAACATTACATACATTACATTACAATACATTAAAACTTATATTTCTATGAGCCAAGTCTAAAGTGTCATAAAAGCGTATTGGAAGCAAATGCGAGAGCCTTAAAAGGCCAATTACAAGACAATTTGCGTCGCCCTCTCTCCCGGGGCCGATATGAAATTATTGCCCCAGTATTGCAAGATCTCTTCAAGGCAAATCATCTGGGGAAATCGACTGAAAAATTTACATTATTAAGTACAGAAATATTAGATAGGATTTTTAGAATAATAGAACTGTTTTAAGACAATGAAATGAAGTACCTAAATTGTAAGACTAATGTAGTTTTTTAATGAAGATTCTTACTGTGGCTCTGGTACTATACCTGTAAGTGAGTAAATATGTTTACCTACTCTTTGTGATTATTTGACCTTTCGAAGAATTGGTCTTCTTTAGTACCAATGATTAATTTAGCATCAAGATTGTTTTTATTGTTGAGTAGAAAGCGATTTATTTTTGTTTGATAGAAAGTCTCAACAGGGTCTACGATAAGTAGGCACTTCAAACAAATACCCCTTCGGACTCTGGCTTTCACACATTTAAGACATAATACAATAAAACCGGTAAAGTGTAGTAGCTTAGCTAGCTAGGTGAATATGTAGATTCTGCCACAGATTTTGACCTCGTACTTATATTGCAAAAGAGCACTCGTATATTTTAAAAGAGTATCCATGGAGTTTCTTGCCTGACTCTTCTCCTTAGGACCAACTTTTGGGAGGCGTCCAACTACAATCATTTAACGTTACATAAAAGCTGGCTTTAAAAAATTGAATTGAATATATACTTAAGCGACGTAATTTGTAGTAGATCATCTACAAATAAAAGCAATACTTTCAATAGGTGCTTTCCTGGTGCCGTATTGTATCATGCTGGTGGTGGGCGGCATCCCGCTGTTCTACATGGAGCTGGCGCTTGGGCAGTTCCATCGGAAGGGCGCCATCACTTGCTGGGGGAGACTTGTGCCACTGTTTAAAGGTCAGTTATATTCCCATTTTATTTTGCTGGTTGAGTACCTAACCGAGAGAAGATTTACCGCTATTAAGAAGGTATATCTGTACTAGTAGGAAACTTTACTAATAGAGTTTCGTTGCACTAAAAGGGATAGGAGTATACAAACATTAATAAACATGCAACTCAGGTTTGCACTGGATCAAATAGACACCAATATGTAGCAATATAGGAAAAAACAATCTGGTCCTTTTATCCGGTTCAAAAATTTACAAAAATCATGGAATTTTAATATTTTGGATTAGTAACGTAAGGGATTTTCTTTTGTGGTACTAAATAGGTGATAGTACAGGAGTAGAGAACATGTATTTTTAGTAGGTACTAGACCAGGTACCGAAATCTTTGAGGATTCACAACCAAGCTTTCCAAATCTAAAAACAGTCTGAGGGTTTAATAAATTTAAAGCGGTACAATTTCTCTTTACTTAGGTTTTCGCTTATAAGAGGTCACGTTCGAGTCATACGCTAGATTTATGTGGCACCCGGTCACGTCCCGTCGGCTAATGTCATCGGAATGGAGTAACCCCCACTTGGCGATCTTGAGTTATTGCGCACTCCACATTACTTTCCAACTATTGTTGTTGTAACAGTGTGAGCATAGTGCCTTTCTATAGAGGTTTTCAAAATGGAGAGAAATGAAGACCAATTAAAAACGATATCCGTCCACAATTGTGTTTGCTTTATCATTTCAATGTAAGATATTTAATGTATACTATATATGCAAAGATTTAAACAAATATTGCTGGTATTGTTATAATAGTATCTAACTGTGTGCGATAGTGTATAATGCTTACAATTTGCAACTTTAATGATGAGCCACAACTAACATAATTACGCTCAAAAACACTCTCTTCATTACGCTCTTTAACAACGTTGTTGCTCCCTGCATCACTACTACTACTATATAACTGTATTCTATCAACGACATCATGATTCAGATCCCAAAATCATACACTCCAACAGACAATCCACCCAACTTCAAGACTTTTATGCAAAACACGGGACACGTCATTTACAAGATCGCGGTCTAGTCGGACGCCCCCGCACTTAACACCCATAATTGACACCATTCCCGGGGCTCCCCTTAAGTGCTCGTCCCATACGGTCTCAAAAGGTTTCGGTAGATTTGCGAGGCCGGCTTATGCCCGTTGATTTCATTTCACGCGATTGTCACGTCGCTCCCTGAGTGGCTCCCAACACGATGTGATTTTTCAAGAGAAATGAAATTGGTAATGGTCCGGAAAGGTGGTGGGAATCCGTTTGGAGTGAAAGTATTTTCCTGCGAAATGGATTGAGAATGTTCTCGCAATTGACTATAATTTCACTGATTAGGTGCTGGAAGCTTTGTTTAAAAAATGGCTTTTGAAATCATTATTGGTTTGGGGAATACCGCATAGTCGTGAATTCGTGATTTGCTAGATGCCTATGGTAGCTTATGGTGGGATTGAACAGTTACTTGTCACTCGAATTAGAAATATTCTTAGTAATCTTAGAAGAAAACCTGTTAACTCAGGCTAAGTTACCAACCAATATACATATATTTTTCTGCCAGTAAAGATACAAAACTAAAGGATCAAAGGCCTCTACCATAACATTTTGTTACCGGCTTTTACCATCTCCGGACATACTTATTAAAATATAAATAATTAAATACTTATTAAAAGTGAGTTAATATCACCTTTATATATATAAACAGGAATTGGATACGCAGTGGTGCTAATAGCATTCTACGTAGACTTTTACTACAACGTGATCATCGCGTGGGCGCTACGGTTTTTCTTTGCTTCCTTCACCACCATGCTACCCTGGACCAACTGCGACAACGAGTGGAACACACCAGCTTGCCGACCGGTGAGTCCTTGAAGTATTAACTGTGGGCTTTGGGTTTATGTGTCTAAATTGTCACCTTTTAAAAAAAGACATTCAAACATGGGATTTAATTATTCACGCAGTTTTTTTAATATATGGGCAGATTTTTTATACAAGGTGGAAGGGACATCGACGCACAAACGTCGTGATAAGGTTTCATTCAAGTTCAAAAATAAAATGACCTAGGTCATTCATGTAGAAAAAGATTGGTTATTACAAATACTGAAATTTTTGAGCGCGCAGTGTATTGCTAAAAATGCGATCATAACTCTCTGCGGTGAATGATATCGCGCGCGGGATCCGGAATAAATGAAATAATGATTTTTTTATTATGAATCTAATTTGGGTAGATAGAAAATTTGTTTTTTTACACGTTCAAATAAAAAAACTGCTGAAAAAATTGATGAAAAAAGTTACGAAAAATTTTAACGCAGGGGGTCCAGAATCATGTACTGAACTCATGGTATTCGGATGTGCGTTAATGTCTCTTCCACCTTGTATTTCAATAGTATATTATAGTTATTAGTTATGCGTAGTCGTTCATTCATATTAGGCGACTAAGTTAATTAATTTCGGTATCTTTACAGTTCGAAGCAATCTGGGAAGCTTCAAATAGGACCCGCGTACGTAACAACAGTTCTACTGGAATCATTTCTGTTCCTCAAACAACCCCATTCACATCAGCTGCCTCTGAATATTTCAAGTTAGTATCTTCTATCCTGGGAAAAGAATATTGTGTATAGTTAATTTTCAATTAAAATCCAGAGCCTATAACAAATATTTAATTCTTCTAGCCGAGCCATCTTAGAACTGCAGGGAAGCGAAGGTCTGCATGACTTGGGCGCCATTAAATGGGACATGGCCCTCTGCCTGCTCGCCGTCTATATCATCTGCTACTTCTCACTCTGGAAAGGCATCAGCACATCTGGAAAAGTTAGTACTTTTAACATCAATCTTATAACATTTCGATTTTTCGTGGTGTATGTATGTATTTCGATAGTTATAGAAATAACCTACTTATTAGCTCCATTCGATGATCCGAATAAAAATATTTAAGTAGATCCTTTAAAAATTGACAAAGCTATGAAGTAGAACTATGTTTTGGAGCAATAACAAAATAATATGAAAGTACTTTTACTTACCTACTAAATTGTTTTTTTTTCTTTCAGGTTGTTTGGTTTACGGCTTTATTTCCATACGCTGTTTTATTGATCCTTTTGGTACGCGGCATCACCCTCCCAGGTTCCGCTACTGGTATCCAGTATTACCTCAGTCCTAACTTTGAAGCTATCACGCAACCTCAGGTATAGAAATGAGCAATTGGTCCTTATAATTTTATAGAAAATTACTACCAACACCCTTCTTTGATTTGATCTTTTTGTTTTAATTTCAGGTATGGGTAGATGCGGCAACTCAAGTCTTCTTCTCTTTGGGCCCTGGATTTGGAGTGCTGTTAGCTTACGCCTCGTACAATAAGTATCACAACAACGTGTACAAGTTAGTACTCAAACTAAAAAGTTACTTCTTGAAGTATATAACGAGGAATGTAACTACATAAACTGGTCCTTTGATACGCAATTCAAATTTATTTTCCAGGGACGCCATACTAACCAGTGTGATCAACTCGGCGACTTCCTTCATCGCCGGCTTTGTGATCTTCAGCGTGTTAGGGTATATGGCTCACGCTTCTGGCAGGGATGTGCAGGATGTAGCTACCGAAGGACCCGGACTCGTGTTTGTAGTATACCCGGCCGCCATCGCGACCATGCCAGGATCCACCTTCTGGGCTCTGATTTTCTTTATGATGCTTCTCACCCTGGGGTTGGACAGTTCTGTAAGTGATTAAAATTAAATTAAAATGAGAGTTTCCCACCAACCTGAATAATAGATACTCTTGAATATTTCACTGAAGAGTTTACTATAGATTTTTTTAAATTGAAATTTTTATTAGAAATGATTGCAACATTAAAAAACCCCTGCGTTTACATTGTCTTCATCCACTGCTGATTTTAAGATTTACTTGAAATATAATATCTAAGGAATGTGTTCGTCAGTGACGATGCCACACTAAGGTTTAAGGTGTAACTTACTATTTTTAGACATAATCTTTGTAATGACTATTATTACTATTAAATTAATATTTATCCTGTTACTTTAGTTTGGCGGTTCCGAAGCAATAATAACAGCTCTAAGCGACGAGTTCCCGCCGATCGGTCGTCACCGCGAGATCTTCGTGGCGTGTCTCTTTACTCTATACTTCTTCGTCGGACTGGCTTCCTGCACTAAGGGTGGCTTCTACTTCTTCCAACTGCTTGATAGATATGCCGCGGGGTATTCCATACTGATTGCTGTCTTCTTTGAGGCAATTGCTGTGTCTTGGATTTATGGTGAGTTGAGATTTATCTTTTGTTATTTTTTCTGGTCCTATCGTCTATAAAATGACATGATAGAGACTGGACTGAAGTCTAAAAGCACAGAACTAATATTATACGTAACTTGGTCCTTTGGTGTTTTAACATTTTCTCGTTTAATTTTTTCTATTCAGGTACGGAACGTTTCTGCGAGGACATTCGCGACATGATCGGTTTCCGTCCCGGTCTATACTGGCGCGTCTGCTGGCGCTTCGCAGCACCAGCCTTCCTGCTCTTCATCACGGCGTACGGACTACTGGACTATGAACCGCTGAGATATGAGGCCTATGTATACCCTTGGTGGGCCAATGCGCTGGGCTGGGCCATCGCAGGTTCCAGTGTCATGTGTATTCCCACTGTTGCAATATACAAGCTCATTATGGCTAAGGGAACCTTTGTTGAGGTACCATTTTATTAATTGACCATATAGATCCCTCTATGACCATATAAATCCCTCTATGCCCTGCTAAGCAGGGAGACAGTGAATGGGTTATTATGATGATGGTATAACAATGTGATTGCGCCTTTAATAACTGTATGAAATAAACTTTCCTCAGCGTCTACGCCTGCTAACAACACCATACGCAGACACCGAAGGCAACGGCACAGTCCACAACGGGATGGTGGTCTCCGAAAGCGGTGGAGTGCGCCTCGCGTCTGCAGTCCAGACTCCCACAACCCCGCAGCCTCCCTCCACCCCACCACTCGCATCGGCTCCCGCGCTCGTCTGAGCACAGCTCTCCTTCGACGTCTACTACGTCTAGACGTCTACCACCAAGGAGAAAGAAACCAGGAGTGCTAATTCTCCTCAAAATTTAAGTGAACTTGGTCGCGGGAAAAACGTTGTACCTACTCCATTCGCTTGCTTCGCCGCCAGTAGGACATTCCCGAGTTATGATGTCCCGTTTTAGGCAGCTTTGCGCATTTCTAAAGTAAGACTAAAAATATACTAATTTATGGGTAAAGTTGTAGTGTTGTATTGAAGACGGATTTAAAAGGGTAAGAATAATATTGAAGGTCTAATATTTAAAAATAAGTACTAAACTCAAAATGTATTGGATAATTCATATTTATTGAAATAAGTGTTGTAGCTTGCTAAAAGAGCGCAATAAGTACGTAAGTAGTTAAAAGTTGTACGATAGGTCCCTAGGACAGGTCACTAAGCAAGGATTCATTCAAGGGTCACCGAAATTATGTGCTCTACAGTACTTATTCTTTATTATAGTATTATTTTTCATTAAATATGACTAGTAAAATAGTCAATAGTTAGGTAGGTTTAAACGTTATAGGTTAATATTTCATAATAATATCTGTGTCTACTATCTTTAGTTACCTAATTAGATTGATAGTTTCGATGTCTTAAAAAATATAAAGTATTAGTAAATATTTAGGATTTTACAAGTAGTTAAAGTACACAAGTACAAGTAGTTAAATAGTGCTTGAGTGTTAGTAGGTATCACATGCCTGTAAGACTAACCGACTATTCAGCAAACCGTCGATGTTTTAGCTGTAGCTGTAGTTTAGATATAACCCATCAAGCATTAAGGTTGACGCTGGAACAATTATTATTATGAAAGCAAATGCTTTATTAACGCTATGAGAATTTTACAATAGTTTCCCACCACGCTCTAAATTAAATTATCCCTGCTCATTGGAATATTTTTAGATAGTAAAAATACTATGATGGTAAAACTTTTTAACTTTGGCAATAATACTAATACTAGTTTCATGAACATACTACTATGGAACATACACAAAAATAGTGCTGTTCACTGAGACATTATAATCGACTATCTACCTTTTTTGTGAGTTTTATAAGATCGTTGTCCTGTTGTAGTTTAATTACATTAATATTATAATAAGGCAATGTACATTTGAATCTGAAAACGTGTATTGTAGCATTAATAATTTAGGGTTTTATCGTTACCTTTTACTAGCTATAAGCAACTATAAAAATCACTGTTCATAAACGATGAGCTATTTTTAATAAAAAATACGATATTATAAATTGTATGTTTCTGAATCATATTTATTTGTAATTTTAGTGCAATAATTACACTCTAGTGCAAATAAGTACCTAACAAAATAACGAAATATTTTAACCAATTTTAATATCTTCTAGTTATATGTACTATTCATTAGAGCATTAGTGATTTAACTAAAATAAGAGAAAAATGAAATGCTGTGTAGATAATAGAAACAATAAAATAATAGTTGTACTTAAATGTTATAGATTCCGTAATTTAAAAAATATATTAGAACTTAAAGTTCATATACCCACATAATAATTTTTTGTCGTAATTCAGTGTCTAAATAGGGAATTTATCCCACATTTATTCATTCATATCTGCTATTTTTGTCTAAATGTTGTGGTAATAATATTCAATATTTACGTGCTCCATTATTTATGTGTGATAAATTACGTGATTTTTGGTTTGAATGACTATTCATCACTCCGTCCTGGGCAATGCGGACTGATGAATGGTACTTACTAACTTATTTTACTTGAAAGTTTTAAAGAGGATTGTATATCAATGGATCTTCCATTACATTAGGAATGAAATACGCTCCACACGCGCTAAACTTCGTCTTACTTGATGTGTAGTGTATGTAAGTAGATTTTATGTATCACATTCTAGATGTCTACAAGTAAAGTAAGTTATAACTATTTCAAATTCATAATTATTGATATTATCAGTGTTAGGGTATTCTAATATATTCAATGTATTGCTTTTCTCATCTCTTGTGTAATTTATTGAGCAGTTTCACAATAGCTTAAATTAATATTCTTCATGTTACTATTGTATCGATGTATCAAAAATGTAGTGCGTATATATAGTTGTTGATGTTATATCAATAGTCATGTCAGCCATTATGACTACTGATTTTTAGAATAAATTTATACTTACTAATTTGGTGTTTTATTTAACATACATATTATGTTGATTTGCTTAATACCTTAAACGCCAATGATACAAAAAGATTTTTAATCTAGAGCGCGTATTTTTCATTTAACGCACCAGAGGCCAGTCATTAGTAGTCTAATATGATGTGTTCAATTTATTATTGATCTACCTATCTGTTAACATTCCCACAACAACGCATTTTTAGGATAGATTAGGCTTTATAATCCGCTGTGGGTGAGTTAAATACCTACCAGAAATATAATTACCAATGTTTAAAAAAGAAATAAAATGTATGTCGAGACTTAACAGGCTTATGAGCTATGATATGTAGCTGACATCTTCGCATCATCGGTGAAGTCAGTCATGATCAATTTATATTTTAGTATCTAAGGTAACACCCTGGTTCCACGCACGCAGGTACGTTGTTGGAAACTCTTTTATCAAACTCTGTTCACTGTAACAAAACAGTAGTTATTACATAACTAATAAAAGGCCAGTCTACTTCAAACATTGCATTCGAATTTCAAAATAAATAAGGTTTAATAAAATTAGCAGTTTATTACAAAAATCGCCTAATCGACTATTACTAATAATTGTAAAAATGATTAAATAGTTGTATTTGGTGTGCAGCCCTAGACAAGAGAACTTACTACTTAGAACTGTCAGTTTGACTTTGACAGTCAACTTTATAGGTTGTTTGCTTCTGGTAGCATCTTTCTGTTCGGCAATAAAAGATTACAGAAAATCGATATGGAGAAAAAAAGTGAAGAAAAATCCGGTGCCAAAAAAACTATATTCGATGCCATAGCCCAGAGTGACTTGATTGAATTCAAGAATATTTTAGCCCAGCACAAGGGTGCTGTTGATTTCTTTGACGAAAATGGTATGACTGCGCTACAGCACGCCGCATATAAGGGGAACAAGGATATGGTTCAATTGCTACTCGATAGGGTATGTAACTTTCATTGTGATTTTTAGCACGTATTTGTTTTCCCATTATTTATTTGTCTTTTCATTCGCGTTTCGCAGGGTGCAGACGTGAACTCTGGCAAACATGAGTACAACTATACGGCTCTGCACTTCGGCGCCCTATCAGGCAGCTCCGAAGTTTGCAAGTTGCTCTTGGACGCCGGCGCTAAGTCGATAGCGACAAACTCTGTTGGGCGCACGGCCTCGCAAATGGCTGCGTTTGTTGGGAACCACCACACAGTTGCGACCATCAATAACTACGTGCCTCGAAGCGAAATCGCTTATTTCAGCGCCATACAAGGACAACAAACAGAACCATACCTACCTGCAGCGTTAGTGGACCCTCTACATAAATTTGTTTTGGGTGTCAACATCCACCCTGTGCGACTTGCACTCAATCTTCAACACATACCTACCTTACTTGACAATGCTGAGAAAGTAATCAAAACTCTGGAGCTGTTGTGCAAAAAGGAAATGACAAGAGGTGGTGATACTAATGAAGTCATGGCATTTAAATACCACTATCTAGCTTATGTTCTCAGAGAAATACACAACATTAGAGATAAAAAATCAAATGCTGACAAAGATGACAAGAAACATGATGTTGTTGAAGTGTTCTCTAAGAAGTTGTTGAAGCCTGGCAAAGATGGGGTTTCCTTGGACTTGATGGATACATTCCTTAAAGATTGTGTGAGGGAATTCCCTTTTAGAGAATGCACTACCTTCCACCAGATGGTGTCTTCATTGACAAGTAAAGATCCTCCCCCAGCGTTGTCAGTGATCAACTGCACCATCAATGGTCAAAGAGGATTTGTTGATGCCATCCCCTACTGCAGCACTTGTGGGGAGGAGAAGCCTGCGAAAAAGTGTTCTAAGTGTAAATCTGTGCAATACTGTGACCGGGAGTGCCAGCGCCTGCATTGGTTTGTGCACAAGAAGGCTTGCAACAGAGAGTCAAGTGCACCTGCCCCCTCTTCCAATGCTAAAGTCAACATTGACGCCAATGAATTAAGTTCTGAGTTACAAAACCTTGTAGCTGGGTAGGAGTTACATTTGTAGTTGTAATTGATGTCTGACAAAATAAGAATAAATTAATTCCACTTTTGCTGTCTGAATGTATTTTCTTGTGTAATGTAGGTACATGTTTTATCTCAGACACAAAATAATGTTCTTCTATATTTCAATAGAAGTGCAATATTTTTATAAACAATCACAAATATAATTATTTACATTTGCTAATTGTAAAGTAATAGGAAATGCTGTTATTGGTTGAACATTATTAGATGCATTTGATGTATATAACTGTTATTCCCTCTTCTGTGTATGAATCCTATAAATTCAAATATATCGAAATTAATAATTGATACTGATTTGCTCATTACCTACCTATAAATTAAATATGATAACATGTTACAGCACTAATCAATTGGTTTGGTTTACCACCTGCACTAAATACAATTTTGATTACAAAAGCCTTGAAGTAACAAAGGCTATTGTTTATTATCCTGTACTTAGGCTGAACAATGAGTGGTCATTTTGTAAAGCCAGCACAATGTGTATAAATATTTGATATCCTACAAATAGCTAGTAGCCCAACAATATAGTTGGGTCGCTAGAGGTTGTCTGCTAGAGTGCCTAAGGCATTAGGACCACCTTTGTACACTGTACATCAAGAAAAAAAATTATAAAGATATTAATTTTATTAACTCTCCAAGTCAGTCCGTCAGATATTACATAAAGTACGAATTTACGGAACATTTAAAGTTTTTTTTTTTTAATCTTATACAGCGCCAAACTGAAATCTCGGAACTACAAGGTGTGCGTTAACTGGCCCAGTGAAGCTCTTTCTTTCCTGTTCGGATAGATGGCGCTGCGTGATGTTCGAACTCTGAACTTTGGTATTTATTTTAGGTCTATCAATACAAGTGATAAAGTAATATCAATATAAGTGGTCTAGAAGTGGTTAATGCTAAGAGATAATGAGATAAATGGACGGGCCCTAGATTGCCAACGAGTCCTGAATATGTTTCATATAGCATCTACCGGGCAAAAATCCAAACAGATGCTACTGGGAATTTCACAGAAAACCCCAACAACACTATTCAACCCTGGAATCGAACCCAGGACCTTTAGCGTAGCAGTCGTGCTTGGGACCGTTAGACCAACTGAACAAGGCAGTCGAATAAACATCTATAAAATGTCATTGTTTGCACTAAATAAACTGCATATTCTATGAAGAGTATTGTACAGTTTTACTCCTGTGGACTGTGGTGATAGACTTCGGTACATTCTGATCTGCCACCCTGCCACCTCCCCAAGAGGTGGGGATCCATAAGGATTTTCTTTTTCTGTATCTCAAAAAAGGGCTACTATAAACAATAGGTTACCTAGCTAATAAATAACAATGAACTGTCTAACTTATACATCAATTTAAAAAAAAGCACATCACTTGAGGGCCCGATCATTGTCCGGATAAGGTTTTGGAATAGTTGCTCAATAAATTGTAAATTTGGACAAAACTAAAAGTTGTCTTTTTCTATGAGAGTTTTGTCCCAAACGGACGTTTTCTTCAACAACATTCACAATTCAATCAACATTGACCTTCAATAAAAAAAGTACTTATTAATCGGGGTACGTGTGAGCAAATCAATGTCGAGGTCAATTACAATTCGTTTAGGTACAACAGGTACTTCCAGGATTTTCTCAATAATGCCTGTGCCTGCTACTGGAAAATGCCGCTTTCGAAAAAGTTCGAATTTTCCGAACGAATGCTTATCAATCAAAATCAAGTTTAATCAAGTCAAACAAAAAAAATCAACGAAGGGCGCGAACACAAAATGTTCCGATTGCTTAAAATTATAATTAAGTAGTTTAATTTTAAATGCATTCTGCGAGCGATAATCAGTTATTGTGAGAAATGTAACAGGTAATAATTATTAGGCTAATATTATGAGACGACGATAAGCGTAAAGTAACGCATTAGTTTACGCTTAGCATCGTCTCTGAATATAAACCTTAGGCTGATATTCAGAGACGATGCTAAGCATAAAGTAATGCTTCCGTATGTCAAATTTGTATAAAAATTTGACATACGGAAGAAGTTGTAGTTATGTAGTAGTTGTTGTAGTTTGCTTAGCATCGTCTCTGAATATTAGCGTTAGTGCCGTCTAGCTATCCCGTCCCGGGACACCAGCTATTGAAGGTGAGTCAACAAAATCATTTTCATTTCTGATGTCTGACTGTACCCAACTACCGACATTGGTTCTAGTATAATACGCGAGCAAGGGAGTTTAAAAAAATCAGTAGACATTAGAAAGTAAGTCTAAGGGCCTGTTTTACCACCTCCTGATAACTTTCCGTTAAATTACTTGGCAGATAATTTCATACAAATTTTGTTCCATTTTTAATTTATCCGACCGTTGGCAGCTATCTAGAGGTGCTGAAACCCGCCCTAAAAGTGTTATAGTTGTCGTGTTTGTCCCATTTAGAAACTTACTAGGTAAGTACTTACTTATTACCTATTCAAGAATATAATAATTTTTGCTATATGTAGGTATATATTATGTTAAGTATCAATTAATTTATTGTACCAAGTACCTATTAAATATAAACCATACCTAATGGCATACTTATTAGGGCCCTAACTTGACCTAAGAAAAGAGTAAGAGGACAGACATCTAGAAGTGGTGTAGTGTAGTGGAGGTAAATGAAACTTACATAATATTATGTGGAATAAAAAATATATTGTAATTACTTACATGACTGTTATTATTTACATATGTACAATATTTGATTACACAATATTTATAATTTTATCAAAGTACAAAATCTATCTTAGTTATTTACCTAGATAGGTCACTGATGTTTTTTACATTTAATCCATACATAAGTAGGTAGGCACTATGATAGTATCTAATTGATAATCTATAGGTACTTAGAACGAATTAAATTATTTTAAATTTAATGATTTTATACAAAGGCACTGCTATCACAATATATTCATTACTTATTTAACGAGGTAGCTATAAAGAAGTCGACATAACAAAACATTAAAAATAAAACTATAGCTATTTACATTAATTTATGGTAAGTATAGGTATTGCGAATATCCCCGTCGCGTATGCATTCGTAACTAAAATAACTCAAGTAGATACTATTAAAATTTATATGGCGCGAAGTCACATAGGTATCTATCTTAAGTCTCTTACATCCGCGGAGGAACAAATAATATTTGTCAACACTTAAACATTTCTAAGTCATTTATGTCCAAAACTAATGGCCAAATATTAGCATCAGCCTTCGCCGAGTAGGGCACTGATCGTGAAACTTTTTACGCGTCGACAGGGCGCCGGCGCGGCGGGGGGCGAGGGCGCCGCCGGAGGGGGCGGCGGCAGCGCCGGCCCCCACGAGAATGCACTCGTCATGGGACTGCTGGGCCAAAATCCTAGGTGCATCGGCATGTGTAGAGGTCCTAAGTACGGTAACTCTGGGGGGTAATACGGAACCGGTGGCGGTGTGGTATTTTCTGGCGGCGCCACAAGCGGAGCTGGGGACTCCACTAAAGGCGGTGATCTGGGCGATGATGAGCGCAAGCTTCCCTCTTCCGAACACGAAGATGCGGCGTCAGAACACGGCCGTTTAGCTTCGCTGGGCTCCGTACTAGGTTCCGGGTTGCTCTCACTGCCGGAGTCAGGGTTCTTCCGCTTGCATTTGGACTGGCCGCACGCTCGGAAGCCTTTGGCGAACGGGTTGTTGTCAATTTTCAATTTTGTTATGCGGTCGTTCTGTGGACAAACAAAAACAATACGTTAAAATAATGTAAAAAGGTTTTGTTGAAACGGAATCTCAATTATTTCACGGAAATTTCACGGAAATCTCCTTATCTCGTTTGGAGAATGCAATTTAAACATCCGTTTCCGCATACATCCTGGCTTCACTAATAGCTTGTAAGGGATAATTGTTGCACATGTGGACTTGGCGACAAGCCAATTAGCATGGCATGTTCGCGTGTCGCCGCGTCGACGCGACGTCGCCCGCCCGTCGCGCGACTGTTACGCTGCGCGAAATAGATAGGCGCCGCTGTTACCTACATTCGGCAAATACCTCTAAACGCTACCATAACTGTAATTCGATACAAATACACACATAATATATTTTTGCGTAAGTGACGATGACAGTTTTAAAATACAATATTTGACTAAGGCAACATTTCGTAATTGAAAAGGTCGTTCGAAATTCAACATGATTTTTTTCGCGTCTCGCTCAAAATGTGTTTGGAATCGAAAGTCAAAATTATCTAGCGAAATCCTGAACGCAAATAGTTGGTTCGAGATACGTGAAGTCACTTGTAACGATTGTTTACCCGGTGTGATAAGGCGGCGCCGGCGCAGGAGCCTTGCTCACTGCGCCAACAGATAACAGCCACCCCAGAGAAACAGCGAAGAGTGCTAAAAGCCTGTTATTAGTAGAGCAAAGTGCACTTTGTAAGTCGGTCGGTTAGCAAAACGTGATGCTTGAGAGTAGTCAGGCGCCGCCCCCGGCCCGCCCTGTCGCCCGTGACGTCACCACTCAAACTTGCCGTAGCTTTTACTTTTTGCGTGACTATTTCACATATTGGCGACTGTCGCCAGTTTTTTAGACTTGTGTAATTATGGTCTGAGTAAATTTGGTTTATTTATCGGGAAGATAGTCCCAAATTATTGGGTGGACGCACAAACACACGATGACAGGCTCAAACGATGATGGTACCCTATTCAATTTACAACATGTAATGTCAAGGCTTTGTGTCGTTGTAATTGAACCGGTATGCCACCTAGTTACGCTCTTGAATAATGCATCGGCATTTCCAAAGGGGATTTCTAATTCGTTGATAATTCGCAACAATGGTTTAGCCAGCGAGCGGTCGCCTGTCGGGGGATAATGTGCAATGATATGCCGCCGGCCATTGTCGGACTGTAGGTCCCGTTAGGCGGACAATTGTCGGATAATCCTACAAAGCTCCCGATAAAATGGACGCGAGAAAACTTTCGCGCCTCACTGCAGTCAACATGAAGGAAGCCGCGGGGCAAAGAAAGCCGGTGCTTAATTACGGCGGGGGATTATGCAAGGGATGGCCACGGTACGATGAGCGCCAAAGCCGGTAGTTAGTGTTAGACAACAAACAACGGGGGGCCTATGTCTCGATACTCACATAAGCCCACAGGCAGATTTAATAAATGGAATTAAAGATTACCGCAACTTGATTGCCTGAAGCAGATGCGGAGAACATGTACCTTCCAATATGTTTTAGTTTTTAAAGACACGCAACGCACATATAGCATCCTACCAGATTATTCTAGTTCGTGTGACTAAATGGAAATACAAAAGGCCGGTCTAACTGAACTGTATCTATTGTTTTCTGTAACAGTACCTATTATGTGTTATCATTCGTAGTTTATTTACCGCTCCGATTAACTGTAGAGCTTCTTCAGAAAGTAACCGTAGATCACAAGCCGCACTTCCAAGATTTACAAGAGCATCACAAACGCCGCTTGAACAAAAACGCCAAATTAGTCGGTATTGTTTCGCCAAGAGTCCTTACACAATGCCCTTTCGTCGCAATCTAATTTTTTGTCGATGTAACTGGCACCAGCGCATGTTCCATTTAGGTAAAAGCTTTGGCGCCTGCTCGACAGAAAAAATGCCGACGTCAGTCCGTATGTGCGAATCGGATGCGTTTCTAAGAATCGTAGTACGTATTCTCGGAATTAGGAACGAGATCTTATCATACCTTTATGGAATTCCCTCCGTGCAAAAGTACTACATTACATTTTACATCTCATTTTATGGATCTATTTTAGGATTGATGATAGTTGAGATTATGAGTGTTTTGGTACGAGTCAGTCCAGTCACGGCGAAAATATTGACGTGCTACGCCGATTCCATGTACATTGGGGACAAGAGCAGGAGAATGATAAATCTGATCGACGAAAAAATCAAAACATTGGTTATTCGACTCGAGAACTGTACTCAACTGACTTCATGAAAATTACTAGGTATTGGAAACTTTTCAGCACTAAGGATTCTGGTAGAAAAGCTATGTAGCGAACTATAAATGCCTATAGGTAACCAGAAGTTTTGAACCTAACCTTACCTAAAAAATATTACACTAACCTTATCTGAACCAGTAAATAATTTAAAAATACTTTGGTGAAGGAAGGACGAAATGCAGCGCACCTCAGGCAATCCCGTCACGGGCAGAGGATCATAGTCATAGACGCTCATCACTAACACAAATAATTAAAACTAGAAGTAATGTACAAACCTGGTAAGCAGTGACAGCAATGAACTCGGTCTCTGGGAAGGAGAAGGACGCGTGGGGTGCGCCCCAGGCCAGCGCGGCCGCGTCACGAGCGCGCACCACCAGCACGCGAGGACGGTACTTGTGCATCGATGTCAGAACCATCTGAAACAACAACAAAATAGGTCACAATCATCGTCCTAGCCTTTTCCTCAACCATGCAACATCCAGTCGAACTAGATGCGGCTGAGTATCAGGATTTTACACGAAGCGATTGCCATCAGACCTCCGCAACCCAATTTCTGTCTGGGCAATACCGTTATTGGGAGGATAGACTGGTTGTCAGGCTTTTTGGGCTTCAAACTACCACTAACGATTGTCATAAGTGTTCGTATGACAACCGGGACCGATGGATTTACGTGCTCATCGAGGCATGGAGAGGTCTAGCGTAGCCTAGCCTTGCAGATCGGTTGTTCAGCGTAGTTTTAACTTAGCCACGAGCCCTCTAAATAGATCACGATATAGCAAGAAAAATATTGAGCTTATAGAAAACCAGTAAAAGTTCATGTATTTTGGGAAAATTGCCGTAACCGACTGTGGTACATTGAGCCCTATAAGATTGATAAACTATGCAATAACTATGTTAAACCTACTATTGGCTTATTGGAAAATGGTTTACGATCTGTCATCAGAAAAAAGTTATCGAAGAATATCTGAAAGTTTTTAGCTCATTTCTGGGTTCCGTTATAAGAAGACGCGGCCATCGTTGAAAGCTGCATACTCCTAAGCCAATATACCACAACTTGCTAAAACACTAATCTTCATCCCCATGAACAAACAACGTGCGACCTACGTCTGGCGACAGGGCTGTCGCGACAACCGTCGGTCGCTCTGGTGCAAAGGCCCTTATCTGCCACTTGACGCGAATACCGCTACCTGAGCGATGCGCGGGCGCCGACTACGACCACTTCAAACGTGGAAGGGTTTGCACACCATTGTCTCTGCATTTTTTAACAGATTATTGAATAGTTAAAAAGAGGTTTTCAGTGAAAGTGCAATTATAGTAAAGAGTTGCTGCTACTTTTACTTGTTTGTTAACGCATTGTTATATGATTATGTAACAATGCCGCTGAATAGGAGAGTCCTAATAATTTACTACGGTACTTGAGCTTAACTATTGTATCCTTACTAATAGCTTTTACAATTATGTAACATTACACTGAAAACTACTTAAAATATAAAATTCAATTATTAGATATTTAATAAAAATAGGGGTAATCTCAACTCGGAAGGTGTCTAGAAAGTAGTAAAAACTATAACTAGTTGGTATGGTTTTTACTATTTCTAGAACTACTCGCACATCCACTAGCCGTGCGAGTAGTTTTGATTATAAACAGTACCGACATAAGAGTTTATATGTATTATGGCCACATAAATTAACACAAATAAAAAGACTATGCTAAGACAGTTAAGCTCAAAACATACTACCGATCGAAATGAAACATATTTCAGCGGGGTCATGAAAACTGTCATTCGTACCTAAACTTATACCAAGGGTTATCGAACCAAACTTAACTTCACGGATGTTTCACATTTCGCGTCACATCAACCAGATATTCCCACATTGTCCGAGGTGTCCGGAGAGCCGGACAGATTGACAGATAGACAATACAAAGCCTCGCCGCGTTCGGAAGCTCGTCGATCATAGCGACGTGTGTTCAATCAAAGAAGATACAGGCTTCAGATACAACCTTTTTAAGTTTGGTAGTTTTTTGCGACGTATTTGATTGACTAGTATGGGATAGTGATCACGTTAATTGATTGAAGGGACGTGATTAAAATGTGATAAGTGTTCTTTAACGATTGTTCTTGTTTATTAAGCTCTTTTTAAACCCTAAGTAACCTTTCGCCTGTAAAGTTGAGCTGTGCTTACCACGGTCACTGAATGGGTGATTATTTTTAGTCTGCTCTTCTCCTCTGAAAGGCACGGAGTTCAATCGACCACCAATTAGTTAAAGCAGTAGGTATTTCTCATAGTGGGTATGATAATACCGCCTCTATATATAGGCGTTCAGGGGAGGCATACTCAGAGTAAAGTAGAAATTATGCACGTTAAAAAGTTATTTGCCTTTAGATGACCAATAGATGGTAAAAAAAAACTAAGTGGTGGGTAAATAAGTTGATCTAAAAGCCTGTGACCTAGAAGTCCATTTAAATTCAAAATGGCACATTCTAAAACCACACACAGTTCAGAAACTAAAGATTTGATAATGATAAAGGAAAATTAAAATCTATGGGCGGGGCGAGGTACGTACGTTATTGATTTACGATTATATAATCTGTGATTACCTATACAAACATTTTATAAATTGCTCTAAGCAAAAAGATAGAGAAACACCCATCCATAAATTAAAATATATGTAGTAATGAAGATATCATTTCGGAAAAGCAAGAGCATTATACTTTTTGGTCACTGTACTTAAGAAAGACAGCGTCGGCATATTTTCCGACAGCAGCATTAAAATAAATGTTATGAATCAGCCATTTGTAAGGACGCAGGATTTAGAAAAAGTCCCATGAGATTAGGAAAATCTCGTATTATGAGACAAATTAATTAAATTATTTGACCTACCCTACCCGACGTATGAGCTTTAAATATTACAAAATTTAGCTAAACCTAAACTATCTTTAACTTATCAAACATTTTTGTTAAACACAAGAACAACAAAAAGTTAAGGCGACTAAAGAAAGGGCCTGTTTCACAGCTTACTGATAAGTTCTCGTTAAATTAGCTGCCAGATAAAATCAAACAGATTTTGTTACATTTTTTAATTTATCCCCTGGTTTGCGGCTATTCAGAGGCGGTGAGACAGGCCCTTATTTTTTTACTTAATCGTAACGTAAATTATCGTTTAAATATCATTAATATAACAGACATACACACGTGTTTTGTACTAATTAGTATCAAATTTAACTACGATTGTGACAAGACGGAGATAAGGGGTGGTTTCCGCACGGGTTGGAACCCCCTTCCGCCTCGCCAGCCGATCGCTTGTACCGATAACCCTAATGTGCCGTAAAACCACGACTTACAACTGTTTTTATTATTTAACTTCTTGTAGGTATTTACAATATAAATTCTCAAGATATGGGCAGGGTTTTTGTTGAATTTATTTAGTTATGAGAAACTATTAATTACGCGTTTATTTTTTTAATTGGCTGCTTATAGAGCTAATTTGAAGTCTTGAATTCATTTTACAGTAAGTAATTGAAATAAAAAATTGTTTTTTTTTTTCAGTAAAGAGTTTTCTCGTTCACACCGGAATGAATCCGCTAGTAATTACCATTGCCTTCTATTTTAAAAGAAAAAGCTAATTTCTAGTTTAAACTTTATGTAGATTCTAGCCCGGAGTTGTTAACGAACCGTTAAATAACATTATATTTATTATTACTGAGGACCTACTAGTATTTAGATAAATACGATGCATGTCTAAAGTGTATTAGGTGCTATAAAATATCCCCAAGTTTAATTTTCTTATATTTATTTAACTGATGTTCTTAGTCAGTTCCAGTTATTCCTAATTGCGTGAGAATAATCTCAGCGTTATCTCTAACCTTTAACGATTTTAATAATTAACTCGTTTAGAAAGTGCTTTTGTAATCCTTTCACTGTAATAGCCTTTTTAAATATTAATCCGTCGTTGACTGTACTATTTCACACGGCGACTGTCTGAAGTATTCGCTAAAAAATTACCAACAAAGGGTACGAACACAATGTATTGATGCCTCCTTTTATTACAGGTGGTAAATCCTCAAGTGCACAGTAAAGGAGGATATTTTCCACGCGAATTAATTCGCTCCCAGTATCTCAGTAGCTGATGCATTGTTAGGGTAGGTGCACAAAGGCGCCGCGCTGTGCACCGCTCTCCTGGTGCCTCGATGGAGCGTACGCACGCACTGATGCGTACCCGCCTACAGTTTTTGCTGTCCCTACCCGTCATAATAATGTGTGTTATGATGTTGTGTGACTGATAGCCATGAACGATGTTTGTTTTGATAGGCAACCATCTTTTATGTAGGTCGGTCAGGTTAATTGAAATGTTATGTCAAGATTTTTGTGCATTTAAAATTCTCATCGACAAAACTAGTTTAACACAGCGCATCTTTTTAAACATTGTAAAATATTTTATCATGTTGGAGACAAAGTTATAAAACTTAACAGTCATACATCAAACATGCATCAAGAGCAGTCGTAAAATGTCACTCCGAGGCAGTTTCTACAAACACTCAGTACAAACATTGTATAAAAATTATAGAACCTAGGGTGAAGCTTCACTGTCGTCATTAATCGAGGCGTCAACTGCTCTGTCTAAACACACCGCCCGGATAAAGGAATACAGTTAGTTGCCGCTACAAAGCCGTCATACAATGCCTTTCAGCGTATTTGTTCAAGTGACGAAATGCTTATAGACGTCTTTGTGTGTAGGCTCCCGCGGCGCGTATGAACACCTCATGTATTGTACACTCAGCTTTATACCAAGGCTCTAAGTTTGAATTTGGAACGAAAAATTGCAATAAACTATCTTTTTTATACCATCGCGAAACGGGTTGTTTGCATTCGAATCTTATTTCAACAACGTAAGGCTCAATTCTGTTGTTATTTGAGTTTTTATGGGAAGTGGTTGCGCGAGAGGCGTTGCCTTTCAAAGCGACGATATATGAGGCAGAGTCACGAGCGCGGGAATACTCGACGAAGGCTGTAGTCGGTAACTGTATTCAATATTGAAACTTTTTGTTACCAAATAACTTATAATAGACCCAATGTTTGCCGTTTGCGTCATACTTTTATTAGTTTGAACAAGTTTTTGTTTATGGATTTTCAATTAAAGCTTTCAATGGCTTTGTGAACAAATTTTCATCGATGATTTAAAGAATATGAATTACTTATTCGTAATTATATTGAATGACCACACAAGAGTTGGTTGAGCTTTGCAACGAGGAACGAATCTATGCAAGGCATAGATAAAAAGATGCAATAGAACATTAAGCAAAATATCCAAAACCACAACACTGTGCTAATGAGTCAAATATTTTTAAACAATGGTATCTGCTGGTAATTACCACACATTCCTGGATGCCGATGTCGCAAATCATTACTTCCCTTATCTGTGGGGTGACTGATGACGTCACTATTATGGCGTGTCAACGTATACACCCTGCACACGACCCATGAGATAGTAAAAAGATAGGTATGACTTAAAACATTTTATCTGAAATATTTGCTATTTCTGTTCAGTAGGTATGTTGGATGTAAATGATGATTTCTGTATGAAAATCAACGTTTACAGTGGTCTATATCCACTTTTAAGGACAGAAAACCGACTTTAAGCATTTTGTAAGGTATCGTCAAAACCTCTCATTAGACACGTATCTACCAAAGAACAATGGCGAACTCCCAAACAAATTTTTGTTGCGTCTGCACACGATAGATTAGGTATTTTTGAACAAATTTTATTATGGGTCTGATATTATTGGAAGTTACGAGTTAAAGATATTCCAGCTTGAAGTATTAGAGGTTATGTTTTAACAAAAGTTAGAACGAGTATTTAGGAAGCATGGGACCATTTGGAAGTATATAACAGATAAAAATAGATAAGTAAGTCGAAATCGGTTCACGATCAGCAAATATATCGCGTAATATACAAGCACAATATTTATAATCAAGTCGAATTAAGAACCTCCTCCTTTTTACCTGACTGCCGAAGGACTTTTTATTATTGTTATTTTTTTTTATTGTGGTTAGCATGCCATTAGCGCATGATATATACTTATATGCCGATGGCTCTAAGGTGCCTGTGAAGTTGAATTTTTCTTTTACGTTCCCGAAAGGACGCAAGTTCGAATCCTGCCTAAAATCGTATGTTTCTTTAGTAAAAAATAGCATCTAAGTATCTTTTTTTTTAAATTGGCTGTAAATGGGATTTCAATTAACTACACTCCACTATATAAACATTTTCGTGTACAAATATAATCTATTGAGTTCGCAATAGTGTTGTGTTTTGAATTATTAAACCAACATTGCAATGTTTAGCGGGTTTCCTTTGACAAATTACTTCTGCGAATCGCGGCAGGGCTGTTGCAAGGCAATTAGGTACGTTGAAAGTCATGTTCTATCGCAACACAATAGGTAATTGATCGGTCTAGTATTGATTTCCCACAATTAGTCTGCAATACACGGGGTTTAGTATCAAATCACCAGTTTTTGTTAGAATGTAAAACTTTTATGATTTTCCTTATGATCTGAGAATGAAAGGCACCTACTTACGACAAAATTGTCTGGTTTAGTTACCGGTGTCAAAGTAAAGGTATACACAACAAACAACGTAAGAAGTTTGTAGACAAAAGTTTTTATGCAACTGTAATTTTTGTCGACATGGAGCTTGTTTTCGATTGACACACGAGTGCATATGACTGGAAGTCAACCACAAGATGGTTGGGAAAATAAATTATGATCGGTGCAGATGTAGCTTACATTACCACCTATTTACATTCAAAGAAACTCACCCCTACCTCGTCAAAAAAACTGTACCTACTATGCATGGAAATAGCAGAATACATTTACAGCTCTATTGCTTGGGTAACTGTGGCTAATATCGATTTGTAACGCTAGTTAAAAGTTACTTACGTGTCCTTGCGCATCCATAGTGTTATTCGTGAGCTTCAGTTTGCTAAAAGACACTGGATTCGCAGTCCAGTGGTGTCCGGGTGCTGGGGAGTCGGGGTGTAGCATCAGTCGCCTGGGAGACTGGGGCTCGGCACCCCCCGCCGCCGCCCAAGCGCCGCCCGCCCAGCGCCAGCGCCGCCGCCCTACCAGTGACAGCTCTAGAAGCACGCAGTACTCCTCACGAGGGTCCAGCCCGCCCAGGGAGATGCGGAGTGACGGGAACATGCGTCTGAAATGAGGAGAACGATTTTAATACATACTTATGTACATTCGTATTACCTAATTTTGTGGTATTTGCATCAAGGAAAATCGGAAGTCGGATGATGGAATACGGGATTAGGATTGGTGAATGGAGATATGAATGCACCATACTGAATTAATTTATTTTTAAATTACATAAGCACTTAGGCTAATATTCAGTGACGATGCTAAGCGTAAAGTAATGCTTCCGTATGTCAAATTTGTATGACAATTTGACATACCGAAACCTAAGTTTATGCTAGTTCATATTAGCCTTAGACTGTTGTTTAAGTGAGAATAATATTATAACTAGCCTTGCGTTCATGCTTATGTATATATAGCCTTGCGTTCGTGCTTATGTATATATAGCCTTGCGTTCGTGCTTATGCTCACCACGTGTAAGTACGTGTACATTACTGTATACCTACTTAATATAATTACTGCCGTTCAGTTACTGAAATAGCGTTCCAGCAATTATCTAAAAATATGGCGTCTAATGAGTTTTCATTTGCAAATAGGTAATAAGGTACCTACAACGTAGTATTATAATCTAGAATGTTGATTAGGTAATTGCTAAGCTCTTAACTGAAAAGATTTAGAATTAACGTTATAATTCGTCGTTATCTGATTGGATTTGACTGTCAGTCAAGTTATAAAAATAAAAATAAATAAATATCTTGGGACATTTTTACACAGCACCATCTAGTCCCAAACTAAGCAGAGCTTGTACTATGAGTACTAGACAATGGATATAATACTTATATACTTTTTTTTGTAAATATATACTTATAATATATAAGAAACACCCAGACAAACAAAAACACCTAAGTTCATCACATAAATGTTTGTGTCTTGTGGGAATCGAACCCACGACCTCGTTCTCAGCAGTCCGGCACTCGAACCACTAGACCACAGACGTCGCAGAGTTAAGATTAATATAGGAAAAAAAACACAAAATTATCTTTAACTTTGTGATAGGAAAATTAATTATACGAGTAGGTTAAGGTTAAAATTTTCTTAAAGATTATAACGGCGAACTTTTTGTAACAGACTGACTTTTTATCAAAACAAATACCTACTTAAATCTAACAGACGAGACTTTGTTAAATAGGCAAAAATGTTTCTACATAGCAACTAAAAGAAACAAGTGAGGAACGAAGGTGATAACAGAATTAAAATTCGAATGTTTGTCGGTTCGGTAGCTCTCGCATCCACATGGAATCCTTTCAAACATTATCAGGTTTATAAAAATGTGATAGGGGTAAATGTGTTACCAACGAGGGCTTTTGGCACCCGTTTGTTTCCACTATAAAGAGTGTCATAAACTCAGATATCGGTGGCGCCGGCTTTATCGGTGATCCGATGACCGCCGTGGACGGGCCTTGTGTCCACGTTCCTTAATATAATTATATGGAACTATTTGTGCCTACCGCCGCGGTGGCTAATCTTTGGACAGATGTGTTCGGTATAATGGCTGGTTAATTTGGATGGAAGTGTAAATTTAGTGTTTAATAGAATGACTGTTTTTACTATGTATGTGTTTGTGCTTAGATACTTTTATAATAATAATATAATAATAATAATAATAATATAATCTTTATTTCAGACACAATTATCCATAATACACAATACTCAGTTAACATGATAAAATTAAGTACAATAATATAAATACAAAATAAATTCCAATAGTATAAATAAAATTGATTACATTTTGGTTAAGTGGCAATTTCAACCCAACGCCCATACATTTTGGACAATTTTAATCTATCGGCCAGACTCCGGATGATGGTGTTTCCACACGCATCAACTCTGGACATGAAGGATGCTATTCTTTTACGCTGGATGGCATTAAACGAGTCGACTCTTGCATCTATAAACATTCCTGAAGCGCTGCAATAGCGCTTCAGGCCCATTAGGTGGCGAAAGATGTTATTGTACGCGACTCGTATACCATCATGCGATTTCTGGGTGTAATCAGTCCAGAGCTGACATGTATAAAATGTCTGGCAAAAAGACCTAAACAGAGTGGTCTTCACGTCAGGCGCCGATCGGGAGAACTTTCTAGCAATCATCGTTGCCAACTATGCACAAAGCCCTACGTTGCCGTTCAATGTCAGCGTCATCTTTTAGGATAGACGTGACTATATGGCCCAAGTACCTAAAACTCTCAACTATCTTGACAGGCTGCCCGTTAATACAAACAGGAGGCACATTTTGTGGTCCCTTTCCATATCTAAATATCACCATTTCAGTCTTCCTCACATTGTACGTTAAGTCGTGTGCCCTCGCGTACCTTTCGCATATTGTAATTAATTTACGCAGACCTTTGATCGAGGGGCTGAGCAACACCATATCGTCAGCGTAGCTCAGGTTATTAACATATCTGCCATCTAACCTCAGCCCTACTGGTGTGCTGCTCAGCTCCACGATCAGATCATTCATATATATGTTGAAAAGATCGGGAGAGGTGAGCCCACCCTGCCTGACACCACAGGGGAGACGGTAAAGGTCCGACAGCTCGGTGCCCCATCTGACTTTGTTGGTCTGATTACGGTACCAATACTCCAGAAGGCTAACAATTTCAGCTGGAACATTGGTGTTCCGCAATTTCTTCCATAGTAAATCATGGTTAAGTGTATCAAAGGCACGGCTGAGGTCTAAAAAACAGCCATAAACTGTAGTGTTACCCTGTTTGTAATAACCGACAACCTGTTTTAGCGAGAATATCGCCATATCGGTCGAAACCTGCGGGCGGAAGCCAAACTGGCCATCGTCTACGTATACGCTACTACTGTAAGAGTGGATGATTCGTTCCAGCACCTTGGCAACTATTGTGGCTAGTGAGATAGGCCTGTAGTTGGCCATGCTCGAGATATCACCCGTTTTGTTTTTCGTGATCGGAACCACCAGTGTTCGTATAAGCTCCTCGGGTAAGTAACAATGCTTCATGCAAAGATTGAAAAACCGCGATAGCACTTCACAAACATGCTGACCCGCATACAACAGATGTTCTATGCTTAGGCCATCATGACCCGGAGACTTTCCACGTTTCATGTTTCTCAGAATCAATTCTATCTGCTTCGATGTAACTGTTACGTGGCAAGCCACCACGCCACGACATGACGTAGGCGTACCTTTACTAACCTCCCGATTTACCTCTTTTTCAACACTAAAATGATTCCTAAATAAGTTTACTATATTCTTAACATTCTTCTCTCCTTCTACACTTACAGGTATACAGTTTTTACTATCAAGTTTTTTTGTCTCCTTCCAAAAATCTATAAAGTTACCGGTGGAGCGATGCCGGGCTAGCAAGTCCATTTTAATTTGATCTTGATTACATTGCACGTACTTAAGTGCAGCCTTAAACTCCCTACGCGTTGTTACCATATTGTCATAATCATACCCCGAGCATGGCCTACCACATTGAATCCATGAGATGAACTTCTCCCTAGCCTTACTATGTGCACTCCTGACGTGAAAATTCCACCCTACCACTTTCTGTCTTTCTGTCTTTTTATGGTTATTGGGATATAGGTAAAGATACATAGGTAGATATGAAAGATATTTGACATTACAAGACATGATTTTGAGTGGGCGAGAAGATGATTTTTCTATTAACCAGATAACATGAATTACATAGATGAATTTGAAGTTAAGTCCTAATTCAGCTCAGAATGTCTAGAGTTGTAAATGTTTTTAGTAAGTCATGTAAATAACAGACAGTTGATAATCAAAAGAAGACGATTATAAGGCTACCAAAAGTTGCCTTCTAAACTGTCGGTGCTATCATGAATTTCAAGACAGCCAGACAAAACAAGAAACCGAAGCAATTGTGTGATTCGCGTATCACAAAGGCGCGCCATCAGTCATAACAGCAGTGTTATCAGGGCTGGTCCGCGGCGGCAGCCGGGAGGCACTAATGCAGTCCGCAGATAAGCCGCCGACAGAAGCTCAATTAACCACAAACTAAATTAGCCTCCATTTAAAGTTTACGATCGTCGCTACCGCCTTACGTGAGAGACAGTACCGACAGGACAACAAATACTTTGTAAAAAAACAACAATTGCCTATAAAAACGTAAATGGATCCTTTTTAAATCAATAAAGTAATTATAAAGTAACAAAATTAGGAATAACTAGCTTCCCGCCAGCGGCTTCGCCCGCGTGGTCTTATAATTTTTTCCCCGTTTTTGCTACATTTTTCATTACTACTCCGCTCCTATTAGTCGTAGCGTGATGATATATAGCCTATGTTACTCGGGAATAATGTAGCTTTCCAAAGGTGAAAGAATTTTTGAAATCGGTCCAGTAGTTTCGGAGCCTATTCATTACAAACAAACAAACAAACAAACAAATCTTTCCCCTTTATAATATTAGTATAGATATAGATATAGATAATAGCGCTACTTGTTGGCAAGTATGGTGAGAGAAAGGAACCATCTTGGGGAGCTCTACGGCTCTACCCAACGGCAACTTACATCAGATTTATTCTTTACACAAGTGTTTGCTGCGATTTCGTTCCCGTAGAAGTTGAATTTTTCCCCGTTTTGACAACATTTTTAATTGATACTCCGCTCCTATTGGTCGAAACGTGAAAAAGGCTATCTAACACTAAAATATTTTTTCAAATCGGACCATAAGTTCCTGAGATGAGCGCGTTCAACCAAACAAACAAACTCTTCAGCTTCATAATATTAGTATAGATTTAGGTATGAGATAGAACTAACGTATAAAAAGGTACCGAACATTGTTTTAAATCATTACCGTGCTTCTTTTCCGATGACAACGAATATCTAATGAAAACTAGGTACAAGTTGTGCAATACTGAATGTAGTTTCATTGAAAAATTTTGAAAAATATAGATATACTTAGGTATTATTTATTCCGTTTTTTTAACATGCTAATTGAAATACCTAAAATATTCAGTGTCCGCTTTTGGAAATAATATTGGCTTAATTTGACGTTTAAATATGTATAATATATTGGTATACCTATTAATTTCGGAACAACGTAAATTTTACATATAATGTGTGTCGGATATTGTTAGTGTTCGTCCACCAACGCATCTGCCCACGCCGCGTCTAAACGTCACTGATACATGAAATACTTGTAAATCATTCAGATTTGATGCGCTCGCGCACTGATGACGGGGAATTAGATCTCCTCCATGATAACATTCTTAGCGGTAGATTAATTGGCAATTTCGTTTACTAATTTATTACTTCTATTTTTTTATAATATGTTATCCATATAACATAACTTGTAACATAACAACCCTTGTTTTAGGCACTTGTCCCTTGTTTACATTTTGTCCTCAACTGCACACATCTTCAAACATGACGAGACAGTTCAAACACAAATATGTGTTCACAATATTGTCGTGTATCGACGTCGTTGTTGACCGTACGTTGACAAATCCCTTCACTCGGCTACCGTTCGTAAGACGGCTGTTATCAGCTGCCGTCCACTTATCGAGTCGTTTGAAAGCTCCGCGCGCCGACAAAGAGGTGACGATCCACGCGCAAAATATCATGAAAAATTTGCCGCGTCAACACACTATCTAAATCGTATTTTCCACAACTGAGAGACAACCAACTTTAAAGCGCTTGCGAGCCATTTAACGTTTGATACCCCTGATGACGATTAAGTCAGAATTCGTGTCAGCCCTTTTATTTTAAGTGTTTTAATACTATGGAATTTTGTTTACGATACAGTTTAAACAAGAATGTAAATGAAATAAAGATACTATAAAAACGGAGCTGCCATAAAGCCTCTCGAGAGCGCTAAGCCGCGGCCTCGGCGGTGGGAAGGGTCTTAGGGAACACAATGGGACCACCAGAATCGTGTTGAATAAACTTTAGAGTGGGTCGTAAATCGGTAACAACTTGCCAATTGCCGCACGGAGGCGCTAACTGCGGGGAAAGAAACTGTCATATCCGCCCTAGCATCCGCACTCGAAATGTTCTAACCGACCGATTCCTCGCGGATTGTTTAGCAACAAAACTATTGTACCGACTCAGGATAAACCCAAGACGTTTCATGATAAAAAAGTTGAGAACCACATACGCCAGCACACAGACGCATCGTTTATGAAAACAAGTCTGTGATCTTTAATGTCTCCTGATCACTGTTTAACGTCGTCGACACTAACCTACCCCTCTCGACTGGCAGTTATCTTTACTGCTAATTTCATTAGTTTTTTATCGTCCAAGTTCAATGTTAAGGAGCGGGAGACAGTCGTTAACGCACAGACAACACGTTGTTCAAGACATCTGCGCTTCATTTCGGGCAGTAATTCAGTGGATAAACAACTTTCGAGGGTACAATACTTGTGTTGTGTATCCAGCATCTAACCCGCGCTTATTAACGCTCATACGAGAAGTCCGGCCGGTTTTTTCGTCTGCCCAGATGTGGGCCTGGGTAAACACCTCCGCCATTGTCTGGCCACATAAAAAATCATACACCTGGAAGTGTCAAATTGTTCACTCGGACTGTGAGAGCGGCCCGTGTGAATCTCGCTCGCTCGCCTGCTACATATTATGTACTCGTATCAACACAAATATTAGTATTTAGCGTTCGTGGTGCAGCTTTCTGCTACAAAAACATAAAAAAATTCTATCCCACAATTCCGATTTATAGCCTTCTATAATTAACTGCTCCTCTAATGTAATTAATAGAAATAAGCTCAAGCGATAAACGTACATTTAATTTTTTACCCACTGCGTCATACCTACATATCAGATAGGTACCGACCCCATAAATGTAATTCACGTTTTGTAACTACATAATTATATTGTAAATAATCTTAATGGTTTAGCATCGTGATAGGCGGTTGACGTGCGCTCAGATAATATACTACGACTGCTAAAAACCTTTTACTGCGTGATTATAAACGCGTAAACGGCAGCTAACGACGCAATCGACGCATGCGCCCTAATGAGCAGTGTGTGTGCTCGCACAAACACAGCTCTAGTCACTTGTGATACTCATGCGCAACCACAAATTGACGGTCACGCGCATGCTCCACGATTGTTATCCCACTAAGTGGGCTGTTAAGACGGAACCAAACTCCATGAATCAGCAATAACGCACAACGATAACACATTAGGGGCGGTCAGGATATAGCAGTTAATGCATACAATCGGTTCAGGCCGGAAAGTATCCTGCCTGTCGATATAATGCAGAACATTTCATTGTTTGCTCTAAAATTCACAAATATTTTCAACATTTCTATAAAAAATATTCCCGCGCCACTCCCATATGCTACGAGAGTTCGCCTCCGCAAACCAAACAAACTACACTTATAAAGAAATATACTGGTAACAAAACAAATAAACCAATTTGGGCACGACAACAAAAAAGCCACGGAATCATCTCGGGAGATGTAACGACGTATTAGCATATTGATGGCTACCTCTATCTGTCGTCCTTTGTTTAAAATCAGCGACAGCACCTTCAATCATAACGATCGCTTTCAAAAAAAGATTTATTTTATTGGCTAGTTTTTGCCGTTGTGCGCGGGCGGTTGCAGGTGGCTACAAAAAATTATTGCACCGGCTACCTTGCTCAACAACCCTTGTTTTATTACAAAATTGATTAAGGCCCTTGACTGCCATTATAATAGTTGTAGATTTCGTGCTACATCAATATCTAATTTGTAAAATTATACAATATAATATAGTGACGACGTCTGTGGTCTAGTGGTTCGAGTACCGGACTGCTGATCACGAGGTCATGGGTTCGATTCCCACAAGACACAAACATTTTATGTGATGAACTTAGGTGTTTGTGTTTGTCTGGGTGTTTCTTATATATTATAAGTATGTATTTACAAAAAAAAAGTATATAAGTATTATATCCATTGTCTAATACCCATAGTACAAGCTCTGTTTAGTTTGGGACTAGATGGTGCTGTGTATAAAAATGTCCCAAGATATTTATTATTATTATTATTATTATATTGACATTTGTAGCTGAGGAAAGTTGAATGAATCCGTTAGCTGATAGCTCTAAGTTTCATAATTATACGCGTTATTGGTTTGTGTGGAGATGGTAATTTATGCTAGAGCAATAATTCAATCGGTGCTAGGAGCCGGGGAACTGGTGGTGACTGGGCGGGGCACATGCGCACAAAGCACGCCCGCAGCGCGCGCGCACCTGCGCGACATGTTTATGCGCATCTCGTCGCCAAATTTACAACCGCCCTAAACAAGGACGCCGCTCAGCGTTCTTGCGGAAATTGAAAATGTTTAATCACCACATCGGTACCCTTTTACCCGCCGCTGGCGTCCACCATAGTTTCAATTGCACCCATTTCGTTTACTGCACCGTTCGCAGATTGTAACGTATCTTGAAAGGATACCGCCTCAATTAATATCCGATCTTACGCCAGTCGACGATTGGTTTTATTACCGCATAAGCAAATGAATTTGCTGGTTTATTTTATCTGTGTGTTTATTTATACATTGATAATGCTGCGGTATTCGTTTTTGCTGCAGAACTTATTCGAAACTTTATCATACAAAGTCATGCAGGCCTCGTTACTTTGTATTACATTCTGTATCTATATCAAGCGGTTCCACGTTATCTTAATGAAAATTGCTTGTCAGAATCCATGAATGCCTCAAACTAAGTAAGGAATAAGTAATGTACCGTAGTAAGTCAAATCCGAATATTTTGCAATAAAATATCCCATGTCCAGACAACATTACAAAACGCAGGAATTAATTTAAAGAAATATATGGACCAATATAACTTTTAAGCATAATTAACTAAATTGGACTGGTCAATCAACACAACATTTGGACAAGATTGTGAATAAACACCTGGTTGTATGTTCTTACGCAAGGTAGCTTAAGTTTCAAATGAATATGGATGTTGTTACGGTGAAAGTACGGAATTAATTCAGCACCTCTTTGGGCGCCGGCGCCGCGGCATTCACGCGTGGCACAAAGCTTGTTGCTCGTAAATTGCGAATGGAAGGGCCGACAAACGCGCAGTAATTTAGTTGACAGTGGGTACCAGAGCCGGCGACCGACAACGACGATGGCCGACCGCCGCGCAGCGCGGCCCCCATACAAAGCTTATCTACCCGCCGCATCTAGAGCCTATTATGAGCCTGACGCCGAACTCAACACAACAGATCATTAAGATTACGTTTCGCCAATACACAGTTCGGTAATTCATGCCGAATAAACGATTAAAGAATTCGCCGACAATTAAAAATTAATTAGAGATATAATACCAGGTCGAAAAACTGTACAAATAACTTCGTCGATGGAACGTGGCATTGATGAACGGTTCATTTTTGTTCAACGTTCTTTTTTACCGATTCGAGTGCTAATTTGGATTCGTATAACAAAGTGGGCTAGTCATCAAACTAAAACAAAACCAATTCTAGAATTAATGAGAATCATTCGATTGCATTACTCGTGGAGCTTAATTGTCCGATCAACAATTCTTGGGTTTCGTTGGCGAGATCAATTCAAATGTGGTCCTTGTGTACGAGTGATAAAGTTAAAGTTCCTTTGGAGTCGCGTAGGTCGCAGTGTGCGCCCCCAGTCCAGTGGCGATCGCTCGTTAGCTCCCGAGCCGGCATAAATCACACCGTTTTATGAGAACTCCCAATTTTTAACATTTTGAGTTAATGAAATGCGAGCGCAGTATGGGACCCGACTAGCGACATTAAAAAGGACAACCCAAAAGGACAGACAGTTTCTAATTATAATTCTGTCAAAGTTGTGATATAAGCAAAGAATTGATGATCACCACAAACGCGGTGATGTTATCTAAGATAATAGCGATCTGTTGATAGTAGCTGTTGAATTTGGTTGTTTGTCATATTTTTTATTTGTCTTTAGTCTTATAAGCCCCTGCGATGAAAGCTCGTAAATGAACCATCTTTCTGCTGTTAATTTGCTTTAGATGCCGTTTAGCAAAGTGGCTGGGTTTAGTACTTAACATGCATACTATCTACTAAAATAAAAATATCGGTATCTCACTCTATAAGACTTATTTTATTGAGACCATGATCTCCCACCAGGACTGTATGCATTGCAACTAATTTGCAGTAATTAGCAAGCATAACAAGAACCATAAACCGCAAGTACAATAAGCGAACACGGTAGTGGCAGTCAAACGAGCAGCGATCAATCAAGCACAGGATCTTCGCTCATCGTACCGTGATGCCGCGATACCTAGAAACACCACCATTTCTAATTACAACCGTATTACATAGTGATAGAGTTCATTATCCTCTAACGGAAGTCACAGAGAACGGCGCCAGTATTTTAGGATTTTCGAAGAAGCGAAAGGGTTAAGCTGCGAATTAAAGTTGCGCACACGCACGGAGGCGCAGAGGGGGGATCACTAGCGCCGACAAAGGCACCGCCGCACGCGAGCTGCCCGATTCACAATTAAGCCCGCGTGTGTTAATTGATATTAATTCTGTGTGGATGGTACAAGCAGAGAACGGCTCGCGTCAAAGCCATTATTTAAATAAATATTCTATAATCTACCAGCCATTATATTCTAGACGCTTTTGATTATGTGAGACGTCACCTGATACTGTTATTTCAATTAATCAATGAACATCAGAATTCAGGTTAAAAAAGTTCTTACCAAATGATAAAACCATATCTTTGAAATCCGGTTCAACATGTTTATAAAATCATTTTCTTTTCTCAAAAACTCGTAAGTAATTAACAGCCCGATATGTAGTCGAGAAGCAGGACCATGATCAAGTACTACGATTCCATTTTTGGTCCACACTACAACGAGTCAACTCATATGTCTCTCGTCTGGTCCTTTTACGCCAATGTCGCTAATCGCTCCCATAAGATCCACATGACAGTCATGTAGGTACTGGGAATCGCGCCAAGGCTGGATGTAATGTGTCGGGTTCAAACGCGCCGCGGCAGCGTCATCAACGCAATTAGTGGGCGTTGCGACATCCACAGAGCACACTATTGACATTGAACCCTTGTTACATATTTCACAGAAATGTGTTTTGATGTCGCCTCATCGTCACGTCTCAACTAATATGTGCGGACTTTAATCTCAAACGCGTTGCTCGCTGTTAATTGCAATGCATGCAGTTGTCTTTCAATTCTCATGCGCAAGAATTTTTCTGCGAACATTATAATTGATATTGATGCTGTGGTATTTGTTGGCTTGCAACGTGTATCACCATTGAGCAAAATCGTCATTGTAATAGAAATTGCAGCACTTCAGATACTGCATCAAACATTTCAGTTACTGTATCAAAATGCGTTAGGTATATGCGTTATGTAACATCTAGGATCTATGTGGGTACTTTTATGCTCAAAACAATCTGTAAGCATCTTGACGCCATTACGTATTCTCGTCATCATTCTTGTCCAAATCAGTCATGTTCTCACAGCGCGTACTTAGACGCCGAAGCGACACATTTTATTCGAGAATCGTGTGTTCGTCTGCACCCAGAGTCGCCCATTGCGCTTATCTAAGGTTTCGGTAGCGGTCGCCGTGCCCGATACACATCGGCGCGTGATGTCGCGATGCGCGGGCGCGGCCGCCCGATGTTATCGGTGCACGAGCGCGCGGGTGGCTTGAATTCGTCCCTGCTTCCATCCTCAAAGACCCAGTAAAGCATGTCACAAAGCGCCAGTGCACGATGTTTTAACAACTATAGAGCTATTGTGGATAGAGCTTATTAGGATAAGTGTAAAACATAAAATCATACTAAAGCCGTAGTAGTACTGAAACAAGTTGCTTCTTATCTTAAAGTATGAAATAAACTGTCACGCAGTCGAAGGTATCTGTTTCAAAACATAATAGCTTGCAAACACGCATAACTGTAAAACAACATTCTAAAATAGATCACACGGATCATTAGCGACAAATCTTGCGTAAAATTGAACATGTTCAAATACATCAAAACATTTTTTTTAACTGCTACCATTCTATATACGTGAGTCCTCGTGTTTTTACGACCGTGATATGATAAACGATGCACCCTGAACAACTGTTGGTTATAATGATCGCCGGTTCTGGGAGATGCATTATGAACACGTAGGTTGGTCCTACGTGTCCATAATGCGTCTACGCACGTAGACTGGATGCTTTCATGTCTTCAAAAGATGTGATGTGATCTCCACCAACGTAACGTGTCGATTGATAGTAACCGAACAGGAGCTCTTGTATCCGATTACAAATGCAGAAGAAAAAAAAATTGTTTTGGTCCTAAAAGGACCAGCTCATGAAGTTCCAAAAAGCTACTAGCGTATCGGAACACATGATTGCTTTTTTCTGCATGAAAGAAGTCTTAAAGAATGCGAGTTGTCTCATTCGCTCACATTACAATTTGTTGGGTAGCGAAGCCAAGTTAGACTCCGTGAGAATAATTCCCGAGTTCCGAGTAACATGGGTTAAACGCTTGTATCGAAAGATGATCTAACCCGAGCTTCTCGTTGGCGCCATAAAAACAAAACATCTTCAACACAACCACTTTCTTCCCTAAATTATTCGTGGAATTTACGACGTTTCAACCGACAAAAATGTTATAACCTAATGAGAAATTATCATCAGAACCGCTGTCTGTCGTGCGGCAAAAAACGAATCATGCGCCGCTCCACGATGATGCCCGGACGCATATTTTTTATATTCTAAATTCGAATTATCGTTTTCGTGTTTGTTTTTTACCTCGATCGTCGATTGTTTTAGGCTGTGGCGGGACAAAAAGGCGCGGGAGCCGGCGATGACTATGCCATTCTGTTGATCGCTCAACTTTGGGCACGTTGGACGGTATGATGGATTTCTCTTGACGGGTGATATACAACGATGGTTCCACTGGCAAACCCGCGATGAACACGCACCCGATACCGACGATGGATAGGTCGTTTTATAAAAATGTCAGTAATGGTGTGTGGTGTGTTCCCAGGAGATATTGCGATATGATCGCTTGAAGGCGGCGACTATTCGGCGCGTGCTTCAGATTCCTGGTCCTTCTCTCCGGAATTACCCATTACATTCAATGACATTACATTTTTACAGCGACAATTTTTTCTTAAGGTTTATCTAAGCCTTCATTACTCTAAACGTTTTCTATCAACTAAAATTGTACAAACAAGTTCTTCCACGCATTACAGGATTGTAGGTTATATTTATTATAGTAATTGCATTTCACTTTAAAAATATAATCATTTCGACGTTTGGGGAGTTTTAATCGACACCTGGGCACTCTAACAAGACTACAAAGTTAGGTAGAAGCAAAAATTATAGCTTTCGTTTTTTGAACTTCAGTTTTTATAGGGGACTAGGTTCGAAGCAGATGGTATTTAGATATGATGTTTAGCCAGTGGATATCAACACTGCACATACGAAATACTAAAATAAAATTAAAGGGGCTACAAATAAAACCGTCGAAAGATGTATACACTTAATTAAATATCAGAATGTATGTCAATATAACCTGCAGGTTTAACAGTTTTCAAACTAACTGATCGTACCGTCATTAATTACCCTACTGACACATAGTAACCCCCCGCTGCTATAGGAGTCTAAAACAAAGAGGCATTATGTCAATTCAGTTAGAGTGCAGCGCTAGCAGTCGCGATATCTCTCAATCTGGCACGCTAACGTCGGTCGGTGCGCAGTTAGGCGGATTTCTAACGTCAAATGATCGCGAGAGCTGGAGGAGTGACGAGTGGAGTGTAGAACGGTCGGAAGACGGGCGACTGTCATAATCTGATTATTAGTGGTGCGTGGTTGGGGCGGGGCGCGCGGCGGGCGGCCGGCGCACCGCAGGCGGTCGGCGCCCGCGCACGTCCCGCTCGCGCACCCGCCCGCGCCGACAGGGACGCGCGCACCGCGCAGGCGACAAACGACCCGTGGTAAAACAAAAGGAATGTTGCCGGCGACGCTTTGAGGCGCCGGCGCCGCTCCCCGCGCAACCTAATCACCCATTTTAATTACGACACAGATCGAATCAATTAATCGGTATTTCTGTTAAAACAAGCGGCGGAATGAGCTTACGCTCGTTTGTGATATGATTTTTGGACGTAGATTTGAGATGTGATTAGGCTTTTATCTCGTAAAAGTCGGCGGTAAACGTCAATTACTGGCGTAATCCACGTTCACGAATTGCCTATGAGCAATGTGAGCCTATAACGATGAGCTCTGGTGGGGCGTCGAACGTTGCGCTAGTAGGTACCCGAGTGCACGCAGACGGTTTTAATTATAACTTATGATTTTTTCAAGCGAATTCGGGCGCGCCCTTCCCGACGAATAACACAAGAATAAATAACGAGTTTTTGTGTTCTGTGTTTGTTTTTAAAATGGCGGGAGGTCCGCGCGACGACACGCGAGCGATGCGCGCCGTCCGCCGCCGGCGGCCGCGGCCCGGCTCGCCCATTTGTCATATTTCGGTTTAGAGAAAAAATAAATAACCTACTCTATTCCAACCAGTGTTTGTTTGTACACCGATTATTGAGGGTTAACTATTATCTCTGAACATGAAGACGAACAGATGGGACGTGTCACCGACAGCATATCCATCAGTTTATTGTTGTACCGAACTCGCTGTCAGCCTAAATGTGATGGAATGTAGGCCTACAATTGCCACGAGGATATTGTTTTTTAATTTTCAGTGATAGTCAAAAGAAACAGATGTAATTGGATCAATAGGCAATCTGCAGAACTGTAGGGGTATACTGTTTTTGTCATAGAAACTCGCTTAGTCATAGAAAACATAGATATAGGTCTATGTTTTCTATGAGTAAGCGACGTGTAGACAAAGAATAGCCTGTTTGAAAGCAAACAACGAAATACATAGTAACGATTGGTCTTCCTATATACCAAACAATTTACAGGTGCACAGGTGGTAAAATTGAGATGGCTGTTACTACAAATCCATAGTTAACACATAAGGCAAGCGCATGGCCGACGAGCGTGGCAGGTGTTAACTCTGACTGTACACGCCGCCCGGCCCCGCTTGCACAAACGAACCGCCCAAATCCACTGTTTACGTAACCAATTAACCCACCAAACTCAGCCCCACTCCGCGAACGAAACCAGATAAAGAACAGACAAGAACGGCTTTTAACACTATTTGAACAACATCTAAAAGCATCGAGTTACACTCTCCAATGTTACCAGTTCCCAGCAGCACGATAGCCTCTCGCATAGAATAACTCAATTACTGCGCGCACGCACTGCCTCGGCTAGTACTACGAGAAATGCATGAAATATTTTTGACCCATTTCGATTCGTATGGCGCCAGGGTCGGCGCCGGCGCGCCCCCGGCCTCTCTCACGCGGCATCGTTAATACAAAACAAACAAAAGTGACCTCTAGACGGGCGCGGCCAGCTAAGCTAACGAGATTCACCAACCGCTGGATAAAGCGGTAAATTATCGGAATGTTAGCCGGGCGGCGGCGCGCGGTGGTCTGCGCCGGCGGCCGCGCCAAAAAAACGTGTAGGAGATGACAGGAACACAGATGAACCCGGCTAATTATCGGCCAGTGCAAAAACCGGGACAGTGCGCAGGCGCGCCGCTACAGCCATCGCGCACGACAGCTATTCGTTTGCGAGAAGCGTCTAGTTTTTACTGATCATTTTAATAAGAGAGTAGTCGACGACGCGATGCGGTCCTCGGACGCTAATTACACGCCATTAATTACGGCATATTTTCATTTTTAATTCCTTCAGAAGTCGAACGGACGTGATGTTCATTATTGATCGAACTTTCTTTTGGCGGCGCGGCGGTGGTGGTCGGCCCTCGTTCTTTGCTGTGAAACAATTTTACATCTAAAAATGTTATTAATATCTAACGAGTCAATCGGTTGGTCAGCGTCTGATTGTGAGGAATGTATACAGTTGTATATATCTGTAAGGTAGTTGTAATCGCTGGACGAGTCTTACGAGTCGCCCCCGAGGCCGCCATCTGCTAATAACGAGATGTAGCGCGTAATGAGCACGGCGCGGTGCGGAGCGGTGCGAGGAGGCCTCGTGGTGGGTCGCGGCTCTCGCTCGCAGGAAGGGCGGAGGCGCCGAGATCGCGACGACTATGTAATTTCTTCACTGCTCGCACCCACATTATCGATCACGAAAAAAATATAATTGTAGGGGTACCGTCGTAAAGCAAACAAGCTTATAATAAGGTGTAATTTGTGCTCGGCCATTTAGAGAAATGCACAAATTGCCGGGGCAGCTGTTTGTTTTGTCTATGACGGAGGTCCGGCCCCGTCTCCCAAATTATCCGTTAACAAGCCTCGCGTCAGATTCAGCAGTCCTAATGGGTTTTCGTTAAGTTTTTGTTATTATTTTGTAATTTATTACGAGTAATATGTTTTTATGTATTCGATTCTTGGATTTCGACAGCTGTATCGTTTAATTGAGTCGATAGTTAGAAGTAGTTTAGTTTTTTAATTCAAAATGTCGCTGAGCGGTAATTTCGCGTTGTCGCATTGTGTCGCAATTCGCGAGGTTGGGCGGACAGAGGGCGGCGCGCGTCTTTCTATGAAACGTCGATAATAGCTGGGGCAGGTGCTAATAAATATCAATACTAAGTAAGTATTTACCGTCCGGGAAATGACAATTTAACGGCCTTATTATTTGCAAATTTCAAGGTAAACACAATGCAAAGAAATGTAGTACAATGCTTGGAAGCTATACATGACATTTTCCTTATATTAACATAAGTAAATACACTGTGGGAATTGAAATGTTACAGTATTTAGTAGTTAAATTTGTTGTAAAACTATTATCGATTCGTGGACTTCATTTCGTATGATTTATGTTTTATATTTTTGCCGGCGGCGCAACGTGTCGTGTCGTGTAAAATGATTTGTGCGCCCAACATACAAAATTTAAGTGTTCGTTCACGATTGTCATATAAAAACAGACTTATTATTGTTCTTGAAACGATTTTAATTCAAATATAAACCGATACTAAATAGCTATTACAATAATTAGTACTTACCTTCAACAGAATGTAAAACTAAAATGCGAAACAAGATCTGATATTTTCTTTTTAATTATCAATAATATTGCATTATTATTCGTAATCAGAACTATGATTTTATTCACGACCTCAAAATATTATATAATTATATTGGTCCTTGGATACGATAAGTATTTATTGCCAGTATTTATTTGGTCAAGGATTTAAGAAATTTACGACATCAACTTTTTATGGTCCTTTGAGACAAAAAATCGAATATTGTTACCATTTATTTTCCGCCTCAAGGTTCTGTATTTTTATTTAATGTTGTCATATCAATCGAGTTATTTATCAAGTCCCATAAAAAATTTGATGACTTGGTCGGTGCCTGTAAGATTTTCTTGAAAACTCTTAAGATGTTGTAATGGTAGGTAAATAAGTAGTTAGTAATTATCGCTACGCGACATCACAATAAAAAAATACAAAGAGGGTAAAAAATAAAAAATATGTAAGATATTTCAGACTCATAAAATTATAGTTGAACTGACCTTCCTCCCTTGGTGATGATCATTTCAGTGCCGATGTCGTGGAAGCGCCGCCAGAGGTCGCCATTGAGCAAACGCGCCTCACAAGCCGGCGGTTCTGCGTCCGCACCCACGCGGTGCTCTGGAAATATTTCACAAATATAAACAATTGAAATGTCGCCTACGAAAAATATCTTAATATATTTTAAAACGGGCTTCATAATAGTACTACGAAATTTCGTAGCATCTTGCTACGAAAATCGTAGTAAAGTAAAACTGTCTTGACGATTATAATTTTTTAATAAATCTATTATAAACTTGTCAATCTTTTATTATGTGTTTATGTAAATGACATATTTTTGTATATATTTATTAACATATGTATCAATATTTCGCCATAAAATCTCATTTGAATATTGCACAAACAGATTATTTTAAATTTATTCATGCTATGCAATTTTAGTACCGTGAAAAGATTTCTAGATAAGGAATGCTAAATTGCTGGATCGGCAGCATAAATTGGACAGAAAAATTATCGTGTGTGGTGCTAAATAATAAAATTATTTGCATTGAAACCAACCGGAGTCGCCAAACGGCATGTAATATCACAGACATATGCAGACATTTAAATCTAATAGGTATATATATCTAATAGAATTTTTAATTGGTTGTTTGTATTTCCGTTCGTAATAATCACTTTTTAGATTACGATGAACCTGATTAGATATTACCTTATACCTCCTTGCGCGCGAAACTCCAGCGCAAGAAAAACTAAGTTTTCCAACCAACGCAAGGCACAACTGACTATGACAATAAAGTTGTTGATTGGTGACATAGTAGAGTAATTATGTAATGATTGCAATAAGATTTATTATTCGAATAAAGTTTTGAAACAGGAAGCGCAATAAGTTTAGTTGCTAACTACATTTCAACTTTATTACTAAAATTGTAAGGTTAAAAACTGATCAACTGCCAAGATTGCTGATCGTACAATAATATTCTTTGACAAACCTTAAATATTTCTCGATGTCACACGGAACATTTCAAGTAATCAACGATGAAACCTTTTTTCTGAATGTCATATTGCGAAGGATATTGTCCATAAACATAAATTGTAAGTTGTGTCGGGTGTGGGCGGTTTCTTTGATGTAATATACAATAATTTAACGTTAAGTATAGAGACGTACATTGTATATAACTTGGCTACAGAAAAAAGTCTTCAAGTTGTAGTTTTTGCTGCCAATAGGCTGCAGTAATGATAGCAAAACACGCGATAAGAAATTATTAATGTTATACGAGTACTATCACGCTTGTCTACCTCCAAGGTTTAAGCAGTGTGTACTTCTGTATATTCACAGTTCACCGGAGTATTACATCTGGTCAGATCCCGTGTAATAGGGGGTTGGCTAAAAATTCAAACTGGGAAATTCACAGAAACATCAGAAAAAAGTTTGCTCGCTCCAGGAATCGAACTTCTAGCGTAACAGTCGTCTTATGACCACTAGATCGATGTAGCAGTAGGTATACAGGTAATATTACACATATTGTGAACTAAAAATATCTATAGCTGCTCTAACATAATAGTCTAACGTAACAAGACATAGTCTATCCGAAGAAAAACCAGCTGTATTTTTTAAGTCTAAAAGCTTATTTTGTTTTGACTAAAACTTTGTAATAGTGTATGAAACAAATGGTCTGGTTCGATGTACAATTGTTGGACATGTTATATCTGTAAATGGACTCATGTAAACTGTCCCATTACTCAACCGCCATTCAGATTAAAAGAGCTTAGAGAACAACGCTAAAAAATTAAAAATAAAAGAGAACTAATAGTTCGCAATCTATGACAACTATAAAAAGAAACAAATTAGCCATATTATTGGCAGGCAAGATGATAAAAACTGCATATTTCTATCAATAAAAACCGTTATGACACACGCAATAAGCAGAACTATGTAACTGTTCCCGCAACATTCCAATAATTCACGACTTTATTAATTAACATTAGTTAGTTCGGCTCCTCGACACGCTCGTAAACGACAGACAGACAAATAACGTTGTATAGTAAGTCAACACATATCTACACAAGAGTTTAACTAATGAGGTAATATGACGAAATTGTGCGGACACCCGAGATCCGATCTTGAAATGATAGCATTCCTTTTTGATACTTATTATAATTTCATAAAGTTCAATATTGATCGACGGTATCATGATGTCGGGTCTTGGTATAATCTCTCTTTATATTTTGACGACGTATAATGTTGTTTTTATTAGTTAGATTTTGGCGACGGACACGGTGCGCCCGCGCAGGCGCGCTGCGATCAAAGCACCGATATCATTGATTGTACGCATTGCTCATATACTCATATCCGCCTTGGAGTTTAAATTTAAGAGTTTATGGAGACATCAATAGCAATAAATTTTTATCTTCCTCGTATAGGTAGGTAAGATTAGGAAAATTATAATTAATCTTAAAGCTACTTTCAATTTTCTGGGGTTCGTTTTTGAAGCGTTACAATTGTATATTTTGTGTGCATACCTACATTTATATTTTTTATTATAGCTTGACTTATCACGTACCTAGTCTTAGATACAGTTACATACTGCATACCAACTTGGGGCTAATAGGTACTAAGGAGTACGCATCCGCAGTACGGGTGTAAAATGGATTAAGAATTTGAGGGTTTGGAAACCTCCAAAAATAAAAATTCAAAAAACGTATTTATGTAGTAAGTTTTAAAATATACCATCACACCTGTATTCCCCGAAGAGACAGGCAGAGGTGCGCTAATATAGTACACCAACAGTTAACCGGTAAATGTTTAGGTGCCATGTAAGGGGGCAAGCGACCCCAAACTCCGAACTGCTCAGACACTACCTGGGAATCGAACCTAGGACTTCGAGCGTAGCAATCGTTTAGGAATAATAGGCTTTCAAGACAGTTAGTTCTAAAAATATTCCAATGTGACATAAAAACCTAACAATCAAAGGCTGCAGTAATTTGATGAGGCGGAGACATTGATGGTCCTAAATGACAACACAAACGTAGGGCCCATTTAACAAGCAAATATTTTAGTATTGGGCTGATTAGCCGCACCTGTGCTGAATGAACCGAAACTCAATGGAATATAATTGTAGGGAATATGCACCAGATTTAGGCGATCACTTGTTTATACTTAAAAATATAAATTACTAGCTTTCCGCCAGCGGCTTTGCCCGCGTGTCTGGGTATTTCTTATAACTTTCAACCCCTTACAGCCCTTTTTCGCATTAAAAAGTATGCCTATGTCCTTTATCAGGCTCTAGACTATCTCTGTACCTAATATTCATTTAAATCGGTCCAGTAGTTTTGGCGTGAAAGTGAGACAAACAGACAGGCAGAGTTACTTTAGCATTTATAATATTAATAAGGATTCATATAAAAAAATAACGATATTTGACAAAAGGGCCACAACTAAGGGCCTGTTTCACCACCTTTTAGATATAAAATAAATAAAAATAAGATATGATTTTGTTCTATTATTTTATCTGTTGGTTAGCGGTTATCCAGAAGTTGTAAAGCAGGCCTTAAGTATTTTTTATGTGAGTAAACCATCGGCAATTAGTCTTATCTGGGGCAAAAAAAGATTATTCTAACAGCAATGAACTAAATTTATAAAGGGCATTTTTCCAAAAAAAAAGCCTGAGCTAGGATAGCAGTATGAACACTATATGTAAATATATAGCTTCACAATTATGTGAACAGATTTCTAATGTTAATTTTCTATAATTTTATTTCGTTCTAAATGTATATTCAAGATATTATATCTTGGTCAAGGAGAGCAACATAACACATAAATTGTTGGTTGAATGACGCTATGTCAACCTGTCAAATGTCATTTTGTAGGATTACAATCTCTCAAAATTTTATTTTGCGACTATTTTCGATGAATTTGTTTCTATTTTAATGAAAATACCCTATTTTTCTCAGTGTTGGGCAACTATCTTTAGAAAATTTTAAGCATACGTTGATGGATTACCTACAATAAAAAATATTAATTACCTATTAGTAAGATAGATAGGTAACAATTAGCAAAAAAAGAAATTCAATAAATGCCTTAATTAATTTTGCATTAGCAATTAGTAATTTGTTTAAAGAATAAATTATTTATCGACACGAAATAAGTTTGTCGAACGAAATAATTGTCAGCAAATTAACACATTGTAGGCGACATTGACAAATTTAATTGACATTGACATTGCAACTTAAATGACAAAACACTGATAACAAATACCAAACTGACACTATAAAAATTACCTCATGAAGAAAATGCATGTAATTATGTACCTACTTTCCAATAAAAAAAAACACACACAGTCTTGAAGTCGATTGTAAGTTCTATAGCTTTTTTATTAAAGTCTAATTTTGCCAATTTTGTAGAAGCAGGTGCATTATAATGTTCTAGGTCCAACATATAAGAAGTGTCAAAGAAATAAACACCTTAAAATGACGTAGTATTTAAGTTGAAAACCCCTTGTTACAATGCGGTGAACCGGTTGATTAGCAAGAACTCTCCATTTGAAGAAATTTTAATTATTTCACGAAATAAATGGACGCCCTTTCTGCCATAGCTGACAGAATTACCTTGTAACCTTTATAGGTGACTAGTAGAGGCAAAGACAACATTTAAACTTCGTTATAATGAATAATGTATTTCATGTCACTTCAAATTATTTCTCCAATCCTGCTTACTAATATTATAAATGCGAAAGTAACTCTGTCTGTCTGTCTGTCGCGCTTTCATGCCAAAACTACTGAACCGATTTAAATGAAATTTGGTACACAGATAGAATAGAGCCCGAGAAAGGACATAGACTACTTGATAATGCGAAAAAAAGGCTGTTAGGGGTTGAAATAGGGGATGAAAGTTAGAGGAAAGACCCAGACCACGCGAGCGAAGCCGCTGGCGGAAAGCTAGTAATTAATATGACTTTATAGTGTTCAAGTATTCAGCCGCAGAATTCCACTGATAGATATAGCTTGTTGAAATAGTAAGTCAAAGTAATAAAGAGGTATTCTACGTCAGCGAAACTCTCGATGGCTTGGTTGTAAAGCAACCACACCGAAGGACGCAGTTTCAGTTGCTTATTGTATGGAAGAATGCTGCAAAGCCTAAATTTAAAGCTCATAATTTATAGTATGTTTGGAATTATCCTGATAATTTCGAGGAACAGTTATGAATACATACAGCTATTTTGGCGTGAATTATAAATAGGAAAATACCTACTAATATTCTGATCACATTTTTCTTAAACATTAGTTTTATACCAGGCATGTATCTTTGAATTAATTGGTATATGAGATTATGATATACTCTGCAATTATTTAGTATCATCAATTATTACAAATACCTACTGATAATAGGTATATAAGTTAACTAGCTTCCCGCCAGCGGCTTCACCCGCGTGGTCATGTTATGATACATATAAACCTTCCTGAATCACTCTATCTATTAAAAAAAAACACATCAAAATCCGTTGCTTAGTTTTAAAGATTTAAGCATACGTGTGGATATAGGGACAGAGAAAGCGACTTTGTTTTATACTATGTAGTGATGCGGGCGATAAATTTTGGAGTTGCATATCTTGTGCCAAAAAGGGCTGGGTACGAGATAATAGGACGACAAGATTATGTCGCGGCACTGCTGGTCACTCACCAACTGGCTCCTATATTTTCCAGTATGAAATTATTTTTCTACAAAACTTTCCTTTCTATTTTCTGTTCTACAAAAAAAATATTCTTTAACACTTTACCCGTTACTAAGCAATATTATTTACATCACGCAATTTATCAATAGTACAACAACTGGGGCGTGTTACCCTATATCTTGAAGGTATACAAAAAGCAACGGCTATTTCATCGACATCTAAGTGCCTCAAACAATAGGGTAAAAACATTATGAATGAGTACATGCCTTCACGGTGTCAGGGGGATCATTAAAAGTTTACAGAAACGACGGGTGCACGGAAAAAGGGTTACTTGCTAAATTGTAGAGGAGGTATGGCAAAATGGAAGCAAGTAAGAGAGAGGTGTTAGGGAAAAACATGATGTTTATCACATTCTTAGGATTGCGGATCGAGTTTACCAAAATTTGTGGTACTGTTTTAGAGAATAAAGTCATAAATATTCAAGCGATAAACATAAGTGTTTGTGTTCATCTGTGATGTATTAATAAAATGAATATAAGTAAGTATTATAACCATTGTCTAGTACCCCTAGTATAAGCTCTGCTTATTTTGGGACTAGATGCTAGATGTAACATTTTGCAGACGACTCTGTTTACTTTGTGTTGTGTGCAGGTATTTCTGGTGTCCGCTTAGGTCATTAATCTTTCAATTATAAAGAACTAAAATGTGTCAAATAATTAAAATGTAAAATTGCTTGTAAAATTTCGATCATGGAAGACGTTGAAGGATTTTTGTCTAATTTTTGACAGCAAACTGAATTTGAGAGTAGAAACTAAAGTCAGCTTCTTACAGTTCGTGACCCCATTTGAACTGTGAAAAACAGTCATGACAACTGATATCAACATAATTCCATGATGTATCTGAATCCTGAAAAATACCCATAAAATAACCATTTAAAATCCCGTCATGTTGTTCATACAAAAGACTTCAACGCGTTTGAATGTATAACTTTTTTTTACCCGACTGCCGAAGGAGGGTTATTTTCTAAGCTGTTTTAATGTGATAGGTTAAATAATTGTTCCACAAGATAAGGAGACAGTGACAACGATAATACCATTATCACTATCTCCTTTTAATTTATAAGATTTTTTTGTCCTAGAAAAAAATATTCATCCCTGTGAGCTTCGTAATTAGTATTTTTATAATATTATCGTTGAAAGAAATTGAAAAAAAAATCTCAATAGCAGTTTGGATTTTGGATTTGTGCCCGGTTAGTGGCAATAGACTCGCTGTGCCCGGTTAGTAGCGTAATACATGGGACCTAAACATGCGATCTGTGTGTGTACATGCCTCTGCCTATCTCTTTGTGGAAGAGATAGTATATTATGATTGTAGTTATTTAACTTTTTCAGTATCACGATATGACGTAGGTATTGTGTAATACTTCATACTATCGCGCCTGTGTTCCCCGAAGGGATAGGCAGAGGTGTACTAATGTACACCCACATTTCGCCGGTATCTTTAGGTCCCATATAATAGGGGAATTTATAAAATATCTTCATGCTCAACGAATCTGTCCATTGTTTCCAGGTACAATATAAAGCTCGGAATGAATCTGTTAACCAAACGTTTTGTTATTGTATAGCGTTAATCAAATAGTTTGTTTAGCGTCCACTGGAGTGGGCTGACTGGCTGGGACCACCGCACCGCGAGATCAACGCTAGGCGTATTTGTTCTTCTCATTACCTACTTCATTATGTTTCTTTAACTATGAAGTTTTTTCTTCTCTAAGAAATAGCTGCTCATGATATCATTAAATACTGTGAATTTTCAAACACCTACACTGTCTGACAGTTAGACAGTTGTGTGTAAAAATCTAAATGTAGTTGTAGACGTTGTGGATGTTGACTTGTTGTTAGTAATCAATAATATAATAATCTACTTATTATTTTTCAGTTTTAATTTTAACTGTAGATTATTTTTAGATATTATTATATATTTAATTTTTTATTATTATTGCTACAAGTTAGAAGTACCTAGTACCGTATTAAGTTAATAACCCATGATTAATTAAATTAAATTTAAAATTTGTTATCTATTAATGAGTTCCGTGTTCAATAAAATCCTTTTGGTACATTCGTTTAAATTTGGATTGAAAAGCTACCGAGTAAGCCGATATAAAGACACTGTTCTAATATGTATTAATGTGTTAGTGAATATTACACACCAAAATGCATTATTTTTCAAAACTAAGTATTTAGAGCAAAACTTACTGTCACAATTTCTTTTAGAGGAGTGCATAGACAATTAGACACTCCTTTCTATACTAAGACACACAGGGGACTAAAAACCTCTATAGGGAGGTTTCTCTCCATAAAATCTACTTTATAAAATCATGCTACCTTACCATACTTTTGAAAATTCCAAAGTACCTATTATATATGGTCTTATAATTGAACTAAAAAATTGACTTTGACTTTGATAGGTACATGAACATAACTACACCGTGAGCAGTCAGCTTCGTAAGCACCTTACTGACTTGGGCTCTTAACCGCAGAATTCACTATAGTTAATTTAATACAAAATTAGATACACAGAGTAACGTTCTTAGTCACCTTTAAATAGATAATAGAATTTTAAAACTGTATAAGTATTGTTTAAAAAAGTTCAAGTTTACTTATTAAAGTATTTAATAGAAAACGTTGTTATGTATCTTATTTCACATTGAGCTTCGCTGAAGCTGAAGTACCTGTATATATATATATTCGCTTTGATATGTTATAATTATAATTACGGAGTAATTAATCTTTATAATAATAACGCAAAAGATATAATAATAATATATACCTATATTATATTTGTTGTACTTCCGCATATATTTTTTCCATTTAATAAGTAACAGTATATAAATTATTATTTTCAGCGTTAACGGCTGACACTTCTTAATTGGCGATTAATTATAATATTCTAGTGTATCGTTAATTAGTTCATACCTAATTATTGCAATATTTTAATGGCATTTTTGGAGATTATATAAATGCTAATAAATTAAATAAACTTGTAGGTTTTTACGACTAGTTAATTAGTCAATGTTCAAAAGTCGTAAAAAATAGATAAGAATAATTATAATTGAACAATAACAAAGTCGAAAATTATTTTAAATTCTGAAAATAGTGTGATATATTAAAAGTGTTACCTACCTAATTGAATAGTGGGTGTTTCAGCTAACTGTAAAACTTATTTATTAATTATAAATCGTAGTAGGCAATCCGATACCAGTAATTTAAACTTTATTCATGTAAAAAAAAAACAATCATGAATCTGGGTGCACGGCAGTGCACCGGCCAAGTAGACAAGGTACTACTTAAATGGAGGTACCATTCAAATAGTCTACCTTATTTTACCTATACCTTATTTTAATAAAGATATAATACCTACTAAATAACAATTTAAAAATCATTAATAGGTTTATGGTGGCATATCTTAACTCATAGTGTTACTCAAATAAATGTAGTACATATACTCAAAGTATTCTGAATTACATTTGAAGAGAAACTAATTGCAATGTAAATCTTATATGACATCTCATCAGCAGATAAACTTATTATTAAACATACACATTATAAAACAAGCTAGTGTTTTGTGTATCAATAGGTACAGAAATAGATATTCAAAATAAGGTTATTTACTATAACCAAAAAGGAACTTACGCAAGCCGCTAAGCGACGCAGCATGCAACATTTGCTGCCTCAGCAAGTACTCCCCGAAGTGTGCCTGATCCATCATCATCTTAATTTTTTAATTTAACAAACACTTAATCAACAGTCACAGTGCCAGTCACTTCACAATACCATTTTATAATCAGTCCTAAAAATATAGCCTTCTGCAGAGTTCAAAAATACAACACAAATACACACGAGTCTCACAAAAAGTTCATAATTAAAAACAAACGAAGTAGGGAAAGACGTATATACGTGGCTACGGTGCGACAGCTGCGTTTACACTGAACTGGTTTTGCGTTGCGGGCGGCGCATGCGCATTCGCATGGCCCCGCCCATTGCATTCGATTGGCGGAGGACGGACTAATGGCGGTGGACGTCAAAGCCTTCGCAGCTTGAATTGCCTTGTAGCGCTTTCCCCGAGCTTTCCGCCCGCCTTTATCTGACAGGTAATCGTGCTCGATTGTTACGATTGACATTCGAATTTGGTGCGTAGGCGCATATATCGATGCAGGGCTATTGTTGCTCTGAATGGATCCGACTTGGATACATGCGTGTGAGATGCTTTACATTACATTAAGTGGGATTTATATATCACCTTTCTTATATTTACTTACCTAAAAGATCTATTGAGGTTTTCATATAAAAATAACGTACATTAAGTAAATTATTCGAAAATTAAATCTTATTATTAAAGATTTTTTTAGATTAATTACGTTTAAGTTAGACTTACTTATGTGATAGCAGATTCCACAATATTAATAAGTGCCCACTAACTTCAACGGTGGTGCCTCAAAGGCGCCACTCTCCAGGTGGGCCCGAATTAATTTCATGAGAAACTGACGAAGCCTAATGAATATAATAAGTAGGTGATTATAGTTCCTACTTAACTAAAACTGATACAAATTTTTTTATTTATAAGAACATTATTACTTTCTTTAAAATATTTATAATATTTTCGCTCTCCTTTTTGTACCGAAGACCTGTCTCCTATTAAGTAGTTTTAAACTACATATTTTAGGAAGATACCTAAAGATGATCTTAATTTTAAGCATACCTAGATGTATCTTATATATTTATGTGTATGTTTTTAATATTTATATATATTTTAATATCCAATGATTTATATGTATTTAGATTGTAATGTATTATTATACTTATAACATTTATATTACTTGTTTACACCGTGAACAACCCTAGTTCTTGTCCAGTGCATTTGGGTCCATCCAAAGGTTGCCTGGAAGAAATCGCAGCCAGCGATAAGGCCGCCCATTGTATGACTTTTAGTACATAAGTTTTGTACCTATTTAATGTATCACATGGTGTACAATAAAGTATATATAAATAAATAAATATCTTCATTCTTATTTTATGAAAAATAATTAATATTTTTATAAAAAATTCTTAAAAACTACACATTCGTAGCTGACAAATTGTGATTGTAAAATAAGCGTTTTTAACCAGCAGTAGAAAGTAGGGTAATATTTTTTAACTTGTTAATTAATTAAAGTTAACAATTAAAGGGTCAGTGTACTCATCGTTGTGAACAATTTTGTGACGGGAACAACTCTAAAAACGCGTACAGCGTATACACAACCATCCTAGTCTTCAATCCAACTTGAAGTAGAACTAAGCCGACAACCGTAAAAACCTGAGCTACTCATTAATTTTGACGGTCTGACTTTCATAATTCGGAGTGAGCAAGAAATTCAAAACAGTTGCGTGCAATGCCAACCTAAAAATGCAACCCACTGAAACGTTCAAAGCCCTTTCCAAATTGTTGCGAAAACGTGCTACTTAGAACATAATGTTAAAAGTCAATTCTATCAACTAAGGGGTCGTCCTAGAAAATCATGTGCAGATATTGCATTTTATTTAACTTGGCTCTTTTTTACAAAAATGGTTTTGTAAGCATACCTCTTTATTTTGTTGCTGCATATTTTGTCCGAGTTATAAAATCAAACTGAATAAGTTCCTATTATCAGACATAGGTATGTACAGTCAGCAACGAAAGTAGCTGAACACTATGAAATCTTCAAAACGCTTTAAAATCTTTTATATTCAGAATTCACTGACTCTTGAAGGCAGTACAAATTCTCATAATAGAGGACAATTATATATTTTACCTTAGTCAAAATCTAATGAATAGTTTTGGTACTGTGATGTTTTTAAACTTTCGTCGTGTTCAACGACTTTCGTTGCTGACTGTACCAACCTTATATACCTTATTAACGAGTAACGAACACACTGAAAAGTAATATCACGGTAAAGTTATAATGTAGGTTAAAATAATATTTTTCTGTTGAACATTCCGGAGATTCCTCTTTATAGCAAGAACATAATCAATGAACATTCACCATATTAAACTACCGGAGTCCAGAGAATACTTAGGTAACGTAACTAATAATTATACAGACTATCTACTAATAGCCAACGCAGACAACTAAATAAGATTATATACTAGCTAGTTACGGTAAAAAATCACAAAAAGTATAGGTACCTAATATACGCTTGGTGAAGGAAACCATTATGTAGAAACCTCTCAGGCTTGCAGCCTTTTTTTTTAACTAGCCTACTTTGTCCCACTGCTGGGCAAAGGCCTCAGCCTGCGAATACTAAATTGTAGCCTAACCGTGCCTAGTAGTGGGACATCAAATCGGATAATGAACATTATTTTTACCCGACTGCCGAAGAAGAGTTATAATGTATGTCTGTTCCTATGTCCGGTCGTAACTACTCAACGGCTCCAACGATTTAGGTAAATGACACCTCATTAGATTCGTCTTGATGGCACGAGTGGAACACGAAATAAAAAAAAAACGAAATTCCAACATCACAGAGCTTGTTTTTAGATGTTAAGTTAGTACTTTTTACGCAGCCAGGTTTTTTGTTTCATTTAATAATTGTTTTTTATTAATAATTTAATATCTTTTCTATGCTAATTTAAATGACTGATTAACATTTTCTTTATAGTTTATAGCAACCGAGCATACGAGCCACCTGACGGTGAATAGTCATAGCCACCCATGAACAGCTGCTACACCAGAGGCGTTGCTGACCTCGAAGCCACCCAGAGGAGAAACTGATTGTTTGAACACCTTTGTGTCTGATCGACAGACTGCGACATAGGGTGGGTTGTCAACCAGTCAGATAATAAAGCTAATTGTCAGAGCCGACGCTTAACATAAACTTACGCCTCCATATGTCAAATTGTAATACAAATTTGACAAACGAAAGCGTTAGTTTACGCTTAGCGTCGTCTGATTATATAAGCTTAAGAGACCCTACTTTTCTCGCCTTAGTTTAGGAGATGCTGATCCGAAAGATAGTGAGCAATTTTATTTTTAACCCCCGACGCAAAAACGACGGGGTGTTATAAGTTTGACGTGTCTGTGTGTGTGTGTGTGTGTGTGTATGTGTGTCTGTCTGTGGCATTGTAGCTCCCGAACGGATGAACCGATTTTGATTTTGATTTTTTTATTTGAAAGGTGAATTAGTCGGGAGTGTTCTTAGCTATGTTTGATGACAATCGATCCAAGATGGCCGCCGCCACAAAATAGCGAATGACATATTTTTTCACAAATCCCTCAATATGGGTATCAAATAAAAGGGCTTAATTAGGAGAATACTATACACTATGATAAATTTCAAATCAAAGATGGCCGCAACCACAAAATGGAAAATTACATTTCGTGTCGGGGGTTTTCTAAATTTTTAATTTAGGTTATTTAACCCGCAAATACCTAATTGTACAAAAAAGATTTCGTATGTGAGAGACCATTATCATCATTAACCAATTAACTGTCCCAATGTTGGGCACGGGTCTTCTCCCAGTATAAGAGAGATTAGGCCATAGTCCACCACGCTAGTCTAATGCGGGTTGGTAGACTTCACATGCCGTAGAGAAAATCTCTGGCATGCAGGTTTCCTCTCGATTTTTCCTTCGCCGTTAAATCCAGGATAATTACGCTCATGATTTTGAAAAGTTAGAGGTGCTTTGGATACGAATTCGAGACCTTTGACTTGGCAGTCCAGTGGTCATCTCCCTAGGCTATCACTGCGATATATGTGAGAGATACTTTTACCTAACTATTATAAAGAAAAGATACATAAAGAACAAGCGACAAATATTGTATAATATTTTACTTCGTATGGGGATCAAACCTGCTACTTTTAACGCAGAAGTCTTACTCGACAAGTGCGAATCGTCGAATTTGGTGCGCAACTCGAAAACCTGCCCAAAGCCACCCGCAGTCTGATGCCGTCGAGCGACGCGACGTGCTCCACGCTGCGAACAACGGGGTCCCGCATCTCAACTGTATTTGTGACTTTCTTAATTAAATTAATTGTCCCACCTTTGTTACAGTTTAGCAATGAAAAACTTTGTTGTAAGGAATTGGTGAGCTCGTTAGTAAATTGTCGGTCAATGAAGCATTGAAAAAAATGTTATTATGTTCTTAATTCTTGAAAATAGGTTTTTCCTTTGTTGGTTGCACTGTACGAGGTTTTTTGGGCATTGCGGGTCTTTCCATAGATAAACCCCTGGGTACTTATTTAATTAAATTCCTAACTTAGAAAACCTTTAAATACCAACTTACTTCTTTCTTCTTCACTTCGTGGGTTGGCATACGAATACCTATCTATCATTAGTGGTAGCCCGAAATAGTCTGATGACCAATCTATCCTTTGAATATCAGTAATGCAATAAAGTAGGAATTGGGTTACGGAGGTCTGATGGCAGTTGCTTGGTGTAAACTATTGATTTTCAGCCGCATCTGGTGCTTTGACTGGAAGCCGGTCCCAACATGGTTGGGGAAAGGCTAGGAGGAAGAAGAATTCGTGGGAACTTCCGATCCATGCACAACTCGATGGTTTAGCCACAGCTCCAATCATGTCGTGTCGAAAAATTGGGAACCCTTTTTCCTTTTTTGGAATCCGGGGGCATGGCAGTGCCCGCCAAGACGAGCAAAAAAGCGGCACGGCCGTACCATACTTTTCTCGAACCAATTCAGGACATTTTGTATAGTAATTATGTAAAATCCACATCGATAGAAATGTGATACCACTTACCCTAATATCGAACATAAAATAATAAATGATTTTGTTTGGCCTGTTGTCGAGCGCAACCTACACTTGAAGTCCTGGTTTCGATGTTCGGTGAACTGGTGTTCATTAGTACCTACACCTCTGCCTAACCCTTCGGGGAATACAGGCGTGATGGTACACAGTATGTTGTGTTTTTATTCGCTGCTCGGTACATAATAAAGGCACGTGTCGACGAATAGCGTTCGAACCCACACAGCTGCTTGAATGTAACCCCAGCCCTACTGGTTTTTACTCTGCATTTCATTACAAATACCTATGAATTTGTTTTAATTAAAATGTTATTCTTAAAAGGTAAATACGTACTAATTATTTAACTTTTATGTTTTATTGCAGTTTTAGTTTACTATTAAATTGCTTAATATGGGTAAAAGGTTATTTAAGGTACGATGGAGGTGACTGTACACCGTGTGCTGTATCTATAGCAGCTGCGCCGAAATACTAAATAGACTACTTGAGTTTTTTGTAAGTAGGTATTTAGGAATAGGGTTGAGCTTTAAAGTTTTCTCACCTGTTGTTAAAAACGACTGTACACTGTACCATAATGATTAGCAGTCGGTATTATAGTCTACTGATGTCAGAATTGACGACCAAACCCTAGGTCTCTTCTATCTAGGGACTTCGAAAATTTAAGGACACTGATGCTAGGGCACAGTGCGGCGCGTTAGGCTCGCAGTGCGGTAATAACCACACTGCGAATTTTTTTCTGTGTTAACATTGTGTTCTGGTATGAAGGGAGGTAGCCAATAAAATTACTAGAAAATAAATGAAAATGAAATTACCTACTAAATTACTAGTAGATGCTGTCTTGCTGGTGTCTATAAGCTGCGGTTGTCGCTTATCACTTTACCAAGCGGCCCAATTAATGCTTGCTTGAAAAATTAAAAAAAAATACGCAACGTTTTTTGGCATGATTGGTTATTATTGTCCCTGATCCTTACTTCAGTCTATAATATTACCTGTCATACAAAAATGTCTAATTATACTATGGCGTACTCCCGAGTAACATAAACAACACGTTTTACAACTTGCACGGCAGGACAGGCGGCTAATCGCTCCCTTTTGTTTCCTTTATTCTCAGATCCGCAAAAGAAAGAGCCGCAGGCGCCGGAGAAAGTTAACGTGCCGTGACCGGACCGTTTATTTATTGACTTTTATGATTCGACTCGGATTATTTCTATTTGAAATAATCCGATTGGATTTTAGCTATTTTTCGTTGCTGACTTTTTTGTCTCAAGGTTCTTCGTAAGTTCGTACAATCTAAAGTCAACTTGTCCTGGAAATGTAAGGAACCGTGGACGCACTCGTCTATGCGATTCCTATTGCGAGTACCAAAAGTGACCATTTATAACAACCAACCTGATGAAACTTTACGCCCAACTCTCTGACAGCGATTCAGTGTCAAATTGCGTCACTAATGCTCATTTCATTCGTTTAAAATCGACACCATTTAATCATTACGTTCTGAGTCCACGGGGTGCAAGTGCATGGTTCTTCAGGGAAACAAGCGTGATGGTAATAACGTAACCCTCCTTTGCAGCAACTGCGCAGAGAGAAGGTTAGTCAAATTAGATGCTTAGGTTGTCTTATAAGTAGGGTACTATTACCTATTATGTGCCCTAAGTAGTTACCATAATGAACTGTCACCTTAATCCCTTAATACAATTAACGTTTTCATAAATATGTGGGAACCCTATCAGTCAAGAGCTTATATTATTCTCACATAGGAAGGTACATCCATTTATTAGCTAAGTACGCCCTTAGTCACGCGTTCCTTATAACTCATTATCTACGTTCTGCAGTTCAGTGATTAGCTTCCGGTGATTAGGGATGAGTAACCGAATACCGGTCATTGTGGGACAGTGATAGGGACAATGCTTGTACAATCTGATAAGTGATAAGGCATGCGTGTAAGCTTTGTAGGTACTTAGAAGTGATAACCCTGATTAATCACTATTTGAAAGCTAGTTACAGTTTAGTCAGTGAATAAGTTTGTAGGATACCATTCTTGAGTATAATTACCTAATAGGTAAGTGGACTGTTTATTTATTATTTTGGTCTCCTAATAAAGAGCCGATCAATAAAAACATAATTCAAATCTTAAAAAAATAGTTATAGGTTATAGGTATTTTAATTTTATGCTAGACAGAGAGCGCACTATACTGACAAAATGACGTCAAACAGTCCGTACGCCTTAAAAAGTCTAAACTAACACTTGTTTTGCGGAAAAGGAACTTGTACACACAGTACACATACCAATAGTTAGTATTATTTGTGGATTTAGTCTGCTCTGAGGCGCCTCAAACCACTTTCAATCTATACTAATAAAGCTAAAGAGTTTGTTTGGTTGAACGCGCTAAACTCAGGAACTACTGGTCCGATTTGAAAAATTCTTTCAGTGTTAGATAGCCTGTTTAACGAGGAAGGCTATAGACTATATGTCATCACGCTACGACTAAAAGGAGCTGAGTATAAATTAAAAATATTCCAAAAACAGGAGAAAAATTTCAACTTCTACGGGAACGAATTCGCAGGCTAAGGCTAATCAAGTAATATAAGTGTAACTAAATATTATTTAATAAGAAATATCATATAATACTTTTTAATTTTTTTAAATTTCCTTGTAAATAAAACTGTGTACATTTTTTATGAGAATCCATATGAAAATCCTGTAACCATATAAAAGTATTTAAAGTATTTTAAAATCGCGTGGACACGTACACACTAATATATTTGAGTCTGTGTCCACCACTGTATATGGCTACATTGCGGATCCACACGCCCCTTACGCGTTTTCCATATTCATGAATCTTTTTCTGAATAGCAGCCTAACCTTCTTTGGAACCCTGCTTAAACATGATGTTTATTTTGTTGTAAAGTAAATAGCTTAGTATAAGTATGTAGGTATTATTTTTAACCCCCGACGAAAAATCGACGGGTGATAAGTTTGACGTGTCTGTGTGTGTGTGTGGCATCGTAGCTCCCGAACGGATGAACCGATTTTGCTTTTGTTTTTTTATTTGAAAGGTGAATTAGTCGGGAGTGTTCTTAGCTATGTTTGATGAAAATCAGTCCAAGATGGCCGCCGCCACAAAATAGCGAATTACATATTTTTTTCACAACTCCCTCAATATATCGTCATCAATAGTATCAAATGAAAGGGCTTAACAAGTAGAATACTATACTACACTATGATAAATTTCAATTCCAAGATGGCCGCCACCACAAAATGGCAAATTACATTCCGTGTCGGGGGTTTTCTAAATTTTTAATTTAGGTCAGGTTAGTTCTGAACGTGGACTAAGTCGAATAATTAGCAGAGGTATGCAAGAATCGAAGCAAGTGGCGTTCTGGAGTTTCTGCTTGTTACCATACCGTGCATAAGTGTAATGTAGTAATAATAGTGTAATGTATGTATGTAAAAAAACAAATAATTAGATTAAAAAATGTATATATAATAATACGCTCACGCAGCCTTCCCACAGACACATGCAGACACTGCCATTCTAGCCCAGAAACTATCCAACACATAACGTCCGCCTGCAGATCCCTCGCACAATCCGATTATAAACACCGGCATGACCAAGTAGCTTCAATAATACACCAACACCTAGCACATATATACAACTTTATAGAAAAAAAGACCCCATACTACAAGTATAAACCAGATAACATACTAGAAAATGATCGTTTCCGAATATACTGGGATAGAACGATCATCACGGACAAAACCATTCACTTCAATAGACCGGATATCACACTATTTGATAAAAATAACAATACTGCCTCAACATCAAACAACAACATCCAAACCACTATAGCCCAAAAACTCACCAAATATCAAGACTTAGCAATAGAACTAAAACGCCAATGGCGAGCGAAGCCAATACATATAGTACCAATCGTTATCTGTAAGCTCTTAAGCTTACAGCGCAGTTTAGAAATTTTACAGGCCCCCACAGAACACACATTGCAGTTACTCCAAAAAGCGGTGATACTCAACACATGCCGAATAACTCGCAAATTCCTCACAACTTCATCCGTGTCTTCTGCCTACACCATCACCTCATCACCCTATTCATGCTTGGCTACGGCCCGTATGTTTAGGTCATTGTTACCCCTCGAAAGCGAGAAAAATTATATATATGTATATACCCGATAATAATAATATTAAAATAACAATAATAATATGCATTTTCTTTATGGATTTATGTTGCAATACCTTGATATGGAAACCATTTTTTTTTACAGAATGTTTATCATCTTGCCTATGTCATTGTGGATAAAAAGTTAGAAAGTATAGATTGCCAGCTTGTAAATAATTCCTTCTAATGAGGAAATCTAATCAAGATGGCCTACCCTACTGACCTAGTAGTTCTATCTGTATCAAGTAGCGCGACTGCTAGGCTTGAAGTTCTGGGTTTAACCCCTCTGAGAAAACGAGCGTAATTTTATGTTTTGTTATAATAAGTAGGTCAATTTCAGATACCTAGTATGTTTTTTGCGAAACAAACGAATTCATTCTGATTCTAAAATCCTTATCACCTAAGAAACAGCAATCTCATGCGTCATCTCTGGAACTACCTCACTTTTTTGACATAAAAATAAAAGAGAAATAATTATTATTAGTGGCAAAAAGCAAAATTAATAAAACAGGGGTAAAATCATACTAGCTCTTGTAACACTAGAATAATGTTACAACTGACAAAAATAAACAGTACTTTTAAACAAAAGCTCAATAATTTAGTTTTTTATACGAAAAAGTAAAAACTTATAAACGTCTCTAATAATACAAGTTTTTATGGGTTCAGATAAAATATAATTGTGATTGTAAGTGGTATTTAAAAAATAAAAAATATCGTTACTGTCACCATTGTCAATATTTGTCTTGTCAATGGCAACACCGAAAAAATGTCAAAATAACAATTTTCTACCCGAAGGGCTTCTCTGAAAATAAATCGTAATTCTAATGAAATCAATTGTTATTTGTTAGCAAATATGATTTAACAACTGGTTTATAGTGCTTTACAGACACCAATAATGTTTACTGTGTGATAACTTTGCTTGTAACGATGCATCGGTGCAGCTTGATATCCTGACAGATTGACTGGAAAGGGAAACAAAGTAGTTGTACGAAAATATTTGTGTTGCGTGCGGTAGGATCGGTTGAAGATGTTTTCGAAGTCACTAACGAGTAAGGATACGTTCTTGGAGCAGACGAAAGCGGCCCGAGAGGAGCGCGCGCTCGAGAAAAAGCGAGACCAGTCCGCTGTAAAAATACAGGCCATCGTAAGAGGGTGGCTCGCGCGGCGGAGATTCATCAAACGCATACTGTTAGTATTACATTATTTTCTAATATATAATATTTCAAGAGTACAAGCTCTCTCCATCATAATCATTAAACATTTTCAAATCACTCTAGTATACATTTCTATACCTTTAAACATAATAATAATAATATTGGTACCACTAATATCAGTTATCTATGTATTCATTGCAACTATTGTCACCATTACACATCCTCTCTATGATGATAAAGTATCAACTTTATATTATCACTAGCTTCCCGCCAGCGGCTTCACCCGATTTGCAATATTTTTCGTTGCTACTCTGCTCCTATTAGTCATAGCGTGATAGTATATAGTCTATAACCTTCCACGATAAATGGGCTATCTAACACTGAAATAATTTTTCAAATCGGTCCAGTAGTTTTAGAGCCTATTCAATACAAACAAACAATCAAATATTTCCTCTTTATATTATAAGTTTAGATAATGTCACCTCAAAATAACATAGTATTTCTTCTATAATGTCTGATTACTTTTTCAGAGATGAATATGACCAGACTCTTCCAGAAGCTCCAACTGATGGTTCAAAGGAAGATGTCTCCCCTCAGTCCATTGACCTGATTCCAGCCTTAGAAGTCTACCGTGTTACATGTCGACTGTTTCTTGTATTCAAACAGCAAAGAGACCGGAAAAGATTTGAAAAACTGTGCAAGTACATTGTGCAAAGCTTACACTCTGAGTCTGTTAAGCTGTCATATGTTGGTGTCTTCCTAAATAAAGAATACAGGTATGTTGATATAATTTATAGTAAAATATTGTTAACTTTGCAATACTGCCATGTTTGTTGAGTTTTTAACAATGAGCCAATTGAACGCTAACTCAGTATTTTTCAGATCACAATTACAAATTAATGTTTTTAAATTAGGTTATTGTTAAAACATATGTTTTTACTGACTTTTACTGTATAAAGAGTAGTACTTCCTGTTTATTATATAAGCTTTAAGCAGGTATTCACTATAATCTATATGTAACATCTGTTATATAGTCAGTTTCAGTGGAATACTGAGTACTTTGTTTTTAAGAGCAGCTATAATATTGTAAGGAACTAAATTTCTACTTACAACATAAAAATTATACAATGCTTTGAAGACAAAGACAAATGTCCCTCAAGAGCTATATTTATTTTTTCAATTCTCTCATTCTCAATTTTTATATATCAATTATCATCAGGTCCTAACTATAATGACTGGTTTCATTATAGTCTCACTCAAAACAGTTATTTGGATGACCTACAGGTAACAGTGGGTCTGGTTGTTTGTTTGTAAATGCACTCTGAGAGTTAAAAAATTATCATTTTGAAACTATCTCTGTTTTAATGACACATAAATATTTCTAGCCTCCGCTGGATATGTCACATCAAGGATCTCCTGTTCAAATGCTGCTTATACATCGAGGAACTATTGCCAGAGTCTCCAGTAGACATGCAGAGCATCCTCATCCACCTCCACACTCTAGTGGCCTTCACTGCTACCAACACATGGGCACTCACCCGACTGAAGAATTTCGAGAAATTAAGGGGAGGCATGGCCCAGCTGTGTGCCAACATTATGGGCTCACTGTTCCATAAGGGATATTATTTGACATTAAAAGTAAGTTATCATCTACTATATAAAAATAAGTCAGGTTTTCCTTCCTGACGCTATAACTCCAGAACGCACGAACCGATTTCCACGGTTTTGCATTCGTTGGAAAGGTCTCGGGCTCTGTGAGGTTTATAGCAAAGAAAATTCAGGAAAAATTTCAACAGAAAAGCGGGTTAAAAAGGTTATCAAAACCACGCGGGCGAAGCCGCTGGCGGAAAGCTAGTTGACTTCTAATATTCTATCCACTCCACAGTTGTACAATTGTATTAGAACCAGTAAAACCAGTTAGAAAATGTAAAGATACTGTCTTCTGCTTTTATATATGCCAATTGCTACATTAAATTTGTTTTTTTCCTCATAATATGTTATATTATAAAGTAAGTTGTGGTTAGTCACATTCTGGCCATGGATGTATGTCAATTAAGGACTTGAATGATAACTGAATTTAAATTGTTACAATTAAAACTACTCTACTCACACAAAATAACTTTACGATGTTGCAAGATATTTATATATTCAACTAGCATCATAACAAAATTATATAATATAGCTTCCCGCCCGCGGCTTCGCCCGCGTGGTCTTATAATTTTTTCCCCCGTTTTTGCAACATTTTTCATTACTACTCCGCTCCTATTAGTCGTAGCGTGATGATATATAGCCTATAGCCTTCCCCGATAAATGGAAAGAATTTTTCAAATCGGTCCAGTACTTTTTGAGTTTATTTGTTACATACAATAATACAAATCTTTCCTCTTTATAATATTAGTGTAGAAAAGTAATCAATTTGTTGTTCCTATGTATGTATAAGATGTAATGATAATAAATTATGTACAACGATAAGATCCTTTACAGAAGCATAATAATGACTTCTATCAACTATTTCATAGTTTCAGGATTTTAAGTCAGCAAGAATTCTTATATGTATAAGTAATGCTCTTTTAGTATATTTCCTTTGTGTACCTATTTATATAGTCTAATTGAAATAACAATATTTCAATTTCTTTTCAGAGACCTTTATATGCTGAAGTAAAAACCATTTATTATATCATAAATGATGAAATCTTTCGTTCCAGTCCCTACTCCTCCGTGGGCTATGTCGCGAAAAGATCTACTTGAAGAACGTATCTCTGACCGCGATCCTGACGCTGTCGCTGCGCCCGCTGGTGTCCGCGCAGTTCTCGGAGAAGCTGCTCACCATGTACATCATACAGATCCTGTCGGTACCCACCCTCGTGTACCACATGCAGCAGATATCACCTGAAGTAAGAACCACAACTTAATAAATATCCTGTAATTGTATTTTTTTAAATAAATACTTATATTTGTTATTGACTCATTCTGATGTCAGCAAAACAATCTACAGAACTTTCAATGTCCTCCTAAAGACACATACACACACTCACAACTTTTTCCTATGGGTGTAGGAAGAAAATACAGAACGCCACTTCCTTGATTCTTTCATAATTCTTTTCTTTCGCTTTATCCACATTCATACATCTTGTCCTGTCACGTCATATACACGTGCTGTTTGCGAGCACTAAACTTGCCTTTTATGATGGGCCTCACCGATAATGTTGGTGTATGGTTAGTTGGCCTTTAAGGCGTCACTGTCACTGACATTCGCCTTATTTAGTTCCTTTTGTTAGTTCCAACATTCGTCCTCCTAAGTAAATTGTTGCATTTTCGCAAGTCAAAAATGCCCAATGTAAATTCAGTGCAATAGTCCAAGGCACATCTGGAGTTTTCATTAGCATATTATATTTCTGGTGTGTGGTGTGCCAGGACTGTAGTAAGTGGAAATAAAAAATCAATACAGTCTCTGCCTACCCCTATGGGAAACAGGCGTGAAGTTATGTATGTATGTATTATATTTCTAAGTTATTCATAATGTCTTTTGCACGACAGTTGTGAGGTGGTTTTGAAGTTACCATTTGAATGCAAATCTACAAACACAAAAAGGTTAAATTCCTAAAAATACTAAAATTGCAAAGCAAGATTGGAGATACAAAAGAGAGGCCTATAACCGAGTAAAACCTGGCTGATGATGATGATGACTAAAAATAAGCACTAAATTTCTGATTCCAATAACTTGAATATCCAGCTTATAAACCAATATTTCCGCAGTCAATGTCCTCGTTCCGCTTGTACTCGATGTTCGACAAATGCCTCGAGTTCCTGAGCACGGACCAGAACATGCGCATAGTGTTCAACACGCTGGAGGGCAACTACGCGCTGTGTCTGCTCGCCAACCTGGTGCAGATGGCGCATTCGGAGCGGGACCATGCACAGATTGAGTCCTACCATCCCACTTTGGTGGTGAGAATGTGTTTTTGTTTTTTTTAATCGTAGAGATGATTGTATTGTCCAGAAAATATGGTTAAAATACGGAAAAAAACATATTTCTCAAATATTGAAATCTTGATCGATTTTTTATCCCGGGAAATCCATTTAGTGCAAATTTTATCGAAAATCGTTAGAGCTGTTTTCGAAAACGTGATTATGATATATAATATATTTTTTCTCATATTATGATAGGATGTGATTTAAAGTTTAAACTCTTCACTCTTCTTTTTCATAGCTTGTTGTTTCACGGTTCCTCGACTCCTGTCAACAATACGTTGTCTGCAAAAAAGGCAACCTGAGCAACTGGCACCCGATCCTGGGCTGGTTCTCGCAGAGCTTCGACGCGTACCTACCCCCAGCCATGGGGAACATTCGCACCCAGCTGTCGTTGCTGTGGGGAGCGCCGATGCTAAAGAAACTGTTGGCGACGCCTCTGAAAGAGATGATGGATGCAGGCGTCTTCGGGGAGGAGGGCGCGGGGCCCTCGCAGCCCTCCACCCCAGTGCAGAGTAATAACCCTGCTGCCATCATTAGACGAGCTATTGAGGCTAGAACTAATAGGTGAGTGACTAGATCCAGACAGATTGAGGACCCTTAAAAGTTACCCCTTACATTTTAATGATTAACTAAATTAATATCCTGCCATTGATGTTTTTTTATTATTATTAAATATTATCGATTAAACTCTTCACTTTTGTAGTCTTTTAACCAATGAAAAACCGAAGGATGTTCTATGTTCCACTGTATGTTCAACAATTTCTCTATCAATTATGGTCTAATTTTGACTAGCTAAGTCATATGCCTGTATATTACTGATCTAATCGTGGTTGAATGCAAAATTGAAGATATGATAAAAAATGGCTGTGCGACTGCCTCCTAACCATTTAATTCAATTAAAAATACTGTCCCCTTCATAGATCGAACGCCAACAAAAACTACAGAAAATTAGGATCTCCAGACTGCACCAAAATGGCTCTGATATGTTCCATGTACCATACGGCACTGCAGACTATGACGCAAGTCAAACTTGATATACTTACAGGTTGGTTTTGAATATTATATAATTCCTATTTAAATTGGAGAGTAGGTACAAAGAGTAGATTGCCAGAGATCCTTCTAAGGATGCGCTATGCTGGCAGCATTCCCTTAAACTGTTGACGCAGCGAATCCTCCTTTGTTGTAAACGTCCACAGGCTGCGGTAACCGTCTACCATTAAACAGGCCTCATGATTGTTTGCCACCCTTGTGGCATAAAAAAAAAATGATTATAGATTTTAGTTTACTGTGTATCTGTGTGAGACATAGGTATAAATTTAGTTCATTTAGTTATAGGGTAAAGAAAGGCAAGTGTGTAAGACATATTTTTTTTTGTAAATTTTACAGGGTTATGTAATCAAGATGAAATATTATACTCGTTATGGCTATTCTTATGCTCGTTGGGACCAAACTGTGGGTTGAAGTCATTCCTTGATCTCTTAGCGGTTAACACGAAGACATCTGCGCCGGAGTTCCAAATGTTGATACTATTTGCCGACTGCATGACGCATTATATCACGTGAGTACTATATTTTTTGTAAATAAGTAACACCAGCACGCCTGAACATAGAGGTGTATTTTGGTACACCAAAAGTTTGCATGCTTAGTTTGTATGTTTACATGTAATGGGCGGAGAGTCTAGTATACTAGCTTCTTCTTGTGACTTGTTCTTCTTCAACTGCGTAAAATAGTTACTGTCACCCTTATTGCACCCCATTTAGGTCTAAATTACAGAAATATTTATTTCAACCCTTATTTCGACAAAAGTAGCCTATGTATGTCCTTCTTCAAGGTCTAATCTATGTTTGTAGCAACTTTCATCAAAATTAAGCAGTTTGTGATAATATTTAACCAGATTTTGGTTTTATTTTCAGTATACTAGACGATATGGAGATGTATGAGCAACAGAAACCATTCAAGTTACAAGACTTTATCAGCATGTCGCAATTCCTCAACATGTTTGTCTACAAGTCCATTATGGGACAGTTATTTGGTAAATATCTTCAGAAAATAATTTGCATTAGTAGCCTCACAATTACGATATTGGAACTGAATGTGAATTTTAGTAGTAGAAATATCCAAGAATTCTTGTGACGTTCTTTCTTCTAGTTTCTGCCGACCGCTATAGAATTTATTAATTTATCACTTCAACATCTTTTAATCAACACCTCGCTCGCAGATAACCTATATTTTGGTCTGCTTTTTATTACAGTGCTATTTACAACAGTCCTAGCGAAACAGGTTTTATAAAATCCTATTTCTTTTTGATAGAAATTAATAGACATATTTTTATTCTGGGTTTGAAATTAATTTAAACCACCATTTTGTAACAATTTACCACACTTATCCAATGATAAATTCAAATTTGCTTTAAGATTAACTTTGCATTATTGCTATAATATTATAGTACTTTTCCAACAGATCTCAAAACAATCCAAAGCAACGAGTTGTTCAGCTCGCTCCACACACTCCTACTAGTTTTGTACCGACGCGACTGCCGCCGCTCATACACGCCGGCCAACCACTGGCTTGTGAGAGAAATACGCGAAGGACAGTTCATGGCCGACCTCGAGAAGGGCAAGAAGCCGCAACAAGTAAGCAAAACTATTTAAAGAATACCTCTGCATTATTCTCTTAAAATATTTTTATTGGACAATGTATCCCATTGTTTGGAACAAATCATAAAGGGCCGGTTTGTTAAACAAATTCTCGATGGATTGCTTACTAAAGATAGAATTTTGACATGATTTGTATGGACGTAAAATCCTGTTAAAATCAAGTAAGCAAATCTATCTACATTAATTTAATATAGAGCCCGGCCGTTATTAACTATGTGCAATAACGTTATTCTCAAGGGCCACTCAGGTACAGTCGCATAAAAAATATATTACAAAAAATTATGTTTTTGCATTGAAACATATGATTCGGTATCTAGACATGCATTGGAAAAATCGGGATAACAGGAGTGTGATGGCACACGAGTACCGCAACTATGCCCAGCTATTTTTTATTGTGAAATTATAATGGTACAATGCTTACCGGCGTTCATATTTAGAGAGGTTTAGTACATAGACATACAGTGTACATAAGACAATATATTAATTATTTTCAGGTGCTAGTACAGAAAACCCCTCACATGATAGCGCATGGAGAACGCGTTAGATTATTTAGACGCGCTGTTGCCGATGAAAAGGTATTTTAATATAATGTATAATAGTCATAAAAAAAGTACAGTTCTCGCCAAACTTATTGTCCGGCTGGAAGCTGGCATGAGCTTAACTTGTTCCTTTTGTATACAGAAAATAGATTTTGTTTAGTGCTCAAAATAATGTTGGAGATGTGTTGGTGCAGGTGGTGCTGGGGCTGACGGAGCGCGCGTGCGGCGGGCGCGCCACGCTGGTGACGGTGCGGCGCGCGCGCCTGGTGGAGGACGGCTACCGGCAGCTGGCCGCGCTGCCCAGCCGCGCGCTCAAGGCCGCCGTGCGCGTGCGCTTCGTCAACGAGCAGGGGCTCGACGAGGCCGGCATCGACCAGGACGGCGTCTTCAAAGGTCACACAACACTCATATCACGCACAGATACCAACAACATTCAGCCTACGGTTTATTATGTGGAAAAGATTTACTAAATCATCTGCCAAATGAGGAAATGACAAGCGAGTATAAACTTACGTTTCTTTGCTACCGCTACAGTAATTTTGAAGTTGCAGATCAAAAATCTGTCGATTTCCACTCAAGAACTCACAAGTCATATAAAAAAAGACTATACTTTTTTGACAATTATAAATATTTCTTTTCTTTTTTGTAATACCAACACAATAAGAAAAATATTCTAGCAATCTGCAATTTTTGAATGATCTTAGAATTCTTGGAGGAGACGATAAAGCGCGTGTTCGACCCGTCGCTGAACCTGTTCCGCGTGACGAGCGAGGAGCGGCTGTACCCCTCGCCCACGTCCTGTCTGCAGGAGAACCACCTGCAGCTGTTCGAGTTCATTGGACGAATGCTTGGGAAAGCCGTCTATGAGGTCAGATATTTTTTAATGTTACTAGCTTGAATTCAAATGCAGTAGTATTGAAGCGCAATATCGTTCGATCGTGTAGATTTGTGCGAGTGAGAGTGAATGAAAGGATATGTCAAATTCAGTTGACATTAAAGAAATCGGTCTATGGTTGTAACGAATGTCGGTGCGTGATACTTTGTTTAAAGGAAAAAATAATATAACCGTAGTCAACAGTGAACATTTGTGCTTTTTATTTTTCCTGCCTCAATCCCACGTGTATAACGAAAACAGAGGACCTGATGAGACCATTTTATTTCTGTCTACACAGGGCATAGTGGTGGACGTGCCATTCGCGTCGTTCTTCCTGAGCCAAGTGCTGGGACAAACTCACCAGGCGCTGTACAGCTGGATCGACGAGCTGCCCTCACTGGACCGCGACCTCTACCGCAGTCTTACGTACATCAAACACTTTCAGGTATGTATCTATACTATACTTTAATAATCTATGTAATAACTAGCTGTCCCGGCAAACGTTGTTTTGCCATATAGGGGTGGGTCACCCTTATCATTTAGGGGGATGAAAAATAGATGTTGGCCGATTCTCATAGATACCGGATAAGCACAAAAAATTTCATCAAAATCGGTCAAGCCGTTTCGGAGGAGTATGGCAACGAAAACTGTGACACGAGAATTTTATATATTAGATATTATGAAGAGGAAAATTTTTATTGTTTGCTTGTATTGAAAAGGCTCCGAAACTACTGGACCGATATGAAAAAATATTTCAGTGTTAGATAGCCCATTTATCGGGGAACACTATAGGCTATATACCATCACGCTACGACTAATAGAAGCGGAGTAGCAATGAAAAATGTTGCAAAAACCGGAGAAAAATTCATAAGACCACGCGGGCGAAGCCGCTGGCGGTAAGCTAGTTACCCATATTTTAATTTAAACTTTATGTCCGTGTCTTTGAGGGTTATACAACGAGCATTCGTAAAAATGCAACAAGTTATATATAACTTTTATATACTATACACACATGCCTTTTCTCTTTCATTTCAGGGCGATATATCCACGTTAGAGCTTACGTTTTCAGTAGACGAAGAGAGGCTTGGAGAAATAGTAACCCACGAACTTGTCCCCGGCGGCAGGGCTGTTCCAGTTAATAACGACAACAAGTAAGTCACAGTGTGTCAGACTAAACGAAGTATCATTTATATCCACTGTCTAGTATCCACGGCACCTCTGCTTAGTTTGGGACCCAAAATGTTTATTTTGGATATAAACTAAGACCCTGTTTGGAAAATGCCGCTCAAATATAAAGTTACTTTTAAGTATCCATTTTTTGTAAAATTATAAAGATCAAATCTACAAAAGTACTCATCTAAATGACTATAAAATGTTTTGCCAATAAGCAATAAAGTGGCAACATTATTGTTTTTGATTTGAATGTGTAATGTAGCCCACGAAGAAATAAAACCAGTGATACCAATGATTTGCTGGCGTCTACTTACTTTCTCAGCCGGCCTTACGTTTGCTTGCATCTTAGTGCAATAAAAAACTAAACAAAACTTACTTTATATAAGTACATAGTATTATTAATTTCCGTTATTTTGTAAATTTTCTAACTTTGTCTTGAATATTTCAGAATAAACTACATCCACTTGATGGCTCACTTCAGGATGCACACACAGATCAAAGACCAAACCAACGCCTTTATCAAAGGTTTCAGAACTATCATAAATCCAGAATGGCTGTCACTGTTTTCTACACCTGAGGTAAGATTATACGACTATACATAATTGTAATGAAACAGCATAACGGAAATTAGCTATTTCTTTAACTTTTGAGATGATTGGTGAAAATATACGAGACTTTTTGGATTAAATATGTAAATCTATGAGGCATAGATACCAATGATGTCATGATAATGTGCTGTTTAGTTCAAATCTGTGCAAGAATCGTACTTTACTTCCTTTTCCAAGAGACCTCTTGGAAGGTTGAAACTAGAGTATGCTTTATTATATATTTTCATTGTTCAATAAATAAATATGTGTATATTTAATATTGTTTGTGTAGCTGCTGTATTATTATTATGAGAACAAACTTTATTCTCATAATAGTATTAAGAACATAGATTTTCAAATTCCATTTTTTATTTTTTTTTCTTTAAAGAAATAAGTATTTGAATTTGAAAAAAAAAAAACAAACTTATGTTATTATTTTACTCATACTATTTCGGCCAAAATCATAAACAAAGAAGAACTGCAAAGTAAACTATAGTTCCTAACTTTTTTTTCTAACTGTGGTTGTACAGCTACAACGTCTGATAAGCGGCGACAACGTGCCGCTGGACCTGCGCGACCTGCGGCGCCACACGCAGTACTACGGCGGGTTCCACGACTCGCACCGCGTCGTGTGCTGGCTGTGGGACGTGCTGCAGCGGGACTTCAGCGAGCACGAGCGCGCCATGTTCCTGAAGGTTATCTACACTACGTATTTTATTAAATCAAAAAGTTTGTATTTGTTCGGGCTAATATCCGAAATTACTGTTCAGTTTTTCATCAATAAAAAGTAAAGAGGGATTATCTAGAGTTGTAATAATGAAATCTTTCAATATAGCTACACGCTTATCATTTAATTACTGTAAATAATACCTACATCATTAACTATTTATTATTACTATGGAAACAAACCTGGAAATGGGGCATAAGTCAGCTGTTCCATACATTTCGGTGCACTTAATTCGACCCGGGAATCAAACCCAACCTCGAGTGAGCGTCGCGTTCGGGACCACTAGACCAACGAGGCAGTTTCATATAAATGATGATTGATGTTTATTTTGTCAGTTTGTGACATCGTGCTCAAAACCACCAGTACTTGGGTTTGCGCACCTCAAGCCACCGTTCTCGATCCGCTGCGTCGAAGTAGGTGACGACGAAGACACTGGCGACACCATAGGTACGTATACGGTTGAAGAAACCGAACATTTCCTGCCTACGATCATTACTCACAGCCATTGAAATTGGATGACTGAATTTTATTAGCTACCTATCAGTTTCGCACGGTGTAACTCGCGTTTATAAAATTTTTCAATCCTGTGACAATTTCCCAAATCCCAATTCAGTCCAATCTGTACAATGGTTAGAACTATGCGTTTCAGTCAGTCACCTTATTTTTTTCAAAAGCATACAAATACAAAACTACAGACGAGATTGTAATTTTTAAATACTCTGTTATGCTCTTTTCATTTTGTTCTTTATTTTTTCAAATAAATGTTATTAGTATATTGCATTATCACCCACGCATTGTCAGAAAGAACAACTCCACAAAGTGATTTCTGACACTTACGCTAAACACTACTTACTAGACATTGAAATAAAACTAATTACAAGTTATTTTTAATGAAGGAAAAAATCGGCGGGCGGGCAGGGTTCGAACCTGCGCCTTCTGGTTCGGTACACCAGACGCTCTGACCACTAAGCCACCGCTCGCCCTACTCGCCAGTCGAAATCTTCCTCCACATTCTAATTTACGTCTTACGGTGACGTGGCGCCATCTATTGTGAAGATGCTTCACAACCGACACGACTAACTTTACAGCTAGTTCAATGTCGTATGATACCGCCTTACCTATCAACTATCTTTTTGTATTTTTTTAAGCATTTTCCATGCTAAGATTACAAGTTATTTTTAATGAAGGAAAAAATCGGCGGGCGGGCAGGGTTCGAACCTGCGCCTTCTGGTTCGGTACACCAGACGCTCTGACCACTAAGCCACCGCTCGCCCTACTCGCCAGTCGAAATCTTCCTCCACATTCTAATTTACGTCTTACGGTGACGTGGCGCCATCTATTGTGAAGATGCTTCACAACCGACACGACTAACTTTACAGCTAGTTCAATGTCGTATGATACCGCCTTACCTATCAACTATCTTTTTGTATTTTTTTAAGCATTTTCCATGCTAAGATTACAAGTTATTTTTAATGAAGGAAAAAATCGTGAAGCATCTTCACAATAGATGGAAAATTGTGAAGCATCTTCACAATAGATGGCGCCACGTCACCGTAAGACGTAAATTAGAATGTGGAGGAAGATTTCGACTGGCGAGTAGGGCGAGCGGTGGCTTAGTGGTCAGAGCGTCTGGTGTACCGAACCAGAAGGCGCAGGTTCGAACCCTGCCCGCCCGCCGATTTTTTCCTTCATTAAAAATAACTTGTAATCTTAGCATGGAAAATGCTTAAAAAAATACAAAAAGATAGTTGATAGGTAAGGCGGTATCATACGACATTGAACTAGCTGTAAAGTTAGTCGTGTCGGTTGTGAAGCATCTTCACAATAGATGGCGCCACGTCACCGTAAGACGTAAATTAGAATGTGGAGGAAGATTTCGACTGGCGAGTAGGGCGAGCGGTGGCTTAGTGGTCAGAGCGTCTGGTGTACCGAACCAGAAGGCGCAGGTTCGAACCCTGCCCGCCCGCCGATTTTTTCCTTCATTAAAAATAACTTGTAATCTTAGCATGGAAAATGCTTAAAAAAATACAAAAAGATAGTTGATAGGTAAAACTAATTAGTAATTGAAACGTCAAGATGCCTACCACCTTGATCACCCGTGACCATGGACGCTGTAAAGGGTCCGAAACGTCGGGATTAAAATAATGTCAATATAACGCGATAAAATTCGTAAAAAGTAGTTTTATTTCAACTCCACAAAGATTCAAAACCAATTAGAACTTTTTGAATGAAAAAAAAAATCTTTGTGTTTCCAAACAGGCAGCGTAATCCGAGGATTTTTCACGATAAGGAAGAAAGACCCGCTGAACCGTCTCCCGACGTCGTCTACCTGCTTCAATCTCCTCAAGCTGCCTAACTACCAGAAGCGAAGCACTCTCCGCGACAAATTACGTTACGCCGTCAACAGCAACACTGGCTTCGAACTGTCTTAGTTCAAAGAACACGGAACCTATTGGATATCACATATTGCAAGTCTCAGCGAGACATGGGTGTTTAAACTGTATACGATTGTGACCAATTATCGGTCTACTACTCGATATAATAAGGAACTGCACACATTACAGCTCCTACTAGCTTAAAACGTGAGAAGTATTAGCTGGGCTCCACCCTGTACGTAGTTTGGCACTCAGAGTATCCTCATGTCTCGGTACTAAGACTGTATTAGACTCCTGGTGTGTAATGTAAATCCGCAATCGGATATTCCAAATTAAAAGGGATTGTTTCCCTAACGACAGTAGTCAGAATATAACCAAATCGCAGGGTAGGACGTTTTTTATTCGCAAAGACTTGAAATTATATATGAAGGCGGCAGTATGAATACAATATAATTCCTTTTCGTCACCAAAAATTAAGAAGTTAACCTTCAAACCATGCCAAAGTGTGGCAACATTTCTAAACAGGTACAAATTATTTAATACTCATGGGTTCTTAATAGAGTTACGCAGATTTGTGGCATTTTTATGCTTGCCACACTTCTACTAAGTTTTCAATGTGGATGGACAGCACTTTTTCACCATTTTATTCATTAAAATATTGCGTATAATGTAAAGAGAATGGGAACCGCAATTATACACATTTTTAACTAATAATAGTAGGTTATGGAAATAATACTACCAAATAAATCAACAAGAAACAAGGTTGGCACGGTAGAAATAATGACTGCAATGAATTCGAAATTATTCAGAAAACTAAACTAACTTAATTGTGAGATAACTATTACAAGATCAGTGTTTGAAAAGTAATTTAAACTACTCTAAAATAATGTGGAAAAAACGATCTCAAAAAGAATGTGAAATGAATAACACAAATAAATGCATATAAGGGAGTACACATAAATGACCAACTGCAACAAAATTTGAGGCTGTATAGCTATTGTAAATGTGTGAAATTATTTTGCATAGGTTATGTATTAAGAGATTAGCTTCACATAAATTGTGTGTGGTGTGACTGTTGCACGTAGCACACATTTATTCCACCTTTTATAGGCCAGTAACTTAATTTTACTCGTATGTACTAGAAATTGTGTTAAATCTATAGCTTAATCGAATATAAAAAAAAAGTTAATCTCCTCAGGGTCTGTAGACAAGTAGTAATCTAACTTTGAAATTATCGAACGAATAGAAAAAATGTGGGAGTTTATAAAATATGTAATTTCCAAAAAATTGGTTACGATAATATTCGACGTCTAGGACCCTGGTCAGTTTATAATACAAATTAGGCTGATATAACGACTGGTTTATTACAATTTAATTCGAAGCCTACATTACTGATACGAATTATTTATAACATTGTATAGTATGTAGAAGGGATGTACCTTTTAAACCTAGATCTCGTCTGTAAATGCGTATCTACCGTGAATTCTAAATAATCCAGTCCAACGTATAAATAGGTGTATATAGACAATAACGCATTAGATAACTTGTACTAATATAAAATGTTATTTTATTTAGTTATTTTTATGTATAGTACAATAGTTTCGGCTTGTTTTTAGCATTGGTTCTCACTAAATTATAACGTCATTTCATTGTTAAAAGACCCCATATTGTGACAAAGAAATGACTACAGTTATTGAATCGTGCTTATAATGTATTTTTTTATATGAAAACCGCAAACATCATATTTACAATCTTAACTGGGAAACTGTTGTTACCACCTAGTGGGAACTGGCTTTTTTTTATATCATAAAAGGTCAACATTAATATTTTGGCTCACTTGTTTTTTAAAGGGGGCATTTTTATTATAGTACATACAGCCATATCATGAAGTGACATCCAATCTATTATGAAGCTAATGCAAGAACTCAGACATCTGTAACTTAATTAGGTACAATGTTTTTGTTTTGTTACTAGCAAACCATCTAGATGTGACTTATGCTTCATCAATGTAATCTTCACTTAGTGTTGCACTATAATCATTAATGTTTTTCACCGTATTTTTACAATAAATATAAGGTCTCCAATAGATTTATTTCGCAATATTATCTAGTTTTTGTGTCCCTGTGTTGTAATTATTCATCTATATTCTATATAACATCATATTTTATTGTATAAAATTTATATTTCGTTGTTAATTTTGTGCAATTACTTTCAAACACTTTTATCAATACTGTATAGAATCAAACTGCAGAAAGTGTTTTTGTTAAATGTATGATTATAAGTATTTAAATTAATACATTACTGACTCAACTTTGCTGCAGTTGATAACTAACCAGTTGAACAAAGATAGTATTTTAGTAGTGTTTCCATTTTGATTGAAAACTTTTAAGTATTTACTAATAAATGTTTGCATCTAGACAAGGATCATTTTAAGGGATATTTTGTACTAGCCACGTAAAGATGTTGTATAACACAATGTGATTCTCTGTGATAAAATAATTGATATTTATTATTAGCGACTTTTATTTACCCATTCTTGGATTAAAACCCAATATTGTATTGATACCTTTTAGTACGAATTATCTCAAACAAGTGGCAAACAAGCATGTGGCCCGTTTGATGGTAGACGGTTACTGCAGCCTATTGGACCAAGAGCCCAGACATGCCAGACATACTTTATTTTCTAAAGCAAATGGCTGACCGCGGTCCGCATCCGGACCGCCCGACCCATTTTGTGCGGACCGCGAGAACAGCAACTTGCATGAACATCTCCAGGATGTCACTAGCTTGCAGCAATTTGATTCCAAACTTCAGACAGTCCGCAACAAAAAACAATTTTCTCATTAATATATGAAAAATTCCCATGTCATTTCCGTAATTACATTTGTTTAAAAAAAAATATTTCTAAATTATTAAAAGAAACAAAAAACCCGACTGCGTAAAAACTACTAACTAAAAATCTAAAAACAAGCTCTGTTATGTTGGAAAATGTATTGCAGGCGGGACAAGCAAAGAAACAATTTTGTTTATGAACGAACAGCTTGTCCCGCCTGCAATACATTTTCCAACATCACAGAGCTTGTTTTTAGATTTTTAGTTAGTAGTTTTTACGCAGTTGGGTTTTTTGTTTCTTTTAAAAATTGATTTTATTTCCTTCTTTTTAGTTTATAAATCATCATAGAATCACTAGATAGATCCTAAATGATGATTTAAAATATAAATTGATACAACTAAAGATCATTTTCAAAATCAGTTCGCACATTAAAGCATATTAGATCCGCCATATTGATTTTTTTAAAATTTCATGTACCCAGTGACAGTCGTGCCATTAAGACGAATCTAATGTCATTTATCTAATTCGGTTGAGCCGATAAGTAGTTACGACCGGACATAGGAACGGACATACATACATACATACATACGCGTCAAACACATAACCCTCCTCCTTAGGCAGTCGGGTAAAAAGGACCCCAAGGGTGATCCCTGTTGTAAAGGGTGAATAGTGTGGCTTCGGGTACTCCTCATAGGTACCTTAAATGCCAGCATACTTGCTAAGTTGGTAGAGTGAATTAACAGGTACCAGGTGAGACAGGTAATTAAAAATAGGACTTATTTTAAATTGTAAAGGCTAATTTTTAGATAATGTTGAATTGTTATTACAAAATAATATTACGCTTTGCTTGACACTCCGTTAGACATAACTTCCGCCAGACGCTCTCGTGTGTTTATAACTGCACTAGATGATTTTATTCTAAATCTTGTGCCACACACAAGATTTTTGTTTCAATTTAAAAAAAATTGGTAGAGTACGCTAAAAGGACATGTATCCAGCCAGTGCCGTAAAAATGTTGAGTAAGCAGCGCCATCTAGTTCAGTTATAAAAAAATAATTCATAACATTTTAAATAGATGTACATACAAAAGTGACTGATTGGATTAAAATAATCAGATAATATTTACAAAAAAAAATCATTATTAAATTTCAATACTATGCGTTTGCTAAAAGACTTGATTTTTTAAGAAACTGGTTTGTTTCTAAGCACAGCTGTTCATAGAGAGTCGACGCCATTGTTATTTGCTATCTCTTTTTTGCTCGCGTCCCCTCACGCGCGGCGCGGCGGTTTCCCTCCTCCCTCCCCATCCTTCAATTCAACCAGTTTCGCTCGATTTTTGTGGTGTGTAGACGTCTGTGCGCGACGCGAACAAAAATTTCACGGTCTCATTCATCCTTTGTCCAGGAAGAAGCAAGCGCCAAATTCTACATTTTGTCGTGAAAACGCCTGAAACTCCCTGCTCATACGTGAAATAACTGGTGTAATCTACAGGTGTCCTGACGTTCCGTGTGTTGTTCAGTGATTCCCGCATAGTCGATTGAGCATGAATATTAAAGAGGTAACCGGTGATATTATCGTGTGTCCGCTGGAAGCCGAGGTCTGGTGATCGGGCGAACTGGTGTCGAGGACGTGGGGTTCGCCGTGTGATGAGTCTGCGGTGACGGCTCGCCGCTGAGCGGTTGGATGGCGGCTGTAAGCGGTCCCGCGCGGCACTCTCGCGTCTCCATGAGTGTCTCCATGTCGCTGATGCAGGGCGGTACGCAGAGCGCGCCGCAGGGCGCCATCCTGGCGGCAGCGGCGCCCTACTACCAGACGCCGGCCATCCCGACAGACGTACAGCCCGACCGCCCAATCGGCTATGGCGCCTTCGGAGTTGTATGGTGAGTCAATTTTGTTGTTGTTTATATTTTCAAACTGCCCGCGTCATGACAAAAACTCAATCGGACAGATCTAGTGTTTATCAATAAATTCTGTCTTACTGATAACTTTATCTGCGTCTCCTGTGGCTTGTTTGTCTGTGACAAACTTTTTATGTAGAAGATTATGTAGAACCCATCCTTTTTATTCTAAGTAAGATTTTTCATTTGGTTACGCATTACAATAATACTATTCAATTAAAATAGTATTTTATCCCATGAAATCTCACTAAAATTATAACAAATCTAATCTAAAGGAACCGTACCTATATGTATAAAGGATAGCTACATGGCGAGCTATGTATATTATTATTGTATTACATCGTTTCTTTGTAATAAACACATTGAAATCAATAGCCAATAAATTTTCATGGTCATTCAAAGTAAATGAGGGCATTCAACTTTTCTAGTGTGGTAGATAGGTGCTAAACTGCTAATGTATTATGTAATTGGAATGTTAACTAGATCTCCATAATGTACCTATCTTATTATAAGTTATGGTAAGAAGATATCAATTCTTATTTCTGACAAAGAAGAAAGTGCATGACTGGTTCTGGTTGCCTTTGTATAGCAAAGGCAGCACAGGAGTTTTTTAAAAAGTATATAGGTAGGTATTTGGATTATATTTAAGAATTTTCTTTCTACCTACTATAAAAAAAACACCTAGGTATTATATTATAATACAGTATATACCTACATCTCATTTAAAGTTGAACAGTTTCTCAATTTCAGTAGTACTCTAAAAACAATAACATTAAGGTGGGTACCTAACAGCAGCTGGTCTGTGTGTATTCATGCACCATATTTTGGAACAACTGGATTCTTACAATGTTGTCCTTAATATCGACTTCGATTTTACGACCTATTGCTCGGTGGCAAACTCTAAGGCTGAGATTCAGAGAAGAGACTCAGCATGAACTTACGCTCCCGTATGTCAAATTGCCATACAAATTTGACATACGGAAGCATAAGTTCATGTTGAGTTTCGTTTATGAATATCAGCCTAAGACTATTAGCTGAGCTGCCCATGATAAAGAATTTTAAAGTCCGGATTCTGTTACATTTCTTTTTAAACTCTCTAATGTTCATAACGCGGCTAAATGATAGATTTTTCGTGTATAAGTACTATGGATCCTTACACAGCTGTTCAAGTTAACAAACGTGAATTCTCAGCAAGTCCTAAATCCCAAAGCAATTTAAAGTAACAAAGACTATGCCGTTATAGGTACTATACCCATCGTCCCATCGTGTAGTTACCACCTAAGTGCTACTCGAACTCGACTCTTCGATAAGTAAAGCTCACTAAGCAATCAGTGCCTCGACCATGAGGTTTTCTCACTAGACTCGCTAGCGACGCCGTAAAATATTTGTATGGATAACCCTCGCAGCGCCTCTAGCGGTTACGTAAGGAACTAAAATTTGCTATGAGATTACAGCGTTTCGATGCGTAAAAAACCTATCGAGAGCCATTCGATAGAACTCATGGTTGAGGTACAGGTATTATTTAGTTTCTACCACTGAGCTGCATTACCGGCACTCATTTTACAACCTTTGAACACAGTGGTCTAGGAAAAGCAATTTAGAGAAACCCATTTTCTTTATAAAATCTTCATTTTCGATTGACTGCAATCACTTTACGTTATGACTAAAACTAAAATTTTATTGTTTCTAAGATTTATTTCACAGCAGCCATCAAACTGAATAAGTTTGTAACTTTCCCGAAAGTTTATTACACTGAAGTTAGGCGGTTTACTTCTATAATCTGCACCAGTTGCCTTCTACAAACACGTGGTGTTTGTACCGGCCGGCGACGTGCATTCGATTCAGCGTGAACGACATAAGAGCGATTTTCAATATTCATGTCGCCCGCTATCGAATGCACATTGCGTTCGACGAACGAAGTCATCCATCAGATGAAAATGTGCTTTATTGTTCACACCTTTAGCTAGGTTTCAAATTGATGGCTTCGATATCTGTTATCGACACTTAGGTAGTTAGAGCGTGGTTCGGTCTTGTATGCGATATTCGCCTTTTAGTCGACAGACTTAGAGATGAGTTTGAACTACAGGGGAAGCATCCTGAAGTAGTGCAACGCTCGTACATACATTGGGGGTAGCTGTTGTTGGGACTTGGGTATGGGTGGATGCTTTGTGTCGACTCGTCGTGTCGTGCGTAGGTCGGTCCCTCATGGCGCTTGCCGCGTCGATTGTGTGTGAACGACCGCGACGAGGGGAGGCACGCCTGATTATTCTGAGACCGCGTCGATCGCCGGTTGTCGAGAGCCCTAAAACCCGGCTCGCACTGTTCTCTTCTCCTAGCCCTCCTTCCTTGTACACTCGCCCGTTGAATGCAAATAAGGACTTAACATTACCATTTTAGTTATTTTCTCCTTTTTATGTGTTTTAATTTATTCTGAACCTGGCTTCTGTATTGAGTTATCTTTGTATATTGAGCTAGGTACTTAATAAGATGACGGTTAAATATCTAGTTTAAGGTAAAACAATAGGTAAGTACTTGCTTACTTAGCTTACCTAGAGGTAACAGTAGTTCATCTTATCATGTAGCTTACTCGCTTTGTGATTGGTTCGCACTGACAATCACGATAACAATTTGTACCTAATAATATCAGCATAGGTACCATATCGATTAGAATGATAATTATATATCCAAATCGCAATTTACTTGGGGGTAGGTTCCCACCGCGCGGTATTTTTTCTTTCAGCCATGAAAGGTCTCATTAGTGACTTTCTTCTTATGTAATTAACTTTATCAGTATTCAAACTTCGCCCCCTACATGGGACCCAAACATACCGGGCGAACTGTGGGCGTACACTGTGCAGTGCATTAGTACAACTCTGCCTAAACTTTTAGGATATACTGGCGTGCGTGATCGGTAATGGTATGCACTACATAGTATAAAACAAAGTCGCTTTCTCTGTCCCTATATCCCTATGTATGCTTAAATGTTTAAAACTACGCAACGGATTTTGATGCGTTGTTTTTAATAGAAAGTGATTAAAGAGGAAGGCGCCTGCGTCACAGAAACCGCGTGAAACGTGCCACAGTCGAGCGCTTACCTGCAGTACTACCATATGTGAGAGGAGTCACTGACAAGATTGGCTACATCTTGAAGCGTGCTTCAATTAAAACTTACTTCAAGCCGCTGAAGAAGATCAGTCAGTTTTTACCACCTGTAAAGTGTCATATACCTCTACAAGATGCGGGAGTATACAAGCTTGATTGTGACTGTGGTCTCTCTTACATAGGCCAAACTAAACGAAGCATAGGGACCCGCGTAAAAGAACACATCGCTGATGTCAAACACCGCCGTTCCGGAAAGTCTGCAATTTGTGAACACACCCTTGACAAGGCCCGGCATTACATCAGATTTGATCAACCACAAGTCCTCGCAAAAGAAAACCGATTCCTACCCAGGATGATTCGTGAGGCCATTGAAATTCAAAAACATCCAAATTTCAATAGAGAAGATGGCTGGGTCTTACCACCTGCTTGGAACCCTATTATAGATTCAATTAAATCTAAATCCAAGCCTAAAACTGCAAGACCGAAGGATACGGTGAGCTCGTTCTGCGTGAATCGGATTGCCAATAATTAACAGAAATGTAGGGTAGCTGTTAGTAATTAAAACTTCAAGACGCCTACCACCTTAGTCACCCGTGACCATGGACGCTGTAAAGGGTCCGAAACGTCGGGATTAAAATAATATCAATATAACGCGATAAAATCCGTAAAAAGTAGTTTTATTTCAATAAAGAGGAAGGTTTATTATATGTATAATACATACATATTATAGTACAGAAATACAAGAAATTCAAACCCATGCGAAGCCGGGGCGGGTCGCTAGTCTCTTATAATCCATCTACATTCATTGACAATAACTTGAACAGGTAAATAGGTATACACCTTACAAACAACATAATAAATAACGTATACATAATAGATATACCTACCTTCAAGTTATAAAATTAAAAGATCGACTTGATGTTTATGTACAATTAAACGTCAAATGATGACGACAACACGACTTTAGGAATTAGGATCTATTCTAATACCAACTCAAAGTAGAAAACTCTTGTCCCAAGAGGGGATACTAATACCTACTACTAGGTATTGGTTGACTCATTCTACAGAAAAGGAAAATGATAAAGCATTGCATTTCGAATTTTCGACTTAATTATGTCGAGATAAGGATTCAGTCAAAGCTACCTAGATATTTGATAGCTCGATCGCAGTACCTACATGCCAATTGAGGGCAAGCAATATCAATACACGAGGTGATCAACTTATAGGTCGGGACAGCTGGCTCGGTTCGTCCCATAGTAAATTAATTACCACAAGCGTGCGGGCTGATTGATCGGGCTGCGCGGAGCCCGCGCCGCGCCTCGGGTCGCGCCTATAACCGTCGTCTCCACCCTGCTGCCCGTGGCTAATTGCTCCGAGCCAGTTGAAAAACTTGATCCATCCGCCTTTATGGCGAACTCGGCTTTGAATGGAGTTTTTCAACGTTTTTTGTGTAACACTTGATTAAAATTACGTTCCTGAGGTTTAACCTCTTGAATGCATTTAAATTTGAGCTAGTAATGAACGAATGTTTATGGTACTGCCAGACTTTTTTTGATTGACGTGTTGGTTTCAGTGGTAAAAGATTTTTTACTAGCTGTTAGTTAGGTGAAGGTTGTCTACCTGCTTCTATTCAGACAAAAACTATCTTACCTGCCTCAGTCATACATCCTGGAGAACGAGTATTCCTAGTTTTAAAACTATTATGTCTTTTGAATAAAATATTTTTATTTTTATAAAACTGGTGGTGTACCCATAACAGAAATCATCGGATATTGTGCCGAATCGAATCTTACGACAGTTTTTGCTTCTGCTGATTTCCATTCCGTTGAAATGTCGTCGAGTTCCACTTGTTCGATCTTTACGCTCACTGCAAATGTTCTCAGGAAATGTATCGTGAATCCTTAAGCTTGTGCAGGGCTTGTAGAAACGTAATCTAACGTTCAAATGAACGATCGAATATCTCGAAACAATATAACCTAATAAGACTTTTTATGGAAATTACTCATCGACATATCGGTTAAGATTGATATTCAAAGGCAACATTGTCTAAAGATGTCCAAGTTATCTTAAAATTCAGTGGTACTTATCATAGAAATTAAATTAATTTACATGAGAGCAAGGGGGATTACATAAAACTGTACATCTCAACCCAATTCATTACCACATCTTTTGTATAAGAGATCCCCGTGCCGTTACGCTAAACAAAATAAATAGGTACCTAACACCTTTTGCTGAACACAATAGAAACCGTTTTCGTTAATCTCGTTTGTGGGAATGGCGGCTTTTTTTACCCGTGCCTAAATCTATAGTGTGGATTGCGAAGAAATTAGCATCATGCTGTGTGCAAGCTGTATAACAGATGTGTGAAGTAGACGGGTTAACGGCGGCAGCGTGACGCGCGTACCGGCAGCGGACTGGCATGCCTGCTGCTAACCGGGTCACGGGGAACTTATAGACCAGTACGGGTACGGGTACGGTGACATGACATAATTCTACTTGCAAGATTTCTAGCTCACACGATACACCATAAGCTGTTTACTGCAACTACAAAAATGCCTAAAAGTTGCTTTTTGCAAAGGAGGTCATGGAAACCGGCCCAAATGATGTACCGAAGGTACACTTATTACTTTTACCCTCGAAACGCGATAAAAATTTTCTTTATTACGTTGGTTTTTTAAAACTCTAGTCGTCGTCGTGTTGACTGGGTGGATGATAAAAAATAAATATTTGAGGAAAATCACGTCAGTTTCGGAATGTCAAACGTCAAACGCACGCCAATACAGCAGATTATTATTAGATTATATATTATAGAGTTAGATATTATAGAGCTATTATAGAGTTTCATAGTGATTTCATGATAAAAACTATCAATTTGACAGCTGTCATGTACCTCCAGTACAAATTTGGGCTGAGTTGTATGGGCTTTAGATTGTACAGTGCAGAACTTTCTTGAAGTGCTCTATATCAATCAACTAACTTAAGTGAGAAAATACCGTGAATGAGAAAAGCATAAAGATATTGCGTGTCTAGTTAAGTAATTCATACATTATTGAATGAATAGTTTTGTAAAGCGGTTAAAAGTCGCCCTTGGGTGTTTAAGTTCGATTGAGACTCCGCGTTGTGTGACCTGAGACCACTTAGTTGCAAGTCAGCCATTAACCACAGTTTTTTTGCTCCATCACCGTCGAACGATAATTGGTGTCGTGAGTACGGAGCTGTGATTGACTGATATCGGATAAAGATTTTGAGGCTGACACTGATAAAGAATATTTCCATGTTATAGGTCACGGCGGTCGGCAAATCACCTGCCAAATACGAGCAACATCGGTGTCCCAAATAGATTAAGGGAGCAAAACATCGATATACGATCGCCAAATGACACTTTAGTATATTTTGTATTTAACCTTATCGCACTAGTTGCTAAGATCGATGGTAAAATCCAAACGCAAACTTGGTAATAAAACTGGTGCTGTCATCAAAACGTAATTGTTGACATTAATTCATGTGTAATTGTGTACATCTTTAAATAACAGCGTCCAAAAAAAATGAATAACGAAAGAGTTCTATTTTAAATCGAATCATAACATAATAGGTCACTTCAATGCCGGTTTTTCCGGCGGTTTGACCGCCGTCAAAAATGGCATATTAAAAAGTCATAATTATGGCGTTTTCTCTCGTAACCATAAAGTTCCTGTTGCGAATAATTATGTCCTCTAGTCCCCGTGAGTATCATTAATGTTACTAAGGGTTTTGTTAAGAGGATGGACACCACCTTCCTTTATGCTCAAACTAAAATAACTACACACATCAAGCGTGTTAATTACAGCAACATTTCATTATGACCGTTAATCTGTCAAGTCTTCTGCGTGTAAAGAGGCGGTGTCTTTTTCCTATTTAGTAACCTTTCTGTAGCTCCTGTTTATTAGTATTCTTTTCTTCGTTCTAACGGAAATTCATATTTTATGAAACCCAGTTTTCCCTTATCTGTTCCTTAAAGACATAGCGCGTATACGCATTACGCAATGACGTCACGATTCACGGCTCACGCTGTGCGTTCGCATATCAAGTTTGTTTCCAGTTATCGGCACAAGCGTACGCTTTGTTTGTTGTACTGAGTTGTTTGATAAGGTAGTTTTGGTAGTAGAGAACGATACAATATTTTCTAAACTCAAAGCGTGCTTATAAATAAAGATAAACATGCGGCTGCCTCCAAGATTACTCTCTAACGAGGTGGAGAGCTTCGGGTCAAAAAAAGATGAGATGGGGAGAGTACCACGCTAGCCTAAGTAGTGGGTAGCACGCTTCGGTTTTTGCACATGCCTTTAAAATTTCTGTGGTCTTTCCTGTGCCGCAGATGTCACCAAAAGAAAGTTTTGGTTTACAGAAAATTTTATCAGTACGTGTTACCATTTTTGTGATTTAGGTTTATTAGTCTATATAAGGGTGCATATTCAGAGAAAAATATCGATCATTAACCTGAATTGCGCCTACGAAGGGCCGAAGTTGCCAACCATTAGTAAAACTACCTATAGTGTACATATATGTATGTAGGTGTAAATGTATTGTATGCCGCTGTATGCTCGACCGACTCCCGTCTACTGCGAAAAATGCAACCATGCGATGGTATTGCCATAGTGTAATAAGATTTAAACTGTGGTATTGCTATAACGTGGGCAATGTTTATTAAGTAGGTAGGTTATATCTAAAGTCAGTTGTTTCGATTTCATTTTTAATCCCCGACGAAAAGAGTAGTGTAAAAGATTAATTATTTATAATGATGCCTTGTCGCAGCTACCAAGCTGGAACTTCCATTCTTTGCTAAGGTTTAGAATGATGACCTTTTTGACCCACGCATACCTCCACGAGAAAGGTCGGCAAGCTTTTGATTAAGCTGACGATCTCCCGGACAATACTCGACAGTTATATAAGTTGTATGATGCCTACCTCCACACTTAAAGGCTTCTGTTGGCAAATATTTAGGAAATATTTTTTTTGTGGAAATCCCCACTTCCCCCTTCGAAACGACAAAGGCTGCTAAGCTTTTATGCCTATGCTAAATCTTTATTAGCTAGTATTACTTCAGAATGAATGAAACAAGTGGATAAGTTCCTAATACTGCTGTTAACTTGACAACAGGCACGTATAAAGTAACTATTCTCCTCGTATTTTTCTCACGCAATCGACGCCATTGTCCGTACTAAAATTAGATCATTGTAAGCATTATAATCTATTGTCTTTAACTAAATTTCAGACACTATCATTGAAGGACGCTTAACATAATTATAAATGATCTATTTACTCTACACAAAAGGACAAAAACAACAAATTGTAAGCTAAATAAGTGGAAATGCTTCTAAAGCGAGCGACGTATTTCATAATTTTAAACACCTTTTTGTTCTAAAGTAACAAGCCTAACTTACGGACAACAACAGATTTAAAACTTTTAAAAGCCAAATGTTTCTGTTGTGTGTTGTAATGGTGCGGTGTAATAATGTCAATATTTGTACAATTGCACTAAAGTCGGAGTTGGTAAAGCTATTCATTAAATATGTCGGCGTAACAGCTGTTATCGTAATGTGGATTAAATTAAATAACTACTTAGCAAGGGAGGAATAATATCGGTCTATTTACTGGCATACACCTACGGGCCTTCTCCAGTTGGATTCAGGAGACATTCAATGAAAATTACTACTATATTGAAAATTGATGGTAATAATTTGGCTTCACATCAAAACATTGGCACTTCGTATCACACGGTGTGACGATAGCCGCACTATGATTAATTGGCAACCGTTTACTGGATACGACTTCCCCGTGGTTCCGCCGTGAGGTCAATCAACCTCGCAGTGTTTATCACTGTTTCAGAACATTCGGCAATGCGTGCACGCCGTTTACGTGCCATTGACATTCGGGATTCGCTTTTGCAACGATCGAAATAGCACACGCTAATATTATTATTTCCCGACGATACAGGGGGACTTTATTTTTATCGTGGGTTCAATTAGCAAGTACGCAGTTTAGAGTATTTGGCAGATGGCTGAACTTACTGGAACTGTCTTTAAAACGTATCATCAAATGCGTGCTGTTCTAGTTACTGCTTTATTGCTCCATAAAATGGCTAATGTTTTGGTCTTGTTTGGTCTCACTATCGACGGCAGCCCTAAAAATATTTAATTCGTCGACCTCATTCAGATTTACTAGAAAATATAAATAGTTCCACCATTTCGGGTTATTGACATTACTATGTAAACATTCTATATCGTCCAAATTATGTATGAATGTATCATTAGGAATAATTCATCAATGTCACGCTCATGATATGAAAGAGGTATGTAAATTTTGAATTCACTTTGACACACTTGCTTCTAAAAACAAAGGAACCAAAAATAACGTTTTCTGAAAAAATGCACGAAGTAACCTTATTTAATCATTAGTCGCTTTTGTCATCACAGTTTTCACTCAAGGCCGTACCCAAAATGTCAAGAATTTGGAGTTCTGCCTATTCTGTAATACAACATTGAACTAAGAATAGTACCAAACTATGCTACAATTAGCGTTATTTAACATTCCGGGATCAGCTACTTACAATATTTTGATTTGCATTGTGAAAATTGGGGAATTTGTAAAATTTCGTGCAAATAAACCGTCATTACGTTTAATTTCGTTCACGGTTGCAAATTACCCTCCCTCTCGGAGGTGGAAGTTAGACGCGGGTTGGGAAGGGAGCCTACTGGATATTTTATTGTATCCAGTCTCACCCCGGGGGCTTGGAAACTGCCGCACCTACCGTACGATGGTCGCTTTCGGTTACTTTGAATAAGATATTATTCTCTTTTATTTTGGATTTCGGTAGTCGTTACGTCTGCATGTATTTAATAAAAGTCAGTTTTAAGTTAGTAGGTCCAAGGTTTTTTTTTGTATGATCATCATGATCTCTGTCCAGGCTCGAGCTAATTATAATAGGTAAGTATAGAACTAATAAAAGGATCTTCAAATTATTGTCCTTTTGTTTAAGTCAGATGAACTTCTTATTTAGATTTACTTTAATCCGAACAATACTCGGTTTGACACCGTTGCTTCTTTCTTTAACTACTACTATCCAATATTTTGTCTTTATATTATCTGTACATATACAACTGGCAGAATGTGCACAAAAAAGAGATGGTTATTTTGCGGTGACATTGCTAAAAAGGTGGCATAAAATTCAATTTTTTCTGTAGCCTGATATTGATCACACATGTGGTTCGACGCACGTCGCTAGTTTCCTCCCGCGGCTCATTGTGCGTGTATGACGCAGAGACCGCACACGGCGTCCCCAGCCCCCGCCAGCCACATCAATCACTTCCTAATCGAATTTATGAACGTTTGAACACTACCATGTCCTGGTGGCCGGGTATTTACACTGACAACTCACTACCGTATATTTGGAGATGCTACAATTATATTAACAAGGTCACGGGGAGTACTGAGGCTTGGCATGTTGTGTATTTACATAACTGTAGCCCTGGGACGCGGCTTGACCTCACATATTAATATCAGAGGTTTACTATCCCTTGGGATATACTACCAAAGGCCTTTCGTTTATTTAATACTAACTTAACCATAGTGTTGACTACATAACATCCAATACCTACGTAACTCAGACGACGTATTTTCAATGGGATTGTGTATTACGCAACTTCAAGCTTAATGGCTACTAATGATGCAATAGCTAGAATCGTTAATACTGTTTGTTCAGTAGCTTTTTCAGGACAGCGTGAAGATACTTCAGTAATCAAAGGACACGATCTAATTATTTAGCAAAGCTTTTTATGTGAAGCTAAAATTGACTTATTTTTTTAAACTTATAAGGCTGGGGGGACACTGACATAAAATTAGTGTGCAGAAAGATGTTACGTTGATGGTGGTGTTACAATGAAGTTGCGCTCTGCTTGTTCTAAACATGATATTTTTTGTTGCTTGCCTAGTCTTTATTTTGTATATGTATAAGTAAAACAATTTACAAAACTCAATAATGGTTGGCTTATTTGTGTTTATAAATTAAATTAATAATGTCACAGCCCTAGAGCCTTAATATTCCTTTGTCGACGAATGTTCTACATGTTTTGTATGCAAGGAGCGTGACCCAAGTTTCCGTTTTTGGCCCCCATGTGAAAACGTTTACACAATGTCAAATTGCCTACCTGGCCGGTTGCAAAACACGGCCTTCCTGCGGGCCGGGCATTGTCGACGTGCTCAATGTTAATATCAACGATAACTGTATCTGACCGTTCATTATTCGTAGTTTTTGTCTTCGATAATTGTGAAATGTCCAATTTGTTAGCACACGAGCGGGCAAATGGGGAATTCGACTTTGTGACAATCGATGTATTATTACGCCCGTTATTGCAAACAAAGGATTTTGTGTTGCATAAATTCCAAGTCATTTTTCGTATTTATTGCACTTTGCTTCATAGGTGCTTCAAAGATTACAGAACTGCCTTGGGAGTTAGGGCGTAAACTGCATGACGACGACTCGTTTACTTAACTATTCCGCCGTAAAAGTTTATATCTTTCATAAGTCACGCTTAACTTATAATGTAATGTTTAAGTGGTCTATTGTGTTAAATATATTTCCCTCATAACTCGAGGACCGTTAGGCGGCCGGATACAGTCGGTCATTGCGAAGTTAATACCATGACATCACTCATGCTTCTCACCAAATTGTAGTCATTAGGTCATTGACACACATTACTTACCTCCCAGGGTTCGCACAGCTAAATTAACTAAGTGCATGTTATCTGAAATGCCGGTACAATTTGCTGTTCAACTAGAAAACCCATAATAATACTAACCGAATGATATTCAAACGTTATATATACGTTTGAGTACTGGATTACCTGAATGTATTATTCTATTCTAAATGTATTTGCATCGTGTCCTAGCCCCGTCGCGTGTAGTCGTGAGCAGTGGCGTAGATTTCTTGTAGAATAACGCTCATTCAAATTCTCTATGAAACAGTTTCGTCGTTAATTGAATATTCTACGCGCGGCGCTACTCCCTTTACCTGTAGAAACGACTTTATCCGGATTTGGCGACCCTGGTTTTTATTCTTTTTGCAATTAGTCAAAAGGTTTTATGATGGATATCGTAGCACCTTGCGAAGTTAGTACCGTTTTATCTTTCATCTAACTAAGCACAGTGAAGCTTAACGGTGTTAATCACTGGATTTGAATTATCAGCATGTATGTATTCGTCCACAACTGGACGTATACCTTTCCTAGTGAACGCCACAGAGCCCGATCTTCAGCTTTCCTGTCAAGTCCATCCATCTATCTACTAGATGACCATATGCGACTGGTTAGTCCAAAAAGTTTAGTACCAAAAGTCAGTTCGTTCAAAACCAGGGATCTGTACATAAAATTCTAGCATGACACTATGGCTGACAGTAAAGCTAGTTGCTAGTTCTGAAACGGATGTAACGCCCATATACGTCGCGCGGAGTAAATTCGCGCGATGACATGGAGCGCGCGTTCCGATGCGTCGTCGCTGCTACGTTCGGAATCCTTAATTTAACTGCTCTCGATGCAGGCGCTGCCGGAGATGCAGCCGGAATGAGCTTCCCGCCCGTGATTGCATTCGCACCCGCTCCGTGACTCAAAATTAATGTCGCGTCTTATGCCCCACTCGCTTAGGCGTCAGGCCGCTCTATAGATTTTCTGTCCTGTGTCAGATTAGGTATAGAGGATCTTCCTGAACATAAACTTTGTTTAATGGTCTAGATTGTAGACCTATTGAATGTTTTGATACAAGTATACTATTAAAATGTATGGGTGATTTTATTCTAACCAATCATTTCCATTGTTTCAGGTAAGCATCCATGATTAATTTTGCGGATTCAAATTTTTTAAGTAAGTTATTTTCTAAAATCTCTACATTAAATTAATCATTATTTATTGTGCGCCAACTCACAACTTCCAAATCAGATTTTATATTTTGTGAAAATACAAAATACATAAACATTTTTGAAGCGCGATGAAAGTTACAGGTGCGAGACAGATATAAAAAAAATACGCCATTCAACTGCGTTTATGCCACAGCATTCACGTTTTTACTTATTTTATGATAGGTATATTTTTTAAACGGGCCATGGAATATCGGTCACGTGCAGCCCTTTAAAACATCCCACGCATCTTTAGTTGCACGTGATTGAAATAATTACTGAACTCGTTTAAATACGCTTTTTATTGTTCCAAGCATTAGAAATTTAACCTCCCTAACTCGAATTTAATAGTCGTAGAGGACTGCAGGTGTTTAATTAGTTGTGTTGTGTTACATCCTTTTAACGAAGTACCATGACAAAATACAGAGTATAAAATACAGGGTGTGTCTGTAACCTGGTCAAACAAGATCCTAGTCTAGCTAAAGAATTATAACCGGATCTGGTGATCAATTCCAGATCTGTATACCTTGCTATCTAGTTACTGGGTGTAAGGTTTCCGTGTCGCCGCGGCGCGTCTCACACAATGTAAATTCTCACAATCAAGTTCCACATGTAACTTATACTACTCGCTCTAGGCGTAGGCCATGATATTCCACGTAGTGGCCTTTTATGGTCACATTAACAGACATTTTACGACGCAAACTGACAACCATACTAATTTTCAAAGTTATTTCTGGTTACAAGTTCTAATTTCTTGCCCAATTAACCAAACGAAACTATGTATGTGGGATAATTTTAAAGAAACGTCGGCTTGCACAAACAAATTTTCTTTACGATCAAGTTTATTAATCAGTTGCGTTTGTTGTTGCGTATAGGCGTACAGACTAAATTTTTTTTATAATGTTGCAATACCCTGAAACAAATTGTGCCAGATGTCAGAACATATTTTACGTACTTGTTCACCCCAGGAGTATTGAACAGGTTGGAATAATGGCATGGAAAATGCTTAAAAATACATAACAATAGGTTGGAATAAATTAAAGTTACGGGGTTTGTTTGTTTTGGACTTGAAACCAGGAGTCCTGCTTTTTAAATATTTATGATTTAGATCGAGATTAAGATAATGTCGGTAAGTATTACGTCTGTAAACTATTGCCAATTAATGTAAATCATTATAGGATGCCAAGGAATTTCTACTATTAATTTTAGTTTGGAGTACCCTACAGGCTACATTTAACAAAGTTCTATTATATTATTATTTTTCTATAGAAATCGTACGACACTGAATCATGGTCCATTTGAGTTTTTTAATGTCAGAAGCACCACGACCCTTCATGATCACAAAGGAAACACCGGCTAACCGTCATTTATAACAATAATAATAAAGCAGGGACTAGACTGGCTGCATTTGATTGATTGAAGCGAAGCGTAGCCACTCGACTAAATATAAGATGAGTCAGTTTTATATGCATGGTGTTGGCCATTGACAGGCAATATTCAGCTTCTCGTGGAATATTCAGGTACCACTGTTCAAAGTCAGTAAATTGGTCAAATGCTGTCAGGAAAAACTGAAACTGCGGTGGGTGTTATTGGTCTTGTAAATGACGCTGTGCTCGTAGTCATAAGGGTTCGATTCCACCCAATATCCATCCCAATTCCGTCATCCGAGTCTTAGGCACTGAATACGCATTTAAAGGAGTATGCCTAACATATATTTTATAGTGGTTTCAAACCTGCCTCTATCACATGATATCAAACCTGTATCGAAGCTGCATCTAATGTGGATCTTGCTAGATAGGTCCGAGGTAACTAAATATTGCGCTTAGAACAACGTTTCCCTGTTTACGTCACAGATGCTGACAACGTGACTGTTTTCCTTGTTCATTGACATCCTCGAGTCGAACCGAGAGGCTAGTTCTATTTTGTTAATATTATCCATTGAAAAATATAAAGCGCAATGGCAGGGTAGATTTGTGTTTTATACGTGTGAAGTGAAGCCAGGCAGCGGGGCGGCAGATGCGGCGGAGGTCACCGCACTCGGGACCAACGCAGCTGGATATTAAGCCCGACGATGCGAGTTTTTGTGCCCCCGGTCTCCGCCGCCTAGGACACGAAACATAAGATAACGTCTTCCGTGGATAAAGATCCGATCACATACTGTTCAGCTTAGAGAATACCTCGAACCATTTCATTTTTATATCGCCGACTAATGCGTTACGAATTTAAAATTCAAGATATATATATTTTTTTTCCTTTTATCTTTACTGTGAACGGGCACTTCGTGACTTGCCCGGTCTATGCGGTCGACGGCGTGGCGTAATTTTCTCGTTTTAAGTGGTCATTAGTTCCACAGGGACAGGGACTTTGTCTGTCGCACGACCATTAACTATACACGCATGCCCGCATGCTTGCCCTCAACCACTCGAAAACTTCGTTATATGACCTACGTGTTAAAGCCTCCTTTTGTGTGGAATAAAAAAAACACGGTTCCAATTTCAAACGTTTATATAGCGGAACTACGTTCGTTGGTAAAACAGAGATACTTTATCATTAGTTTGTAAGAGGGTTTTTGCGATGTGAATAGCGTGCCCCTACGCTGCCGCTCGGTGTTCGCCGGGTGCGGTGCTCCGGGTTTGGGGTGCGTTCACCGCAGCCACGCGATCGATGCCCGGCCCCAGGCCAACTTCGTACAAAGACCCACCTAGCAGAGCTCGCTTTCATTTAATAATAAAAATAAGGGTCCATTCCTTCTACCAACTCTCGAGCACTTACCCTATCATAATCGTCACGGGACTATTGATTCTTTTTCAGCACCTCGAACTTAACAAAGCATTAATTTACTATGTTGAGTCCCGCTCCAAAGTGCCCGCTGGGAAACAATTTCCACTCAGATTTTCCCACAGTGTACGTGTTATACAGCTTCCACTTATCGATCACAATGTGGTTTCGGTTCATAATATTTATGGTCTAAGTGATTTCCGTCACGCTAGAGCGGGCGCAGACGCTAAGTTTCATTTTCAATAAGTGTTGCGTGCAACAAAATAATTCTAAAAATTGCTTACTCATCGATATGATCCGATACCGGACGGTCGGGGCGGAGGTGTGAACGCTTTCATGTCTTTTAATTTGATGTGATTAGTTAATCTTCGTAATTTCGTGTGCCCGACTCGAACAGAGGTAATTGTGAACGGACCGAGATAAACGGATAACTACCGAAGTCGAGAGCTTCTCCGAACGGGCGGCCTACAAACTGGTTTGTTACAGCAGGTACACGGCTAAAAATTATACGTAGACAAAACCAGAACCCGATTTTCGACACCGTAGGATAGTCCTTTGACAAAGGCGCATTCCGATCGCGTATCATCCTGGCACAAAGGAGACCTGCTGAAGTATTGTAGTGATGTAGGTAATAATAACGCGTTTGCTGAGCCCAGCTAAGTGTAAAACTCCGATAATATCTTTTTGGCATTCATATTTCCTTTCCTTTTCTTTGGAAGATTTTTATGTTACTCAATCCTGCTCTAACAAATAATACTTTGGAGCATCCGAATATCAAAAGTATGTACTTATCCACTCACAGTCCCGTTGTCCCCTTTCCTATATTTAAGTACGTAGGGAATCGATATTACTTCTGTCATGTCCCACGAGTCAAGCTTCACGATAATTTCTATATTTTTGCCCGTTATATTTTTCATTTTTATCTCGAGTTATCGTACTTCGCTAGAACCATATTGCAAAGTAAACTCACTTAATTTATGTATGACGCTAGGGAGCAGGCGACATTTAGCCTCACGAACAAGATACGAGTTAAGTACTTTACAAGTTAACATACAAACTTGTGTTCTAACAAAATCCTCTGAAAGAGAAGGATAATGTAGTAAGTTATTCCGAGGGAAAAGCTTATGGGGGATATTTTCTAAATTCCGAAAAGGGCCTTACTGATACTGATCCTATAAAACTCGCTCATCGCGTCTTCAAAGACCACGTTTGTTTAATAACTTTCGTGTTCGCTCGTAAATTGCTTCTCACCGGCCTCTGACGATTTAACGGCCCTTTACACGGGTAAAGTGCACTAAGACTATGAAGAAATTATGCTTTACGGCGCTATTCACCTTTTGTGTTCATTAGTTTCTATAATGAATCTAAAAATTTTTCAGAAAATAACCTTTGTTTATTCTATAAAATGTTTAATAGGATCCAAATTGTAAACTGATGCGATACCATTTCAATGTTCGGTCGATCCCTAAGAGTGATTGGAATGCCGGCCGGAAACCGCATCAGGTAAAGCGATGCGATGAACCCAGGCTGTAAACTAAAGCTGGGCCACACTGTGCCTCGGTCGCTCATCCCGCCCATGCGTCTCGCTGCGAAAAAGGCACATTAGAATAAATTAACTCAAAATGATGACGAACCGGCGCGTCCGGTTGTGTTTTATTCGGGCGATGGTCTCGTGTAATTAATATAGGTAGACGCACGGCTGAGCCGGCGGATGAATTTTATGCTTCTAGAGCGGAAGCGAGATTTACTGCCACGGTCCTTCTGACAGCGTTAACGGCAATGACAACTTTAAATTGGATCATGACTTTCTCAGTGTACATTTGCTAATTAAAATTGTTCTCTTGAAAAACCTTTCTCGGCGTCCGCTCAGCTTATCTTGATTAAGGTTCGGGGTTGTTGATCTGAGAAGTGGGGTGTGAGCGTAGGTTCCCCCGCGCGTCCCCCGTCCCCTGCCCGGGCCTTTATGGCCCTGCTCATTCATCGGTAACAGCGCCCTTCAAGTTTTCGCGACCTTTAAGCAAGAATGGAAGCAAGGACAGATGTTTACCAAACGTTAAATGGTCCTGCTTAGCACCTTATTTAATGACCTGTCCTTTTGTGAAGGCCATTTACAAAATCATTAAATAACAAAATTGCTATCTGCCTCTGTCTGTTTCTCCGCTTACTTCTCCTAAACCCAAATATGGTTGACACTACTATAGAAAGAGCGATAAACGAGGAAGGTCTTATGTAATTATTAATTTGTGCAGCCGTGCGTAACGATCGTGCGAAGTAATATAATAAAAACATAAACTTCTATCCAGAGTTAATATTTTATCTTTTCCAAATATAAGCTTTAATAAAAACCGACACGCTAAGATATATTTTTCTTTTATCTTATAATTTGAAAATGGCAAGTCCTAATAAGAAGATTTCTAATTAAAAGAAACATAATGGTCGAGAAAAGATCTTCAATTACCGCTACTAAAGCATAATAGAAGTGCATATTTCTGCAGTTTCTGTAATTATTTAATTAAATTATAGTTAATTACTTTTAACGGTAAATAAGAAATTGCATTCTTATATTAATCAATTTGATTTACATTTTTCTCGATTGTACATTCGATTCGACAATTTACTTAGACCATCCGCCATCGATTCAAAGACTAAATCGGATAAATAACCTTATTATAACAGTCATTAATAAATATCATCGCGCGATAATGTTGGAACATTTTTAATCCTAAAATGATTGTTTATTACTTAATTACTTTGGTTGTAATTATAAGGATTTATGTAGCGGAACTGTGTGCACTTAGTTTTAATATTCATAGAACGTAAAGTTAATCTTCCGCAGTTACTTCAGTAATATGAGGAGGGGCTGGTGTTGTAAAGGATAAAGGGTGATTCCGTATGATCATAGGATCAATAAATACGTATTTTTACAATTTAATTGTATTTTTATCCTTACCGTTGTATTTATTCAAGGTTTTCTGCATCTTTTCGTTTTTGGTCCTTATAGTCGAATGGTCATTCTGCCCTAAAATACTCGATTGCGTTTATTGCATATATGTTGCTTCTGGTCGAGTTGACTCATCAACTGGTTCTTCTAAAATAACAAATAGGTATATTATTTCGGCATACTGCAAGCATAGAGAAGCAATTTTGTTGACCTACTTAGATTAAAACTAGCAATTAAGCCAAGGAAACAGCTCACTGCTATAACTACTACGCAAGTTATACTAAAATATTCGGTCTAGTTAGCCCGTGCCTCAATATTAGTTGCATCATAATCTTACAAGATGCATGCAGCCTGCAACCGGTCAGGCTAAACAATAAAAATATGTTCAGCATGACTCACCCCACCATAAGTTATCAAGCTAACAGCTTTATATTTCGTAACTAAATTATTGCCCGTTAAAACTGTTCAAATGCTACAAACATTAGTCACTATGATTGAACAAGGAACTTACTAATTATGGAAGGCATTGTAAGTATTCTAAGATTGTTTTGTAAACTTTGTACAATCAACAATATTAATGCCTAACCACTTAGAACGCTTAAATATGAATAAGACCATAAAGTACCAATATAATTAAAAGTATCTTTAAGGATTTGTTTATCTTTAAAAAATAATAATTCAATAATTATAGATTTTGCAAACAATTCACTTGAGAAAAACTTTTAAATTGTTTAGTAGAGTTTCGTTCACACTTTGTGCGCACTTTTATCACAAGAGTTTTTAAAGTGTGTTTAATAAAAGCCTGGTTTGGTAGCTAAATGCTGTTATTGAACTTAAAAGAAACAGTGCTTACAACGGAACTTTCATAATCAATTCGAAATTTTGAGAAAGTTCCGAACAAGTCTTAGCAAGTGCAGATTCAATACGTTTGTTGTCATTTTCTTAAAAAATGGTAATTATGTATTATCAAACCTACTGTAATATAATATTTTGTTTTGGGTTTGGTATTAGGATATAAGAGAGACACATGGGCTCTAGTTTGCATACAATAAATACGATTGCAATTCATCTGCCAAATTCAGGCGGTAGGATGTTCAAGCGCGGATGCTATTGCATGCCAACTACGCTTACTGATTTTAAAGTAATGAGCGTACTGTGACCAGTCGACAGTGGCCGGCACTGTAAATTGATTACCTTTTTTACAAAATCTTCGATCGATATTTTGGATTGACACATGATTTTTGTACATAAATAGCTTTTGCCCGCGACTTCGTTCCCGTAGAAGTTGAATTTTTCCCCCCGTTTTTGCAACATTTTTAATTGATACTCCGCTCCTATTGCTCGTAGTGTGATGATATATAGCCCATAGCTTTCCTCGTTAAACAGGCTATCTAGAATTTATTAAATCGGACCATCCTGAAATTGGCGCGTTCAAACAACCAAACAAACAAACTCTTCAGCTCTTTGCTGTCAGCTTCTCTGTGTGAGTATGTCCGGTTACTGGCAATAGGCCTCTATAACGTCGAGCCTAAAAATAATACGGTTCAAATGCATATCAGTAAACTAATGAAATGTATGCTAATCAATACACGTACAGCGGTGACTGCGATCACTTCCGCACTAGGTGCTGGCACTCGATATAGGTTAACTGCCCAGCAAGCTGGCACGATCATCTAACTCTACAATGTAACAAATACAAACTCATAAGCAGGGATAACGTACGTATTTGACATCGCGAATTTGTGTTTTTCCCTCCAGAATTCTACTATCTTTACTTGACCCAAGATAAGTCACCAATAAAGTTACGATCATCATGTTTTTCTGAGCATTTTCTGTTTTTAATGTGCTTCCAGTCTAGGACGCAGCTGAATATGAAACTACTGAGATAATTCTGCGTCTCTCATAAATAAATGTATGTATGACAAACCGGGACTGTCGGCTTGACGTGAGATCCACGTCATCCACGTGGGGTTTCGACGTTTTTAACACTTAGCTTAGTCAACCAATATTAGATCCATAAAATCGAACAGTGAGGCGTTGCCACGAACGATTAAATTAGCTCTAATAGAAATCACTAACAGAGAATTTTATTTAGCGGCGCATAATTTGCTCGCTTAGAAACGCTATAAAAATCTATTAGGAATGCGCATTGTCACCTATACATAACTGTTCAGTGTACCGAGCCTGATTTACAAAGCAAAAAGTGGTCTCTAACCTAGTAACTGTTCGTGAATGTGATTTTTCCGTGTAATTTGCTGAACAGCAACAATTTACGAAAGCAGGAACTGATGATTCAACGTTCATTCAACGCCGTTGGTTTTAATATTCCATTTTGACATTAGTGGTCTGAAAGCGTCGACGGCCGTAATATTCGTGATATATGAGAGTTCTTACGTAACATGTTCGAGTTTGAATTGGACCTAAATATGTAGCGTGGTTAGACCGCTAGGGGGTCTTTTGGTACGGATTCGTCGTGAAGTAGGTCGTTGGCGTAGTGCTGCGGTGGTGCCAAGTTGCCGAGCGGTCGCCAAGAGCGCCGCTCAGCTGATCGCGATACTGCGCGCAAAGGTCTCTGGGTTAATCGGCCGCCACCATTATACACTTAATTGTACCCATTACATGCTTACCTGCCGTCGCACTTGTACTTGTACTTATTGAGCCGCAGTGAACGGATCATTTCACTTTAATACACGTTATTAACTCAGTCTGTTAAAATAAAACCTTTTAACCCGTTAACACGAACAACTTTGAAGTAACCAATAAGTGCTCCGTGAATAGTTTGCAATTCAAAGAGTTTTTCCTTTGAAATTTAGTGAAATGAAAGCTTTGTTGAACTTAGAAGGCGATGCTGACCTACAGCAATTAATTTTATTATAAGAAGATAAGAATAGCTAGGTACTTAATCGGATTACGTAATCAAAGGTATGAATTATAACTTTCTTGTACAGCGATCTCCAATTAAGTCTGTGTTCGTCGAATAAACCTAGCGACCAGCTGCGTGAGATACAAAATAAGCGCTCGCTTTAGGGACAGGGAGGGATCTTGTGAAAATATCGCCACGGCCCGGTCGGCTGCGGGGCGTGGGCGGCACCGCGCCGAGGGGATGAGATGATTGATAGCAGCGCCCGCAAAACACTGTACAGTACTGGCATAACCACGGATACGTATCTGTAAAACACGTGATTTTAATCGTAATAATAAATAAATAACTTTTTATTACATAATAACAACTCCGTTAATCAGATCTCTCAATAGACTTTGAATTACTATTTAGCGCTCACTGGAGAGCCCCGGGCGCCAGCATTGCCCGCCCCCAATACAAAATTATTATCATTGTTATTACTTCGAAACTGTGAAACTAACCCAATGAATTATTATCACATCGATAGTTTTGTTTTAAAATGTAATTGGATAAGCAACTTTAAAAGTTTAATAATTAAGGTGTAAAAGATAACCGGTTATCTTTTGATATTTCTGAATTTCTTGACATCGTATTTAACTGGTTAAATGTCAAATTCATACCTGTATCGGTCACATACTCATATAAAATACATACCTACGTTCCTACTATACAATATCACTATACTATAGCTTTCCGCGAGTGGCTTCGCCCGCATGATCTGGTTTTTTCTTATAACTTTCATCCCCTATTTCAACCCTTTGCAGCCCTTTTTTCGCATAAAAATGTAGCCTATGTCCTTTCTCAGGTTCTAGACTATCTGTGTACCAAATTTCATTCAAATCAATTCAGTAGTTTTGGCGAGAAAGCCCGACAGACAGACAGAGTTACTTTCACATTTATAATATTAGTAAGGATAAAAATTTGCCTGGGGATCGTCCTGGGAATCGAATGGTCGTGGTAATCACGACATTCACGACTGCTAGACCTATGACGTATATAAACTTCTTTTATATCAAAATAAATTATGGATAGTACCTATTAAGTTTATTTTTCTGAGAGGATAACATTATTTAATTAGTGTGAAAGTTCATACATGTCAGAGACCCAGAGATATGAGAATCGTTAACCTGAAATCACGTGCCCAAAGTCACGCGGCGTTGAAATATTTTTTCACACTTGGAACATCTAAATTCATAGGCTGTGCCGTACAGATTTACCCTATGGCTTCCGACTAGTAGTGCGAGTAGTAGTAGTTCCGACTAGTAGTAGTAGCGACCAGTAGTTCCCTGTAGCTTAGATCGATCAATAGATAAGATACAAAGAGTTTGCCTATACCAAATTAGAATATGGCAACGAATAAAACACCAATCCTGGATCCTTATTTATGAAGAGGAAATAAAAACTATAAGATGCTATTAGCACAAAGATTGCGGTCACCAGCTTTGACCGGTTGGCCACGTTTCTGAACCAATTTGAAGTAGTAAGATCAAGTATGAATACCTTGAAAGGAATACGTTGCGACGTGGGAAAATTAATATCAGTAGACGCTACGATAATGTATGATTTATGATAATATCTTGTTCGTATTATTGTAGTCATATTTATACAATGACAAAAGTACTTAGATGTTTAACTGATTTGAGGCTCAAATTAACCGGGTTTCATTTTCATTGAATGCTTTGTCTAGCCATGTATATTTGGTAAAATTGTAAGTACTTCATACCGTCCAAGGCTAAAACTCGGACAAATAAGAGAGTGTAATATTTCGTGGTACTTTTTTAATTTACGTTTTAAACCTGTTATTAACTTCATTTGTGTGAGAAAGCTCCGTTATGGCAGTGTACTGTGTAGTAATTATTGTTGTTAAAAGTTAACTTCCCGGCAAAAGCGGGTTTATTTGCCTTTACCTATGCTCTTAAGAAAAGGTTTTTAAAAATACTTCTTCACTAACCTTTATAATACAATGCTGAACTTAAAGGTGCTCATCCATTTCCTTCCACAGATCTTAATGGATATCTATTCAATTTTCAAATCTTTCGAAAATGACATTTTCAAATCTTTTTCGTGGTGCCATAGGCTACGGCGTCTGATATTTTGTCTCCATATTTGGTTCCAGAATCAATAAATTGGGAAGTTCAAATCAATGTTTTAAGTGCATCGTCAGTGCAACTTGTGTACAGGATTTTGTGCATTATGTATTACTTTTTACCCGACTACCGAAGGAGGGTTATGTGTTTGACGCGTATGTATGTATGTCCGTTCCTATGTCCGGTCGTAACTATTCAACGGCTGTACCGATTTAGATAAATGACACCTCATTAGATTCGTCTTGATGGCACGAGTGTCTCAGGGTACATGAAATTCAAAATAAATCAAAAGGGCGGATTTTATACGCTTTAATGTACTAACTGATTTTGAAAATGATCTTTAGTTGTATAATTTTTTGGTTCTCTTATGTCCCGTGTACCATGCCTATTATTTTTCTTCCTGTATACTGATTCATCACTCTTGTACTTAGTAGTGGGGCTCTTATCCATCCAACGACTTCCAACAGTAACAGTTCACGGCCTGATAATTAATTAAATGCGTATTTGTAGCACATGTGCAGTCTAAAACATACCGCATATTTTGTAGTTTGTTAATAACAAGGTTTGTTTTACGACCGGGTTAACTATTGTGGTTTTTCTTGTTATGGTTTTAACGACTAACATAGATTATTTTCATTTCACTGCCCGCGTTCTGTTTTAACTGTTTTGTTGTTTCAACAATATTGTTATACCTACGTGTAGCATTCAAGATTTAACTCGCGGTTTAGTGAAGTAAGCGTTGAGTTGGTTGCATGTTCTTAGAAATGATCAGTATTTAAAAATAAGTAGTGATTTTCTAGGTTTAGATGGTAAAAATCAAGTCGACCATAAATTAAAAATTTTGAAAACCCCCGACACGAAAAGTAATTTGCTATTTTGTGGTGGCGGCCATCTTGGATTTGAAATTTACCATAGTGCATGGTATTCTACTAGTCAAGCCCTTTCATTTGATACCCATATTGAGGGAGTTGTGAAAAAATAATTATGTAATTCGATAATTTGTGGCGGCGGCCATCTTGGACCGATTTTTATCAAACATAGCTAAGAACACTCCCGACTAATTCCGTAAATAATCCGACACACACACGCACACGCGCACACACACACACACACACACACACACACACACACACACACACACACACATTTGGTTTGTTTGTTTAGTTTAACGCGCTAATCTCAGGTATTACTGGTTCGATTTGAAAAAGTTTTTCAGTGTTATATAGCCTGCTTAACGGGGAAGGCTATAGGCTATATATAATCGCGCCACGACCAATAGGAGCGGAGTATCAATTAAAAATGTTGCAAAAACGGGGGGAAAAATCAAATTCTACTGGAACGAAGTTGCGGGCAAAGGTTAGTCTTTAATAAAGAAGTGTTATAATAAGCTTTACTCTGCTTTAAAATGTCCACGTCAATTCAAAATCATAAATGGATTGAAGTAGGTATTCCCCACATGTTATTGTAAGTGTAAATTCGGCTAATTAATTATGTTATGTTTGTTATGTTTATCAGCACTTGGTACGTAGCGGTACAATTAAACTATTGATTATTAAAACAATAACTATGTTTTCTACATTTGAAGGTCGTTGATTAAGCAATAGTTTACACTTATACATAGACCGTTGGGCGATCAAGTGCTGTGACTACGTGATACAAAACAAACACCGCTGAAATACCAACTTGCAAACAATAAACGACCGTATCAAACTAGTAATTTGGTTTCTTATTTTCGGACACTTCACAGGGTGGAACGAAATATCTGTTATAGCTCGTTATAGCGTCACTTATATGGAAGCTCTCAATCTCACAATTTAAACGACTTGAAACAACGTTAAAGTGAAGTTTCATTTCACACTTTCCAATTCTACATGTTGGTAAGCTTGATAACTGTATTCAGTTGATCGGCAATCAAATCAATTTCAACTTCCGTTGGAGTGCTGCCCATATCCTTAAATTATTTACCGCGTCAAAGTTTTACCAAAATGGCGGACCGGGTGCTATGCACGGAGTATAGTATACGTAACCATAGACGTTAGAGAGGAAGTTTTTATTTGTTCACAATGGAAGGGCTACTGAGTAACGTCCCTCCAGCCCCCAGCTCACTTCCGCTCGGGTGCGATGAACCCCACACCCGACCACAGTTACCACCTCATAATTACCTTGTTAATTCGTTAATAACTTGGTAACACTTACTACCAGTTACTAATTGTAGACAGATTTCGAACTCCAACCACGTGCTACTGAATATATCAGTAATCAGTATACATATTAGCAGAAATTTTCACGTAGTTGATTTATCCGACTCAAAGGACCAAAAAATTTGATAGGAATTAAAAATAAAATCGTATCAATTATAAGTTTCTCTTTAAGAATACCTATTTGTGAATTATAATATCTTCCGCAATATTAATCAGTAGTAGTCTAGACTAGACATGTTGTAACACTTATCTAGCACCTAGCTTTATTCTTGTGAAAAATAAATACAGTACGTAATCGTAAACCTCCAACTAGTTCTGCATAAGTAACAGACTATTTATCATTGTAATATGCTAAATAGATAGACAAGGCTACCGACTAACAAAAACCATTTCATGTTCACTTTTTCAATTTCAAACACATTGACTGATTGTCTGACACTACATCGCTACTTTTTATTTGCTGAAATAACAGTAACACCACAGAGTCCTTGCCTACTCATGTGGTAACACTATGTACCTAACATTAATAGGATTTCACCTGTCAACCGATTTGATTTCCGAAGCGTTCGAATCTTACTACGTTTGCGTGCAAAAAAAATCAGCCCACCCCTTATTTTCTATTTGAAACTATAATTATGTCTATCGGCTCTCAATAAAAGTGTGTAAAGTAAAATAAAGGGTTTTTTTTTGCAAGCAAGTATAGTTAACAAAAACTTTAAGTAGGTATGTACAGCTCCGTCTTTTCGATCAGGGGCACATGGCCAGGGCCTCCGGCTTGTAGGGGCCCAAATTGTATCATACACATTTTTTTTCTAAATGATGATTGCCGAAGACGGCCCTGAGTATGTAATAGGTAAACATTTTTCTTAGGTATTTTACTTAATGTGATGTAGATATTGTATGTAAAATGAGCTATAACTGGCAATGTTATGTCAAATCTAACGATATCTTTTTGTTTCAGGTAAGATTGCGTTTTGGAAATTTGGATCATGAATAAGGCGTCCATTTGTGAGTTTAATTACCGTTATCTAAATCGCGATCCTTATTAAAGGTAATTTAATTCATTTATTGATATTGTTGAAACAGTATTTAATTTAGAATTATTTGATTAAAAATCACAAACTTTGATATAATACATACAATGATAATTTCTCAGGTGAAATTATGATTTTTTACGGGCTCTCCAATGTTCTTGAGTGACGCTGACTGAAAATTCCAAATACTCTAAATAATCGAAGATACATATTTAGAAGACTTAAGAGGGCGGCAGACGGCACAGGTGGTGTGGTGAGCGAAGAGAAAATGTCCGTGACAGCTGGCACACGAACACCTGCCCATCTGCCACCGTCTCTATGGGTCGTTATACCATTACTTATCGCTTATATCCTGTCGACTGAACTGAATGAACGAGAATTGCGCACTTGCACGCTTTAATACCTAGGCACTGAAGTCTTAATCTTAATGGATCTGGCTAATTAAAAAACCAGAAATAATCCTTACTAATATTATAAATGCGAAAGTAACTGTCTGTCTGTTTGTCGCGCTTTCACGCCAAAATGACTGAACTGATTTAAATGAAATTTGGTACACAGCGAGTCTAGAGCCTGAGAAAGGACATAGGCTACTTTTTATTGCGAAAAAAGGACTGTAAGGGGTTGAAATAGGGGATGAAAGTTATAAGATATACCCAGACCACGCGAGCAAAGCCGCTGGCAGAAAGCTAGTTTAATCATTTGAATGTAAATGTTTTCATTATAAAGAATACTACTTAAACTTTGCCGTTATCGCTAGTGGGAGGAATTTAAGTGTTAATTCCACACAATTATGAAGTACTGACAAAGCTCCGCTTCTGATATTATCCGTTCTCGTTCCCACGCATATTTCTTGTTTATGGTATATATGACTTTGATTGTTCAGACTATATAATGTGTAAATCTCGCCATTGCAAATTTAATTCAGCTATACCGAACTTTAAAGCCGAAGAATTTCTGCTTACATACCCCTAACTAGAACAAAACTGAAGTTTAAACTTTCTTACATGTCGGTGGTAGCACCACCTTAGGTATAGGTATACTTATACGTTTTAGGTATATAATATACATTCTACTTCGTAAAGTTCTTAAAGAGAGCAAGGCGAGAGCCCGTATGTACTCCAACGAAATTATTATTATGACATTCGTGATATAATTTAATTTGCGCTCGTTCTGATGTGTTTCCACGTTCGTACGAGTTTATCCAATTAATACACCAAATCGATACCGTCAACTTGTGTGATCAGCGATCAAACTCAAACAAACACACCGCTACCCCAAACAAAAACGCATCATGCAATTAACCAGCCAACAAAAATAACGAACCGCGTCCTGTAAACGGGTCGCAATTTACTGATGAAGAACAACAACCCATAGACCAGGGATGGTAAACTTTTTGCGTATGTGTGTGAATAAAAAAAAATGTGGCCGTGAAACCACGACGAGAAAATAAAACTGATATTTGAATGGAAATTGTGGTGAAATCTATTTCACGGGCCGTGGAATTTCCTCGTCGCCATTGAACCGAGTCGAAATAAAATTAATATCGTTATCAATACCTTTATTATTGTGATGTAAGTAGCTCAATAAATACCGTCCCTATAATTTCTTGTATTGTGCCATCCCTGCTGTACCATTGTGTAGATACATGGTTTTTGCATCAACATGGAATTTAATGCCGCATTCAGTATAAATTCTAATGAACATGTATGGACTTCTAATGGTATACCATTTACGTTATCAACTTTATGTATAAACACGACTGTGTATTGTTTTAATGTAGTCCGTCCCTCCTTGATTATCTGTTATTGCTTTGAGGAAATGCCTATTAAGGGAGTCATCAACTTGAATGTGTTGCATACTTCGAAATTAATAAGGGTTCAGGAATTCTAATTATTGCGTTTGGTCTTGTAAAGAATATTTATTGTGTATTCTATTAAGATGGCAATGGAAGAAATACTTAGTAGACTTTTTTAAATAAGCCTCATTTCGGGATAAAGTCACTTAGAAGCATTTAAGTCCCGCGACAGTCGTAAACATATATTTCCGATTTGCCTGTTATTTGTTGCTTGACGTGTTAACAGCTACTGGACTGTACATTTTCGCTACTGTACTACATCCGTTCGATTTCAATATCAATGTTAAATCACTTAGTGCCAGGCCCGAGTATTTCACAACCGGTCGCGCGCAGCTAACATTTGGTTACTGTTATTTCGCGATGCTATAACAACTATCTCAGAGAGATCTGGCTTGCTGTTCACACGAGGGCTTACCGACCACCCACGCCACTATCGGGATTGCGAATTTGCTTACATTACCTACGATACCTTTTGGCAGAGCTCCATTTACTTTGAGTCATCATAAGTTTTACGTTTGAAACAATCATCGGCAAATGAGGGCCAACTACAGCCAGAAATGTTGCGGTTTGACTACTGTTCCCTGGCTGAATGTGTTATTTAAGTACAGATTGGCGTGCTCAGGAAATGTCATATCGTGAAAACATTGTTATTGCGATCGTTCTGCGAAGACATTATACAAGTTGCTCAATTTTCGGAGGATTTAACGACAATTTTTAATGGGCATTTAAGTATGCGAGACTAGTTTGCCAGACATGTTATCGATTTTATTCCCATCAAGTTTCCTATCATGAAATGCAATCCCCATTTTGGTGCCATGTCGCCCGAGGCACGGACGCCGAAATTGTAGTGTTTGGTGACTCATTCTCACGCCGAAACTATAAAGCGCCCGTTAACCTGACTCATAATAGACCATTGGCCCTATTTTCAACTACGTCTACAAAAGGACCAAATCTATCGCCGTATAAATCTTCTTTATTATTCAGTAGTGCTGGTATATTGAAATTTTAGGCTTCAGATACGGAATAATATTCTTATACATATTATGTATTATATTCTAATGTTAGTTGTTTTACTTTATCGAATATGTGAATATTTTCATTGATTACCAAGTTTGAATTTGAAATGACAAGTTCTGCGTACTTACTTTATGTTGTGCGTCATTGGAATGGAATTGTGGATGGGTTACATGTTCCGCTTGTTGAATGTTCCTCGCCTATGGGGCTTGTTACATTCCCGTTACGCAAGTTTTTCCGATGGATATTATGCGAAGTTACGTTCACGACCATTGTACAAAGCTATAAAGAAATCTCTAGTTTGATCAAATACGTGCAAAGCCCGCAACTGGCGTTTCGCCTTCAGAGTGTAACGTTTTTGCTGCGCATAAAACGGAAAATTTAAAATTGTGCGATTTTCCAAGTGACAGCGTTTCGATTTTCCACCTTACTTGCAATATTGATATCCAGAGATATTTGAAGTATTAGAGATATTTGACATCGCAACGTATCTGAAGCGATTAAAGTCTTATGACTCAGGGTTATATTTCTTATAAAGTGTATTTTAGGATTCTTCTTTGACGCGTTTCAGAATGCCTTACTTGCCTTGTAAAAACAGTTTTTTGTTCACGGATATTGGAACAATTAAAAGGCAAGTTCAGACTGCACGTTCCGATGACCCCAGAACCGTGAGGAAAGCAAGAAGATTTCGCAGTAGATTTTTTGCTGTATTTTATTGGCGCCGAGTCGTTACGGCGGCGGCGGTCGTCAACGAAACGGTACTAAGAGAGCATCACTCTGATAATAGTAGATGAACTTGAAATACAACTAGCTAACAATAATATAATATCAGGTAGGTAGGCGATATTTATCAAAAATTAGAAAAGGCAAAAAAACTAAATAAAATAAATTATAAATGCTGTCCACACAACACAATTACACAACGAAGACAGAAGATAAATAAAAGGCCAATTTTTTTTTTGTTCAGCAATGATTCATAAATAAAAATCATTTGTAATCCTTGTTATGTGGAATATTCTAGCATTCCAAACATGACAGATGCTGTAATTAAGAGTCTATTGCTGCATAACCAGTAGAACTGAATAACTGATAGATATTGCCAGGGAGTCGAACAGATGTGTCCAGTGTTCAGTTACACTCCGTATCTCGATCTTATAAATGGCCACTTTTTCGTAAAACATTGCTGAATGTTTTACAAAACATCCATTCTTGAGTTGATTGCGAAAGGTTTTTTGTAACTTTTTGGCTTCCGTCGCGCGTTTCCGAAACCCTTTTAGACACTGATCAACACATTATTCTGTTTCTATTACCTTTAAACAATTGCAAGAAATACAATGATATTGTAAATATGTTAAGTGTTAATTAGGTAGTTAGTTATGCATGACACCCCTCGTTGTAGACAAATGTAGCATAATGATTTATACACTGTGCTTGTAGTGTATTGCAATTATTGTAGTATGCTATGTATAATAGTCGCAATAAGGCAACTGCACTCTACTGTCCATCCGATGGACACTTATTTTGAATACTCTTGACAACTTTTTACGACATCCACAGGTGTTCTTATTTAAAATTCGATAACAGCCACGGTAGACAAAATTAAGACACATTTTGTATGTTAATTAGCTCTGTCTTATTTTATGCAAGTATATTCAAATATAAAACTACTTAAATTCTGACTGTGGCATTGAACTATAAATTTTAACATTCCCAGCCGACTTAAGTACGAAATTACAACAAAATCAGTAAGATGATCACGGCTAGTTTTATATTGATGTGTTACTGAAAATTGGACTCTGCGTTATTGCACTTCGTATCAAAATCAATCAATATTGATTGATTTCGGAGCAATTAAGAGTAAGTGCTAACTTAGAGACGATTTTAAGCGTAAACTTAGACGTATGTCAAACTATCTAAACGCGGCTGTGGTACGCTATTTCTTAGTCTATTTTCATAAGGATAATATGTACAGATACTCGTATATTCATAGATTTTTTTCTATAAAAATACTCTTATTTTTGTTTCAAGCATACCAGTAGTAATCCACCGACTACTGGTTCAGCGGACAATAATAATTTGCCGAAGCTGAATAAGTATGTTTTGTCTCTAAATCTTAGGCCTTAGAATCTTTGATTTTTAGCCTCTTACAGGACCAACAGCGAATACTTGAACGCGCTGAAATAAAAAAAAATAACAAACTTAATTATTAAAGTCCCTCGTCGCGTAGCGTGTCCGTCCGGTGTGGGTTGCCCCTTAATCTTTTCCCTTAATTACATCGCTCTGTTTTTTTATCGTGTACCTTGCCCGCGTGAGCCATTCACGATAAAAGCGGACATTTTGCGTCGGTGGAAAATATACCATTGTTTTATTGGTCCTTTTATACGCAGTCATATTTTTGTCTTTTACACCTAGCTATTAAGTTATTAAGAAGGATTCCTTTGGAGTTTAAAAATTAAGAAAAACAATATTTCATTAATTGAATTTGAAGTAAACATTGTTTGGTTTTGGGAACCTTTTCATTTTAAGTATACAATTTGAACCAATCATTTAATTTGCCTTTTGCTTATGTTGTGTTGTATTTAATTTAACGTTAGGTCATTCGTAATCTAAGCCTAAGTGACTATTCTTGTTTTCGCAGAGAAAGATAGATTCAATCCCATTTACATAAATTTATGTGTCAGATAAACAGAAACAAATAACACATTTATGTGCACAAATTCATGTGCGTTACTGTAAATGTTTTGACAAGTTTAGATTGTCGTAATTACCCTATGTTATCAAACATCGTCAATGTAAACACTCGGTATACGTTTTGCACGCCGACCTGGTTTGCCATCATAGACATTCATAGACTCTAAAACTTGTAAAGGAGACATCATTCTATCGGTTTCAGTTGTGGGCGTTAGTCTCTTGCTTTAAATTTCGATGTCGCTAATCCTGTTGTAATGTAAAAACATCCCCCATCATTTTGTATGTAAATGGGGATTCTCGTTAATGTACACATTTTCACGATAATCAACTTTCGGCCAGCGAGCGCAGTGAGAGGATCGCCGAATTTATTCATCGATTTCCCCCATTAGGTTGGCGTTGCGTCGCGGCCGGTTTGATGGCGGCTGGCGCCGAGGTTGCAAATTTCACGGCGCCCTTGCCTCGTTCTTCGTGGCTTGTTTGCGAAAATGTCACGTCGCTGAGTGTACCCCTCCCCCACACCCCGCCGCTCACTCCCCAGCGAGCTCGACGACCGCGACGTGTTCTTCTGTTGGTAACTTGACTCCGCTTTGTGAGTCGAGACGCGCGGCGGCTGAATACGTGCATCACAAACTTTATAGTTCGCCTGTTCACCAAAACTTCTATTGGTGTTCTACACATAAACAGGAGATCACGGTTCTGACGTAATGCGGCTGTTAACTTTGAAGGCGGTAACTTTATAGGCGGACTGTATTTTTCTCATCCACTTTCAATATCTTCGCTGTTATAGCTTTTTGAAATGTTATTTTTATGTATTTATATAGGCTTCCATTTTCCATTAGTTTCGCAACGCCATGATCAAGGAAGTCAAAGAGGGAACTTGACTGAAATATTTCTATGAGTAGGTAAATTATTTTCACAATTATTTACTTAATATAAAGCAGCTAGCTGCTAGGTATTCCTCATATTCCATTTACTTACATAAATGTAATACATTGTTTAAAATGATAATATCCAAAGTTTCAAAATCCTTTAAATGTTATAAAAGTTATCCATTGCCTTGCCATAAAATACATGAGCAGCAAAGCAGACATTTTAAGATACCCTTTAACTTGTACCTACCGAGCCTTACCCTAAAAGCCATCGAGCGGGAGGAGGCAGTCCTGTCACTCAGTCCCCAAATTCTTCACACCGTGATATTTCCGAAAGAGGGGTCTGCCTTGAAAGACGTCGCATTTAGCTTCTGCTATTTTATTTGAGGATTTCTACCCTTGGGAAATACACTCCACTGCTCACATTGCGTAGCTACTGAAACTTTTATCCTTTACAATTTCTTGTTTTATAAAGCGTATTTAATCGGTAAGTATAATAAATCATTTAAATACTTATTTGCGTGGGTACCGATTGACATAAAATACAGCACGTTTGGAATTAATCTGTTTAGGTCGACGCGCTCGGATTTACACACAATGGCAGCTCGGCCACGATTGCGTGTGTAAACGATGAAATATTAGTTAAGTACTCATTGGATCGGATGGCGCGGTTATCGAATGACCGTGGTCAGCGTGCGCATGCTCCACGTTGCCATCCATTAAAATTTTAAGCTTGTTAGTAGAGCCAAAAACTCTGTTATTCTTTTGTGCCAACTAGGCCTAAGCTCCCTTTGAATCGTCCAATACCAAATGGCATCCGTGCGAACTCCCGACCCTCGTCGTAAACTGCCCTATCTCTGACGGGCAGCGGCTTGTGGATTATCAAACTTAAATGGAGCTTCCATCCGCATTACTTTCATCGAATCAAGGCCTTGCAAAACCGATAATGCTCTGTGGGTGTCCATTACTATACTATACTGATATTTTTTATTTATTAACAGCCCGGCGGCCAGATTCGATTTATTTCGAATGTAACACGAGTATGAAGAGAAATCTTGTACTAGAGCCCACTGTCACGCACGTGTGTTATCTAACGCGCACGTCGTAATTTACGCCTGCCTTCTGTTTTTGCATTAATATCATGTTTGCATGTAACATGAAAACAACGATGGTACTTTATATTGATGAAGAATATCGAAGGGGGGAATATACGTTTTAGATTATTACAGTCAGGCGTGGCGAACGGAGTCGAGGGGCGTTTATAAGCGCGATACGCTCCGGTTCCTTATCTCGATGTGCAATTCTTTGTTTGCTGTGTACGCAATTTCCCAAACGGCGTCGAGTTGGACGGGGAGATAAACCGCACAAGGACTAGCTCGCTTGGAGATGGCAGATATCTTGTGCGTAGTTGGCAGCACCGCCGCCTCACACCGACCCAGCAATATTTCTTCTAAGCGTGTCGCCTCGCCTTCTTAGACTGCCACTACGCCCGCCTCCTCTGAAATATGATTTGGATTATGAAATATGGCGGCAACATTCCCCGGATAGGCGTTTACCGATTTATTCGCCGTTACGGCTACAGCTTAGTGTGAAATTTTTGATGCTAAATATTTCGTGCTACAACATTCTTCACGCTTGTAATTATATTAGTGGCTTCCACTTGGCTAAGCATGTAACTGATGGATACTGTTTTCTAAAGGCAACTGAGGCCGGGCTTGTCGCAGGTGCGCGTGGTGACCAGAACGGCAGGTGCGCTACGTTCTCGGTTATTTGCTCTGTTTATTTTTCAATTCTCGTCATTTCCCCACTCGCTTATCTAGTTTTTTAACTTTGCATTATTCACTGAGTAACTCTCTACCATAATTAAACTAATTTGTTCGCGAATTGCAACTGAACTTTTACGTATAAATTGAGTTACATTGTACTGAGAGACACCCCTGATATTAACTTATAATATTAGTTAATGTCGGGCTTCTTTCTCTAGATATGATATAATTGTGAATGGTTACGACGTCGAATAAGGATATTATACTTTATACATGTTCCTTACTGTAACTAATAGTGCAGTACTTCTTACGTAATGGTGTGTAATGGTACGTCGGGCTGTATGCAAATGCAATGTCCGCGGCTCTAGGGAATCACGGTTTGCGCGCCGCGGTCTGATGGTGATGGTCGCGGATCGCAGTATCGTAACTATAACGTTCCGGTTCTATAATATTAATATTGCATAAAATTATATTTATGCACTAGGATTTTCTCCTTTTACGTTCGTGGTCACATACAATGAGACCCGTAGCAACTGTGTATCTAGATAGATACATAGTTGCTCCGGGTCTCAAGGACCGAATATTTGGTCCTTGCGGACATGGAACCCGCATATCGGCATCCTAGTACACAACCGAGGGACCAATCGAAGCGACAACATAAGTAAAAAATTAATCTCAAGTTCCCTAAGCAGTACAGTACCTTCGCTCTTAATTTATTTAGATTAGTCTCTTCTCTTGATCTCTTCAGTCTAAAACTGCGCATCAAATACAATGTTCATTTTTTTCGCAAAGATCTACTGCAATCTTCATGCATTTCAAGACTCATACTATCTAAGGCTAACATTCAGAGACGATGCTCAGCGTAAAGTAAGGCTTCCGTATGTCAAATTTGTATTACAATTTGACATACGGAAGCGTAAGTTCATGCTGTCTCTTCTCTGAATCTCAGCCTAAGGCTAATATTCAGAGACGACGCCAAGCGTAAAGTAACGCTTCAGTATGTCAAATTTGTATGACAATTTGACATACGGAAGCCTAAGTTCATGCTTAGTTTCGTCTCTGAATATCAGCCTAAGACTGACTAAGGCTTGCTTCTATTTTTACCGTGTACTCGTGTAGGTACAACATTCATGATTCTATTAGTTGGTCTAATGTTGGGTAAAATGTAAATTAAATTGACGACCCTGACTAATTCGTGAACACACTTTGGGCGGCATTAGAAATCAGAATTACCCGTCTCACGGTCTCACTACCTTGTAACCTACCCGCACTTTTAAAAATACTTTTGTCTCACGTTTTACTAATAAAGTGCTGCCAGATACTGTTACATGTTTTGTTCTAGACTCACAAGATGTTAATTAGTTGAGTTTTACGAGATTGAATGAACTGATAACCTTTTAGATTTTGTGTCATACGTTTATTTGTGCGGTTTGTAATAAAAACTAGCTTTTGTCCGCGGTTTCACTTACATATGAAATGACTTTTTAAGACAAAATGTAACCTCTTTTGGGATGCAATTTATGAAATGTGTTTGGCGTATTAGGATGCGTTTGCTTCTGTTTAAAACGGAGCCTATTGGTGGAATTATTCCTCACCCAGTTCAGCTTCCTCGCACATCTGGTGTAGTAGTCGTGAAAAGGGAACAGACATAATTACTTTCGCATTAATAATATTAGTACCTATGGATACTAGCATACCACCCACAGTTTACAATATGGTAGGATTCTGTTGCTTGGCAGACGCTTTATCTAAAACATCACCCGACATGTGCAAACCAGCTGTTTAACCCAAATATCTAACAATAAGTTAGGCGGTACCTCACTGGCGACTGTCGACGCCCGGTAGCTGTTGACCCCGTTATTAATGACTATCATGACGACATTTCTCCACTACAGTCAAATGACCGTGAACGATGTTATAATAATTATGCTAACACAAAAAAACAGCGAAATAGCAGCAGCTTTTTGTTGGGTCTAGCGGATCAAGTTACCCGTAGATAACTCCTGGATCTACTGGTACAATGGGATATTATCCTAAATACTGTCTAGAGACTGATGGTCGCCATGTCTTAGGGAATACTTTGGCTGTATAGGATAGCGAAACTATACCTATTATTTAAGGAAACAAAATTGTAGCTTTCCACCTCCCTTCGTATCGATGGAGTCGGAAAGTACCCCTGTATTCTAAAGTGTTCATTATCTAATAGACGGCAAATGGGGTTAGTCCCATGCCTCCAACTTCTTTTGTTCTCGAAAAATGAAAATTTCATACTTTATGTCCCGTTGCCTCCAAGAAAAATATTAAATAAATATTAATATATCAATTTATGTCCCACTGCCTCCAACCGCTGATACAGTAACGACAGCAGCAAAAACTGGTGTTGTGTGTATAAATATAATATCTGTAATATAATTGGTTTCCCTTGGCAATATATCGATCTGTGTGTCGATGCTAGTGGGATCTACTAAGGGTAAATGTTAAAATGACTTAGAGGGGATTTCGTCAAATATAAATCGCGATCAATGGATACTGAAATTTATCGATTAAAATATACGGAAGTTTGAATAAGTTATTTAAAAGAAAGTTTTAAGAAAAGCTATGAACATCAATGTTTAAAATACAGTGGAAAAAGGACAAGTGCGATTTATTCAAGATGTATCAATGTTTTAGTAAAGAAAAACAAAAGCTAATTAAACGTGTTTATTTAAATATTTATATAATAATACCACAACTTTTAAAATAATTTTTAAAATAACAAGCCGTAGTCAAACAAAGTAGCGAATACAAAGTCCGCGTTAGAGTTCATGAAAGTAAGATTCATCAAATTCAGTGAAACAGCCACAATCGTAGGGAACCACCGAAAATACAAATATCACAACAGAACACATCCACTTGCACCAGGCACAAAGGGAATTACTATGTTTTAATCTCAGTTTTAATATTTGTTTGGATTGATATTTTTATTTTAACAATGTCACTATTTATCATCATATCAGCTTATTGCCGTCCACTGCTGAACGTCGGCCTCCCACAAAGAGCGCCAATGATCCAGGTCTTGAGCAGTTCGCATCCATCCGCTGCCAGCCACCTTCTTCAAATCGCGGGTCCATCGTGTCGCAGGGCGTTCCATACTACGCCTGCCCTAACGCGGCCTCCACTCTAACACTTGTCTGCTCCATCGACCGTCTGTCCGTCTACAGACATGGCCGGCCCACTTTCACCACTTCAGCATGCCATGCCGCTTCTTATTATACCATGAGCATGCCTATTCTTAGAGCAATGTCGGTGACTTTAGTTATTTGGCGAAGGACTTCGTTATTATTTATAGATTATTGTTTTTTATCAATTTTATAGCGGCCATAATTTATTATATATCAAATCTTAATGAAATTCACAACATATTCCTTTTATTTCATAAACCTATTCAATTTAGGCTGCAAAAAGACTAACTTTTATCGAATCGTGAATTTTGATAGTCCAGCGTCTCAGTTTAGGTTAAAATAAGAGGCATGACCTCTTATTTTAACCTAAACTGAGACCGAGTACCGATTTTAACATGAATGAAATGAGCATTAGCGACGCAACTTGACAGTGAATCGCTGTCAAAGAGTTGGGCGTAAAGATAATCGCAATTATCACGTTGTGGTACGAATAAGCAATTAATTCAATTTAGGTCCTAAACTGAATCGCGATAAGAGGTCGTGGTAAGCCCCCAGACTTAATTCTTCCTATAATAAATAAATTGCAAAATTACCAAAGCTGTATAAATGTATTATTTTTTGCGAACCATACTCTACCTTCATTTGTTGGAGGCAATGGTACATAATTTGATATTTAATTTATATTAAAATTTATTTTTGGAGGCACTGGGACAAAATTTTTGGAGGCATGGGATAGACCCGGCAAATGGTGTCTAGTGTCGTCTTTAGTATGTCATATTTTAAAGTATCATTCATCAACAGAGGTTTGCCAAACCCTCGGAATTATCTAACTCATAATGCCCACAATAACAGTTTAGAACAAGGATGACGGAACAAGTTAACCAAATAATTTACCGTCCAAGTGGGCTACAATTGATTGATAGCGCAATCGGCAATATGCCACGAGAAGTTAGCCGGCTTTCCACATAATTGGTAACTAGACCACAATGATTAATACAGTGTGAAGTCGCGATTTGCGTTGGAAGTTTGAATAAATATTAATGAGACCTATTCTGTTGGTGCTCATGTAGCCGCGAGCGTGGGAGCGTTACTATGATTTGTTTACACCGGTCGAGTAGGTGCGATCAGCTGGCCGCGTGACGTGAGCGGGCGTGCGCCGGCGGCGGGCGTCGCGCCCGAGCGTCATTGTGACGTACACGTCTTGCCCACTACAACGTTTGTCAATCATAATAAAATCGCTATTGCACGTTCAACGCTCTATCGTTTTGATTAATGCTTTAGTTTGTACGACAAGTGGTTTCACAGTGCATGTTGGTTTGTTTTAACAAGGAAAACGTACTTAATGCGTTTTAAATAAACACTTACGCGTCTCCGAATTTGATGATGATGTTCTATGAAGTCAAACAGATGCTTGACGCGATGTGTTATCGTATTGTAATATGTATGTCGTAGGTATAATAAGGTTTTAAACTTTGAAATATCAAAGCTGTTTTCAAAATTATTTAAGTATGTCAAAACATTTTTGTAATGCTAATTAAAATATCACAACGTTGCTTAATTAGCACCCAAATGTGTTTATTAGATGACATTATTATCAATTCACTTTACCAGCTGCAATGTGGATTGGTAATTTGGTACATTAATAACTTAATTAACTGGCTTGAATCCAATATTACATATGAATGCCTGTTTCCCTAGTTCGATATTTATCTAAATTGACTTTTACAAGACGACTTATTTAAGTACATATTACTTTAATGTCGCACAGATAAATTGCCTTGTAGCTAATTTATGTAGTCTCAATGGTGTTAAGATTGTGAGATACATGACTGTCATTTCTGTACCTATTAAATATTAATTTATAATATAAAATCGAATGTATTTTTTTTGTCGCAACAAACAAAAGTACGACATGTTGAATAATTTTGAATTAAAATATCACTCTGAGACTTAATACATAATGATATTTATGTACAGACACGACCCTCAGAATGTATTCTAAGTACCTACTTGTCCCTCCACGTATAAATGTAATAGAGAACTCGCCCTTAGCAAGGTGTTTGTAACCGCACTCGTCATATCGGATTTCTGAATGACTTCTGGACCGTGAGGATTCATAAAGATAACATAATACCTGCGTAGGAGGCGAACGTAGAAATAAGTCATAGATATTATGACTGTTAAGTAGTTTGCTATGCATCACCAGCACATAAAATGGTCTTTTGTACCTAAGTATAACAAAAATAAGTCTTTAGAGCAATTGTCTAACAATGTGGTCTAATTGTTCTCCATGGTTTTAGAAGACCACGCATTATATATTTATGTTTAATTTGCTCGAAGGGTGTCAATCTGTCAATATACTATGTTAGATAAGTCTAGTCGATATCTATACAGTAGTCTATACAGTTTCGAGTGGACAACTTGTCGGAAAAGGCAAAACCAACAAGCACCGATTACTGCTAATTTCGTTTATCAACACCAAAATATAATAAATATCTCCGTTGTGGAGGCTCGAATACGCAGGACTAATTTCGTGAAACGTACAAAAATATTGTTATTAATAAAACACAAAAGATATTTTCTTTTGTTTAGTGAGCGTTCAGAAACTTCCGTTTTCCATTTATGGATCTATATCCCTTAGATGATATTACGCAATTCTTATTGTATTTACTAAGAAAATATGTCATGTAGGCTATTTTCTAATAAAACATATTATTTCTGCGAAACAGGCGTGTCTACAAATAGTAGTCAATTAATATTATTTTGGTAGAGGTACTAACATTTTTTTATTGCATTTGATTGTTTCTTGTAAGTAACTAGTTTTTGTCGTTGAAAAAAAAGTTAATAATAAGTTTTTTCTTAATTCCTGTTTTTTTCTACTTAATGTAATGAGGACAAAGATTTGATTTTGTCTACCAAAGTAAATTAGGACTAATGACAAAAATGTGTCAGTTATGAAATCCAGCCACTATTTTTGCAAGACATTTTAGCAATATGACGCAAACATTTTTAAGTAGTTAGTAGAATTCCAAATAACAGAAACTTTCAGCGAGATAACAGATTTAATCCAACGTCAGAATTTTAATTACCATCCCGGCTCCCTAATTTGTATCTGCATTAGTAGTCTTGCGTAGTTCGCGACTTTATACGATAACAAGTCTAAGCGGGGAACATGGATTAAAAGCGTAATGTTTGCTAACATTAAAACAGTTGACAGCTCCCGTTTTATAATTACAGAAGCTTTTGTAAATATTTACATAATATATGATGAGATTTACGAGTGTGAAGCGACAACGGCTCTCCTTCCCCGCCCGGGACGTACCTAACCTACTGTGGCTCGTAAATAGACAGTAGGACTTATTATATATACCTTCTGTTGCGGTGAAACCATTTCTAGCGGAGAATATTTTGATTACAAATTTAATACAAATGTTAGTTATGCTTTGGCTTATTCCCTGAAATACCTACCGACAGAATAAGGTTACACTAACAGGATCCTCCATGTGATATTGTAAGCAAATATAGTACGTGACGTCATATTCCACTATTTATAGTTCAATTTACTAACAGTAGGAGGCGTAACCTATATCCTATATTCTCGTCCATGTTCATATACTAATATTACACAAGTGCAAGACAGTATCTATGGTATCATTACTGCGGTACTTATGCATGGCTCATATACCGCGCTACCGCCCTTCACACTTGCCTCTGTATCGTCACTTACCGTCTTATACGGCGCGGGCGTGAAACTTCGGTCTCAAGATTAACCGTTACGAACAGACAGGCGGTTTCTAGGGAGGGTAGCGATTAGACGTTTACTTTTTGCCACCCCCGTACTCAACGAAAGCGGTTTCGCGGAAGTTTTATATCGAAACTGTTTTTGAAATTTGTTTCAGCTAAAGTTTATTTCTTTGTTCATGATATCTTAGATTAAAGTTTTCGGTCGCTTCTATTTCTGCAATAATCATTAGGACAAAACCTTACTAACTTCGCTGAAATTGTGACATACTATTACTGACACTAGGTACACATAGAAATTAGTAGAATATAGATACATAGTAAATCTACAAGAAAATGTAAAGTAATACGGTAGGTGTCAACAAATCATATTTAGTTGTAGGCAACCCTGACTCGCATCTTACACGTGCCAAAATTCGTCAAGCAACTATGTTCGTAACCAGACACATACTTCTGCACCCTGGTCTCCAATTACACTACACGTATACCATTTTATATTATGTTCCACAGCAAATTCACACTTGCTCACTTCCTTTAACAGTAATGCAGTTTCCAGAGGAAACAATTTACCGGCTTCCGGAGCCTATACCTTCCGAGCTTGTGATTCCCGTAAGGGATAAAATGAAGAAATATAGAGCTATAGTAGAGCTACGTGCGTAATGTCGGTTCAAATCGAATCGCGAAGCCCCACGTATAGGTGAAATGAGGGCATGCGTTTGAGTCGCAACACCTACTATCGCTAACCTAGGACTGGGTAAAACTTACATGTACCTAATGTACGTTTACACACAACCTAAATTATAATAGGAGCTTCAAGAACTGGAATTGTATTTCTAAGAATTGGCACTCAGGTATTGCTCATTACCTTGATTGAGAGTAAAGTATACGAGAACTGAACTGCACAACACAGCATCATTGCATACACATAATGTTAAGCTAACTAATATATACCAAATATTGTCGTTTCAGGACCGCATGTTTAATACTTTAACCGACACTGCAAAGGGCCATCCGTGATGAGTCTGTATTTTGCAAATTCAAATTCAACATTCAAGATAATTTGTCTTTCAACTACAAACATTGCTTACAGTATGCCACTTTCACTAAAAACTCATAAAATACTCTCACTCCGTCCTAATTGGCTAATAGCTTATTTCATAATTAAACGCAATCTACAAAGTTTCGCAGTAAAGGTGTCGGGCGGGTACACTGCACTATATAGCTTCGGGCATAATTGGTCGGGTTAATATTTTCCACCAATTAATTTCTGCATAATAGGTCAAGCGCCGATGTACTAACGACTTCCCGGCAGTGCCAGGTTCGAGTGCCACGGCTAAATATAAACTGGTATTCGTGTTAGTCATTTACACTGTTGATAACTATACTCCGAAATAGAACGCAGGGCCAGCTAAAGGTCTTGGTGTGCGACGTCCCAATTTTTTTTGCGTAATACCTCATCGTGCCTCATGCCTCCCACATATTTTCGATCACACATGATCTTTTTTTAGAATCTTAGGACCCTGTAAGCAGCAATTTATGTGTCTTTATTCTTATTTGCTCATTTAATAAAACCCGTTTTAAGTTTAAGCCTACCTTAACCTACACATTGTGAAGTCAAGGCTTGGGTAGTGGAAACATAATGTATTTCTTTATTATATAAGTTTTTGCTACTTAGGCCTTGGCTTCAGGAGCGTTTTTGTTCAGGCTATACGCGTTACGCGAGCGAGTCTTGACGTCGACGGTCATGTTGCCTACATACTGGACAGTGGTTTACGTCCGACATTGTCAAGGGCTCGTTGTACAATTATTCGCGGAGACCGTGTAAAAAAGTCCCCGATACGCTGACATTGACACACTTCCCCGCGTCGACTTCCTGCCCGCTCCCACTCGATACAACATTTGTTTTTGTTGTTTTTCTCCTAGTCCAGTTCGCTTTCATGCCGCTTTTCGGTCGTATTTTGTGGAATTTTTGCTTTTACAGACATTCTTTTTTATTATTTCTATATAACCCGTTCATTCTGCGTCGCTTTTTCGGCACATTCGATTGATGGCTTTTTAATTTCATTCGTTTACCAAGTGCGAGTGTTGGATTGCAGTTTGCACTTCGTAAGTGGTAAACATTTCGTATTTGTGTATGTAATCAACTTGTGCAGGTTCTCCGGCATTGAACTTTTGACATTAAACAGCTCAAGTTTTCCGTGAGAAACGAATGCTTAAATAAAAAAGCTATTATAACCCAACGAATTTTTAAATAGCTGATTAATATGTTATATGTAATATGTTATTTTAATGTATCGCTTTAGTAAACGAGCCTATTTAGGGTTAAAACAATGAGTAAAACTTGTTTCGTGTGATAAGCTGCGGCTCGCGTGTGCCCAGTATTTTATGTGGATACCGCATGGCTATATTTGTTCAGTACCGGGGCTATAAATATTGCAACGTGATCGTCAAACCGCCCACGGGAAATTGGCTCCTCCCTATTCTCTGTATCATTATTGCTAACCTCTTTATTTTATTACAAGTACCAGATGCTTCACTTTTAAGGACCACTTCAGGCTTTAATCGCATCATATGACCTCATTTGTATTTCGATCGATCATTTTGCAATTTGGAATAAACCAATTTATTGTGTGCGCCGAACGATTTACCGGTCTAGTTCACAAGTAAAATAACCGTAACACTAAATGCATTTGTTCCCAAAAACTAACTCTATAAAAAAACATTACATCGTTTGAATATCTTATTGATCGAAAGATGTTCTTATTCATCCCATCCTTAAGCTAGCCTTTATTTATGCTTCCATCTTTATGCACAAATACCCAGAGATAAAAGACGTACCTTCTTATTGTCGATTCACAAACCATTTCTCCTTCACAATAGACGCAAAAAATCCTATCGGTGGAATAAGAAAAGCTGGTTTTATTTTAACAGAGATTTGAATTGAAGTTTTAAGAGATCCATTATAGTAATTTCTAACTGAGCTTAATTTCGTGTGTAGGTTCACCTTTATTGCTATAGATGAAATCATACAGTAATTATTTAATCACCATACACCTCGATCGACAGGATCGAAATCTTTAGTAAACCTTTTATGAAATGTTTTGAACTTATTTCTGCCGTTAGTCTCGTCGCTACAGTCATTAACAGTATGATTTTTTAAATCACAGGCTATGCTGTTACCAAAATTAAATACTTGTATTATACTCTATCCATAAGTCGTCTTTCCATTGAGTCTGGGAGTAGGTACCTAAGCCACTTTTGTCGACTCACAGTTTCCACTCAAGCACTCGTTAGCTCCAGCGGCTATCGGTCTTTGGCCAGACGACCCGCCCACTAACACTTCAACTTGCTGATTCAGCAAACTATCTCCGTATTCCATGAACACGTAGGAATATTTCACAGAAATGCTCTGCAAAATACACAAAAAACCTGACTGTCGGTAACAGGAATGTTAGCAAAAGTAATAAAATAGGTAGCTAAGTACCCTTTGGGTACGGGAAACAAATCCTCGTGGATTTATACGACTACCTAGAAAATTCTCTAGATTTGGGACGGGTTTCGTTTAGTTCAGATACGCACGTTTTCTCAATATGGGTTTAAAGAATTTTTATTTCTCATAAGAACTTACAGTCCACTTAAAATGAGATTACAAATAGGTAATTATAATTAACAAATTGTAACATTCTCTTCTGGTGGGTTAGGTACATTTCAATTTATAAAGTGCATACATATTCCCTAAGTTTATTTTTAAATATATTCATGTTTTCACATTCTTTAATAGCTTCGGGTAATCTGTTGTACAGCTGTGCTCCTTCAAACAGTATCGTTTTCTTACCGTAATTAGTCCGGACGCTTATCAGTTGCAGTTTATTTCTATTTCGTAAATTATGTGACATGATTTTTGTACGTAACTGTATGTTGGTTTGAATAGAATTGGAAGTTATGTTTTTAATAAGAATGCAAGTTTTATAAATATGAAGTTGTTTGAGATTAAGCAATTTAGTTTTTTTATATAGAAGTTTTGTTGGGGTTAGATAATGGTAATGGAATAGCGTTTTAATGACTTTATTTTGGGTTCTCTGTAGTGGGCTTAGATTGCTTACAGCAGCTGATCCCCATATCTCAACTAGGTAGTCCTAGCCTACATACCTTATATATACCTATATACCTTATAGATATAGTATCTTGATAACGACTTGTATTTAGGGTTCTTGGAAGACGTAATACGGTTTTACGTGATATCTTAATACCTAGTTTAATGGTTTACCGGTTGCCCCCTTACGTCATTCTAGTTCATAGCTGGTCCTTGTAGGAAAAGTGACCACCTAATGTATAAAAAAGTGGTCCTCCGGTACAGATTTACAAATAAAATTAAATCTGCTAGTAAATAAGATTGTGAAACACTTGTATTCGCATTCAATTAATTTGGAGATTTGACTGTTAATATAAGATTATTTTTTGAAATACCTTTAGATGTAAATACCTAATAATAAAAAAAAAAATCGTTACTCTGAAAGAGAAAAGAAGAAAATTAGATTAAGTTTTAAATCCTGAAAGTACTGAAATTCTTTATATTCTCACATTCTCTAACTGAAATAATATCATTATATATCCTGAATAACTCTAGTAGTTGCTAGTTGGTAATCCTAGTAATTTTTTTACAAATTGTACAAACAACAACAGTAAAGTTGTAGATTTTGCAAAACCAATTAAGAATTAAGCACAGTAATTGTAAGATTTCACGATTAAAATCAATTAACCGTAATTGTGCCTGCCATAACGATAATTATTTATTCATTTATTGTCCAGAATTGTTTTTTTTGTTAATTGCGTATAATTCTTAACTTACCCGGACTTAACGCCGACATGACATTGTTTATCCGATAGCAAGTCAAGTATCAAAATTATCAATAAACTCGATATCCTTGACAAAACAGTTTACATCGTAGTAGAGATAACGTCGTTTGCTTACAATTTTTTAAGGAAACTAATAAAAAAGTTGTAGAAAAATACTAATAGGCGTTCTTTTTGGAAAGTATGTAAACGCGACACATTAAATGGGGGATGCAGAGGGAGGCGCGCTGAGCGACGAGTTTGCAGGGCGGAAACTAAAGTTTGGCGCCATGACGCCTACGTCTGCTTGCACGCTATTGCAAATTCTACACCATACCATCGTGTTTTGTGTAACATAAAACTAGTGCATTAAAATTATACATAAATATATTACATTACGTAGGACTCCTTAGTTAATCGTAATCATTATTAAACCATTTTAGCGTATGAGAAAGTGGAATATTCTCGTTTGAGCACCTGTTTTTAGAGCGTCAATGCATTGAGCACTTAATACATATATTCCCATTTGAAAATGTATTTAGTGCTCACTGATATGGTGCTCTAAAGACAGGTTCTCAATGGGAAATACTACAAGGAAGTCACCAATTATGTCAAAGAAGGATTACTTACTTTATAAACAAAGATTATGTTCATATACAGCTTCATATGAAATATGGCCCAATTACAGTTGAGAAATCTGTGAAATATTCTTCATTTCGGAATGTATAGAGCACATTTCTCCGTGAAATTCAATTCATCTTCATCAAAAGTATATTCCAATGAAACGTAGGCGGGGGTATTCGCTGGCTTATCGCGCCTCGCCATCCGTGGATTCTTACTCGCCAGAAAAATGAATGAACGCGTTCAGACGATATCAGAACTTACACAGCATACGTATTTATGTACGTAGTTATTTGAACGAACGTCGGCGTGTAAGAGAATTTAGCTCTTGCCGCCCGCCGCCGCCTGAGCTCGAATTTCGAGGGTAAATGGAAGAATTATTTTACAGAACTTTGGAACATTATGAGGCAATATTTTTTTATCTAGAATCAACGGAATATGAGGAGTCACTTATACAGCCGTAGTTGAAGAAGAAAGCAGCATTTATCTCGCTAAGGTCATACGGAACAGAAGGATCCTAGGTTTATCTTATTTACCTTTTAAACTTCTGGCTTCAAGCTAGCATTTATCAACAACTGCGCGTGATTGAAAAACTAGAATGACTCCACTTTTTAAACAGTAACACCTAAACGAGTAAAACTGGGACCGAGACAGACACAAAAACTACATCAATACACGTAATTGTACATTAACGTGCAATAATATCAACATTTTACATGAACCAGAGCGCTAGAAGCAAGAGGTACATACTAAAATAGTAAAAGAAAGACCAAATCTCTTTCAAAGAACTTCTTATCTATTTGATGATACTTTATAATTTTGTGCGTTATCAGGCCCATTATTTTAACTTCTTTGAATAGCAGATAAAAAGAATAGTTAACTTTAAATCTGTCCTCAAAATGAGATTAGCTGTCTGCTATCTACAATTTAAATGTCACGTTATTATCTGTTAACTCATAAGTGTATTGGAACGGATACGTTATGGCAATAGTTGTAACATAACAATGTCATATGCCACGGTGCGGTAGCTGTCTGTTTTCTGCAAACCTACTCTGCACATGCTTTGTGTTTAGGTAAATAATTTTCTAAATTTTAAATTACAGTCGTCCATCACAAAAACGAAAAGTAATTAATTCTTCCTATTCCTAGCGTATCGAAATGTAATATTGGTCCTTTTGTACGCGAGTTTTATGCCTATATCAGATTATGTGGTATAAGGTAAGCCAAGCCAAATACCATAATATTATAGTTTAAATAAAAAAAAAACAATTCTTGTTTGAAAAATATTTTCCAGCATTCCTATGTGAATTGTTAACTTAGTAGATGTATGGACAATGGAATACCCATGATAGAATTTCATAATACATCTTTCCGTTAAACGTCTGTCTTTTTTCTGGTACTTCTGCGGACGTACGTAATATGGAGGACGTCCTACTGAAACTCCGTACTTTGAAAATATCTAGCCCTTGTCTAGGGCTCACATGATTATTATTATTATCAGCCCGGTTGATCCCACTGCAGGGCAAAGGCCTCCCTACCTTCCTTCCACTCCTCACGGCTTAATGCTTTATGAGCCCAATCTTTTGAATAGGGCTCACGTTGCTAATATTAATCTTTTGTTAATCACGTTTGTTTGCAAAATAAAGCACCGTAGTTGCACTGTAGTGTTTGTTATTCATTCATTCGTATCATAAAAGTATTTTTAATCGATATACATACTGAGTAGTGACTACTGTCACTGGCGGATATTCGACATTAAATCCCGATGGTAGTAAAAGTAGTTTTATTACATAAAATACATCGACGTTAGCTTTTACTTAATTCTTCTCGGGGAGGCGTAGCGTACGCTAAATGTAAACATGTTTGTCTAACACAGGCGCCTCCACTCATTGTTCCACGAATTTCGTTATACTGTGGGCCGTGTTATCACACTGCTCGTATGGTGTACGGGACATTCTTTTTGTTTGCTCCCAGATGCTTCGTGGCTTTGAATATAGAACCTTGCATACGCTGTGTTTGAAGAAGTGTTTTGGGTCCTTGACGCTGCGTACACATACACATAATACACATACCGTACTGTGTACCTAGAGATAATCAGGAGTTCACTTCACTTTATACATAAAACGAAGGTTCATTTTGAGTGTATAAGTACGGCACAAACGTGTATTTCAACACAACATCAAAGTTCTGAACTGAGTGACAAACTTTGCGTAAAGTTTTTATCGTCGATAAAAGGCATTGTATTTATTTTAAGAAAGAAACACTTAAAAGTTTTGGATTCTTGGATTGCAAGAAATAATAAATATGAGTTACTTCAATTTTGGATGATATAAAACATAATTTTAGAATATCTAGATCTTTCCCCGATGTTTTCCGGTGCACAGCCCGTCATGGTAAAATAACAGTGTGGAGTGCAATAAATATATTGAGTTATTGAGTTTAAAGTTTTCAAATCTCATGACTATAAGGCAGGAGACGGCAAGTGTGATTTTTAGACGGTACGAAACCGACAAATCCTTCCTCAGATTCATGATAATTTTCCGCTCCCAAAAAGGTTATAATTTCATTACATTTAATTCTAATTCGCGGCACACTAATCCTAATTGGGCTAGACCGAAGGTGGAGTAGCGCACACTAGACGCTACTTGTGCAGTATTTATTGATAAGACATCCGCCCGTGCCGTAATTACGGCTTTGATGTTAAAATGGCCGCGGAACCCACACACAGGTGTCGCCGCCTGAATATTAGAAATACAAATTAGAACTCAGAATATAGTAATGCGTTTAGAGATTTTAAAAATATTTAGCACTAGCTTCCCGCCAGCGGCTTCGCCCGCGTGGTCTTGATAACTTATTTCCCACGCTTTTACTATTCGCTTCTTTACAAGAATAACGTGACATCTCATCAAACGTTGTTTGATGTCACGTTATTCTTGTAAAGAAGCGTATTGTCCATGCATTTTTTTTATAATATTAAAACTTACCGTGGAGCTGGAACATACAAAAAAATAAATTAGCCGAATTGGTCCAGCTATTATTGAGTTATGCGCTTACCAACATTCATTAGTATTTGTATAGATTAACAAATTCGTTTGGCGTAGTAGCTGAGCGACCGGTTTCTGTCTACAGTTTGCAGATACGATTCCCGCACGTATCATTATAATGACTGGAATTCGTCCGTAGCTTATATATATTTTTTTTCACCGTGCTTAAAGTTAGCTCTTTTAAACATTTCCAAGAATCGTTGTATGCTAAAGTAAACTCACTTAATTTAACAAAATTTTCTAAAGTATAATGTGTACATAATATATGTACACTTTGTTGTTTTTATTTGCTCCAAGTAATGTATTCGTAGTGGTTGAGAATATATACAACAAGTTTTCATATTAATCATACTTATTAAGGTTTTAATTATACTTACCCATAATTTGTAACTTCCGCTGAAAACTTAATTTCGCTTGAGAATTTAAATAAAATATTGCGATATAAATTGTAAACCATAAGAATACAGAAGACCTCTGTGTCATTATTAATTCATAAGATAAAATCTTTTATCTTATATTAAAACAAAAATTAAAATATACAATTTATAACAAAAAAAAATATAATTTTAAATTAAGTCTTCAAAGTTGCATTTAACCAGTGCATAATATTGAAGAATAAAATTGTAAATTGTTATTGTTTCAATCATAAGGAGAATAATTCAATAATTCATAGCACTCACTGCTAAAATATATTTAAACAGCGAACAAAAGCATTGCGAACAAAAGCAAAGCGATGCGAACAGTCATAAATAGTGTCACAGACATTGATTTTAATATTATATGTAGTTAATAATATATTAGTTATAGTCAATGGTCACAGAAAAAAGAATTCCCCTCGCTTTGCCCATACAACTTCGGCAGTTGTATAACATGTTTACAACTACTGAAATTGTTAATGTGAATGAGATGAAATAATGCGTAGGCATTAGTACATTTTGAAATGGTAACTAACGTTTTAATTCAGTTTTTAATTAAACGCGTTTATCATTGAAAATAAGTTAAAACAAATTTGTATTCATAAACTCACGCTTTTTCACAGGAATTACAGAAGCTTATAATTGCTTAGATTTTTGTATATTTCTTGCAAAATATTTTATAAACAAAAATATATTCAGCACTACGCAACATCATTCGCTTGTTATTGTTTTGATTGGCATTTTTATTGGTTTAGCCTCGAGTTATGCCGTTAGCACACCCTTTTTCAAGCGGCTAATGGAATAACGAGGTACAAGGTTAGCTCTACTAGTTTTTATAGCCAAGGTTTTATTTAGTTAGCTCTGGTCCTATAGCTTTGTGATGGGCCATAGGATGATGGGTTTCGTCCAACTTTTTTCGTAGTCTTACCAGCTGTAACTGAATAAGTATCAGAATTTTATATGCAGCGTCTGCACTGTGCAACATCTGTGTAAATATAGAATAGTAAGGCATAACGACTTCCAGGTGCTCAGGGTAAGATTCTGTCCAATGTATTCTTATGTTAACCGTGACCCAAGAATTGACCTCCTAGACAAAAAGTACTCTTTATCAGTAACAAGTAGGACAACTCTGACGGATGCTCGATGGTTGGAACTGCCCCTAATTTAGTTAATAAGTATCTAAAAGTGTGTAGAATACGAATATGTGTATCATGGTATTCGAGAGCACGCGAAATTGTATGCTCTCCTGAATGGTCCTTCACACTACACCACAGACTATTAGCTTGACATTATTGGATTAAAGCCGGTTAACTGTCCGTGTTTGCTAATTAACCGAAAGCACAGGGGCCGTGCACAATTATATAGAGCCTGTTTGCTTGGCCCTTAATCCAGTTACACACACGATAGAACTCTACATGGTAAAACAAGGTTGACAGAAGGACTATAGTTTTTTTTTTGTAATGAACGGTACATTAACACTTATATTGCTTAAGAGTAAATATTTCTAGTATATCGGTAGCTTAAAAACCTCAGCTTTTTCTAAATAAAATAAAACTTCACTAACTAAACAATCAGCTATAGTAAAACATAACTTGAAAATATGCTGATAGTCGGGATGTAGGTACAGTATTATCAAAGGTGTATGTAAAGCCTAATGTTAGTTAACTTTTCATCTAGAACAACTACAGTTCCATCAGCATGGGTTTTACAATATGTTACCTATGTTACCATAGTAACAACATGGACGTACGAACTGGTCCTTCGGTACATAATTTGGTCCTGTACGAGGATATGGGCTTCACGACAAGTCTTGGTTACTACAACATGTAACTTCATTACTTAGGACATCCAATTTGCGAGGGATGAAAGAGCGGACATGTTGTTTCTTTTTAATTTCTACTGAAACTTATTTCTAAGTGAATGTAAGAACTTTGTTGTAATTGGAAAATTAATTAAGGCTTCCTGGATAGATGTGTGAAGCTTTTATGTTATAAGTCTTTGTGTTTTTCTTGTTGTTTGTTGTATTTTTAGTTTAGTTAGCCGATTCGTTGGTTTAGTGGCTGCAAGTATGTCTGATGAACGAATGAATGATGACTAAACGTCGCCACGTTCAGTTTTTTACCCACGTCGAGTAGTGTTTAGCTCGCATTCGCTCAGATTTTGTATTCCTGCTCAGGTTGTAATACCGTTCGGACGTCGGGCGTTGGTGCCATGGGGCATAAGGATTCAATGAGTTCGTGTAGGTGTCAAGGGGTACGAACTACTCACCGCCTTTAACATGGGGCCTAAAACCAGTCACATCTGCCTAGGCGTAATGGTATGGTTGCTTAGCTGAGTGATTTGGAGCCGGCATTACACGCCCCATGTTGGTCTAGTCAAAGGTGGTTGCATTGGTGCGTTTCAGTAGAAATTCCCCTCCGACGGCCATCGTGTGATTAACTCAGCAAGTCTGACATTACCCTCCCATAAAGAAGACTTAATACACAAGAAAGACGAGACATGAATGTTGGCATTTTGTGTGAATTATTAAATGCCACGTGTACCTACCCATGTTCATACTTTATATGTATATGAAAAGGAAGGGAATTCACGCTTTAATATTTGACTTATTTGAGGGTTGTGAGTAATGCGATCCCGGAATGACCGGGCGACCGAAGCGTAATTGTCTAACTTCGATTCCATTCGGAATCGGTTCCATCAATGTGTTCCAAATGTCACGTGCAGTCGATTCTCGATAGTAACTATAATAACATAGTATAGGTAATATTAACTAATAGCCAAGAATATATTGATGAATAAATAACTAGGTTTTGTTAATTTTAAGAATAGCTTACTTAGAATATTTTACTTCTGACAAAAAGTTACCTAATTTCTGGGCATACGGGCTTGGAGCATATTTTATGGAAAGAAAGACAATACACCGTACTATTTATACAAAGAAATCTACTATATTATTGCTCTCTCCACATTATAGAGAAGCATTCAGCATTATTCTGTATCCGCGAACAGATAACCGGTATTCGATACTGTATTTAAAAAGTCTATCCAAAGCATGTTCTGTAGAGGAAGGAGAATTTGTTATACCATATAGCTCATAGGTTATAAGACACGTTAAAGCTAATTAGTGTCCTTCACTCAACTCCCTTAACACCGAAGGTTTAATATAATAACCTAATTAACGTTGTATTGATATCTCTTTATTGGCAAGAACATGACAGTCTCAAGTGTTTTTAAATGACAAGTTTTTGTGAACGGTCAATAAAAATATGGTGTTTGTAATTTAAAACCTTATTCAAGATATTCTTTACGTTTATCGCTATAAAAACTTTCAAGATATTCAGCTTTCGTTGCAATTAATAACCTTTTATAGATCTGTTTTTACTCGAGCAGAGCCAACGGTAGTACCATAAACTTTTTAAATACCAACTTGCTCAATTACTGTCAAAGTTGGCTGCGCAAAAGCCGTTACTGTTGTGAACTAGTGCCTGTAAACGAACCATTAAGGGTGTGTCTATTTACTCGTATTGTTAGAATGATACACTAAATTATGCTTTATAACATACAATTTTAAGCTTCATTAAGGGTCCTAAAGGTACCCAAAAATATCAAATTTAGGACCTTACTCACAGGCGTGCTTGCCTCTACACCAATGATACTGTTAAGACGTTATAACTAATTGTGTTTTATCGATTTTATTACGTTTAAAACTATAAATTAGCGGGTTTTTGTAATTTTTAATATACATAAATTCCCTGGTGTTTTATTTCCCGAATAAAAATGTCTAGACTTCCGAAAGCTCTAAAAGCAGAACTTATCTAGCAACAAAGCCCGAATTAATTGCGCGCGTTACTTAGTTAACCGAATACCTATCTAGTTGCCTTCCCTTTGTAAAAAATCACTTCTAACAATTTTCTCATTTCATTTTCCTCGTTTTTTCCAAATACTTGAAATTCACAGGGCTTAAACATCCCTGAATTATTTGCTTTTGTTATTGGGACAATATACGCGTGCCGCCTGGTACGTTTGTCAAGTACAAACAATTACTAGTATACTTTTAAAATGATTGCCAAAAACCGTAAAAAGGAACGACACGTTGAGGACATATCTACGGTCATATTTCATGTTTTTAATTGCTCTTTGTGGAGTTTGTCCTGTAAAATTACGATTTAAACGTATTATTGTGTCACGATGTAAGGTCAAAGATTCTATTTAAAAGTTGTATGAATTGCAATACTGTTGTGGTACTTATAAATAAAAAGTGACTAAGTTACAGCCAAATGTTCCAATGAGGATACTTCCTGCCTTTGTTTAATGCTTGTTCAGCTTGCCGAATTGAACGTCATGCGACACAAATACTCCTTATATGCCCCCGTAAATAAATTATATTGTTTATCAAGCGATTTTTCATATTGACTCATAAATCTTTTCCGCTAATTAATTTTGATATTGTTGAATTGCAGTTTAAATTAACATTTGATTTGATTTGAAGGAATCTTTTATCGAAAATGTTAACGAATGATTGGTTCATAGGAACAAATCCAATTTTTTTTAAAGCTGTATAGTTGGATTATACGATCCGGATTAACCACACTGTACCGGTAAATTGAATCCGACAGGTATTAAACTACTTATCGCCCAATGTGACAAAAGGATTCGGAAAACGTAGTGGAGCGTTGTCTTGTCGCCTACCACGGCATCAAATTAAACCGTGATTTCACTAAACGATAGCTTGTTAGTATTACTGGTAGTTTCGACTGCTTGGCGTATTTCAACTGGCAATAAATCAGTGACATCTGTAAAATGAAATCTTCCAAATGTTTCCCGGGCTAGCTCGCTGCCCGGGTTGGGTCGTTTGCTCTCAGGGCCGCCGGCCGGTTGGCATCCCTATTTCCCTCGCGACGGATATTATCGGGGCCTACGTTCCGAACGATAATAATCGCAAGGGCAGACCTAACGGGACCCTTTAATGCGAGGGTACGTTTCTCAGCCTCCACAATACACATTGCATTTCCAACGCTGTTTTTTTCCGAACAAGTTTCGGCGTAATTATACTTTGTACGGATTCCGAGTTCTAAAGCTTTTGAACGGTTAAAGATTGAGATTTTCGTTATGTTTTGGTGAAAAGGCCAAACGGTGTTTCTTTAAACTGAAGTATAAAGATTTAGTTTTAAAGTTGCTTTCCATCGTTCGATATTTAGCATACATATTACATAAACACACACCTTTTTCCCGGGTTAAAAAACTAGTTCATACGTCACTTCAGTATTTGTATAATTATTTAATTTTAAAAAAGCTGTAATGCAAAGATGGTCACGTGGATGTCGGTAGCTCTTTCTATGGACGAGTATTTTGTAATGATAATTTTCAACTTTAGATTTCGATGCTTATGTCAATACATGTTACGAACCACTGGGTAAACTCATCTTGTACTCAGTTTCCCCATCGTATTATTATGATAATCGCGTATTGTTTATATCAATGTATTATAACCGGAACGGCTATAATACGAAGATTGCAGTTTCATAATGTTAATGTTTGTCTTTATAGTGTAATGTTGTAAATTCGGATTGTTTTAAGGATAGTAATAATTTTGACACTAATTAACACAAAGGCTGATAGATTGATTTGTCAGACAAAACTGTCAAAACTCGACAATTCTCAAGATAGAATGCCGATTTTGACACAATTAAATTAAAAAGTAATTACAGTACAACACATTTTTTATCTATTTTTATAATCAAGCATGAGAGCATTGCAATTTCATCAAGGTCAAAGCAAGTAAATCATAATAAATTTATGAAATGTGTAACATAACCTAGCTTTTGTGTACGTTTTCACGTATAAGAACCCATTTAATTTAATATATCCATGTTCGCAAGGTAAACCGGTTGACGCAATAGAATTTACCTGTCTAATATTTACGCTCCGTCTGCCGTAGAATTTGTGTAAATTCTAAAAATCATGGTAAAATGGTAAAATAAACGTGATCTAGAAACGTTCGGCCTCAAGCAGGATTCAACTTGTGTCGTCCGGTATCTTGTTGAAATGTTTAGTGTGCTGAACTTAACGCCAAATGTGGAGAAAATAAACGACATTGAAAGTAGACAAATACTTTCCGCAATAATAAACACAGAGTATAAACAATCTTGATTATAAAAACAGTGACGGTACGAAGGGTAAAGTGACTGAGCGATCGGTTTCTGTACTATGGGTCACATGTTTGGCTCCCACAAGGAATACCTATAAGTTCTTCCCCGTCGTTTATGTTTTAATCTTTGTGAAAATCTATTTTAGTCAACGCATCTGCGATATAAATACTTATACAAAAAAATACAAAACATCAATTAAATTAACACAATCTTGCATTTCTCGTTCAGACTGTTGACAAAATAAAGAATACGATAGTAAGAAATTATCTGAGTACTGTTCAGTACCTATCATCTGGTGACCGTCACCCTTGTACTTAATTTTTAACACGGGTTTTATCATTATGAGGTTTGAGGTCATGTGCCCGACTGAACAGTATTTTCATCGATAAAGTTTTTAAGGACACATAACTTCAACATGTATTTGATGAAGACTGAAAGCAAAGGGGAGTTTTGAAACGAAATGTGATTTTGTGATGACAATTTTAGTTTTACGGATCAAAGGACCACGTTCAACTATGGTCATCTTTACGCCGATAGTATTAAGTTTCATAAGAAAATTACTACAATGTCTGTCTTTTTGTTTCAGGGCGGTGACAGACCCTCGAGATGGCCGGCGCGTGGCACTAAAAAAACTGCCCAATGTGTTCCAGTCGCTCGTTTCATCCAAACGCGTCTTCCGGGAGCTCAAAATGCTCTGCTTCTTCAAACACGAAAACGTAAGTGATTTTAAATCTTAAAGGTGGAAAGGTTTATTTTCGATTAATTGGTAAAACTAAGGTCTAAGGAATTTTTACAAAACATTTGTTTTCATGTTGAATCTTGTACAGATAATGCCGATAAAACCTTGTCTAGCTTGGTATAAATACAAAATTGTTTGTAATAATTTCTAGTAATCGTGTCCTTTTAATTCAGCAGCTTGCACCAACCAACTATTTAGTCAAAGCAATAACTTCGAGCTGAATACATAGACACTAAACTTACTTATACATTACCAATTCCACAAACTCTAGAAGTTTTATCATAAGATATTTAAACGAGACATAGTTGGCAGAGTTTCACCGTATAATAATACCGCTATGTATAGAAAGCTGCTTACTAAGAATGTAATGTAGCTAAACACACAGGCATATGTGGCTGCCTAGATTCAGATATTAGATTACTCGCAGGCTGAAGCCAACCTCGGAAATACCCGCACATTTCCTTTATAAATAAAATCACATCCCGATAAACCCCAAATATATTCGCAAAATCGATTCATTTTCATTTCAGTATTTTGCCGGGAACGGCCTTTTCGTCCTTAATAAACAATTGATCTCTGCCACCTCGTGAACAAAATTTGTTTCCATATTCATTTAGGATTTTTCTTTTAAAAATACCCTTCGTTCAAAGTAGTTATTCCCACGAACACCAGCGACGAAATTGGAGCACCTTATCGGCGCGTTTGTTTTTTACATTTCTAATTAGAGGGAACTTCCACATTCGGGCCTTTATTAATGTTAATTAAAGCTTTTAAATTTACACCTGCGTTTATAATTACTCCTTTTCTGATTATATTAAAAGAATTTTCAATTTATTAGTAGATATACGATTTTTTACCTATAAATGTCTGCCTCTAGTCTCTTTATTATGATCAGGTTCTGAAATGGACATTATCACGAAATAATTATAATGCGGTACGCGCTCTCTTGGTAATTTATTCATTTTCACTGCGTTTTATCGATCAATGTGTATTGTTTGCGGTCGGTGGGTTTTGTCTACCACACATTTGTATTTGCATTGAAACGATGTACATTTTCATAATGTTAATTTGTACGACGACTAATAACATATCAACAAGGGGCTTGATGAGTGCTTTCCGTTTACCCGATGGACGCCCAATTAATACGTGGTTTTATCTTTGCAGGTCTTATCAGCGTTAGACATCCTACAGCCGCCTAGCCTCGACTTCTTCCAGGAAATGTATCCTTTTTACTGTACAGATAGCCTTCTTAATATATTGTGCCGTAAACGTTCGTATGACGGGGTCGTTTTAACGGTGAACGTAGGCGCATTGACCTCACACCGAGTCCTCTACGATTGCATTTCTACTTAGAATAGTCGGAACTGTTAAAGCACCCAACAAACGGTCCAGTGTTTTATATTTTATCTCCGCTGTAGCATTATTAAGTTTCACTCGTTGAATTGTCAGCGCTTCAGCGGCTTGATACTTTATCTTTGTTGGATTCTATTTGCAGCCAAGATTTATGGCGGCGAATTAAAAGTTTAGATTCGTATTATTTATTGTGAATTTTCGTGTGTTTGTGTTTACCTACGGTAATTTGTCACTTATGACAGACAATATGACATATATCACATAATCCGTTATTCATTTTTGCGTGTTATTAACGACGTGCCAAGGACGTAAAAACTGGAGCATATTTTTGTTTCATTTGCCTTTCGATGGCCGTTTCTTTTTTCGTCTTTGACTATTGTTATTGAAAAATTTAAAATTATTATAAAAAATATAAGACCTGCTTTCTTATCAACCTTTTAGCAACCACTATGATTTACGAAACGAATTTCGCTGAAACGCGACTAATTTTGATACAATTTTTACGGCCTTAGAGTACTTCAATTTCACGCTGTCAAATCGAATGACAGGAGAAGTTGATCTTCTAAGTGTTGGCCGTCAATTTTCAGCGGGTCTCACGTTACTATTAGAAGCAATTTCGTCATACTCCGATACAACCGCAATTTATCTTTCTCAACTGGCGTATAAATATCCAACGGAGTAACTGTCGGTGTAACATTTCAAATTTTATATCGCGCACTCCATTGTGATTTTTATAGCTCAGTGGAATCTTTACGGCTTAGTTGTATTTCATTTTATAACATTTCATGCTATAATCTATTTAATATACATAAACATATTATATACTATCAGTATCTGACTGTTTGCTAACTATTCCTAACGCCCTTTTACACCAAAGCGAACTCCCATTATTTGCTTTCACGTCATCCTACAACATTTAATTTAGAATCGTATACATTATATACTCTCAGCAGCCCCGATTATCGTCTTAAGTTTTGCGATAATTATTCCAAATCACAATCTAGGTGTGCCTAAAACTAGTCGGCTGTGAAATAGCTCTTTGATCATGAATATTTAATCGTCTTTATTTTAGCCAATTTCAAAATTAACCATAATCTCTTAAGCGAAAATACACTCCGCGGTAGCTTACGGTGGCGCATATTATTGAATAATGACCGGCAATTATATTAATAGATGTTTCAATTTATTTTAATAGACAATATCTGAATGGCAGATGTGTATTGACTCAACACTGACAAATGTGTTCGGAAAGTGCAATTAGTACTATAATGGCGTTTATTATTTTTCGGGCTGTGTGAGCGCTGCGTCAGCTGGCGGGAACACAATATCTCGCCGGTCTGGCCGGTATACCGATTTATTCCCCTTCAAGTTTTATTGAAATTCGAATGGCACTCGTCTGCCGCCGGCCGCGCTGCCTCGCTGCCTCGTTTCAACCCAATAGCAAAAGGAAAACACTCTGTACAAGTTGTAATACAAGGAGCTCTTCTATAATAGAATTGTAAAGTTTAATTGAATGCATGTGTACCTACTTGCACGATGGTTGCTGCACGTGAGAACGCGTCTCTTAGAAAAGGAGGAAGTTTTGTTAAAATCAATATATTGACTTTCCCTTAAAGGAAGTTTTTCAAATTTAAGCATAGAATCTTTATTTATTTTACGTTGGTCCTAATGTACGAAAAAGTATTTCCTCCCTATCAGCTGCCATATTAAATAAGCGTTAGCGGTAACAAAACGAATTATAAAAGTTAAGCGCGATTTTGAAGGTGATGGAATTTGGCATAAAAAAATTCGGAGCACGTTTACAACAGCAGGTAGAGAATTCAACTTGCAATCCTTAGAGAAAGAAAGGTCAACAGTGTATTCGACACTAGGAATTTTATTTTATGAGTACATAATTGTATTGTATTGTGTACAGCACATATTACATTATGTGTATTGTACTGTCATGAGCAACTGTTGACATGGCGTCCAAAACGACTCCTGAAATCCTGAGATGATACAACCAAAGTATCAAAAACCAATTATCATAATTTAAATTGACAAGTGTAAGAACACGTTATTCATTACACCTCATTTAATTTTGAAGCAATAAATGCACGTAGTGTCCGTTGATAATGTTTATTTTCCGGGAAATGCCTGTCAAAACCACTGATTAATGCGAATGACATCAGCAGTTAATTTGGTTTCTTTTCCCGGAGCTTAACCTTGTATGCTTTCAATTAAGTGTCCAAGTTTTTTTATTAAAGGACACATTCAAAGATAACCTAACCTAACCTAAATTAAAAATTTAGAAAACCCCCGTCACGAAATGTAATTTGCCATTTTGTGGTGGCGGCCATCTTGGATTTAAAATTTATCATACTGCATAGTATTCTACTAGTCAAGCCCTTTCATTTGATACCCATATTGAGGAAGTTGTGAAAAAATATGTAATTCGCTATTTTGTGGCGGCGGCCATCTTGGACCGATTTTCATCAAACATAGCTAAGAACACTCCCGACTAATTCACCTTTCAAATAAAACAATCAAAATTAAAATCGGTTCATCCGTTCGGGAGCTACGATGCCACAGACAGACACACACACACACACACACACACACACACACACACACAGACACGTCAAACTTATAACACCCCGTCGTTTTTGCGTCGGGGGTTAAAAATAGATAAAAAATAAAATGTAGATAAACAATCTCCCTAGCACGTCCTGACTTTGATTATCAGAAGGAACTTAAACATTGATTATGGGAGCTATCCGTTTGATTTCCCCCGTTTTTAGAACAGATAGTGTACCGCAGAGATCGTAGAGTAGTCATAAACGAGGATCCAAGGAGTACTCGATGAGTTGTTTATTCCCGCGGCGGTATTCGGTAGCTTCCATATAACCGAAATAGAACTAAGTGCTTCCGTGGAGTTTTGTGTTAGCGTCCCTTTATGCTTTGTTCAGTGGCACTGGGTTTTGGGTTCATCATACGCGGAAGAATAAATTATTTACTTTGAATTTTGTTGATATAGTACAGATATAAGGAAGTGGAGCGTCTGTGATAATTACTTGTAAGGTCAGTCTTAGGCTTGATGTCGATGGTCCTGATGTGCTATTATGTATGTATTATTCCTACTACTACCTACCAGAACACGTTTTTTTGTATAATCTAAAAACTAAACTCAATAATACCGAAAAATCTAAACGTAATAATCACAAAGTGAAGTCAGTCAGGCAATCTACTAAAGTTTTATGTCTTGATTATCATTAATGCGGTCTATTTGTATAATTATATCTAGGTTCTGTGTAACTGAAGCGTGCAAATGCAAAATAACTACAATCGCAAACTCGCATGGCATTTAGCGCGAGGCTCAGCGTACCAAATTGCTGACTCAACCCCTCCCGTGCGGTCTTCTCAGAAGCCTTACATTAAGCTACCTGTAATGACCTCATCTACACATGTACCTGTATCAAGTATGTGTCGTCGGAGATAGGTACATTAAAACTCCCACATCAGAATAAAACATGACAGCTCGAATGACGACTCCAAGTAATGAATTCCAACGTCGTTTCGTACAAACTCAACAGCCCAAAAACAAAGAATGGAAAAAAGGAAAATTGGCATCGGAGCGACGACGGAGATCCGAACTAAAATATTTCGTGCTCTGCACATGTTTCCTATTGTCTCAGTTTTTATTGAACATACCTATATTCTAGTCTCAACTCTCTCGGTTTTGAACTGACGTGTTTTCCGTATCCTTAATAATTTCAACGTCAAACTTTCTTGACGCATTCTATTAGATTTATAGGATCTCATAAGGAAGTTTCTTCTATAAATTTCTTTTTGCGTTTAATAGAATGCAAACACACGATTCTTGGCGCTCGACAGTGTCGGACACGTCAGAATTCGTAACAAAACATAATTCCACACAACACCCTTTGTGCCTGAAAACAAGGTGGCATACTCCTCGCGTTTCCACCGCCATGCCATTGTTTTTGTTCTCTGGCCATTTCTTTTGTTACATGAGCAGTTTCTTTTGTTTAAATGCTTGTTTCTTTTGTTCGGCGGTGGTGTCTTTGTTTCAGCGGTTGTGCCGTGTCGCCTGCGCATCGTGCGCGCGGTGCGGCGGTGCAGCGCCCTTGCGCGTGCGCTTCCTAATTAGCGGTTTTGCGTGGGCCGCCTGGCCCGATTTAACCTCGCCGCGTCACGCCCGGCCGTGCTCTTGCGCCGATATCGCCCCGCTAACTACCACTTTATTGTATTGTGAAGTATAAATTGCGATCGCTGTCCAGATGACTGTTATCTAGACATGCTATCGCCTATTTACCCACATAGGGATGCAGCTTAATGTACTCTAGGAGCTGGTATTTACATAATTGATATGCAATGACTACATTATAGATAGTATGCTTTTAATTTAAGAGATTGCTGTTCTCACAATACTTAAATGTTATCTTTAAAATCTATGTGACTGAACTGAATATTGATAATAATATCTTTAAAATCTATCTTGTTATCAAAACAAAAATACAGCTACTGAAACATGTGGGGTTGCTCATATTTTGAGCAAGTTACTAAAACTTTCATACAATGTCATTCATGTCCCGTTTATTCAAACTCCATTCCTCGATTCGTAATGACTGACATGTGCCATAAATTACTTTGCTAACACACATCAAACATTTTCGAGTCTTGATTTATTCATACGAACGTTTTATAAGAAATCAAACGAATCTCTACGAACATTATCTAGTTACGTATGTCTACTAGTTATCTATTATGGTTTATTAGGCACACCACTCGTCGCGCTCATAAATGGGTAAAAGAGAATTGATTGAAAGTCAATAGGTCACGTCTCGTCACACGACGTGCGGTTGAAAGGTTTCCACGTCCTCCTTGAATAGCCAAATTAAGGGCTTTGACTTTAATATTTTGTTCGAGACCTTTTCGAAACAGCTGTGACGTTCATTGGCAAACTTTTGGAACTAATTTACTTGTTTACGTCTTTTATATTTCGTTTTTTCATCAAGTTAATATTGAAAATCTAGGTTTGCCAGTTACCGTACTTGTTTTTCCAATAGTCTTGTTCTTAGCAACCGCGACTTCAGGGCTACTCGTAAACAAATCTAACATCTGACATTTACAGAAACAATGCTCATTGTGTGAATATAACACGTTCTGTAAATTATTCTAGGTTTTTGGAGCACTATACGAACTCCATAAACTATCTCGCAAATGCAGACGTTCGTAGGCAGCTAAGCCCCTTTGTGTCGGCACCTGGGGGTCGTTACTGAAGAGAAACTGTCGCGTGTTTTAACGTGTACTGTTTTATTGATGTAGGAGCATGAGTTCACCCTGATTCACACACGTAGACACGTTTATGATGAAACATTGACACGTGTGACGTCGCAGCACTCCCAAGGATTCGGTGTCGAAATGTCGGCGCACTGTGTCCTTGCTTTGTTCCAAATTCCGTGCGAATGTTAAGATTAGATATTTTTATTTCTTTGCACATCGATTATTATCGCCTAACCTATAAATATGGTGTCAAATAGATGACACAACTGAACATTTTTTACACAAAAAAGTATTGTACAAACGATTTTGGTAACACGAAATCAGGTGCTAAAAATCTGTATAAATGTTAGTATTTTCTATAGTAAGATCGATATTAGAGACATCTTTTTATTGCTATATTCAATCGATTGAAGTATGATGCGAATGTATACGTGCAAAACAAAGGCGTGACGACGACAGTTTCGTTTTCAATTTCTCTCATGCAGTTTGCTACATGAACGATAAATTACTCGATACTTCCATTACTATTGAGATAGAATTTACACAGGTGGGTTATATTGACAAAAGTTCTTATATAACACAAAATAAGAATGAAAGTACAAATTGAAGACCATACAAACTTACGAGATTCTCCGTGCAAAAATAATAAGACGAAAAAGAGCTTTTTTCCGTAGATTCTCGAAGCAACATGAAGTGTAAGTTTGGTTAGCTAGCCTTATGTAAAAAAAGTTACGGCTAATAAGTCAACATTTTTGTTATGCTTTAAGAAATTTGTTCCCTGTTGCAATTGTGATTTGTCGTCATCATCTCTAAAGCCTGATAATGAATTTACCATAATATTGCCTATCGGATCGGTTCACACATTATTTATAAGATTTGATCTCCGTAGCTGACGGTAGCAGCTATTTTAAATAAACTTATTCCCAAAGGTTGCACAATTCACTCAAGTGTAATCAATTTATTATAAATAGCTTGTTCAAATTTGTGTTAATAAATAATCTTAAGATTTATACTTAAATATTCATGGATGATGGACAGAACGTAAATTATTTACATTCTACAGAATTGATCGTATCATGCATTACTTTTCAGTTAAGACGATTGATAGACCTTTATTATTGTTGTGCTAAGTATAATAAAAAACAAGCTTTTTATTAAAGCAAAACAAAACACTACGAGTAGGATAGTGCTTTTAAATGGAGATTAACAAAATGTGATTCATATCGGGCAATTTTTTGGGTTTCCTTGCGGTTTTTGAGTGTAGGTACCGTAGGACCAAAAAGTCTATCCACTGTCACGCCACTACATACGTGGATTAGATATCTAGTAATGTGTTCTATAATTTACATACACATTTTCCGCGATAGCTATATGTTCTGCATATTATGTATTAACTTAATCATAAATTTTTAGTCACTTTTATGAGTTTCAGTATTCCCAGTTTCCCCGAAAATTGTAGTCATTTAAAATAATTGTACGTCTTTATTTCCTTCACGTCTATGTTAATGTTTCCTAAACAAACATAATGTCGACTATAACTTCTTATTAAAGCTCCGGAGTTTGGTTCCGTACACGATTCTGTTTTCTTTGGCTTGCTTCGATATTGTTCTGGCTTTAATATAATATATGAAAGTTGTTTAAACGTGACCGATGAAAAGTGGCGTCCAGAATGTAGTCTATATTTTGTTAAACCTCTTTTGACATGAAGAAAAATGTTTATTAGAACAAAGAAGTGCCTTTAAAACATAGGTACTTTCGACCTACAATAGTCTTTTTTGCAAAAGCTAAAATTAATACAATTTCAAAGTAAGCCAATAAACGCAACCGAATTGAAAATTGGGATCAATTTCGCTGTTACTTATAGATATCCATCATCATCATATCAGCCTACAGAGGTCCACTGCTAAACAAAGGCCTCTCCCATAGACTTCCACAAGGACCGGTTATATGCCATCTGCATACACGTATCCATATACGTATATAGCAATAATCCCCACATAATATCCACACTAACGGTTTATTGCACTTCGTAGCCATGTGTATTATATTTATATGAGTATTTAAGAATTTATCACCAGATCACAGTTTATGGCGGTCGCATTCGGGCTCGTGCACACCATTAGCGCTCCGCTCGCACGCTTAATTGCTCCCCAATCGATGGAGGACCATCATCTGGTTACCTATAATACGCAGATTAGCTGGCCTTTTATACGCGTTAAATTTCACATGCTGAGTTTCCAGTTCATCGTATTTTAATATTTCAATATCATCGGCGTGCCGCTATTCCATTTATATTTTTCCCTCTGAAATTAAGGTTACTAAGTAATACGTTTCCCAAAAAACTATGGGAACCTTTTACCAAATAATTTCGAAGGTTTTCTTACGAATCCTTAATCTTCTAAGGATTATCCTCGCAAATTCCAGGGTCCACTTTTTGGCTTAGTTTTCCACCTCGCTCGATTTATAATGGATGTAAAGACATTTTTGACATAATTCCACCGTGTTTTCTTAAATTTGTTGGGTAATGCTGTATGTACATTTTAGCCTTTTAAAGGTTATGATCGAACTTGAGTCAACAAACCACAAGGACTAGGCTTTCATCTTCTGCCTACACGATCCTAATGGATATTTGTGATGTCCTTGTCAGTCGTAGTAATTCTGTTTGCTCTCAAAGTGGATGGGCTCGTAACGGAGACCTAATGTCGAGCAGACAGGTACGGTAATATAATTTATGTTTGATTACTCTCGCAAACTTGTACTCTGAATAGAATCGATTTACCAAGATCGTATGATGATATACGAGTATCAGATCCTAGTTTTTTTTTTTAGACGAGATAAGCAAGGAGTCTAGTCTAGCCGGTTTTGGACTTGCGAATTACATTTCGGTCGAGGCCCTTTAAATATTTATTCTCGTAAACTTTAGCTTTGCATACAAAAGACGGTAGCGTATACTTGGTCTTTTCAAAACAGCACAATCATTTAGGCATTTAAACATTTAATATTGAAGATTTTGATTTATAAAGCAAAGTGCAAAATTATGTTTTGAAAACGCATGCTTTATTTGTATAAGCAAAACGAGGTGCGTCGCTCATTTGAATTATTTACAAACCACAAGAAAAATGAATACCATAAAGTTCTGATTGCTTACTTTTCACATCCCGCATTCTCCGAGCTCATTTTGTCGGTGTTTTTCCCAGCTTACTCGGTTCTGTGTGCACTTTGGTGGACGAAAGTCATAAAGAGGAAGCCTAGCTTTTATTATCAGGGCTGCAATAAAATCATTTGACCAAACGAAACTCGAATACCTCCCGCGCTTAAATGTGAGTTAAAGTTACACTATTTGGCGTATACAAACTTTTCATTAGAGTAATTCCCCGACAATTAATGTGATGAAACTATTATATTCTTCGCTATTTCTTCTTCTTCTTAAATTTAAGAGCTCAGCTCTTGGTGGAGCAGTCGCCACTGTTCTCTATCTTCGCCCCTCTGTTTTACTTCTTGATTCGACGCGATCCCCACCTAATATTTAGTGTAGTGGAAATTAAAAATCATTACCTACTGCGTCATCAGCTTTAGCCGCATGTTTCCGACCTTAGGAGAAATCTATGGATTCCCAGAAGAATTACGCATAAAACGAAAGCAGAATTACGCATAATCAAAGTTAAGAAGATGTATTACAGCTTCTACCAGTATATTCGGTCGTATGTTCTCTTATTTTTCGTAGGTATCCATGTAACGAGTCGCCTACCCGTACTGATATCGATCACCTGTCCAAGAAGTCAATACTTGTCATTGAGAAAGTAATTGTTATTGATGCAATTCAACGCTTCATCTGGTTTGCATTGCATATTCATAATGGATAGTTTATCGCATGTGCAATGTGCATATGTTATCTATCAGATTGTTAATCCACGTACGTAAGTCGAATTTTCATTTAAACAGTGCTATAGTTAACTCATGGTTTACTCGTTATGGTCGTGTGTCCTTCTTACTCAAATTAATTATGAATTAACAATCATTTTCACACCATAATGTTTTAGTATCGCACATGCCCGTGAATCTGTAATCCGATTATCTTTCATTTGCTAATTCTTATTTGGAAGTAAAAGAAAAACAGAAAGCAGCTGGTTATTGTCCGCCGTCCGGGCGCTAATTGAAAAAGTCGGACGGAAATGTTTACTGTAGCATGTCGGGTAAACGATGGGGTTATCACTATACAGAGTCAGGTCGGAGTAAGGCATCAGCAAAAGTCTACCTAAGTCTAAAGAAATTCACGAACGAGGCACACAATAAGTCTGTTGATGACCGTTTAATGAGTATAAAAAGAAAAAATATTTTTCGTAGAACAAAATCTGTTTGAAATTATTGGAATTATAGAGTCGAACTATTCTTGAACGAGACGTCTTGTTTATAGCGCCTATTTATTAATTATATATTTTCAATCGTTCTATACCATATATGGTACCTACTTCTAATAAAGTATTACTTTAGCGCTTCTTGTCAATCTACCCACCACATTCGGTATAATTACCTCCGTGTTTTGTATGCATTATGGGTGTTCTTCATGCTCAATAACTCCCATGTCTGTGAGTTTTTATTCAGTTCAACGTTCGATAGTAAACATTATTACTGGATATATTGCCTTTGTTTTACAATGGCGTGTGTCTACAACTTTTATGTCAGGCTCTGTAGCAATGTTTTATAGTATAGTTATGTTCTCCTATAAGTAAAGTTATTATGTTGAGATCTAAAGCATTCTTAGTTCAATAAATGTCAACGGCAAGAAAGTAATTTCATATGTCTAGTGCGTGAAGATGTATGTTCGAGGAAATATTATCATATTAAATGCACGTGGCAATAGATTCGTAATGGAAAATGCGATTTTACTATCTGTGGCCGCGTTTTTCCCAAACTATTGGTAGTTTTCGTTTACCCTTTGTAGTAAATATCAAGTTTGGCTTTATGGTTTCCGAGATTTTGTGGTTAATGAATGAGTTTGTGGATTTCGTTTAGATAATTATGTAGCTACCAATAGTATGTAGGTGGAAGCTCAAGCCGATCCTTGAGATGTGCCCAATAAAATATTCAGTAAACAGAAAGAACTTAACCGCTTACTGACTTGGAATGTTTGCATTTCAAAAGTACCAATATAAAACGAAAGTTAGTTCCCCGGAATGGTATTAGTGCGGTACGCGAGTCGTGTTCTGGTCGGATCGTCAAGGGTACGGTAACCCGTAACACGTTTTATGTTTATGGTACATCGTGGTAGCATTTTTTTATGTAGCGTTGCTCCTCTTTATTTATCCTTTGAAAGTCATACTCAGAGGTGTTATAAGGTCAGAGGAGAATGAGCCAGCATGGACCGCGACGCCTCGGAAGCCTAGGCGCACTGTACAAAAATCGTAAAATATTGACGTCCATATAAAAACGGCACTAAAACTTGTAGGATGGGCAGTAAAATCTGTTGCCTCTGTGTTAGATCCTTTCTCTGTGCGTGCGCCATTACAAAAGTATTCCGAGCAATATAATTTTTATTTTATAGGCGTTTTGAATTTGAGATTCTTTCAACCGCGTTTTGAAGCGTTTACCAGAATATAAATAAAATTTTACGTCTGTCTAGTGAAAAATGAACTCATTTGCACAGAAGCGTTCCCATAATAAAATAATTCTATTATGTCCTTTGAATCATATTTGTCTATGGTATAGTGCCATAGTGTTGTTTTACAAAATATTCGACAGTTTTTTTTCAATCATAAATTCATCATACAAGTGTGAGACATTGTAACTGCCATATCGGGAATACGAAAAGAACAATGCAAACTGCCAACAAAAGCATGCTAAAAATGACGTTACGCATATAACATAATGTCGAGGCTTTCGTGAAACATTAAACCTTGGTTTTATTTACTGCTCCGTCGTTTAAGGTAGAAGAATCTCGCCGTAAATAACCGCTTTTATGATATTTCCACGACTTCATTAAGTCTTTCAATGATATAACTCTGAGAGTTATTGCCTCGCAGCAATAATACTCGTACACGCTCTTATTGTGTACGCGAGATAGAAAGTATATTTATTAATTACACTGTAGCACGAAAAAGTATAAAAACTCGTACTTAATGCGACTAAAATTCGCGATTCAGACACATTTCGTGTCGTACACTCAGAAACTCGAAACTTAGTCGCAGGTTGTTGCGATAGGGGGCGGGGGCGACCCTTCCCGTTAATGTATTCCCGGGAACTCGAGCCCTGGATAGACCCTAGATTAAATTTGTGCTCCTCTGTTTACCATTACTTTTTGTTACTTATCCTGTCAGCTCAGCTGTTATAGACTTAAGCCTCGCCTTAAACCTATCCACAATCGATAGGCATATTGCGAGTTTTCGTTTAGAGTGGTGTAGTTACCCAAATTGTTCCCGTCGCATGTTGTATTATTAACCTTAACATCGTATTGTGTTGTATTGTGAATAAATATTGGACTAATATAAGTTGAATAACTATACGTTGTATATGTCTATGATATAAGTTGAATAGTAATAACTGTTGAATTTCAACTGATGATGCTTCTATTTACGCACGAGAAACGCCTCGATATACTTAATGTTCACGAAACTCCTGAATTAACAGGAAACTGTTCGGATAATGTTATCTTTTGAAAATAATTTATTTTTTGTGACAGTAATTTCAGTATACGAATTTTGCCAACAAACTTCTAATGAATTTAACTACTTATATGTTATACGTTGAAACGGCGGATTTTTCTCGTGGGACGCCGAGCGGTTTAATGTCGTCTCACGCAGGTACTACATGTAGGTAGGTACTGTTATATATGACGTCGACACTACCCCCGGAGACCGACTGCCTTTACACTAATCTGCGCACATTGTCGGCTACCAAACAAAATTGCGAATCATTTAGCATTGATATTAGCGACCGAAATCAGTCTGTTAATCGGTCATCGATTATTAGAGACTAGCGTTCGGCAAATGACTCCCTCAGATGATTAATCGAACTACGGAATTAGTTCTAACTTGCCCAATATTTCTTTGTTAACAGCAGTCGCGTTCTTACGCAGAGTACCATAGTTTGGTAATGCTGAAGGTGAATGCGGTACTTAGGTAATCAATTATCTAGATTATATGAAACCCACCAGTGTAATCAAATATTGATACCATGGAGGCAACATTATGCTCGAAATCATGTCTATGCTGTTGGGAAAGGGCGTTCAAATTCTTCAACGATTTGGTACAATTTGAGGCAGACACCGCTAAGGGTTCGCCAAGCCAGTACTTGGCACGAGGTGACCGAGAGGCTTCTTGGCTCGCAGGCTCGAGAGATCAGTGCTGGCGTAGCCCCTTGTGCTCGGCCGCGCCGGTCTCGATGACGTCTTGGAAGTTTGCCCGATAGGCTTTAGATAAACTCCACCGTATTGCGGCCTCGCAAATGACTTTTTTCCTCTCTGAAACAAAAAAATACTACGTTTAAGTGGATTCAAAGTTTGTCGTTCCATGAAAAACAGACGATTCATTCGCAATGCAAATGTATTCATGTCGTAATGAAGAGTATCATGTCGCATTCAATCTCCACCTGCCACCTGTGTTCGTTAACCAATGCAAGTTTTTTATATTTTTGCCTCTCGCATTTCGGAAATGCAAGCTCCTGAAGTTAAATTTGAAATGTTGGACGGTACATTTCAGCAGCAGACTTCGTTACTCAGAATTATTGCGGCGGGCGTAGTTCGCGTTATAATGCACGAGCACGCAGATACAGGACACGACACGACCTGCATGCTTACTGTATGTTTGTCAACGACACATAACCACCAATTTACTGCATCAACTACGTAAACTAAGAACACCTTTCAATTTACATACATCTCTTATTTCAAACAATTACTGTTACTTTTGTTGTCCAAATATTCTAGCTATATATGCTCTCATAAAGGCAAAATTTACTTTCTCTTTAGCTTTATTGTTGGTAAAAGTCACGATTTAGAAATTATAAGGGAGAAGCGTTCTCTGTAGGTTTCTCTGAGACGTTATACTCTAAATGTTTAGCCTCAGAACGTAACATATTTCTCAGTCCTCCAAATTGCTTTGCCTATTCAGGGACGAAGGAAAAATCCAGAGCCGCATTCAACCGATCGTAGTTTTGTTTGTATCATTTACGAAAGTTTGCACTGAAAAGTTTAAGGTCAAGCTTTCATTATTAATCGTGTTTATAATAAGGAAATGATATTGATAATCTGTTTTTTTTTTCATTGCCAGTTAATTTCCATTGTGTAGATTAGCATCCTGCTGAAAATCCCGTTGTGAGAGAAATAAGGTAACTGCGGCGGAAATTCGTTGTGCCCCGCGATCGGCGCCGCCTCCCACCGGTTAATGGACGGGCTTCATTGACTATTCTGTTAGAAACTTCGCTTAATAAGCTAATGTAGATGGATAATTGGAAAGTATCACGCTGTTTACTAATCAAGGCGGTATTACCAAATTCATATGTTACACAGGACGTCACATTGAATCGGAATTGCGTGCTTTGAAGTTTTATTGTTCATCGGATCGGATTAGTCACATTCGTTTCACCAGAACATTTGTTTTATGTCAGCATTCAGATGAATTTGTGATGCCGTTCCCACAGTTAAAATTTTGTATCCTCATCTGGTTTATAATCATCTGGCTTAATAAAGAATTAATGATCCTACAGGTCAAAGGTATTTTTGAAGTGGAACTTCACTTATCTAGCAATAAAAAAGTGTACAAGGCAAGTTTTACACTTAAAAAGGTTTTAAGGTTAAAAGTAGAACTTGGCTGTTAGAAAAAGTTTATTTCTAACGCATTTTTCAAGTGGCAACATTACATAAAAAAATACGAGGACGGCAACCGGCACTGCAAAATACGATTTAATTTTTGGCAGTTACTGTTAACTTTTAAAACAGATACATCGTCTCATGCTCTTAGCCTTTTCTCAACTGTGTTGGGGTCGGCTTCCAGTTACTGAATATCAGTAGTTTACACGAAGAGACTGCTATCAGACTTCTACAACCTGCAAAATAATTAAGAATAAAAAATATAATTCGTCTGGCACTGATATTTCGAAGATATGAATTACTAATTGTTGTTTATTGTTCGAGCATCATCAAGAATACCGGCCTGTTTAATAAACTTCAATTAAACCTACAGTTTAGGATAGCCTTAGCCAGTAGAGAACACTTTAGAAGTCATTGAAGCTTAATTAATTAATGAGCCAGTCCATCGATTGATTATGATTATTTATGGTTTATTTCGAAAAACAAGTAAACGAGGCACCGAGGTACCTGTAACGGCAAAAGCGATGCTGATGCGTTGCCATCCCTAAAAAGCCCCAACGCGCAAAAGTCGGAGCACACACAAAGTGATTTGTTAAAAGGTTTATTACGGTATTTTGTGTAGGTATTTAAATTCTTTATATTTAGTCAGTTTCTTCTGTCGCTCCACTGTTCGCCGGAGCGGTCACCGTCCGTCGGTGCGTCCGTTCCTAAGCCGCTATTCATCAACGTCCGACCTTTACCCCCTTTTACGCTTACTTGGCGTGTTTGCACCGAACTTACCCGCCTTTAATATTCATTTAAAATTAAGTCACACAGAAATATGATTATATTTCCCCATCTTGATTAACAATCGCTAGGGACGCAATGTAAATATTAATAATGTGAATTTCTTTTCCATTCGTGTGTAAGATTAATTCTGTTCTTGTTTCGTGACCGTTTTTTGGTGTACTTAATGATTTTGTCGGAAAACTGAATTGGTAGCTTTTAGCAAAATGCGGGGTTTTCTATTAAATTTGCCGTATTTTGTTTGCACAATTTATACGGCAACAAGTCAGGTAAAATTATGTTTTAAGTCTTCTTACCACAAAGTTTCCTTTTTTAATTATGATTATTTTATCCACTTTGGTTTCTTATCTTCGGTATTGCTCCCTAACTGAAATACTTCTGAGAAAATTAGCATGCATAAATAACCCTTACCTACTCTTATCTCCTAAACTTATATGCGACATATTACACCTATTGTTCCCTTACTTTCTACGGGATCAACTGGTATCATTCGTCGGACAATAGTCAGTGCAAATGTCCTTAGATCCATCGCGACTTTGATGGATAGTGGCCCGAGGACCACGGGATATGACGCAACGGTACGGATTACTACATAATAACCCAAATATCAGGACCAAAACAACAATCATACTCAAGGGCCCAAAGTTGCCTTATTTATGGTGACCCCATATTTTTTGTGTTCAAACGAAAGTTTGTAGAAAGGAAGATTTGTAGGATCAACATGGGGTTGGCATTAGCAATTTGGACGCACTATTTTATTTGTGCGAATTTGTAAAGGAACTGAGCGTATGAGAGAAACATAACCAGACCTACCGCGAATATTAAACATTAATTTAATATTTTTTTATACTTATAACGCGATAAAATCCGTGAAAAAGTAGTTTTATTTCAACGATTCTGAAAAACGGCAAATCTGAAGATGCAAATGATGAAGATGTTCTATAAAATGCAAATCAGTTAATTTTGTGAAAAACTATTTATTATTAATAAATTCGTCGTGACTTCCATGAAAAGGCGAGCACAATGATATCGATCAATCGTTTTGCCTTAAATTTTTATTATAATACCACGAATCCACAAAACTAAAATTGAGTACAGTTCGCGCCAAACTTATTGTCCGGGTTGAAGTTGGCACGAGCTAACTTTAAACCTGTCGTAAAAATCGGAGAAAGAAAAATATTGGATTAAAATGATTTAAAACGACAGCCTACGACTTGAGCTTTAGTTTTTATTTATTACAAGAATATTTTTCTTTCTCCGATTTTTACGGCCGGGTTAAAGTTAGCTGGCGCCAACTTCAACCCGGACAATAAGCTTGGCGAGAACTGTACATAAAAGTTTGGAAAATATTGAATTAGATGTTACTATTTCTCCTTGTGTGCTGCTATGAATTACTGATTAGTTGACCGGTTGGTATAAACTAAATATCAAGCTGAAATATTATGTTTGTGGCCAGCTATACTCGAATTTATATGAACAAACGGGAAATTCGTTGCCTCGCCGATTTTGTATTCCAACTCCATTCTGTATGTATTTCTTTGTTACCATTTCTTGCTTCCACAAACTTAAACACGAACCTTTTTATTCATTTTCCAACCTTATGTATTATTCGTGAATATTGACTTTACGGAATCTGTGTATTGTAAACTTTAATTACAATGAATAAATTAGTCATGCAGCCAACTGTAGTCGTATCTTCAGAATGTTACAGTAAACAAAAGCTTTTAAGAGTTTAAGATCTTGAGAATTTAATCATCTGTTTGGAGAGAGCTCATTACTCATTCATGCTTGACAAAGAAACCTTTCACATCATTTCATACGGAGTAAAATGTATTCTGATACGTATGTCCACCTAACTGTACTAGGAACGATTTATCAACGTCGTCCTTCCACGCACTGTCTTCGGACTGGTCATTTGCACCGACATTGCTGGATGTCTTTCGACGGATCTTAAATTTCCTTGATTTACCTCGTGTGTCTCTTCCCTGATGAAATTGCTATTTACTGATTATGTATTTGGCATCCATGTCATCAGATCGTTTCATTCTTCAGAAATTCACATTAATATTTCAACATCTTGAGATCTTAGCCCTTTCTACTTAGCTTTTGGTTAAATTTTATTACAAATCTGAAACTTTAATAAACAAATGGACGTGCCCTAACAATGATGTGCCATGTTGCTATCCTAGAAAATAATTCTAGTCACGAACAAAACGTTTTCCATATTTCAAGTACGTTCTATGCAAATATGACGGGCAAACTAGTGTCAACCGGTTTCGTTCCATAAACTGGTGTCGATGATCCATCAATGTCACATCTTTACCTTCTCTATCTGTAAAAAGGATGAAGAGAAAACAAAATGGCGAGCTTGAAATTGCGACAGAAGGACTGTGTTGAGTTTGTTCCATATAATATGCATATGAAGAGAATATTCATAAATTAGACACGGCAATTTAGAGTGAGACACCGAAGTGCAGTGTCGGCGTGCGCATTGTTTAGGGCACAGTCCTACCGGTTTGCACTGAATACAATGGCTAAAACATACCCAAGCCGTAACGTGCGTTAAACCTGGGTATTTCAACGCTTTCATGAACAGTAGGAAACCCTTAAGTATTCTAGAAATGAAATATTATTAATAAACATTCGTATTACATTGATGTTGTAATGTTACGGTACTATGATATTTCTACAAATAACTGGAATGATTTGTTATGCACCTTGCACATGTTTTGTACTTCTTATTCTATTGATTTCGCACTCAACAAAGAACAAAGACGTGTTTTTGCTCCAGAGCAAGAAATGTTCGAAGCTAGACTGCAGAAAATCTTGAAATTTATTTTTCATGTTCACAATTTATAGCCCTGACTGAAGATCGACTAAGGAAATGGGTTGGTTTTTATACTTTTGTTTGTATTTTGTTGACATTGTAATTGCTATTAGTATCTAGGTAAACAACATAATATGTTTGTCCAAAAACTAGTGCCAGTAATTTTGGCAATAAATGGCGAATAATTTGAATATGCATTAACGTGTTTTAATTAGATATGAAATAACAATTTGAACATTAAATAGGCGTAATAGCAAATAGTGTTAGCAAAACGCTTGTTCGTATAATATTTGAATGCTACAAATGATTAATATTTAATGCCATGAACACCAATGGCTGTGACATGGATTCCGCGCACGGATTTTAATAAAACAAATTAATGAATATGTGATATTGCATGCAGATCAAAAACGTTTACTGCTTATAAATTTTTCAATATTGCTGTTACGCCCATTCAATGGTATATCGCCTAGGGTGGTTTTGATTTATTGGTAAACAAAAGTGGCTGATAACGTGCTGTTTGGCTAATCGATTCACAGATAAAATCGAACATTGTTTTTTTACTAGGGATCGAGTTTGTGTTGTCAGCGATTTTTTGCCCAACAAAATGTATTCGGTTGACGGGTTTGGGTGCACAGCTGCACGACATCCGGACTTACAGATTACAATTTATATATGTATCCACACATTATGAACACAAGTGTATTCTACTGTTTCTACATGTGTGCGTACCCTGAATACCTTTAACCATATTTACGGAACATAATATAGTCAAAATGTAAACATGGGCTTTTTACGACGGTTTTCCTTAGTTTTGATCCGATAACAGAATTGTCCACGAAAGTTTTTGTGGCTATCCAACCGGTATAACAAAAACCAACGAAAATTATCGGTAAAAGTATTTGCACTGTTTTCTAAGTTCATAGTTATGTTATGGTAGGTATTGCGGTAGGTATTAGGTACCTCAATTAATTTTTATCACATCACATAATTAATGAAATCTGTAGCACGAAGGTCATTGGAGTTAATCGTTTTTTTAATGACAATTACAAAATCTAATACGAAAAAAAAAAGAAACTTTATTACACTACATTAAAATGAAAAACTTAAGCTCAGCGTCGTAAAACTGTATCCTCCCATATACGTCATCCTGCGTGTCGTGTTTGATGGGGCGACGGGGGAGAGAGCGGAGTGCGGGCGCAGGGGCGGAATCTCAGCCCCTCAGTAAATAATTACCGCCCCGGCACAGGGGTGTAGCCCCCAAAACCGTCCGTAAGCCCGTGGGTCCGACCGGCTCTTCGAAGCGCGTTGTTGCCAATTCTTATTGTGCTCACAATCTCACGAAAATAAATTGATATGGCTAGCGAACACGTAATTTGCAGGAGGAAGTCGTTTCTAATTGAAGATCGGTTAAAATAAGCACGGATTTCTGGGTGGTCCACCCTGAAACTGAAAAGAAATGGTGGGTTATTGTATAGAAAAAAAATTGAAAGTTGCAATGCGAAAGAACAACGAATATAGCCTGTCCCTTTACCTTACCATTTAGCGGGCCGCATGCTAGTTTGCTATTCCTCGGCTCCTTACTAATATTATAAATGTGAAAGTAACTTTGTCTGTCTGTCAAGCTTTCATACCAAAAGTACTGAACCGAGTTAAATGAAATTTGGCACATAGATAATGTAGAGCCAGAGAAAGGACATACATAGGGTACTTTTTAATGCGAAAAAAGGGCTGTAAGGGGTTGAAATAGAGGATGAAAGTTATAAGAAATACACAGACCACGCGGGCGAAGCCGCTGGCAAAAGCTAGTGTTATAAAAAAAATAGAGAGGTCGTTCAACTACGGTCTCTGTTGGAAGATTAGTTCTACTAGATATCAAGAAATATACCAACTCGTAACGGTATTTCTACGTATCGAATATGGTTCACTATAACAGCGGCGTAAAATTATTGAATTTTTCACGGTTTTCGGTGACCATTGAATGGACTAACTGCTAGTGTAACTTTCCAAAATGTCATGGCAACTGAAAAACCTATTTTTAATTGCCTAACAATCGATAGAAGGCAATGGTACCTATCAGTTAAGAATGGATTTAAGCATATCTAGGCCGACGCATGCCAAATCAAGCAAACTTTTACGCAAATTGTAGCCGCGCTGTTTTGTATGTCAAGGAGCGATTTGCCACTCTTTTCATTCAATATAAGTATGAATGGATTAAATTGTGTTACGAACTTACGAAACATTGTATTATTGTATGACTACCATTTTGTTTTGATTGGAGAAAATGCGTATGCGCACAGGCATACGACACCGTTAGGGTGGAGAATTGCAGTGCATTGCTTTTGCGGTTCTAATAATGGTAATTACCTAGCCGTTATTTTTTCTTTTTATTTGGGTGCGGAAATTCGGAAAATATGTTGGAATCATACCGATTAAAAACCGCACTCCCCCTTTACGTCATGCCCATGGGAATAGTGGTAGCCCTGCTTCGTCAAGACAGCTAACATAGATCTTATAGAACAGTTCAATTACTTCAAACCGAAGTTCGAGCAATCGGAATACAAGTTGAGAATTATCACAACTATAGGTACTATAAGATAGGGGCAGACGGACGCGGAGAGTAGTCGGGTCTCGAATAGATACAGATTGGGCAAGCGACCGCAGTCAGCTACGTGACTGAATACTGTCCGCATTGTAATAGGTTTAATCTTCGAGTATTTCTTTGTTCATGCCCATTATTAGGATTTTATTTTTATTTTTTATTATTTAACCTTATAGACGACCAGCGGCTTCGCCCGCGTGGGTATTTCTTATAACTTTCAACCCCTTACTGCCCTTTTTTGCATTAAAATGTAACCAATGTCCTTTATCAGGCGCCAGACTATCTGTATACCAAATTTTATTTAAATCAGTTCAGTAGTTTTGGCGTGAATGCCGAACAGACAGACAGAGTTACTTTCGCATTTATAATATTAGTAAGAATTATTACGTGATTTTTGTGAAGCTTTTTCAAGAGTTATGTATCCATCATATCTCGAAGCTGCATGGCATGCTCGCAGGCAAGACGGAGCGTGTAGCCCGGCCATTATGTTTAGGCAGAAATCGTCATTAACGATTTCTGTTCATCACCATATTATAAAAATATTAGACATGATATCTTATGCATGGTTGAGCCAGTTATATTTACTAGTACTACCTACCTACTTACCAACCTACCAAGGAATATTTCAAGAATCCAGGCAGTACAGCAATTTAGAATCCAATCAACCCTGAAGGTGAAGTGGGTACTTAACCTACGTCACACCTCGACAAATTCGCCGTTGTGTATTCAACTAACACAGGCGAGTCGATGACAATTCATTATAGGGTGTTATAACTCAAACGGTTCAATAAAAAGTTTTGTAAAACCATCTAGTTATCGACAATTAATACTTGCAAGCGATACTAACAAGAGGGACTACCATTCACAAGTTCTTACAAAAAAAGTTAATTTTACTTAAATTAAAACGGGTTTCAAACTAGATGCAAAGGGTTTATTCATCAGGTACCATAATTTGTGTTCTTATTGTGATGTTAATAACGTAAACGAAACATATTGTCCTTAGAACAGTTAAAACTTTAGAATTGTGATGAAATACGGCGAAACTTGTGGACAAACAATATAAACATGTTTTTATTGTTATTAATGATAATAATGTTCGTATTTTTAGCTGTTGCATAATGTTTATTAGAATACACAAATGCCGTTTTCATAGGAACCCTTATTAACTGTTATAAACTGTCCTAAGTTACGGCAATAGGTTAATTTTGGTAAAAAGGAAGCCATAGCCTTCACCTGATGGATGGCAATAGAAGAATCTATTAGAGACAGTTAAATACGGCACTTGCAAGGAGCATTCGCGACGGTAAGGAGTTATGTTAGCAATAGCTGTTTCGTTCGCATTCTAGAGGTCTATTTGAGACAGTACGTAGCTTATGTCCATCCTCATGATCCAATCTAACTCCTTGCCAAATTTTATTGAAATCTGTTCAGCGGTTTACGCATGAAAAGGTTACAGTTTTTAATTTATGGATAATGATCGGTCTGATATTTCTTGTTCATCGCGTGATTTGATCAGGATCAGTTAGCAGCCGGTATTTCCGATCCGGTATGACATGGCAATCTTGAAGAAGCGATACTATTATTTTCTTAAAATTCCGGCAACACATTCGCAACGCATTGAATTTGGTTGTGGGTGCCAATGGGCAGAAGTGATCGCTTACCAACAGGTGATTTTGCTTGGTTCCCTATTTTAGACAAGTCCACCAACCGCCTCTTTATGATTCCTAAAAAGAGGCTGAATTTTTCGTTTCATTGGCGAGTGACGTGAATTTTTCAACGTGCAGAATGTGTCGATCGTACCGAAAATATTTGACACGAATTTTTATTATGCAAACCTTTTTGTGGTTTCACTATACAATCGGTACGCATACGTGAGCTTTTTGTTTTTATTATAAAAATGCCGTATCTGTGTGACGTGCGTGCCTGACTATAGTCCGTTCATGGAACTAATATGTCAAACTTCGTTACACTTCGTTTACATCCGGAATGCGTACTCGGCTCAACAACTCAACGTAAAACCGACCTTATTGCAATCTATTAAACTTTATATTTAAACCGAAATACGTTACGGTCAGATAGAGAGGTTAGGGTAGGGGATTGTGTCTCGTTTTAATAAATTGCCATACAAGAATTTTCTGAACGTCTAGTAGATTTGCCACGAGGCTAGGGTATCTGATCCAAAAAATATTATTGAGTTATTATACATTGCTAGATAAACTACTGCGTAAAATATCTTTTTATGAAATAAAGATAAGAAAAGTCAAAAGTTTTTTTTTTGAGTAAATTCTTGAAATATAATAGAACTTTTTAGGTTTATGGTTAGTTTTGAAATTTTGATATGACAACTTTAAAACAATGGCAATGACATCGCGTCATTTTCGTTCCGTGATTTTTTGTTGTTATTTTATTTGTGAAGAATGTATAAAATAGTGAAAAGGTGTTGCGTATAAAGGATGTGGAAATTAATCATATACCGGCTCTAACAAATCCACTCACAGGTTACAAACTTAACCCACCAATGGTAACGTAAATGTCTACGAGACCGGACGTATCGAAAAATTCCAACTATTTCACTGTTGTTTTTTATTATTTTGTTTTTTTATTATTTAAGTGAAATCGTATAATCACTAATAAACGAGCTTTGTTATTAATAAGATGCCTTTGTTTTATTATCAATATATTTTAATAACCAAACTATCAACCTACTTATACTTTAAATAATCATGATTATTCATTTTGCTGAAAATGTTGGTAGTATTTATGTTTAAAGTTAATTATTGCAAAATCTAAGACTGAAAATCCCGGTACGCGGGACCGAGTCTACCAATAATATAATTTAAATTTACGTCACAAATAGTGGGTTGAGGGGCCTTCCGGGTGACAATGTTTTCAAATTATGTCAGACTTTAAAAGGACATGTATGTTTTGACGACAATCAAAAATATTAGTTATGTCGACTGTAATTATTTATTGATGATTACGAACGACCAGTTGACTTTTTGAGACGACAGTCAGACAGGGCGCCATCGCGCACTACACTTCGGTGGTGCCCTCTTTAGCGCATTAGACATGGTATAATGCATATTTTTTGGTACATACATAAGAAACTCCCAAACTTGGGCACTTACTAAAGCGCAATCAAGAAACTAGAAACATGCCAGACAGCAATGGAGAGAAGCATGTTGAATATAAAGAAATTGGACAAAATCAACAATAAAACCATTAGGAAACGGACAAAAATAGAAAACGTCACAACTAGAATAAGAAAACGCAGAAAAGACAGGTAACATATTAAGAGGCACTGAAAAATGGAACAAAAATATTGTATTTTGGTATCCTAGAAATAGAAAGAGGAAACGAGGTAGATAGTTTCGAAGGTGGGAAGATAAAATAAAGGCAATAGCCGGGAAAACATGGACTAGAAAAGTGGTAAACCGGAGAGAGTAGAAAGAATTGGAGGAGGCCTTTGCCAAAGCTGGGCAAACAGACCATGTTGTCGGTGTCATCGACTCACCAGAGTCGTCAATGTTAAATTAATGCAATAGTTGTCTGGATAAAGGCTTATATTATTATTATAAGATACTCCCAGAACAACACAAACACTTGTGCTTATCACATAAATATATTTATCTCATGATCAACAGTTCAACGCTTTTACCAATTTTTATGCGACAGACGGCAAGATGCAATTACAACAACAGTGCCTATGTTTACTGCAAATATTTTTCTTTAGTAGAAAGAAAAATAAACTAAAAATAAAAAATAAACTGTCTTATAACATAAAACTGACATGGTTTCTTGCATGCTCTCTTGACGACAAAAATCATGGTCACTCTAATAGAGCGAGATGAATGGCTCCACCCTAACTATCTCGCTTAGACCGTTTTTCTTCATAAGTGCACATTCCTATTGTATACTAAGTATACTTACTACTTCCATGTTATGCTATCATGTCTGGGGTATATAGATTCGGACAGAAATATTATGAAGGAACAGGTTAATTATGGTATTCTCATTTACACGTGTACAGAATTAGAGACTGATGCAAATGCGATATGTGAAACATGTTTTTTGTGTCCAGCCTTTTTCTTCTTCTTTGGGTGCATCTCCAATTGCTCTCCAGCTTTTTTACAACATTGGATGTCAGATTTTTTTAAATACTTTTCTTTACTTTTCTTTTTTTAAGTAGGTATTTTCTCAATTTCACGAACACCTGTGTAATAAACCACTGTGTCTTTGACATAACATTAATTTTACTGAGATAGTTTTACTTATATTATGTCTATATCAAATTTACCGAAGACAGTCTACGATCTGAAAACTATTTAAAGAAAATGTTTTTGTAGATCATCATATCTAAGGCTGATATTCAGAGACGAGACTTAGCATGAACTTACGCCTCCGTATGTCAAATTGTAATACAAATTTGACATAGGGAAGCGTTACTTTACGTTCTGCTTCGTCTCTGAATATTAGCCAAGAGATAGAGAGGCTCTTATCTATCTGGATTTCGAAGAACCCTACAATTACCCCAACGATAATAATTTAGGGCTTTGGTTGTCTGCTATCGGTAACCTTCGTGTAGTTTGATAGAACTTACCTTCTTTCCCATAAGCTAAAAATAAACAATTGTTTTAGTTCCCATTCATGAGAACGTATCTTTACTTATTAAAATTTTTCATACGTCATAATTTAATTCGTCGGTTGTGACTGAGCTACTCGAAGCAACTATGTCATTTTTTCAAAAGGCCTTTTTTTCCCTGCATTGTGGTTCTCACATAGTATTTATTAAATATTACTAAAATTTGTTTGAAAGATCTACTTATTTACAGAAATACGAGTTAATATATTTTCTCATAATAATTGTGCCTAAGAAGTTCCCCCGAATCATTCAGGTTCTTTCACAATAATTTCACAATCACACCCTTCTTTACATAACATTACTTTGTATCACATTTCTTAGTAGCAGTATGTAGAATTCCACGATCTTCTTAGTTGTATTGTATAGGAGAACCTACGAGTTTCGACATTACCGTCGCTAATGCGTCAGCTCTAAGGTCGAATGTAGGTTTTATGGCCCTTATAAGCGGCTTTGCGCTTCACGACCACAACTTCGGATTAAATAACTGCCACTTTTAGATTTTATAGCCAGTTCGATGCCCCAATATTGCTCTCAAAATAATTTATCTAAGAGTTTAGTAGCAAGTATCTTAGCAGCAATTTGCTAATTGGATTATGTCTTAAGTCTTAGCTACAAGAGAATACTATTATCTAGGCTTCCAATTCACATGTTTCTAGATGCTACATACAATTTCGTTTACATATAAACTTTGAACCCTTTTTCACCCTCACAAATATTTTCTTAGCGTTGGGTATATACCTACCTACATCCATGTAAATTTATACTTGTGGAGCTATTTCATTTCTGAAACAGATGTGAATAAAATTGTCAGCATTCTTCTTTGTGTCGTTGGTACGATTTTTTTGTTTTACTTTCTATCACAGTAGGTCTATACCGAAATTATTATTCGTTGATATTTCACTCGTAACGTTCAAGTTGTAATTTAGTTTACCCGCAACAAGTGTGGACCGGCCGGCTGGACTGTAATTTTGATAATGGTCACGAGGGCGTGCTGCAGATAAGCAAGATAACGGCCGAGACGGGTCGGGCTCGGCCTTGCGGTCCGCGACTCACAGGACCGGTCCTTCGGCGGTCCTGTGATACGGGTCCTGAATCCATCCTTTTGTGCGGTTGAATGACGTCGTATTTATGCAAAGGACGGAATATCTTTAGGAATATCGCAAATGCTACCTGCTAGATAAAAAGGGGGCTATCATAAACAATACTAACGTTTTTGTTACGATAACAGGGCAAACGTGTTAGATAATGTTTTGTCCATTACGGTTCACTATTAATTGAATTAAAATGTTCCGACGATTCTTACCACAAATGTATGTCTGTAAGTTGAAATGGTCATAAAAACTAGCCTAGTTAAATTACGGTAGCTACTTCTTTTTAATCATTCACATGTATGGTATACCTGCAAATAATTTCCTTAATCAGCGTCTATCAGTTACGTGATCACAGAGCTGCTGCAGAGCGACCTGCACAAGATCATCGTGTCACCGCAACACCTGTCCGCCGACCACATCAAAGTGTTCCTCTACCAGATATTAAGAGGTGAGTCAATTTTGCTTTTGTATTATGCGCATTATAATTAACTAGCTTTCGGCCAACGGCTCCGCCCGCGTGGTCTAGTGGTGTTCTTATAAATGATTCTATGTTGATAACTTAATTGTCTATACTCATCTTCTTAAAACATCTATTCCACGGGAACCATATATTTTACCGGGATAAAAAGTAGCCTATGTGCTATTTCAGACTATAATCTATCTCTGTGCCAAATTTCATTCGGATCCGTTCAGTAGTTTTTGCGTGAAAGAGCAACAAACATCCATCCATTCAAACTTTAACATATATGATATTAGTAGTATAATTCATACGGTTTCACTGGGGGCTTGTGGCTAAGTTATAACTACGCTGACCGACCGATGCGCAAAGTTAAGCTGCGTTTGCCGCGGTCAGTCTGTGGATGGATGCCCATTCTTAAGCCTATTCCTCGGAGAGCACGTTAAGCCGTCGGTCCCGGTTGTCATACGAATACCTATGACAATCGTTAGTAGTCATAACCTCAAAAAGTAACAACTAGTCTATCCTTCGAATATCCGTATTGACCAGATATTGGGTTGTGCATGTCTGATGGCAGTCGCTTCGTGTAAAATACTGATATTCAGCCGCATCTGGTTAAACTGAAAGAAGCCGACCCCGACATGGTTGGAAAAAAGGCTAGGAGGATGATGAACACCAACTGCATAATCACACCAAGCCTTAGATACTAATGTAATTATTAATAATGTTTAACATAAAAGTAGGTATATAAATCAATATGTGTAAATAGGTATGCATGATATCGAAATAGTTTCCTAAAACATGTACATTCTTATATTTTAATACTGACTAAAACTATGTACTGAGATTTTTTTATTGAAACTGCGGCAATAGCTATACTATAGTATACTCGTATTATAACATTAAAATTGGGTGGACTATTATGTATACAATAATTATGTAATATCTATCTGCATCGTAAATTACCTTTTGTGGATAGCAAATGTAGCAATAGCTTACACGTGTCAGTTTACGTGTGACTTCATTATACATATACAGAGAGAGAACCGTACTGTTTAATCCATCTGGGAATAGAATGTAAATGAATCGAATATAAACTTATAATAACGTCTGATATCTGTTATTATCAGAATAAACCCCGTGGGCGATATCTGTCGAAGTATCGACTAGTGAACTGTGATATTTGTCACGTTATAATATTCTCAATACCAACATCATACCTTCACGCCCATATTCCCCGAAGGGGTAAGCAGAGGTGTATTAACGTACACCCCACATTTCGCAGTACGTTTAGGTCCCATGTAATAGGGGGCGAGCCTATTTAACCGGGCACAAATCGAAACTCCGAGCTGCTATTGGGAATTTCACAGAAAACCCAACAACACTTTGCTCGACCCGGGGATCGAACCCAGGACCTCTAGCGTAGCAGTCGTGCTTGGGACCACTACACCAACGAGGCAATACATATTTTTTATATTCGCAATACATATTTTATTTCATAGAACTTATTTTATAACACAAGCCGTAAAACATAACCGTATAACATAACATATTATCGCGTCTGTATCTCCCGAGGGGTTAGGCAGATGCATGTTTAAGTCCCATATATTAGGGGACAAGCCTGTACGTGCATAAATCTAAACTAGCTGTTACTGAGAATTTAATAGGGAAACCCAATAAACTTTGCTCGATCTGGCATTCAAATCCAGGACTAGAGCGTAGCAGTTGCCCAAAGACCATTAGGCTGGCAAAGTGAAAAAAATATTGTTTGTAGTTATATCTGAGCATCAGAATAGCGGACAAACAGATAATAAATACGCTTTAAAATCATTATAGGAACCCCTTTCATCGAAAGAGGTTTTTTAAAATAAGATCTAAATTCTCTGTGTCGTAAACATTACGTAGCATATCGTGCACAAACAACGAATATATTTCTTTTATGGTCTTTTGTAATAATGGTGGTGAAAGGGTGTACACTTATACAGTCCAAATGGTCCATTTGAAAGGGTGGCGATACATACCGGCCCTTGCTGAGACTTTCACAATTACAGAATCCGTTACGGCCTGCCAACCCTATCCGAGTTGTTGCTAACAAGTAAAATTCCGACAGCTTTAAATATTTCAAACAATACAAATTGTTTTCGAAGTTTTAAAGAAAGAACTTCTTGGCACGTCAAAGCGAGATTCAGTATCTCCGGCGGCCGACTTGCCGAGAAATTGCAAAAATTGACGATGAATATTGTAATATTTCTGACAACCCTAGATAGGAGCATTACTGCTACAGCCGGAACGGAGCAATAACATTTGGCTCGTCTGATTCATACTAGGGGTGGTCACAAACCGTACAGACCATTGTATCATGGCTCATTAATATGCGAACCCCGCCCGTTACTTTAATACTTTAAAATATATTTTCGCCTTCGTAATTTCAGATCTCGTTTCACGTTTCAATGGGAATTTCGGCTTTTTCTTTAAATAGGAAATTGTAGGGTATCAGATGTTAATTTGTGAGTTACGTAATCTGTGGGGGTTTGCTACATAATGAATGAAGCTCGATCGAGACTTACAAACCAGTAAGTATTTATGTATGCTTTATGTACAGAAATGTACAAAGGCCAACTTTATGCCTTGGACTTTTCTGCCGGCCAACCTTTGGGTAATAGTGTATGAGTGAGAATGAGAAGTAAAATGTATTGCTCAAACATTACTTATAATAAGAGTAGAATATGAACAGAATAAATACATTTCTTTAGTGGTTTATAGCTAAAGTTAAAATTCTCACTTCGTTAATAATTACAATTGCTAAGAGAAATCTTAATCAATCCCTTAGCTCCGCACTGAATACCTAACTACAAGACTGGATTTGAACGTTAATCCTAGGGCCCAAGCACATGAGTAAAGAAAGTACTAATGTGGAACATATCTGCTATTTTGTGACATTTCATTTCATATTCATTTTTTATGACAGTTTTGGGTAGACAACTGTCAAAAGGCAAAAATTTCAGACTTGAGATCACAAAACCACTGACTGCACTTGACAACCAATATAACAATATAATCAATAATACTATAATTATCACGTAGAACATTATTAGTTAATTTATAGCTACCATTCATTAGATTAATTACCCAAAGCGACGCGAGTTGATGCACCGAATCCATAATTAATTAGTATCGATTTCAAATTACATCTCCGGGGTCATACACGCTAAATTCTGATGAAAGAACAACATTCGTTTCTAAAGTAAGTAACATCTGTTCTGTTAGTTTCTTTAACAAGACTGCGACATGTCGTCGTGAAATGTCACGTGAAAATATCCGTCTTTCGGCATAATAACTACGAATTGCACTTTTTAAAAAGTTTAATAGTTTCTAGACGTGTAGAACGTCGCTCCAGCTAATACGCCTTTTATTTTTATTGGAAAGCATTCGTACTTTTACGCGTGTCTATTTCTTCCTAGCTTTTATAAGATAGTGTTGGTTTTATGATCGAATGCTTAATGGAAACCTCACTTCAAAGTAGCTAACTTTTCCATTAGCAGTATTAGCACCCCATCAAATCAACATATGCCGGTGAAACTTGACGATATAGTAAATATCGACCGAGTATTTACTCACATAGATTTACAGGGACTAAGGCCGTAGTTCGCCATGGCCTGACCTTGTACGGTGACAAATTTTATATACTGTCTGAGTGTTAAAGACATATGTACTCTAAGTGTTAAGGTTTACTTACATATCTGACCCCGAATTCCTATAAGAATTAATCAGTTCTTTAGAAGTTTCACTGTCTTGAATAGAAATTGGAACACACCACTTATAAAATAAATGAAGGAAATATGTGAGAACAAGTCTGGAGACGGCCAAAGTCGGACCATTTGCCCAGCGGCTAAGTAAACACAGGAGGTTGATTGCGACCGAGCTCGGACTGTGCTGTGCGCCGATAAATACAAGTTTAAAACAAACCCGAGTTGTGAGCCCCTCTGAGACCAGCTCGCACTCGCAGCCAGACAGCGCCTCGAGTCTCGCAGCCCACTTCCACCTGCCGTAAATCAATTAAAATTCCCAAGTGCCACCAACTTCCCGCCCAGAGCCCTGACCGATGGCGACGCGCCACAAAAACTATTGCATTACCTTTCCACCGTTCAAAGGACACTTTATGACGACTAATTCCCGCCACCATTAAGCTCACTTCAAACTTTTAATACCGTTCACTATGTATGCTAATGTTATCCACTTTCGCAGATGAAAAGAATCGCCTTGCAGCCGTCTCCGCGTCTCCCGATTTCGTATTATTAATTTGTGCAATTATTCGTGCAGTGCCAAGAGATTTCCCGGGAGTAGCACGCGCGAAGGGAATCTAGAAAAATGCGGTCGTTAAGCCCCCACCGCCTCGGCTGGCGCGTTTAATTAAAAACTTTATAGTTGCACCGCCTTGATGGCCTGCTCTAACTGAAATCACATAGACAACCGCACTCCTGTGCTAAATGGAACTCTTTTAATCACGATACAACTAGAAGTAACTTAATGTAGTTCATACGTAATTTAAATGCATCACGTGATATTTTCTATGGAAATGATTGCTATTATAATATAGGTAGTGTGCGTGTCAGTGAATGCAGCGGGCGCGATTAGGGGTGACACGCGACTCGGTTAGTTTTAATATTCTGCGCGCTCTTCTAGATTAAACTTACCCGTCGCTTTTGTCTCATTCAACTTTCAACGAACAGGGGAAGCGTTTTAATGAAACCTACGTCTAACCTGCAAGTAATGAGGGTCATTCCCACATTACTTGTAGGGAATAAAAAATAGATTATGTCCTACATTATCCGCAGCATGACATTCAAAGTAAATTTATGTAAAGAGTTTTTATGTCGAGCTCACGTCAATTATGCAGGAAATGTGACACAAACATATGTTTATGCTTACAAGGTGAAGTCGGATTCTGCAGAATGCAGTCTGACTTATCCGTAACAAATGCATAGTGAGCAGTTAGCGTGCATATTTCGCGCGTCTCGATGCTCGACCATTGTGTAAGGGGGCACACCGGCCAGCACTGGCCAGCTATGCTAATCGCCCGGTCGCCGGTCGAGTTGTCCTGCCCGATATTAATTATGTATGGATTGTGGTGCCACGACCCGACAGCCCCATACCTGCTATACATATATACATACAAGCAGTTAAAACGTCACAATCGCAGGAACTTCATCTGTCACCTTCTTGAGAGTTTTAAATATTATGAAATGTTGTATCTTGTTATTTTAAGTGACTTCTGTAATGAAACCTGAATGGTTTTATTTAACCACAGAAAAGATCAGATTACCCTCCGATGATGGGTATCTCCATTAAATTTAAACATATTACGATAACCAGTGGGAAAGCAAAACTTAAAACACATAACAATTAAAGATTCGGGGATCCACTTTTCGAGACTTACATCCACTTAGTCTGCACTGCAATTAATTGAAAACTTAAACTGAAATAAAACTATAACCCATCGAAAAGCGTTTCAATTAATTCATGTGTCTAACAAGTAGAAAAAAAAATTATAAGCAGACGCCCTCGGCGCGGCGGTAACGAGCAGAATTATGGAAATGCGGCTCGCTGCTCACGAGCTACATACACTAATATTTATACGCTAGCTCCTTCCTACAGAAAATCACTACGCACACCCCCGCAATGTAAGCTACTGAGGATTTGCTCTGATAAATAGCCGCCTTCCTCTGTCGCCACCTCCAATGACTTTTCTAAAGAATAAATTTAAAAATTCAATCACGCCCGCTGACCATTCCACGCTAGCTAGCTGAAAAATGTTAAGAAGAATTTCTATATTTGCAAAGATCACGTTTTGACTGAATGTTATGTCTGATCAGCTTGGATTTAGAAACATATTTGAAAATAATTGCGTTAGGGTCATACCAGACATGCTACTTTTAGCATCGGTGATCGGCGATTTAGACGATTCTCAGAAGAACAATGCGGCTATCAACAACGTCGCATCTGCGCAGCGTATCCTAGGAAACAAACTAGGTATTACCGAGAAATTTGAAACTTGTGTACCTAAACATACATTACACCTATCCATTTCCGCTTTACTTCAGCGATTTTTTTTAAACCCGCGATACTGCGACCGAAAGCAGAGTCGCCAAAACATGATGCAGTCGCAAAATCGCTGATCGCCTATGTTAAAAGTAGCACTTCTGCTATAGCCCTTAAAAAGGTAAAAGAAAAATAATACTGTATTGATAGAACTGGTAGGCGACGACGCCGGTCGACGGAAAAACCCCTAAGTGGGAATGCCTGCCAGTGTCTCGTTTGCTCCCTTTAATGAAATTTACTTCAAGACGTCTGCGAAATAAGCCAGCCTTTATGTATGAATATGTACATCGTACATATGGTTAGGAAATTAAACCTGTAGGAATTTGTCTTTATTTCTATACCTATATGTGGCGTTATAATATTGTGAGAACAGTTTTGTAACAGGAAACGTATGACGGGTATAATCTCCGAAAACATGTTCCTCTAAATCCCACTGTGTCAGTCCTGTGATCCGTATAATTCGTCAGTGGACAGCCAAATGGCTACACTGACATAATTGTACTGGTGCCCATCCTTGACAATGTTATACTCGTAATCTCTTCCGGGTAAGTCCGTAAATACACCCCATAAACCTTTCTAGCGACCACAAGCTATTTCTTTATCTACGCGAGATGCAGTTATGTCGTGATTTATTCTAGTAACTATTCTTAGTAGTTTACTTCGAGGAAGCTTACTCTATCGGAGCTGACTGAAAGATAACCCAAGCGGTTCGCATCGGAATGTTTAATTTATATGAGGTAACAAATGACCATTGACCTTTACATTTTAGTTTTATATCAGAGAAAGCATTTTATTTTAGATTACGCGGCACCTTTTCTTTTGTGATAAACGTTGGCGTGCTGATAAAACGAGATTCGTAATTCCAATTTGGTTCCATAATTGATAGCGTCGCTTTGATGAGCCCCTTGTCTTTGATGGTCGGCGTAACGGTGCGCACTAGTTAAATCGTGTTGGGGCGTTAATTGTGAAAGCCTCATCTGCCACTGGAACCACGGCGGGAGCGTGAGATCGGGACTCACGCGCATACAAACTTGACTCTTGTTTGTTCAACGTCACTGCGCGTGAACAAACATTGCGGTGTGAAGCGATTTACTGTTAGTACCTACTGTTACTATTGTACTTGTATCTCCGGGAGCGTTGGTTTTCGTTTGGTGTGCTCATAATGCGATTCTAAAATCCAAGGCATTGACTCCTCGATGTGTTTACGAGAATTCCTCCACGCTATTAATACATTTTCTTCGGACATTTTTATTTAATAGCGTTTCCTTTAAAAGAACTTTATGGTTGCGGTGAAATGTAAAGAATTCAATGTACCGAACGAGCAGTCATTAATGTTTGAGTGGCGGAAACTTGATTGGATGCCATTGCGGGGTTACAATTAACGTGTAATGGCGATGGTCAGTGGTGGTTGACGGTGCATTGTCCCGGCTACGTGGACGCTAGGAGTCAGAGTCAGGACGACGTCGCGGTCGGCTGCGCGGGCGCGTGCGGACGACGACCTGCAAGTAATGGACTTGCCGCTCAATAAACAACATTTACGCGTTACTTTTCTCTCTAATGTAAAGGACATTATTGCTGCTTTGTTCTTCAAGTTTTTACGCCCTCTTTGAGGCCATATTCTGTAAATTTTGTGGCAAACTTACATACATGTGAGCAAATTATAGATTGTGTCTTGCGCGCTACTTTGCTTGGATTGGTTAGGGCCAGTTTATCTCCACGGTCGCTTGTTCTGCAAAATAAATGTGCAGACAAAAACATAACATTATAAGTCACAACTCACACGTAATATTTTATTCCAATAAAATGGTTTCGTACTTAATTTACAGTCATTTTAAGCTTATGAGGTCAGTGTTTCTTTACGTACCTACTTTGAGGCATCATCAGTGGGATAATGTGCGAACATTTTAAGCCACTGTTTTAGGTATAATAATCATAAAGTATTTCGCGGAGTTAGCTCATTTCGTCCAGGTAGCTTATCATAAAACTCGGCCGAGTTGCGTGTACGTGAAAACTGCGGGACACCCGTTGGGAAATTAAACTCGTTGCGACGCGGCGAGGTGTCGTTAATTTGTTTTGGCACAGACAGCGCCGGGGGGCGTTCCTAGCTTTTACAGTAATGCTCAAGTGTCAGCTAGACATTCGCAGTCCTACAGAAATTGTGCAAATTCTACTGATTTTACATTTATTATAAGTTGTTCTAAGTAGTTAAGGCAATAGTGTAGTAGTATGGATGTTTTGGATGATTTAGCCTATAAACTTCTATAAGTTTTGACCTTGTTGAAAGACTTGCATAACTGTTGACGTAGTGATGGCACGTTGTCATGCACCTGCACTCATGACAACCATTTTTTTACATAGATAAGTCATGACACATTATCGTCGTCATAGTACTTGTCTACTAATGATTGTTTTGTGACATTCATCTCGGCAATGTCTATGACGTCTTCTGACGAACATAAATCTGCTTCAAGCGTGCTCTTAAGACCTGGTATTTACTTGTATTATGTTTTAAAGATACCGCAATGTCTGAGATACCATGTCGTGTCTAATGAGATGTCACCATACAGTTCACGTATTTAGTTCGTATCAGATATTGACGATTCCTTCAACCACAGAACGTAGGTAGAAAGGGGTCTTGAGATCGGGGATCCATTGGAAATAGTTGGAGTTGGAGAAGTGCTAGAAGTTAGGTCAGCGTAGTTGCGACTTTGGGATCTGCCTTCATTATACACGAATTAATGTTACACAGAATGTTAGTGTCCTGTCTTATTTATATAGGATTGGCTCATGCTCATACATACACTGAAACCATTTACCCATAGGGGTAGACAGTAACTATGGGATCGGGATCGGCTCAATATCGGCTTTCGTTCTTCTATTGGTAGTTTGGTACATATGCATCGAAATTTACCGTCGTCTCAGCATTTATTAATTTCCTATCCATATCAGCAGCTTATAAACACATTGTATTCTATTAAAAATGCGCCTTTTATATGGACAAAGTCGTATTGGGGTAAGTTATTGGGGTACGAGGAGGTATCAATAATGATTCATGCTTCAGTGGTAGCTTTTGTTAGTGAAATGTATCTGTCAGTCTCAGCTTCCTATAAAATAGGGTCAATAAGTTTGCACGACAACATGACAAACTGACAACTGCAGACAAACTGACAACTACGACTGCCTGCACTAAGGAACGTGACATTTTTCTTCAGTGGACCAGAAAATCCTCGCAAAAATTACTTCCCTAGGTATCCTAAGGAAGTAATTATTTGGTTTGACGAAGGACACAGAGATTGTCTGTTCATTTAAAGGTGGTTAGCTACTTGTCAAATTTGATGTCCAATGTCACTTCTTCTTCACGATCTGATTGATCTGAAGATTGGATGACTTTTGACGAATGTTTAACAAATGGATAGCATGTATAGGATATTGACAGCAATCCTTTTTGCTACTCTGCTTCTGCCTCGTGTCTAGTATTATCTACGACAGTAACTATTACTGTTGTCCTAAGAATAGTCATAAAGGTCACTAGGAAGCCCTTGCCCACCCGACAACAATAACGATTCTAATTTGATGAACGACGCAATGCAAGCAGAACAAACCGGATCTTCAACAAACAAAATAAACTTTATTAGAACTAATTCGAAACAACACGAATGTGGTTCTTAGCAGTTATGATCTCAACTTTACCTTGAGAGCTGGTCGTCAATACAATGGACAATAAATTCATTGATCCATTAACACTCGTATCCATTTTCAATGATGTTTATGCTGTGGAGGCATTCGGACATGACATTAATCAGATGTTGCAGTTTGTTTTCTGTATCAACATGTTACAGTGTATTTTGATAGAAATTCCTGTTCACTTCGCTGATTTTAATACACGATATTCATGTTATCATCAACTATGGCCGTTGCTAACGCACTGTTCAATAACATAAGATCAATTTATCAGTCACTCAATTAGATACCTAAATCACTAATTGTTTCGAACCTCTGGTGGGACACGGCTTCACTCTAATCTACATAAACTGTAATAAATGGCTAAATATTGTCTTGCTAAGCGCAGCAATTCACAAAGGCTGGACCAATTAGGCAATTTTATTTTTTTAATTATTCGAGCAAGGTTCATAAGAAGAGAAAAATTTAAAGATATATTACGAAACACAAAGATTGAATTCTAACTTGCAAAAATGGCTAGACCCGTATAGTAAATAGCTATTTTGAAGATCACTGGTGCGGTGAGAAACGTTTAAAAGTGGCTCCAAGAGTGAGGGCATGTATATGACAACAATTAAATGATTTTCTCGCGCACCCTGGGCAATAATTTCACTCTATATTTCTCTAATCTGGTAATTTTATTGGAAATATTACCACGGCAGATTTGTGCAGAAGAACTTAAACACATAGAATAATCATTTTCTTAGTGTGGGTACCCATTAGCTTATATGCACCACAATGGCAAACTAGCTATGATTGTAAGTATTTTCAGATATTAATCTGTTTTTATTGTTTTCAGGTCTGAAGTACTTACACTCAGCCCGCATTCTCCATCGTGACATCAAGCCGGGCAACTTGTTGGTGAACAGTAATTGCGTGCTCAAGATCTGCGACTTTGGTCTCGCTAGGGTCGAGGAGCCAGACGCCAGCAAGAACATGACGCAAGAAGTTGTGACGCAGTATTACAGGTGAGGAGACGAATCCGTAGCTTATACATACTCGTAACTTTGCCAAATATCATCAAAATCCGTTCAGCTGTTACGGAGATGTGAATCTAGAATTTTCTGTATGTAGCACGGTATAAAAGTTTATAGGACTATGATAATGGATTGTTTCCAAATTTAGTACTTGAATAGCCAGTGTGTAGTTGTGTACCAAAAACTTGGGAATTTCACTCATCAATAAAGTTTGGCCGGATACTGTCCAGACAACATAGTAGATTAGTTTACTTACACAATAAAAAAAAGTAAAGATCACATTTTAATTAATTAATCTTATTTTAGTATTGTTAAATTAATATTTTCTTTTCTATTGAAAATATTGCAGTGTACCTAAAGGTATTTAGTTATTTAGTCTAACGTAAATCGTTTACATCGATAACTCTAGTACCTATCTCTAATGAAGTGTGTTTGCAGCGATCGGCGAAGTGTTTCTTTACTGTTGAATGAATAAAAGTGAATGAATGAGTGACCTGTGCTCGGTTGACCGCAGTTTTGAAAGTAGGACGCGCGCTCACCGCGCTTTGTGCCCAAAACATCTAGTACGCGGCGGTTTCGCCAACATTTTGCCAAAATAGTTCACAGGCGTATAAATGTTAGTTGCAGAAGTCACGGCCGTTGCCCACACCTCATGCGGTTACAGCATACCTGCCATATTTTTGTGAATACTCGGCCTCTTCTGCCCCTTGTTTGTTTTCTTCCTCCCGTATGGAGTGTCCCTGTGTTATGTTTTGTATTTCATTTGAAAGCCGAGCTTATCAAGCGAATGCGGCTGGCTACCGCATGCAAATGAATATAAAGCAAATATGTATACAGAAATATATGTAAATTGGTATATATCCGACACCTATGAGAGGTTCGTTTGTTTGTACGTCACGTTTTGGGAAGCCGATTAAATTTTAAATTGGGAATATTGTTTTGCTCAGCTTTATTGGGAACGTATAAAATAAATATAAAACGCAATTGTTTTGTTTACTTGTCTGTTGGCGTCATAAACAATTGGTTATTCATACAGTGCCCGTGCCTGGAACAGGAATGGTTTCTGTAAAAGTTTCATGTTTATCACATTATATGAATACAGATTACCTACAGTGGTAAACGATAAACACACATACATAGCTTCACGCCTGTTTCCCATAGGGGTAGAAAACAGTAAACATGAAAATAATAAGCGACATACATCGACTGACATTTATTGTATTTTGTACCAATTTTAACTGCTGAAGTACCCAATAAATTAGGATGGTAAACTTTTGATAAGTAAGGTATATAGTTCTGGTATATAGTTCTGACAAGTAAGTATATAGTTCTGGTGTACCGAACCAGAAGACGCAAGTTTGAATCCTGCCCGCCAGCCGATTTTTTCCTTCATTAAAAATAACTTGTAATCTTAGCATGGAAAATGCTTAAAAAATACAAAAAGAAGGTATATAGTATTTTTACGTGTTCCTTTATTTACAAAGATTCTACAGTTTTCTTCCTGGTATTTTATACCCTTACCTTAGGCCAAATGCAGGTTATACCATATACAATAAGTTTTTGAGATTTTGGCCAATAACTCAAAAACTTTGATAAATTTTTTCATAAGTCCATCAGGCACGATTTTCTTCAAAGTAATACCTTACGGTCAAAAATCCACTAATGTCTTCAGTATTATTTACACAAGAGTTGCCAGATTTTTTGTACAAAATTAATGTGTTGGAGATATTGACTTGACAAACAAGCGAATATTTTTGTATCAAAGAATAAATGTTCTTTTTCATAAGTTCTGTTTTACCGTTAGCCAAAAATATACTGTGTCGGCAATATTCATTTCTAGATTTGGCAGTCTGGTCAAAAATAGACGCGGAAAAAGCCAAATTCTTCCTGGATATGTATAAAATCAGAAACACGATCAGTTTCTGATCTGTACTGACTGTATAGTTATAGAGAACCGAAGATATTTAGTCCTAGGCCTAAACTGTCAGATGTTGACAGAACATAGAGTTAGGGGGCGTCCATAAATTACGTGAGGTGTTTTTTTAAATTTTCTATCCCTCCCTCCCCCCTGGTGAGATGTCGTCAGATTTTATTCAACCCCCTCCCCCATCCCCCAATCCCACGTGAGATTTTTCAAAATGTGGGTTTCTTACGTAAACCCGTTGGATTGTTATTGTAAAAAGAAAAAAAAATGCTTCGTGCTTTTATTTACGACTAGTTAAGACTATATTAATTAAGTAATCAATATTGCTGAAAGTTTAATTATAAGTGTAATAAAAATAGTTTTTTTTGTTTCAATCGGAAAAAAAAAATTGCGTGATATTTGCCGAGACCCCCCTCTCTCCAACGTAAGATTAGATGAGATTTGACTCGACCCCCTCCCCCGCTTAAACATCTCACGTATTTTATGAACGCCCCCTAACTCTATGTTCTGTCAACATCTGACAATTTAGGTCTAGGACTAAATATCTTCGGTTCTCCATAACTATACAGTCAGTACAGATCAGAAACTGATCGTGTTTCTGATTTTATACATATCCAGGAAGCATTTAGCTTTTTCCGCGTCTATTTTTGACCAGACTGCCAAATCTAGATAATCCAAGCCCGATCTTATACAATACTAGCTTTCCAATAGTAGTTATACAATACTACCGGCTTCGCCCGCATGGTCTGGGTATTTCTTATAACTTTCATCCCCTATTTCAACCCCTTATTACAGCCCTTTTTCGTATTAAAAAGTAGCCTATTTGCTTTCTTAGGTTAAACTATCTATGGCCGAAAATAAAATAATTTTTAGATTTTTCGTACTTCGAACGGGAAAGAAAATTGTTAGTCCTTCAAATGAAAAATAAAATAATCTAGATTTTTTGGTCCTTTAAAACGGAAAGAAAATGTTTAGTCGTTGGAGCCGAAAGCAAGAATAATTTTTAGATTTTTGGTCCTTCGAGCCGAAAATAAAATTATTTTTATAGTTTTGGTCCTTTCAACCAGAAAGAAAGTAATGGTCCTTCGAGCCGAAAACAAGAATAATTTTCGAATTTTGGTCCTTCGAGCCGAAAATAAAATTAAATGCTTTCGGCTCAAAGGCCCATTATTTTCTTTCCGTATCAAAGGACCAAAAATCTAAAAAAAATATTTTCGGCTCGAAGGACCAAAATTCAAAAATTATTCTTGCTTTCGCCTCGAAGGACCATTTTCTTTCTGGTCCAAAGGACCAAAACTATACATATGGGATAGCTTTCCGCCAGTGACTTCGCCCGCGTGGTGTGGGTATTTCTTATATAACTTTTAACGCCTTTTCAACCCCTTACAGCCCTTTTTTCGCATTAAAAAGTAGCCTATGTCCTTTCTTAGGCTCTAGACTATCTCTGTACCAAATTTAATTTGAATCGGTTCAGTAGTTTTGGCGTGAAAGCGAGACAGACAGACACAGTTACTTTCGCATTTAGAATATTAGTAAAGAAGTAAGAATTACAAGTTATCTTTAATGAAGGAGAAAATCGGCTGGCGGGCTATAATTAAAATAACTTGTAATCTTAGCATGGAAAATGCTTAAAAAATACAAAAATATACTAAGGATTACTGCGTAAGGATTGGGCGGACCGCATGTCACAATGACACCCCCGAACTTGGTCAGTTAGTCCCAAAATGTCTTCTCAAACGTCAAGTCTTCTCTAAACCGTGATCGGCTAAAAAACAAATGCAATGCGATACTTACAAAGATGGTGTTTGTGCTTCTGTGTATGGCCTACGCGTCTGTCAAATGGTCCTTTCTTCTTTATTTAAGTATAATTTAAATCAATGTGACAGAAGAATACTTTTGTTTTCAGAGCACCTGAGATCCTGATGGGCGCGAATCACTACACGGCTGCAGTCGACGTGTGGTCGGTGGGCTGTATATTCGGAGAGCTACTTGGCAGGCGGATCCTCTTCCAGGCACAGAGTCCCGTACAACAGGTTTGTACAAATAAAATTCAGTGCCCATTGAAAATTACCTGTAAAAACATCATAATTATATTACCGATAAAAGCGGCTTACCAATTAAAGCCTAAGCTAGCTCCTCCTCTCCCACCTCTTCTGTAAGTATCCTTCAGTACCGAACGGTATCTGTGTATATCAGAGACAGAGCTTGGCTTCGCGTGTTCCATCTTTGATCCTATTTGCGCCTTTCTTCGGGCAAAGCAAAGATCAAAGAGCATTCAACTCATTCATGCTTCAATCAGCCAATTGTTTTATGTCGTGTAATATTTACAGTCTCGAAACAACACGTGTATAAAACGAAACGTTTGAAAAGTTCAAACACGTTTTTTAACTTTTTAAAAACAAAACCTCTTTGCAAAAGAATGTTAGAAATTACGCCACCTCAACTTGAAAGCATGGCAAGGCACGCGACTTTTGCGATACAATGCTCGCCAGTGTAAAGAAGGTCAAAAGCTTTTGTTTTTGCCTATATTAAAATATATTTACTTAAAATATATTATGTATACAGTTCTATTATGAAATTTTAAAATTTTATCTATTTTGAGCCATCTACTTACCATTTGACCATATTTATTATGGAACTTGTTTTCAGGGTAAGGCGTTTAGATGTGCTAACAGTTTAATGGTGATGAGTTTACGTAATTTAAATACTGGGGCCGTATGAATGAAGCTTTAGAGCCACCATCTTTCCAGTGCGAGAGAGAGACCAGATAGCTGCATCTCTCGCTCGCACTGGAACAACGATGGCTCTGAAGCATCATAATACGGTCCTTGAACTGCATAAATATAATAATAACTGATAAATATTGGAGTAGGCATTATTTTTCAACTCGCGCGCTATGTAAATTTCGGAATTGCTCGATAAAAAAATATGTAGTTCTCGCCAAACTTATTGCCCGGCTTAAAATTGGCACGAGCTTACTTCAACCCGGCCGGATAATAAAAAATATTGGACTGCAGTTAATAAAAAGAAAAGCTCAAGTCGTAGGCTGTTGTTTTAAATTATTTGAATCCAATAATTTTCTCTCTCCAAATTTTTACGGCCAGGTTGAAGCTTGTGTTAACTTTAGGCCGGACAATAAGTACGAGAACTGTGTGTGTGTACTAAGATTTAAAGTGTGTGTATATATGAAAGAAAATAGTGTACAGGCAACTTTCTTTTGTCACCAGCTAATGCCATACCTGTATATGTATAGCCTTGTCAACCAATTTTGACAGAAGCTAAGAATGATTGGTCTGGATGTTTCAGCTGGAGTTGATAACAGAATTGCTGGGCACGCCGTCGCTGGAAGACATGCGGCACGCGTGCGCGGGCGCGCGCGCGCACATGCTGCGGCGAGCGCCGCGCCCGCCCGCGCTCGCCGCGCTCTACACGCTCTCCGTGCAGGCCACGCACGAGGCCGTGCATCTTCTCGCACAGGTATACACACATACATCATGTAGACTAGCCATGTTAACGAAGATCTGGTTGGAGTTTTGAAAAGTCAGATGAGCATCTGTTTCAAAAACTGCAAATAGATGTATGTATGTTTCAGATGCTAGTGTTTGACCCAGCGAAGCGCATCTCGGTGGTGGACGCGCTGGCGCATCCGTACCTGGAGGAGGGTCGGCTGCGCTACCACTCGTGCATGTGCAAGTGCTGCTACAGCGCGCCGCCCGCCGCGCGCCACTACTCGCCCGACCTGGAGCCGCAGGCGCCGCACGCCTTCCACGACGCCTGGGAGCGCAAGCTCACCTCCGTGCACCAGGTCAAAGGTACGCCACACTAATCTCGTGACAGCCTATAATACTAGAAACACTTATAATATCTCCAACACTGCCAACACTTGGTGCCACCCATAACCCACAACACCTATAATACCGTCAATATCCACCCCATAATACCGCGCTAAATCATTCATATTACCACAAAACACCTACAATACCGAAAACACCCATAATACCCACAACTCATAATACCGCCCATAATAATACCAACCACCATCACCCACAATACTGCCAAAAACCATTCCACAATACCACCCACCAGTACCGACACTACCCGACACCCATAATACCTACAGCCGACCCCCATACTACCACTAATGCCAGTATCATCCGCGACATTCACGATACGGTGTTTGACTTAAAATATTGTATCTAATCTTAGATACAATATTATAAAGCTCTATGAAATCTAAGATAGAAGCGTTTAAAGTTTATGTTTTTGCCTGCTCTGTCTGTCCCTTTCCTTTAACTGCAAAACCATTGTTTGATTCGATATCATAACGCAGAGTAGTATGCCTTTAGCTAATTTTCTTATTTTGAATCGATTTTATTTTTATTTTTGAGGTTCGGCTCTATGTATGGCCAAAATTTTTATGAGATGTAAATAATCAGCTATATAACCTATCGGTATAGACTACAACTTATTTGACTGACAGACCAACACCTTACTATACAAACACCACAACACTACCAACACCACCAATACAACATCCACTAAGTTATTGTTTTACAATAATAAAATCGTAGCATATTTTATTGATAAAGTTTAGCCTGGCGTAAATAAAAAAAAATTGTGACTATAAATCATATTAATGTTGAATCAAATTATACACCATTTTTATATAAATCTCGCCTATAAATGTTTCAGAGGAGATTCACAAGTTCATAGCTGAACAGCTGCAGACGTCGAGAGTGCCTCTGTGCATCAACCCTCAGTCAGCGGCGTTCAAGAGCTTCGCAAGGTAAGGCGCCGCAACATCAACCAACCGCAACCAACCGCAACCAACCGACACTAGGTGATTTCTTTGCGATACGTAACCTAACACGCCTTAGCGACCACCCGCACCCATATGGGCCACGCCGTTTGTAATCAAAACACGTGCAGACAACACTGTCCTTATAATATTCTTCAAACCGCGATTCACGCCGAAGCGTCGTTTTAGCGCTACCGCAACTGTTTTCTTGCATTATAACCCCTAAAATGTTGCTTCCTTCTTTCTAGCTAAGCCAGTTATTTTGCGCGTTTTCTAATATAGTAGTTTTTTAAATAGAAATATTACATTTATGAAGTTTCCAGTGTTGTCTCCACGGCAGGCGATCTTTACGATAATAAATCAGAGAAAGCAAACAGTCATCACAACTGAGTGTGGCACGGTGCGAGTCTGTTAGTGTGTGCACGCCTGCCGCCGCCGGGCGGGCGCGGCCTCCGGTGGTCGCAGGAGCTATCTGTCGCATCCCCCCCCTCCCCGCCGCCCCCTCCCCCCACCACTCCCGCAGACGTAGTTTTGCCGCGTAGGTAACAGTTGTGCCTCGTTTGTGTACAGTAACACTCACACACGGGTCGATTTTGCTAGAGCCCGACTTGTGCATGGGTTGTTTTACCTTTTTACTTTTCTTTACATAAGTTTTCGTTCCCGCGCTTCGAGCGCCCCGTCTGTGTACATACGCCGCTGTTTTCGAGCAAAATCAACCCTCTTGAAATGGTGGTGTTTCCCGCTTCATTAGCACCGCTGTTCACCCCCGTACGGTAGTTTTAATTCTGCTTTTTTGTGTGTTTTGCGACAGCTCTAGGGCGGGTTCGAAAGCAAAAGTTTGTTCCCCTTTCAAGACGGCGGCAAAATATCTACTGCTATCGCCCGTGATATTTCTGTGCGCTGCATAGGCGTGGAACCCAGTAAGCGTCCGCACGCATACCTGTGTTGTCCCTCCCGCTGCGTGCGCCGAACGTTGTTGCACTTACCGACGTTTGGCGGCACGGTCAAGACGCCGCTCGAATGTGCAACACTGCCCTTTAACGTTTTCTTGTTGATTTTAGTTCTTTTAAAAGATAAAGTCTCTGTTGCCTTCGACCGTCGTTTCGTTTCAAAAGGGTTGATCGTTAGATAGTGCTCGCTCCGTCCTTACGGTTCGGTTGCAGTGCATGCGTTTGTTCAGCTTCGCACTTGAGTTTGGTGGCCTTAACATTTATTTTCAACCTAAAGTTTGACCTCGTCATATTTTTGGCACAAGATATGTGACGAGAAAATTGTTTCATGATGCGAATGTAGCCTTACAAGCCTTACTTAGTATCCACATTACTATATTAAATATTAACAACCCTTTATTACTTTTAATTCTAAAAGAAACCGAATCATCGGTTTGCTATTACAGTACCCGTTTTCATCCTAGAGTGGAACAATTAATTAAAAAGGCAAACCGAACTCAAGTATGAACTATATTTTTTCGAAATCGACCAAAACAATAGTTCTGATTTTGAAGAAACTCCAGTACTGTGATTGAATTTGATTTTTTTACGATTTAGTGGGTTTGTCAACCCTAATAGACAATATTTTGCTTCTTAAATATGGACTTTATACTTTAAGTATGAGGTTCATATTTGAGAAGTAAAGCTATATTCTTTTAGGGTTGCCTCGTAGTGCATGCGTAGAATGAGAGGTGCACTGTGCCAAGCACATGGTTGTGGTGATTTTTAATTAAAAAAATATTCAGTAGTTACAGTAGAATTTGATTTGTGATGCAGTTTTGCTAAAAGATTTCTCTTTTATTATCATAGACATCTTTTAAATTGATAATTAATGCATGTTGGTTTGTATTTTGGATTCATGGTTATAACATACGGTATCAGTGAGAAATACACTATGGTTCAAATTAACTGATTTAGAAAACATTACAGATCAATAAGTAGGTAAATAAAAGGTTAGAGGTACAGAAATTGAGGATAACAGGGGCAGTTTTTGAAGGGCAATATTTGTATGTATTGTTTTGTAGCCAGCCAAATTGTTGTTGTTGTGTTGCTGGCGCAGACTGCACACATATTAGTATCAGGCAGGCACGTATGCTTTGTTGTTATCTAATATACAAGACCTAAAGAAAGTTAACGAAATGTTCATCCTATTACTTTCTATTAACTATATTTAAAGGTGGAAAAAAGGCTAATATTTTGTCATATTCCACTGTATTCCTTGTAAATTCGCCTAAGAAGTTTCTAAAAATTTTAGGTTTAATTCTCCAAGAATCTTATTTGCCTAGCTCAATCAACAAGGCAAAGCATTCTTAGTACAAGTTGAAGTGAAATTAAAATGAAATGATGTTTATTATCCCTAAGTATTGTAGTAAATTACAGTTTTGGTTCAATTTAAATAAGCACTCGAACAAATTAGCTTAAATATAGCATACAAATTTGACCGTATGACCGTTCGCTGTAATCTGATAAATATACGTATATGAGTCCAAGATACTAGCCAGTGGCGTGGGTGTGGGTGTGGGTAGTGTCTGCCCAGTGCATCCCAGTGCATCACGTTAGTAACGCGGGGCGACTCTGCACGTTGCAGCTCCACAGTGGCGCACCCGTCCGAGCTGCCGCCCTCGCCGCACCAGTGGGAATGACGCGAGACCAAGCGCGCCTTCGACAAGCGACGCGCCGTATACACTGACTCGCGATAACCTACTCTATATCTAACGCCCCGAGGACCACTATGGATTGCACCTCGTGTTGTAGCTAATCGGTGTTGCAATACTCGACCAATAAAGCAAGTATCATTGCGAATTCCACACGCTGAAACTAATCGGTGTTGCAATACTCGACTTTGTTTTAAAAGAACAAGGATTAGAATGAATTGTTCAAATACTTAAAAGTGGGTGTTGCAATACTCGGTTATATTCATGAAGAGACAAGGATCATTATTGAAAAAGCGAGTTCATGTTGTAATCAGTAAGGCCGGTTATAATGAATATTCATGTTTGAATGAGGCACACTCACGCCTAATAAGTATGTAATACAATAGTGAAATTTATTGACGACTGCATAAAGTCGGTTATGGAGTGTAAGGTTGGGTGAACTCGTATGTATTATGGCTTAAGTGTAAGCCTTGGGTTCTTACAAAAATCTAATATGTTATGCGGCTTTAGTATTTATTTAGAGAAACAAAAGACAATGTAAATGATACACAATGTACAAAACAGTTTTTATCACTCGTATATTACGTTGCTGACGTCATATTTCGAGTGAGACTGACTGCTAAATCAATATTCGCCTATGGCAAGATTTGCAGTATGGCCAAAGTTTTCATAAACTGATTGTCACATGAAACGTTTTTAGGTGAAAAATTGTTTTTGCTTTGTCTTTTGTCACCCTAAATAAAATATTATATTATTAAGAATATAACTCCCTGAACAAAAACATTGTATAAATTGTGTGTACACTATGAATTATCTTGATTCTTAGACATTTACGTGACATTGACATTCGAATAAAAAATAAATACGAATGCAAGAGTTATTTATGCAGCTTATGCAACGTATAATTGCAACAAGTTCATCTGACCCGGTGATAGCGTCGCCATTGTCGCATTTATCGACATATAAAAAATGCTAATACAAGAAAATCGCGCCAAAAAGTTTATTACATCTTATTCCGGTCCCTGAGATAAAATTGTAATTTTATGAAGTAAATATGGGACAACTGATCAATCATTAAATAAACTAAAAAAAGAAAAAAGACAGTGCAACCAAATGACATTGACATTGACAGTGGCGATTTCAAAAATGGCGACGTCCTGATGAGTTTAGTTCATATTATGGCCACCGGATCTGACAAGCTTGTCGCACTGTAGAGTATGGGAGCACTACGGTGTTAGATATATTCGTTATACAACGTATAAAAGAACAAATTAACTATGTACAGTTGTTGGTTTCTAAAATGTTTATTGAACTAATCTGCTTTAAATATAGTTATAATTAGTGTTATTCAAGTAGATATCGATTAATAAATAAAACGTGATGACTATTACTTAAATACATTATAAGTATTTTAGAAACCAATGAAGCTAATTAATTGACGTTATAATGATTTATGTAACAGTTGTTTTTGTGTTGCCTTTCGAATTTTTCTATCGATAAAAATGTTATTTATTGAGCCGTTTTATCGACAGAAAGTTTAAATAACAGCAATCGCTGGTTTTTGACGATGAACGAATCTGTCAAGTGTGTGATTTCGAATTTTATGTATTGTTATGTGTATTCAATATTTCAATCTAAATACATACGAGTTTATTTAAATTCCTATTACCTATAACTGGAATTTGAACTCATTAGCGATCTAATAAAACTATGTACAGTATATTCGCCCTTATTCTTAAGCAATAAAGTTTAAATTCCAGTTAAAGTCCACACGTCACTTAAGTCGAGTCCCTTCTCAAACTGTGTTGTTTTGCTTTTATTTGATACGACTTTGAACGTATTCAATTTGGAATGTAAAAATACCGCACCATACCTCATCGCTGTAACTAGAAGGCATTACGCGCATTGTAACAATAAGTATAATAATTTATGTGGAAGAATGATTCAATGATTGGGTAGAAATCAGAGTAATAAGTGATATAATTCGTAGTTTATCTTCTAACAGCTAAAAGAGTCGTTTTGTTAAAAAATAAATAGACAAAAGCAATCTACCCAATTATAAAAAATGAATTTCAAATAACTCCACATCGCGCATTTGACGTAAGCAAAGCAAGGCAGCGGATTCGCGACGTCACTTACTACCAAAAACTATTCATTTCTGATAATTACTTGTAACTTAGCGTAGCGAATGTGTGTAGAATAGTATAGATGGCTGGTTACTGTGAATATAATGTATAAGGACAGAAGAGCAAAGGATTGAAAATGACAAAATGTTGAACACGACAAATTTTATACAACGAAACGTGTCGCCCTCGCGGCAGAACGTAGGTAGGAACGTAATGGATATTGACAAGGAGACATTATGATGGCTAGGGTCGGTAGAAGAAAGGGAGGGGGCGGACGTCTAGGCCTTTGCCCACCTCAGTAGGAATAGCAAGATAACTGTAGACAAGGATTTCACGACTCCAAGAAAAATGTTGTGATTGCAGTCCATTCCTTGTGTATAATTCCCGCTAATTGCTAATGCGCTGAAACCTTGTGTAATAAACATCCACGTGACGTCATCCGCCGTACTCGCCGACCGTGCTAAAAGTACTGAGTGTTTTTACGTCACCAAAATGGCGGCCAGGCGCATTAGCAATTTGCGGTTTACAGTTATCAGGCCAAGCCTACCGGATCGTTATATTAGGTAAAGTGACGCTTCAATTAGTTAATAGGTTATGTTTCATTTCACTCCGCAATTCCATGTAATTGTAAGTGTGACGTAGTGTCAATGTGTGCCTGATTGTGTTTCGTACGGACGTTGCAAGCAATAAATGTTGCAATATTATATAAAGGCGTATTGAAAAAAAAAATTTTATATCTACGGATTTATTGATTTATATGTGTTCTATTTTAATCTCCCTTTTAGGACGTCTACAGACGAGAGTTTCATACTTATAAACAGATTTAAAATTGCTTGTCAACAAGAATCTCTAGCAAACTATCGCCTGTAGACGACCTATGGTGTATTATAATTACTAAGCTTAAACCTAAACACCATTGTATGTAACATCGACTGAACATTTTTACGTAGTTAGGTTAGAATAGTGTTAGATTATATAAACTACTAATTTACTTGCGATGGTTATAAATAGTAAATATAATGTATGGATAATATTCACATACTACCATTGCAGTAGTGAGATATTTTATAGCGATGTGTTTGTAAATGTAATGAATACACGTGTTTCACGCATTTAATAGTTTATTAGTGGTTTGATATTATTGTACTGGGGATGTGTTAGTGTGCGTGAGTGTTACGTCATTTTTATCTAATTATTGGCATTGGTACTCTTTTATAATACACGTAACATGGCGTAAATGTTACCATTCAGTTTTGGAAGCTACAGTCGATAGTAATAAACAACGTTAAATAATGAATTTGATCCTATCGGATATTGTCGAGTACAGTATCTCCACCATGAGTTCTACCGAATTGCGTTCTATAGGTAAAGTAAAAACGCTGTAATAGCTGATTTTAGTTCCTAACATAACCGCTAGAGGCGTTGGAGCGTTTTCCATACAAGCTCTCTAGCGAGTTTAGTGAGAAAAAGTCATGGTTGAGGTACTGCAACTGTTTGGTTACATTTACATCGCGTACAAACCAAAATTGATGTTTCCACTTACGTTGTAAGTAGTTTACTACTGTATCACGCTGCTAACATAAATAATCTAGCATAGGGAGACTTTGTGTGAATGTCGCCAGACGTCGTAGCCTTAAAACTAGTTCAAAACTATATAAAAGATAAAAAGGTAAAAAAAGTTGTAAATAAATGCATAGTATTAATGTTAGTTTAATACGTTACGGGAAGTAAGCCGATGTAGCAAGCCCACAACATGTAGGTTAGTGTTATTTAAGACCGTTGCAAGACAAGACAAGACACGACACTAGACCATTTTAATTTTAAAGCCTGTATTCTAGAATGGCATATGATCTGCGATCGCTTATGTACGAGAAGAGTAGAAGAGACCTAGGGGGCTAGATAAATAACAATGCGACATTCGAACCGACAAACGAATAGAAACAAAATGTATGGAAATGACATTAGTGACAGCCCGATTTGGCGAAAGCTTGTGTCATTTTCATACATTTTGTTTTTATTCGATTGCCGATTCGAATGTCAAAATGCAACTTATCTACAAAGCCCTGTTCGCTAGTCTGACTCCCCCTTAAAATGATGTTAACCTGCTTCGGTGGTCTAGTGGTCCCAAGCGCGACTGTTACGTTAGAGGTCCTAGCTTCGATTCCTGGATCGTGTTGTTGCAAAATATATAAAATTTAAAAGAAAAACGCAACAACGCACAACAATCGGTTGATGGCAATAGGGTCGCCCGCTTTAATAGGGACCTACCTAGCTAATGCCTAACCTTTGGGGTATATTAAAGCATTGACCATGGCTTCTAAAATACGGTTATTAATCTCATTTTCTATGAATAGAGGATACTTAGTCCAATTGAGGAGAAGAAGTGTTACAGATTTTTCTTAGTAAAGATTGTACATAGTTATGAGGGTCTTGCAGCGGTTTTGAATAACACTTCGATGGTACAAAGGAGGCGAGCTTGGTATTGCGTGGTTTTAGCTGGCATACACACTGCTTATATGTGTAGAGATCCTTGCAAAATAACATGAAGTTGTTCTGCAAATCTAAAGTACGGAGCGTTATTACAAAGCTAATTAATTATTTGGAGGCAAGAATTGTTAGCTTGTTTATAGTAAATTTGTCTTGTCTTCTAAAGATGTGAATAGGTAAGAGTAGGTCATAGTAATTTCTGAATAACCTTGTTGATTTTCATGGGTTTATTCGCAAAGAAATAAGCGAGACAGTGATCCAGAAATATTTAAAACTGCAAAGCTTTATCTATTTTTGCCTTATTACAACAATGTTATATACTGTTAGTTACTGTCAGTTAAAACCAGGCATGCGAGCCCCGACGGACCCCACCTTGCCTTATCTCAGATAACTGTCACTGTGATCCGTTATGAGTAATTTTTGACCCCTGCACCCCACACTATGTGTACTGTGTATATATACGAGTACTCGTTAGATAAATACCGTCATTGGTTTGTTAGAAATTCGCTTCATTATATAACTGATGTATACTACGTGTCCTCCGATGTGAAAAGACGTTTGAATGTATGTAAATAGGAATATAAGTAGACGAATATTGTTAGGTTGGGCGGCAGTCGCTGTGTGCGGATAGGATGGGTTTTAAACGTCTCTTTGAAATCATATAGGTAAGATCAATTATTGAGGCTCTTATAAGATCCATAATTATTATTTAAGAAGAGAAATTCTTAGACATTTTTTTTTCCCGAAAAAAGCTTTTAAACAATAGTTAGAGATTATTCACTAAACTATTGAATAAACCTTCTAACCAGAGTGCCAATACTGCCAATATTTATGTCTTATGTGTCACAGTTATTTCTAAAAATAAAATTGATCGAAATATTAAACTAAATGTAATTTGATTACAATGAAATTGATGTTCTCTCTCAATTAATAATAATAATAAAAACGTTTATTTTCCTTACACAAATGGAACTTAAATCTATATAACAAATTGAGTGAGTAAATACTACATTCATTTGTCAATTGATAAGTAAGGGCATTTATTATTGTATGTATTAATGTAAATTTAATACATGAGGGGCATTGTATCTTACCGTGCCCATATCCGTACACCGGCGGCCGCTCGCCCCCGCGGAGGATCAAGTCCTGCGAGATGCGCACAGTACTGCGGCGCCTAAACGAACACGCTTCTTATTTTATGTAATTGTACGTATAATTGCGTTTCCAGACTTTCAGAGATCTCGTATTATTTTAAGTTTTAAGTACACGACTGTTCATTTTACACACAAGTGATCTTTAGTTGGTAGGACATCACGTTTGTAATCTACTTTGTACTCTGCGGCCAGTCTGCCAAGGCTTTTCTTTTAATTATAAGTAATCGCACACTCGAATGCTCACACGCAAGCGGAGGAATTCACTCTTACTTTATGTTTAATGTAAATATTAGTGGTAATGCGGTAAGACTTAGGTTTCGTGTTAACAAATAGTTTCGCCTCAGTTCTTAGTTTGTGTTCAATAATCCCACATTAATTTTGTATTATAATTTCCACAATGTATAACTTAATTAAAAAAGTAAAAAAAAACAACTTAGGAGAAAATGAATTGTATTCTTGGTTTTATTCATATGACATTTTGATTTTAATTACTATTATGTACCAGTCGTAATGTAAATATTATATACTTTGTGCACTGATAGTCGTGTTTAAGTTACTTTAGATATTAATATCAAATGGCTGTATTGATTCTCTTAATGTAAAGCCCAAGACACAACGTTCACTATAAGACTTAGTAGAAAATGTTTCTTTTGCGATATTGTCTTCTGTCGACACTTGTAATGTATAGAACGGTTTTTAGTTAAAATGTCACGTTGGACAAATAGTATTGTGATTTAGTTCACATGTACACAGCGACCCAGAAACCTAATGTAATTGTAAATATAAAATACGTGTTTCTGTCGTGTACTGAGTTAGTTGCATTTTACCATTGTTGCGAACTGCCAAAACTATTGTAATAATTTTGTAGCGTAAGTCGCTATTACACCACATTAGTAACATATCATTAATTATCTTCTTACTAGATCCATTTTGATATGCTTGTATTAAATCATTTAATAGTGCATTCTGCTCAAACTGCTAAAAATGCGTATACGCATAGGCATACATTAAATCAGAATAACTGTCGTATTTTTATGTTTTATAGAATTAAAATTTAGGTCTTTTTATTTCTAACTATTAATTTTATGATCGGTCGCTACTGTGGTGTGTGGCGCATGCGTAGATCGCGAGCCGGGGTAGCAACTGAGGACCGGCACCGCGACACTGTGTAACAATAAACTATTGCATAATTATAGTGAGTTTTATTTTAATTCCTAAATCAGCATCAACTGACTTAGGCGCTGATACACGCGGGTCGGCACAACAAGGGAAGGGTTCCACCACCTCTGAATAGCCGCTAAACAGAGGATAAATTCAAAAAAGGAATATTTTTTTTATGAATTTATCTGCCAAGTAATTTAACGGGAACTTATCAGTAAGCTGTGAAACAAGCCCTACAACTTATATATTAAAGTTATAATTCCGGTCGTAACTTTGTTTTTTTTTTGTGGTTACAAATCTACTACCCTGACGTCCCGCCAGTGTGAGCAGGGCCTAAGTGTCGGCTGGTAATTCAATTACACAGAATAATAATAAATATACAGAAACCCTAAAATAAAATGGATCATTCAAACAATCAGTAAGGCTACACAAGTAATAGCCTAGTAGTACACAGAGCAAATCTGGGTGCTTGCCAGAATTGTAAGTAGGTGCCTAGTCATTTCCACCTATGGACACCTTCAACGCCAAGTTGTTGATGCCGTTGCCGACCCTGAACCCTTACAGACTGCAGATTGCCGCAGGTATCTTGAACACAAAGGTGACGATGTTTTTACGATAGACCCGACGTAAGGGTTCTTATCGTAAAAACCGTCGTCTTATCATCGAGAAAGCATATATTTTCTCGCTTTTTAAGTAAGGAAAACCTCGTCCTAAGGCGGTAATTTAGAGGTACTCTCATGTATTTATTATTATTATTTATTCTATCGAAAGAAAGAAAAAATAAACTCTTGGACTGATGTTCGTCAAAGCTATATATAGAACACTCCCGACTAATACACCTTTCAATCAGAATCGGTTCATCCGTTCAGGAAGCTAGGATTCCACACACACGGACACGTCAAAATTATAACACCCGTCGTTTTTGCGCCGGAGCACAGTGTAATAAATCTCTAACAGTGGAACACATAGATTAATTTTAACTTAAAATATATCGCCTGTAAGAACGTAAGTACTTGTAAAATGTTTTTGTGACAACCCTAAGCTCTTTTCAGTGTCTAGACGATTGTCGGCATTTAGCGTCCACACAAAGGAGTTGGATCACTATCCGTAGTTACATTATGGCCGGAGGAAGGGCATAGGGCAAATCCTAACTCTTTTTATATCATTCACATTTGTTTACTTTGTAAAGGCCCTTAACCCCAAACTTCTACGGGGCCATCTTTTAAAGTTAATGCCATGCTTAAAGTTATAAGGCCATCTTAGGCCACCAAATACATAATAATAAACCCAAACATATATAATATTTGGGTGGCCTAAGATGGCCTCGGCAGGCCTTTCAAGGAAAATGACGTTTCTTATTTTGTTTAGGTACGAGTGCAATAGTTCTGAGTAGTGTAAATATCCATCTTCCAATTAATAAATACAAAGTGTTTTTGATCTCATTATCTTTGTGACATTTATACACAGTAATAATTGAACTTATCAGCGGTCAGTGTTACTTGTGAAATACCTAGAACAGCTAGACTGGAGTCTTGTTTGTACCTATCTAGAACATCTAAAGAGCAGTCGACTGTCAATTATACGATCAGATGGAGAAAATAATCGCAATTTTTGTGCTCTGTGTTACACTGTGTGAGTTTTTGTACCTACAGATTATAGTGTTTGTGAGTGTTTTAGAGATATAGTCAGGTGTTTCGAAGGTACACGCACTTATTTTTTAATTACCGTTGGTAAAATTAAAATCAGATGTTTGATACTTAATGTTTACTAAACTCTACAAAATATTTTGGTGTTCTGTTTTTGCGATTTCAGGGTCGGTCCCATAGTTGAAGTTGTTCATTTGATGAACAAATGATCTGTAATTTTTTACGGTAGTTAAAAAACAAGTGTGTACCTGTATTAGTTGGGGTGCAAGTAAACGTGTTAACGGTTTTTAAATCATCTCATCATCTTCCTAGACTTTTCCCAACCACGTTGGGGTCGGCTTCCAGTCTAACCAGATGCGGCTGAATATCTGTATTTTACACGAAGCGACTGCCATCAGACCTCCGCAACCCAATTTCTAGGCAATACCGATATTCCAAGGATAGACTGGTTGTCAGGCTTTTAAGAAGTCCAGCCTCCTTGTCATAGGTGTGCGTATGAAAACCGGGACCGACGGTTTACGTGCTCTCCGAGGCACGGAGGGGTCTCCATGTCTTAAGAATGGTCACCCATCCACAGACTGACCTCGGCAAGCGTTGCTTAACCTTGCAGATCGGTTGGTCAGCGTTGCTATAACTTAGCCACGAGCCCGTAACGGTTAACGGTCTCCAAAAAAAAAAACAGAAACCATCACGCCTGTATTCCCCGGAGGGTTAGACAGAGGTGTACTTATGTACACCCACAGTTCGCCGTTGACATCAGCCGGCCACAAATCCAGACTACAAGCTGCTACTGGGAGTTTTACAGAAAAATCCAACAACACTGCTCAATCCGGGATTCGAACCCAGGACCTCTAGCGTAGCAGTCGCGCTTGGGACCACTAGACTAAAGAAGCAGAAAATTGAGAATAAAATCAGCAGGTTTTAATTATGAATTAGGTTCTTCGATTTTTACCTACCTACTATACTAGTGTTAGTTGACAATATTTTAAAGTACAAAAATATGTGTAAATAATGTAAAAAAATAAAAAAAAAAACAAATGTATGTAAACATGAGTAGGTAACTCTGTAATAAGATTAGATACCCCGGGCACTGGAATGACCAGCCAGACTAACATGCGCGCCACGACAAAATTTTGTCTACTCTTTTGTCTCGCTCTTTCTTGTGCGAAAACGACACAACAAAAGCACGACATAAGTGTCGACAAAATGTTCTCGCGGCGTGCATGTTAGCACGGCTGGGCACAATAATAATGTATGTGTAGGAGTAGAAAGGGGTCAGAATTTCGAAAAAAACGTCCTGTTTTACGGTACTTAAAGTTTTACGGCCTGGATCACCACTGGATAAGCGCTAACCGCTGGATAAATAAAAAAATGGACCAAGATTTGTATGAAATTATTTGCCGAGTATTATTTGGAAGTGGTGAACAGACAATCTAGTTGCGTTTATCAAACTAGTATGCAATAAGGTCGCCTGTAGGCAGAGGCGTACTAATGAACACCCACATTTCGCCAGTATGTTTTAGGCCCCATGTAATAGGGGGCGAGCCTATTGCCATCAACCGGGCACAAATCCAGACTCCGAGCTGCTACTGGGAATTTCACAGAAAAACCCAACAACACTGCTCGACCCGGGGATCGAACCCAGGACCTCTAGTGTAGCAGTCGCGCTTGGGACCACTAGACCAACGAGGCAGTATTAGGATATGGGACCTGAAAATACCAGCCAAGTGAGCCCTAGCCCTACACCTTTGTCTAACCCTTCGCGAATATACGGGCGTGATAATATTATGTTATGAACACCGAATGATAGGTATGTTCTGCGAATGATTCACCGGGTTTTACGCACTATTATACGATATTTTTTGTAATAAAATTGTTTTGATAATAAATAAATGTCAGTAGGTAGGTTAACTTACCGACACTTATTTATTATCAAAACAATACAATAGCGAAGATCTTGAGTCGTAGTACCTACCTATCTGATTTTAATAAGTTTTATTAACCGACTACGGAAAGGGAGGGTACCTACCTACCTAATGAGTGTAACGGTCTACTTATTTATACTAATATTATAAAGAGGAAAGATTTGATTGTTTTTTTTGTTTTTTGTTTGTTTGTATTGAATAGGTTCCGAAACTACTGGACCGATTTTAAAAATTCAGTGTTAGTTAGCCCATTTATCGGGGAAGGCTATAGGCTTATATACCATCACGCTACGACTAATAGGAGCGGAGTAGTAATGAAAAGTATTGCAAAAACGGGGGAAAAAAGTTATCAAGACCACGCGGGCGAAGCCGCTAGCGGGAAGCTAGTGTATAATAATAATAATTTATCGAATAATAACTGTACAGTTAAGTATTATGCGCCCTACCTGTGGAACTAGACATGAGACATAGCCTGTATCACAAAAGGTAGTATGTACCTAAGTATGACGTTATTGGACGGACAATTGAAGTAGACTTCGAAATATGGATCTTAAAATCACAGGTACCTACCAACCTACCAAGTTCACCTCGCATGGGTTAGGTTAGTAAATTAAAAGCTCAGGTTTTATTTTTGAATGTACGACCGTCGCGCAGTGCAAGTTGCAACCTCGTATGAACGATTCGTATTGTGCCATTTAGCCCTCGTTAATGAATGAAGAAACTAGGTACTTTATATTTTGCTTATTTTGTCTGTATAGTTACGTAAATCTCGCGCCTTTTCAGCATCGACAGTGGCGCTACCGCCGTCAGTTTCGAAGCATTACCGAACGGATTATGAATACAATCGCAAAACGGATGCATTCTACAAACTCCACATTGACGGCCGGCGGCGATTCCAGATCCGTGACATATGTCGGGTGGAGGGCGCGGAGCTCATGAGCCCAACTTCAGAGATCGACATCTTACAGCTACACGCCATGTTCAAGAAGTTCCCTGATCTCGGAGAGTTTGTCTGGGTCGAAGACGATGGACAGAAACACGAGTCTGCCGAGGAGACACCGATTATAGACTGTAAGTCACAGTAACGAAGGGTTGCTTTTGATAAAAGCAAGCCAATAAAAACCTAAGGTTGTTTTGCTACTTGACAAAAGTAAACATGGACTGTTCAAAACGGATTTATCCGGAAGCGATCGAGCGATTTGTACCTAATTCTATTTGAAAAATATTTAAAGTAATATATGTCATTATAATACATTATAAGTTGACATCAGTGGAAGAGAAATTCGCCATCACAGACTTCTTAATAGCTAAGTTAAAATCAAATAAAATATGTTTATTTGTATATCATAGGTAAAATATTATTATGCATAGGATTGAATGTTATTATTTTCGCTAGTTTTTATATTTTTACTCGGAATAATGAGATATGCTGTCATCAGTAAAATGTAACAGTTTGATGTTCAGTGCATTTTAGTTAATTACCAAAGAACAGCAGAGGTCCAAGGACACTTCCTTGCGGTACACCTCACCAAATATTGTATCGCTTTTTGATGTCTTGAATTTAGAGTATAAGGTTTTTTTAAAGTCACATTCACATGATTGTTTTCGGCCCTTTATGCAGATAAATTTGGTATATTTTCACTCGATCTATCAAACCCTAGGACGCTGGTTCGAATGCCTAAGGTCGTTTTTTTCTTTTATGTACTTTATTACTTTAAATCTTATTTCAGTGTGCAACTACGGTGTTAATGAATTATATGACTGTGACGTTATTTCGCGCAGTGGTGAGGTAAAGAGCACTGCATGTTACCAAGAGCTGCCGTTCATCTGCAAGGTAGCTGCCAAGGACGCGCCCTACGACAGGCACTGTGGTGTCTATGCAAAAGGTAAGGGGGGAGGGGGGTAAAAGACGCTGGTGAGAACCACTGATCGCCAGTGCCTGATTTAGGGTCCTGATTTAGGGTGATTTTGGTCCTTGCGCTCTAGGCTTAAGCCTTAATAGTCTGTGGGTAAATCAGGCCCTACTGAACGCGGTGGTACCTGTGTGTTCAGTACCTATAATGATTGCATTAGCTATGGCTGTAATGTGTAGCTGTCCACGCGGTGTTCGCTTTCATGAAATGTGTCCTAATCCTGTGGGATTTGAGTCATAAATGGCTGTGCCCTACCTGTTTTACCAAAGACAGAAGAAGATACGTTTTGTGCCTACAGCGTAAAATCCCGCCTGTTTTCCAGGAATTTACAAAACAAATGTGAACTGTCTTCAAGTAGCAGAACAAACGATGGCCAGATACCAACGAAAATAGCAGATAAAAAAAGATAATTTCGACGGCAAAATATACCTAAAAACCATGTGCCCTGCACAAATTACGATGACGTCTGCGGTCTAGTGGTTCTGGACTGCTGATCACGAGGTCGTGGGTTCGATTCCCAAAGGACACAAATACTTATGTGTTTGTGTTTGTCTGGGTGTTTCTTATGTATTATAAATATACGTATCTATTAAAAAAAAGTATTATGTCCATTGTCTAGTACCCAAACTACAAGCTCTGCTTAGTTTGATACTAGATGGTGCTGTGTAAAAAATACGATAAACGAATATTTGTTCAGTACGCAAATGCGAGACCTACTTAGAAGCTATAATCGCTCAACCATTCAAGCCGTCAAATTCAAACATTAATTACCTATTTACTAGACTACAAGTACTACTCATCCGTGAGCAGTTGCTACAAGATTCCTCGGATCGCTTACACCTGGAGCCAGGCGTACTCCGAGTGCCAGGCGGAGGGTGCGCACCTGGTTGTCCTGAACTCCCAGGCGGAGCATGAAGCGATCTTTAACCTCACCAATACAGAGCGGGATGTGCCCGGGTCTGCTGTGCCTTACTTCTTCTCTGCGGGGTTCAGAACTGATAAACCTACTGCGAACGAAACAGCAGTATTTAAAACTATTTTTAGTAAGTTTTTAATTATTTATTTACGAGTCGTTGCCAAAGTCTGTGAGATAAAAGATACCTAGCTTATATTCTTCCTTAAAATTTAATCTATTTCCTAATTTTATCGAAATCCGTTTTGTGGTTTAGGAGTGAATAGATCTATAAAAAACCTGAGCCTATCATAAAATCAAATAGATAATTTCCGTATCCGTTCTGGTAGTCTGAGGAAAGAAGGCTAGTTTGACCCACAGTGGCGTCAATTGCTGAAATACCGAGGCTTAAATCGGTAGTGGATGCTGTTTAATTATTTATTTATGTGATAAAATCTAGCTCATTATTTACCTACCTATGGATACAAACGAGTTATAAACAAAATGGAAGTAATTTTTTTTACTGCTTTCTGGCGTGAATCCGTTACCCTAGTCTTCCTAAAAGTACGCAAGAATAGCCTAACGTCGCAATTTAACTCAACACAGTAAAACTGTATGAAGCTGATCTTACAGCCCACAGTTTGCAAGTATCTCATCTATCGCAGTATGAGGAATGCGGGGTCATAAATCCAAACTTTAGACTGCAACAGAGAATTTCCCATCAGAAATACCCTAAAACTAGGAATCAAAGGACAAGGACCCAGGACCTTTGATTGCTAGTTAAGGATATTGAGCTCGGCAACATTTGTGGTCGACCTGCTGAAGCATAGACTAATTTTTCTTGTCTTTTATTCTAGATCAAACTTTAGAACAAGCGGGCTACAGTGATTGGGCGCCAAACGAGCCAAATAACGCATTGGGTCAAGAGTACTGTGGCTGTATCTTCAGGAATGACGGCAAACTAAACGACATTGACTGCATACATGAGTATGGCTTTATTTGCGAAAAAGAAGTGCAGGCACCTTCGTAGGTTATGCTTGTTCGCCAAATAATTAGTGGAATAATATTAAGTACAATAATTAAATAATTATAAACAAGTTCTAGTATGAGCAAAATAAATTATCATCATAATTATCTACATAATTTCTTTGTTTGGTTGAACGCCCTAATCTCAGAAACTACTCGTCTGATTAAAAAAAATACCTTCAGTGTTAGATAGCCTGTTTAACGAGGCAGACTATTTATAGCTAGGCTATATATCATCACACTACAATCAATAGTAGCTAAGTATAAATTTAAAAAAATGCAAAAACGAGGGGAAAAGTTCAAGTTCTACGGGAATGAAGTTGCGGACAAAGGATATTCATCTAAATCGATAAAACAATTACAGCTACCAAGCCATCTCGAGATATCTTACCGATTTAGACAGGCAGTTTGTGTGGGTAGTTTTGATTTATTTTTATAAAAATAAAAATGATTTATAATTTTTTTCACAGCATATTATTGTTTAATAGCTGTTAAGATTAATTCCCAATGACTCACTGCTTACCATAGATAAATATACCCTTTACTCCTCACCATCATGCTTCTTCTGGCTTGTTCGTCATCATATTAAAATAAAATATAACATGGTAAGTAGGGTGAATACTATAACTTTAATATTTTACAATACTATAAGTATTGTAAAATATTCACAGAAAGCCACAAACGCTAAAAGGAAATATGTTTTCTTACATTACAAAAAATATCTTAATTATAGTAATTTAACATAACATACCTTCACGCTAGTATTACAAGAAGGATTTGGCTGAGGTGTTCTGCTAACCACCCATGGATAGTAACCCGGTAAGTTTAGGTCCCATATAGGTAGACCAATTCAGAGAAAGAATTTTTTTCAGCCACTAACCGGGCATAAACCCAATCTTCCGAGGTGCTATTGGGGATTTCATAGAAACACCTAATAGCTCTATCCGGTAGTCGAAGCTGGGACCTCTTACTCAGCAGTCGCGCTTACGAGGAAGTTTTAAATAAGTACTTCTATATTAATATTATAAAGAGAAAAGTTTTGTATTTTTGTAAAATCAAAAACTACTGGACCTATTTCAAAAATTCTTTCACCATAAGAAAGCTACATCTTTCCCGCGTAACATAGGCTATACCTACTTTATAAGACCTTGCGGGCGAAGCCGCTGGCGGAAGCTAGGGTATGCCTGTACTGTATAACAATGCATGCAAGCATGCAAGCCTGTTAACTGATACCAAAATGATGAATACAGTTGACAATTTCGCGAGATATTATACAAGGTGGAAGACATCGACGTACAAACGTCGTGACAAGGTTTTACTCAAGGTCAAAAATAAAATGACCTAGGTCATTCATGTAGAAAACGATCGGTTATTACAGATACTTACTGACATTTTTGAACGCGCAGTGTATTGCTAAAAACGCGATTATAACGCTCCGCAGTGAACGTTATCGCGCGCATGATCCGAAATAAATGAAATAATGTTTTTTTTTTTATATAAATCTAATTGGGTAGATAAAATAATGTTTTTTTACACGTTCAAGTAAAAAAAAACTGCAGAAAAATATGAGTTACGGAAAATTTTAACACAGGGGGTCCAGAATCATGTAATGAACTCATCGTATTCGGATGTGCGTCGATGTCCCTTCTACCTTGTATTATAATCTAAGAGCTACACTCAGAGACGTCACTTAACCTATAGAATTATTAGCTAATAGAAACCCAGTACCTACTTATATCTTAGTACACTGACAACAAACTCAAATATGGAAAAGTAGGCCAAGATATAGTAGCCACTGTTTGTTAACGATTCATTAACGTTAATTGACGTCTCTGAGTTCGGGCCTAAGAGTGTTCACAATCTTACGGTGACAATTGAAATCAACAGCATATAAATAATATACGGTTGAAGTTGGGACGAGCTAACTTTAACCCGGCCTTAAAAATCGGAGAATCAAAAATATTGCATTAATTATGACTTGCGCTTTCATTTAATAAGTTTGGCGAGAACTGTACATAAGTCTATTCGGCGGTGGTAGCCTTGTCTGGACACGGGAGTTTAACATCCTCATGTTCTTCAGTCGTCGGCTCGAGTATTTGTCTCCGATCTTCTGCTTGAGCCTGCGACATCCTCATCGATCGCCTCATCTAAACAAAATAATATTTTTTTAAATTATTCTAGTGTAAAGTATATTTTCTTTTACATGAAGTTTGATGAATCGCTCAACCCCGTCTTGTGAGCATTCGATACTATATTCAGTGACTATATAATATACATACAGTAAATATTATATTAAATACACTTACAATAGTTTGTCGTTTCACACTTTGCTGTAAATTCTTCAGTTGATCCCTGTTCTTTCGCCGTAGGAAACCACACTAAAACGAAAACACAAATGCGTTAATATCATATAACTATTGCCAAAATGGGACATAAATCCAAAAGGCTACTGAGAATCTTGTAAAAACAATAATTGCACTGCTCCACCCGGGAATCAAAACCCTGGAGCGTAGCAGACGCCTTCTGGAAAATAGACTAAAGATGCTGTGGAATTTAATATGTCAAATGCGATAAAAATGGTAAAGAGTTATGATTATCAAAGTCGACTTAAGTTGTCGTTTTTTTTCTTTCATTAAAATAACTGGCATGGAAGATCTAAAAAAAAGTAAAACAATAAGATCGACTTAAGTTTGATCAAACTTTTTACTCTTTGATTAAAGTTGACATTGGAGAAATAAATTTGACGACGAGTGCCTTATACACCTAAACCCTTAGGCTGTTTGTCCACCGGCACCATCACCGTTAACGAGATGACGGCGAGATTATTTTTGGTTGAGATCACGTTGACGTGACGGGCGTGCTTTACTATGGCCATGTGTCCACCGCACGCCCGCAATCTCGCCGGCATCTCGTTGACTGTGACGGTGGCGGTGGACAAACAGCCGCTACGTTATGCACTGACACCAGCGACAAGCCGGTCAATAAGATTGCCGAGAACTGGGGGGCTAGACAAGTTGCATTTTGACATTCGAATCGACAAACAAAATGTATGTAAATGACATCAGTGACAGCCCGATTTGTCGAAAGCTTGTGTCATTTCCATACATTTTGTTTGTCGATTCGAATGTCAAATTGAACTTGTCTAGCCCCCCTGTACACGCTAGGCGCGCAGTGCGGCCAGCGTTGTTTTATGAAAGCAACTCGATATGACTAGCTAAGCACTAGGCGCTAAGCAAGCCACCTATTAGAGCGTACGTAGCCTTAGTTAAAGTAAGACGGGTACCTCATAGAGACTGTATGCCATGATGATCAAGATGAAGAGACCAACGAGTGCTGCGAGGAATATCACCCAAAGTGGCACCACCGTGCGTTTCAGCGTCGTGAAAATGCTGCGAAACATATTTATAAATATACTAGAAAATTATCACATCTATACTATATTATAAAGCTGAAGTTTGTTTGTTTGTTTGGTTGACCGCGCTAATCTCAGGAATTACTGGTCCGATTTGAAAAATTCTTTCAGTGTCAGATAGCCTGTTTAACGAGGAAGGCTATAGACTATATATCATCACGCTACGACTAATAGGAGCGGAGTAGTAATGAAAAATGTTGCAAAAACGGGGGAAAAAATTATAAGACCACGCGGGCGAAGCCGCTGACGGGAAGCTAGTAAATTATATGATAAAACTCTATGTGAAGTTTATAGTTACCTTTGTGATTTGTAGTAAGGCTTAGTAGCAGCGTTGTCAAGGAAAAGTGTAATATTTGACATAAATTCCTCGGGTTGGTTCTCAAGATCAACTGTAAAGCAAATAGCACGATTTATTTAAATTAATTTAGTAATTTGTAATGGCCAACTAATTCCGCGCAGACTATAACCGAAAGGCATACATGCATACTACTCTCATCATATTTTAATTAAAAAAAAACTGAATGTAAATGCAGTGTACTTGCCTAAAATCCCAGGCACAATATACATCGGTACAACAATTTTGACAGTTTCCATCCTAACCCTCAAACTGTCTATGTCGCACATGTACATAATCCGTTCTGTATCGTTTGAACGTAGTGTACATATTTTGCTGTACGAATTGGACGTCGAGACGTATACCTGTGAAAAAGTAAAAGTAAAACAAGTTCAGTGGGGTTCTTTGCATCTTTTTAGAGTGGTCACTGTCAGTCGGGGTGACGTCAAATGTAAAGGAAAGGAAGAAAATTCGATTTCTAATTCCTGACTTCATTTTTAACCCCCGACGCAAAAACGACGCTTGTTATAAGTTTGACGTGCGTGTGTGCGTGCGCGCGCGCGCGCGTGTGTGTGTGTGTGTGTGTGTGTGTGTGTGTGTGTGTGTGTGTGTGTGCGCGCGCGTGTGTGTGTGTGTGTGTGTGTGTGTGTGTCTATGGCATCGTAGCTCCCGAACGGATGAACCGCTTTTGATTTAGATTTTTTATTTGAAAGGTGAATTAGTCGGGAGTGTTTGTAGCTATGTTTTATGAAAATCCGTCCAAGATGGCCGCCGCCACAAAATAGCGAATTACATATTTTTTCACAACTCCCTCAATATGGGTATCAAATGAAAGGGCTTAACTAGGAGAATACTATACACTATGATAAATTTCGAATCCAAAATGTCCGCCACCACGAAATGGCAAATTATATTTAGTGTCGGGGGTTTTCAAATTTTTTGATTTAGGTTAGATTAGGTTAGGTTATTCAAAAATCCAATGATGTAGTAGGTTTAGTGTTCTTCCCGTTATGGTTATTTTTAGTATTTTAGCTAAGATTCCTTTTAAGTGAGTCCTACTTACCGTGCCTTCATCGTTGTACTTGATATAGGGTTTCAGCTGCAACACAACCAGACAGGACAACCTCATCCAGTTGGACGGGCCGCGGTTCGCAATCTGTAACAATAAGGTCAATTATAAAGCAAGCTGCTGATTATAATGGAGTCGTTATTAATGACTAGCTTTCCGCCAGCGGCTTCGCCCACGTGGTCTCGGTAAAGATGTAGGTTTCTAATGGTGAAAGAATTTTTCACATCGTTCCTGTACTTTCGGAGCCTATTAAATGTAAACAATCAAATCTTTCCTCTTTGTAATATTAGTATAGAAGTACTCATGCATCTAAATCAACTTTTTAATGGTTAAAACCACCCGATGGTAAGAAGTCATTGGCGCACATGTACATCTGCAACACCAGAGGCGTTGCTGATGTGTTACCGACCCTAATAGAACATACCATCACGTCTGTGTTCGCCTAAGGATTAGGCCGAGGTAATGCTATACACCCCCAGGTTGTCAGTATGTTTAGGTCCCATGTAATTGGAGGCGAGCCTATCGCCGACACCAGCAGGCCTAGCCAAAATGTATGGAAATGACTTAAGCTTTCGAAAAATCTGACGTTTGTCAATATCATTCCCATACGTTTTGTTTCTATTCGTTCGTCGATTCGAACGATAGATTGCAACTTGACTAGGTCCGCAGGGCACATATCCTAACTCTCTGAGCTGCGACTTAAAAATTTCAATAAAAAAGTTCAAGCGATCGAACCCAGACCTCGAGGATAGGAGAGAGGCTTACCGTATATACGTGTTGTATTTGTTTGCCATCATAATATATCTCGTCCTTCGTCATGTCGACAGGATCACCGACATCAGTTGCTCTGAAAAACAAAAGACATTTAATAGGTCTCAAAAAAAGAGCCTTAAAACCGTGTGCAAATAAAAGAAGGTCGAATATAATAATACAATTGGAGCGTTTGTGCACTACAAGGAATTTTACGGTCCGATAGTCCGACATTTTACGGTCCGATGTGGCATGATTGGCTTATGCACTTGTGTGATTTTTTGGGATCGGTGCGGCCGCCCAGTTTATGCTAGCCCAAACGCATTTTTGCTATACCCCACGCTCGCACCACCCCCTTATCATCGCGGACGCAGTGACGGCCCGGAATGGGAAAAAGTAATATGTCGGACCGTAAGATGTGACTGCCGGACCGTAAAATTCCTTGTAGTGCACAAACCCCCTTAGCCCAATTTGGACGGATTTAAAAAGTTTTAAAAAGTGTGTGTGTACCAACCCTCTCACAAAGATCCCGCTAGTTTCCGCCTGTATAGGAATCACGATATTGCGGATTTCGGTGACGTCGTCCTTGCACTGGTTGTACACTTGTATAACAACTGTAATGTTCTTGTCTTGGTTAGTTAGCTGCTTCATCACTAGAATAATGGGACCCGTGTCCTGCAAATGTATGTAAGAGAATTATTACTTTAAAAATCTTTTTTTGCATGTAACATTCGTCGTATTGATTGTTTATGTAAAGTGTAGCCATTGTTACCGTGACCATAATAACGAATCGATTCATCAAAATCATCAAAATCAGATGAAGAGGTGCTGTAGTGGAACATACGTAAATAGGAAGATACATAGACTGCATTAAAATTCTTCCTTCGGCTCTTTGCCGTGTCGTCGGGTAAAAAAATCCATTCATCACTTATAATACTATATAGGGTAAAGAACCCTATTGCTGACACCCCCCCAATTTATTGACATCCTTTTGTTATTTTTAAAATATAAGGAAACTTGGCAACCCAAGAGTGATATTTATTAAAATTATTTTAGGTAGTTCATTTTTTATGCCATTGTTAACACCAATCAGTCAAAAGAACTAAAATGCCGCCAAAACAGCAGATACAAACAGTGCAATCGGTGTGTCAGGGAGAGAAAGTTGGTTTTCTTAGAGTTTCGATAAGAGAAGCGTTCATTTTAATCATGTTAAAATATAAAAAAAATCGAATACCTTTCTTTGAATGTTATGTTAAACTAATATTGAAGGTTAAAATAACAGATTTCAATGGTTATTTCTCCATTAACTGAGTTCGTTGAATTTTTACAAGGTGTCAATTTTTGGTATCTCGAAAATAGTATAATTCCAATTTATTGACATCTATGTCAATAATTGGAATTTTTTGATTCGTTTTTGAGGAGGTTAATTCCACTATCAGTACGTAGTTTATGACTTAGTATAAAACTACTAATTAGATTAAAGTCAAATACACCATTATTCCAAATTCTGACATGGGTGTCAAATCAATATTACTAATTATAAACATCAGTGTTGGTAATTGGGCAAGGCTATGTCAATAATTGGAATACAATGAAGACATTCTACTAATTAGAGTATTTTGACGACGTCTGGGGTCTAGTGGTTCGAGTACCGGACTGCTGATCATGAAGTCGTGGGTTAAATAAAAAAGGTCCTTTTGTACTGATTTCTGACACTTACGCGAATACTAGACATTGAAATAAAACTATTTTTTACGGAAATTATATCGCGTTATATTGATATTATTTTAATCCCGACGTTTCCCTATTATAGATTCAATCAAATCTAAATCCAAGCCTAAAACTGCAAGATCGAAGGATACAGTGAGCTCGTTCTGCGTGAATCGGATTGCCAACAATAAACAAAAATATAGGGTAGCTGTTAGTAATTGAAACGTCAAGACGCCTAACACCTTAGTCACCCGCGACCATGGACACTGTAAAGGGTCCGAAACGTCGGGATTAAAATAATATCAATATAACGCGATAAAATCCGTGAAAAGTAGTTTTATTTCAAGGTCCCTTTGTGTTAACATCAGCCGAGTGGAAGGCACAAGCAAATGAAAAAAATAAAATTAAAGAAGAAAAGGCTGAAGGAATTAAAAAAAGAAAAGAAGAGATAAAGAGAAAAAGAAAGAACAGGAAAAAATAAATAAGGCTCAGAAAAATAATAATAAGCAGAAGCCTAAAAAAGAACACACAGAATATAAATTCTGTGTGTTCTTTTTTAGGCTTCTGCTAAAACTCATCGCTAAACAATAATGTTTAGCAATGAGTTTTATCGCATGGAAAATTTAAGAAAATCCCCACCAAGCCACAATGATAAAGAAAATAGCCAAAAAAGTGTGTCAGAAGAAGATTGTGAACTTACTACGTACATAGAAGAAATTGAAGGATTTTTAACAGATTTAACGTAATTCTTATGAGGAAATTGATTTAGATTTTTCAATTCAAATAAATAAAATATATAAATATTCGTAAATATAGGTAATTTAATAGTAAAAAGGCAAATTACAAAAATGAAGATTTGTTTTATGTAAAATACCTTATAAAGGTAACATTGTTTAATAGGTAGGTACTAAGAAAATTGCTATAATAAAAGGTGTCAATAAATTGGCACAACACCTGACGATAATAGGGAAGAATGTGTCAGTTTTTGGGTAAATCATACTAAATCAATAAAACTTGAAAAAATAACACCAAATATCATTTAAATAAAAAAATTGTTTATTGGCAAGGAACTACATTAATTGCTCTATTATTTTGAAACTGAAATCTAACGGGCAATACCGTAAAATGTCAGATATTAAACCATTTTGATACGACAGCCCTTAAAGTGTCAATAATTGGGTATCTTACCCTACGCTATATTTTTTTAAAAGAGTGACTATGGAGTTTCTCATTGGCTCTTCTCCATAAGTCCCACTTTTTGGAACCGTGCAACTAGTTTGACAATTCAAAAGTGCATATTTAATTGGTCTAATTGAAATAAAATATTTTGAATTTGAATTTGAATTGAATATTTGTACATACCCAAGTATTGTTGGTCCGTAGTGGTTTTGTTGGTCTGCACAACAGTCTGTCTCCGTCAAAAGAATCCTGGTTCACACACGACGGAGGAGTCTTGAACAAGCGACCACTCACTATGTGCACGCGCAGGCAGGCGTCGTACGCAACCTCTCCATAGTTTGACAGGATAATGTTGAACTTTTCATTTTCATTGTCATTTTCATCTTTACTCGTGCCGATTATGTATGAATCGCTACAAATAAAACTAAGCATCACTTATGGAACTAACAAAAATACATTTTTAAGTAACGCCCGACTATATCATCCTAGCCATCACATTAAGGTAGGCTATGACTTGGATATATTTACCGCCAAAGAAACAGTACACCAAATTTGAAAGGAGGTCATCAAAAGCTCATACAGTTCAGCCCAAATTTGTACCGGAGATACATGACAGCTGTAGCAGTTTTTACCATGAAATCACTAAGAAATTGTTATAATCTGCCGTAATGGCGTGCGTTTGACATTTCGAAACTGACACTGAAAGTTTTTACTAAGTAAGAAATCATTACGAAACAGATAAAAGTGTGCCAAAAAAGATAAAAGTTTTTTTTCTCATCCCCCAGTCAACATTAAGAAAAAGTACCACTAGAGTTTTAACCAGCGTAATACAGGGTATTTTTTCCAATAAGTGAATCTTCGGTACATAATTTGGTCCGATTTCGTATTTTCATTGTAGTTAAATACTTAGCTTTGTTTAGCGTTGTTTTGTGTAAATGTTCCATATAGACCAGTGTCTCGACCATGAGATTTTCTCACTAGACTCGCTAGCGACGCCGTAAAATATTTGTATGGAAAACCTTCGCAGCGCCTCTAGCGGTTACGTAAGGAACTAAAAATTGCTATGAGATTACAGCGTTTCGATGCGTAAAATACCTATCGAAAGCCTTTCGATAGAACTCATGGTTGAGGTACTGACCTCTATGTATATCTTTATGTGGTAATAATTTTTACCGCATTTCCAAACCCAGACATTTAGCTTCCTCTGAAGACAACTGTGAAAGGCTGGAACATACTTACTTGAAGCTAAAGTTGGTTTTCAGTTCAAGCTTGGGCACGCACTCCTTGTTCCCTGAGCACTCGGCTGCCCACACCGAATCCCGCTTCTTCAGCTCACTGCGGTCACTGAGCATCACTCGTTTTTCATCAAAGTTCACCATGTTCATGGGATTATTTAACAGAGTCGAGGATATTTGGTAACTTATCTCCATTTCGTAGTTGCCGTCCTTAAAATGCGAAATATTTTTTTAGTCTATACTAATAATAAGCAGTGATACCCTAGGAGTATGACCACTGGACTGCCAAGTTAAAGGTCTCGAGTTCGAATCCAGGCATGCACCTCTGATTTCGAAATCATATGCGTAATTATCACTCGCTTTAACGGTGAAGGAAAACATCGTGAGGAAACCTGCATGCCTGAGAGATTTTCTCGACGGCATGTGAAGTCTACCAACCCGCATTAGGCTAACGTGGTGGACTATAGGCTCATCCCCCTCATAATGGGAGGAGACCCGTGCCCAGCAGCGAGACAGTATATGGGTTGGTGATGACGACGACTAATATTATAAAGAGGAAAGATTTGATTGTTTGTTTGCATTGAACAGGCTCCGAAACTACTAGACCGATTTGTAATAAATATCCTATAATTTATAAGTAATATCCAGACCCCGCGGGCGGAGCCGCTGGCGGAAAGATAGTTAGAAATAAAACTAAAGATTTTCAGTTTCTCAATGGCAGCTTGGAGTTTGGATTTGGGCCCGGTTAATGGCAATAGGCTCGTCCCCTATTACATGGGAAGTAAACAAGGTTAATGGCGATACGCTCGTCCAAAATAAACATACCTTCCTCAATTCTTGTCCCTTCTTTCTTGGTGATATAGGTAATGCAAACATCACGCCTGAATTCCCTGAATAGGCAGAGGTGTACTAGTGTACACCCACAGTACAGTTCTCGCCAAACTTATTGTCCGGGTTGAAGTTCGCACGAGCTTACTTTAACCCGGCCTTAAAAATCGGAGAAAGAAAAATATTGGGTTGTAATAAAAAATAAGAAAGCTCAAGTCGTAGGTTATCATAACATAACATACCATCACGCCCATATTCCCCGAAGGGGTAGGCAGAGGCGTACTAATGTACACCCACATTTCGCCAGTATGTTTAGGTCCCATGTAATATGGGGCGAGCCTATTGCCATAAACCGGGCACAAATCCAGACTCCGAGCTGCTATTGGGAATTTCACAGAAAACCCAACAACACTTTCGAACCCAGGACCTCTAGCGTAGCAGTCGCGTTTGGGACCACTAGATCAACGAGGCAGGTAGGTTATCGTTTTAAATAATTTTAATCCAATATTTTTCTTACAACGATTTTTATGGACGGGTTAAAGTTAGCTCGAGCCAACTTCAACCCGGACAATAAGTTTGGCGCGAACTGTATATGTCACAGGGGGCGAGCATAAATCCAAACTCCGGAATGCTGCTGACGATTTCAGAGAAAAACCCAATAACATCGTTCGACCTAAGAATCGAACCCAGGACTTCGAGTCGAGCTTAGGATCACTAGGCTAACCTTAGTTGCCAATTAAATAAAGCAACAAACTCACCAAAAATAACTGGTACAACAAAATAACTAGTAATCTTAAATTATTATTTTTATTATTTTTATTTTAATAATTGGTAAACTTACCAAGGGTAAAGTAAATGGGACATATTTGCAGTATTGTGCTTCCTTGCTATCAAGTATCGTGTTGTATTTGTAGGTGCTCGAGCTATCAGTTCCGAGGATCCTAGCATCAGAGTGTATCATCTCCACTGTAGTTGATATAGCTGCAAAAACACAAAACAGGTGCGCTGGAAAATGTTTCTTTAGAAACAAGCAGTGCTTTTGTAGTCAGTGTTTCAGAAACAAGCAGTGCTTTTGTAGTCAGTCAGTTTTGTAGTTAGAAACAAGCAGTGCTGTTATAGTCAGTGCTTGAGAAACTAGCAGTGCTTTTGTAGTCAGTCAGTTTTGTAGTTAGAAACAAGCAGTGCTGTTATAGTCAGTGCTTGAGAAACTAGCAGTGCTTTTGTAGTCAGTCAGTTTTGTAGTTAGAAACAAGCAGTGCTGTTATAGACAGTGCTTGAGAAACAAGCAGTGCTTTTGTAGTCAGTCAGTTTTGTAGTTAGAAACAAGCAGTGCTGTTATAGTGCTTGAGAAACAAGCAGTGCTTTTGTAGTTAGAAACAAGCAGTGCTGTTATAGTGCTTGAGAAACAAGCAGTGCTTTTGTAGTTAGAAACAAGCAGTGCTGTTATAGTGCTTGAGAAACAAGCAGTGCTGTTATAGTGCTTGAGAAACAAGCAGTGCTTTTGTAGTTAGAAACAAGCAGTGCTGTTATAGTGCTTGAGAAACAAGCAGTGCTGTTATAGTGCTTGAGAAACAAGCAGTGCTTTTGTAGTTAGAAACAAGCAGTGCTGTTATAGTGCTTGAGAAACAAGCAGTGCTGTTATAGTGCTTGAGAAACAAGCAGTGCTTTTGTAGTTAGAAACAAGCAGTGCTGTTATAGTGCTTGAGAAACAAGCAGTGCTTTTGTAGTTAGAAACAAGCAGTGCTGTTATAGTGCTTGAGAAACAAGCAATGCTTTTGTAGTTAGAAACAAGCAGTGCTGTTATAGTGCTTGAGAAACAAGCAGTGCTTTTGTAGTTAGAAACAAGCAATGCTTTTGTAGTTAGAAACAAGCAGTGTTTTTGTAGTCAGTGCTTTAGGAACAAGCAGTGCTTTTGTATGCTTTAGTAGTAGACAGCCCCAATTATTTCAAGTTAAATATTTAGCGAAAAAGCTCATTAAAGTTGTATGGGACGCCGTCGTGATTGAATATAAACCTTTGAAATGTTGTATTTAGGCACAATCATGATCGGAAATAAAGAAACATTTGTTCATTTATTTATTATTCATATAATAGTATAACTAGTCAACGTGGTCGAAGTATCGTAAGTAATTAGTTAACGTAGTCGCGAGAAAAAGATAGTAATATTCAAATATCTTTCTTTATACTTACTTGCTGATATTTTTTCCGGTTTTGGTGGATATTCTACGAATAAGCAAACTTTAAATTTAAAGTTAGTTTGGCCTGTTTGAGTACGATTCTGAAAACAAATTGCAGCACATTATTTTCATGTTTGTAACAACTAGAATAATATTTACAATAATAATTGGTAAGAACAACTTGAAAATAAATATACAGAGTGATACGTTAAAGGGACAAACTTATAACTTCGTTGTAAGATTTTCCTTCATTAAAAATCATTCGTTGTAAGCCTCTTATATAATGTCATTGGTTGTAAGAGTTTAGCAGTCATGTTTTTGACGTTACGTCAGCGGATTGGCAGTTATGCAAAGATTGTTATATACTCGTTAGGTATAATGTTAACTAAAATAAATAATAAATAATGTTTATAAAATTCTTAAAAATTATAAAAATATATTTTTAAGAATTTTCTACTCATACGTAAAAGAAAAAATAAATAAATGGGCAGTTGGCAGTGTACATATTTAGGAAATAATTTATTTAGGTATAGTGAGTGATTAACCTGTAAGCTGGGGAAGGTCGCGTTGGTGTGCACTGTGATCACTGCCATGCACCTCAGAAGCACTACCGCATCACTAAAGGGTGCACCGATCGCCAATTCTATAAGAAAGAGTTAATATATTTGACGACGTCTGTGGTCTAGTGGTTCGAGTACCGGACTGCTGATCACGAGGTCGTGGGTTCGATTCCCACAGGACACAAACATTTATTGTGATGAATTTAAGTGTTTGTGTTTCCTATTTATTATAAGTATGTATTTACAAAAAAAAAAGTATATAAGTATTATATCCATGGTCTAGTACCCATAGTACAAGAGCTGCTTAGTTTGGGACTAGATCGTGCTGTGTAAAAATGTCCCAGGATATTTATATGTATTTATTAGGGGCCAATCCTATAAGATTCTAACTCCAATTCCAATTCTATTACAATGTGTACCTATGTACATATGTATTTACAATACCACATACCATACTATCACGCCTATATTTCACCCACATTTCGCCGGTATGTTTAGGTCCCATGTACCTAATACGGGGCGAGCCTTTTGCCATCAACCGGGCACAAATCCAGACTTCGAGCTGCTACTGAGAATTTTACAGAAAACCGAACAACACTGCTCGACCCGGGGATCGAACCCAGGACTTCTAGCGTAGCAGTCGCGCTTGGGACCACTAGACCAACGAGGCAGTCATGTATGGATTAATATAAACAACATACAAGGTGGAAGGGATATTGACGCACATCCGAATACAATGAGTTCAGTACATGATTCTGGACCCCCCCTGCATTGAAATTTTCCGTAACTTTTTTCAACAATTTTTCAATTTTTTCTGTTATTTTTTTAGTTGAACGTGTAAAAAAATCATTATTTCTATCTACCCTAATTCGATTTATAATTAAAAAATCATTATTTAGCGTTATAATCGCGTTTTTAGCAATACACTGCGCGCTCAAAAATGACAATATCTGTAATAACCGATCATTTTCTACATGAATGACCTAGGTCATTTGACCAGTAGTAGTTAGTAGCAACGAGGAACAGAGAAGAGAGGCTTATATCCAGCAGCTAGTGAAATCGGGCTGCGGTTGATAATAATGACAGATCATGAAGTTCTTACCATTGCATCCATTTTCGTCATAATCTAGCAAACTTGTAAGACTCATGCCGAAAGATTGGATCAAGTGTGTTGCGATGGACTCCGAAGGCTCAATTTTCTGTAGAAAAGGTAGGGTCTTCTCGGTCTTCTCGCTGACCAGCTCGGCCCCACTGTACACGTAGACGGCGCCGCGGCCCCCGTTCTCGAAAGGTGCGCTAATTGCTACTTCTGTAAAAATTATAACTCTTTACAAGATCACATATACTTGGGGTCCCAAAAATGATACGCCAAAGGGACACTGGTAGTAGGCACCGTCTAGGTCTACTCCACAAAAAAATGGCTGAAGAAATGTCTCATGGATTTCGAGATATATATTTTATTATTTTTTATGTTGTGTAACAAGATTGTCTACTTAACGTTTTTTTTAATCTGAACTCATTACTAAGTAATCTAATCATTGGTCGGCCATTGGTGTAAAGTACAAAAAATGGCAGTTCGTTGGAAGAAAAAGTTCTACGCTACGACTCGCAATTAATTTTAAAAACTAGTCTTTTCTATGCTGAATTAGAAATGTTTTATTAAGTACACAATAAAAAAAAGTCTGTGGCGTGCCATTTTTGGTACGTGTAGAAAACATGCTACTTGGGTCTTGACAAGTAGCAAACCGCTTTATTAAAAATGTGTATACCTCATTTTAAATGTAAATTATAAAACAAAATTGCACAAAAAATATTGTGTGATCGCAAACTAGGTTTTTGTCTGTAGGTAGGTTAGCTTTTGTCTCCAAAAGATCGCCTCCAACCTTACCATCTCTGGCATCGCCGTTAATGTCCCCCAGGGTAATGATGGCACTGCCGAAGTATGCTCCATCACTTTGACCAACAATTGTCCTCTTGTATATCGGTGCTTGCTGCGATAAAAAAATAGCTATGATTAATAAAACAGCATCGTTGGTACAGCGAGTTCGATTTTCTTATGATACAAATATTTGTATGGCCAACAGACCAGATTAAGGTAGAGTGATACGCAAACCTCTTTAAACGCCACATCACCTTCTATCGTGGATCGCTAATACAAAAGCGTAGTGCTCAGCTCGGGAAATATACTGTAAGCTCACATAAAATAGGAGCTTACTCCCACGCAAATTCTACAGTTTATGACTGCCGCAGGGTTTAGCGGCGCATTCTAATTTATTGAGTGGCGATCACAATAGATCGATTACATCCATACTAAAGTCTTGCAGATGTATATATTGAGATTTCCCGTAGGAACGTTGAATTTTTCGGGATCAAAATGTAGCCTATATCCTAATGTATGTATAAGCCATCACCATTTAAACTTTCAGCCAAATCGGTTCAGCCGTTTTACAGTGAATGAGCAACAAACATTCAAACATATTCGTACAAACTTTGGCCTTTATAATATTGGTAAGATACCTGAATAAGAAACCGCGATATGGGAGGAAAGGAAGTCTGAACGAAAAAGTATTGTCTTGGGCACATGAAGAGAAGGGATAGAACCTAAAATAGGGATAAATATAAATGTGGAAGGATGGAGGGGTAGAGGAAAGCCAAAGAAAATATGGACGGAGGCGGATATGATGGAAAAGGGAGTGAATGCGAAGGTGACGGCTAACGGTGGAATAAAAAAATTATGCTGGACTGGCTCCAAATAAATTATTATACTTACGTATTTCTTTTTACTAATGTAAAGATAAACAGCGCCAAGATTGTATGCAGATCCTCGAGTGTAAGTGGGTGCTCCCACGAGCAGGTCAGTTCTCCGCCCCGACAGCTTGGCGGCGCACAACACCGCTCCGAACATGGAACCGACCACTTCAGTGTCCGCTACTTTGGGCAGTGGTTTTATCCTACTTTCATCTTTGTAGAATCCGACCTAGGGACAATTTTTATTCTTCAATGTCAAATGCGCGGTGAGCCTATGAAGATCTGGTTTTCCCAAACTTGTGGGACCTGACATGATCAGGTAATGGCCCCAGTGGCGCCATAGCCAGAGCGCGGTAATCCACGCGTGTCCGGAGTAGGCAGCTAGGAGAGGCGTCTCCCTGATACATCAGCTGTTGTTTGCTCATGATTTATAGGGTAGAGCAAGACAAATGCGGTTTTTAGACGGTTATAGCCGACATACCACCTCCCCAGACGCCTGACGTGGACTTTCCGCGTTAAAAAAGATCAGTTCTCTTAAAGACACTTATAAAATATCAGCTTACGTCTCCGAAGCCCTTCTTTCCGTACGTGGAACTCACTGCAGTCGACAGACCGTCGTTAATGAACGTCCCGAAGGAGACAGCGTAACCTGTAAAGCAAAATTATTTTGAAAGAAAACTTATTTTAAGATGAGTTGTTTGATTTAGCCCGCCATACGATTTTCTGTAAACTTTCATATCATTTGTTAAAAAAAACTGGGTTTAATATTTAACTACTAATCGGGACATTAACAGTACACTGTTGTCACCAATCTTTTTGGCCACATTGACATTTTTGTTTAGTGGTCTCCGCTCGCTGACTTGCACCAACATTCTTAAACACATTTAATTTTTATTTAAACACAATTTCTCAAGAGAAAATGTGTTTAAAAAGTTTGGTGCAAGTCAGCGAGCGGAGACCACTAAACAAAAATGTCCTCATTAGGTTAAATAAATTACACATAAATAATTTAAGGAAATGTAAAGAATGAAGAATGTTTTACTGGAAATAAAGTGAATCTTATCTAGTCTTACCAAAATTAAAATTACTGGTTTGCTTAGGGAACAAAGATGTTGGCAGCGTTTTATGTAGCTTGTAGAGCATCGCTCGACCTGAGAAATTGACGTAGAATTGATTAGGTATGTGATATTCGCTTAAGGGCACTTGGTGTACTAGGTAATCTAGACCCACAGAGCCAGTATGTAAAAATTTTGCTCGACAAGGGAATTGAATTGCATAGCAGTCGTGCTTACCACCACTAGGCCGTTAGTGGTAGTCATAATCAAAACCCTGAACAGCCTGACAACCAGTTTACACTTTGAGATCTGATGGCAGTCGCTTTGTCATATATATTCAGCCGCATCTGGTAAGGATGGAAACTGTCCCCAACTATTATTTTCGACAGTACAGTAACCGGCTCGACTCGTGAGCACAAACATTACCTTCGCAGTAGTTGATTTTTCGGTCTCATTGGAGGAATGGAGAGGCGGGGGCGCGCCGAGTGCGAACGCGATTGTTTCGTCAGTCGGTACTTGTCGTCTATCATTCGGCTTATAGGAGGGGAACAACAGCCGAGGGCTACAACACTCAAGACTACTTCTCGGCTGCGGCACCACACGGGTCTCTAAATTCATTCTAAACAGGAAGAGGCATCCGAGCTGTCATTAGAGCCTTTACAGGGCACCATGCCACAAACGACATGCTCAATAAAATGAAGCTGGCTTTGAACAATGACTGCAGAGCCTGTGGTGAATCCACGGAAACAGTGCAGCACATTTTGTTTGATTGTGACGTCCTAGCGACGAAACGGATGAGTCTGCTCGGCAACGGGTACCCTAAGCCGGAAGACTTTAGGTTCCCTCCTCTAAGTGGGTTAGCCGCCTCCATGAACCACGTCTTCAAAGAGTTAGGAATATACGGTAATGGGAACAACACAAAAGATCCTACAAGGTTGAAGTGTTCGGCTACGGGCTACCCCTGCCCATCTATGTTCACCACGTCTCTTGCCTGGTACAGTACTACTTGACTGCTACTTATTTGCATTTGATGATAGTTTTGCTGTTTTAAGTCACGATTTGTCATTTGTGTGCTCACACAATGGTGCAGTTGAAAACTAGCGCCGGACACTGCACATTATTTTACTGTCTGGAACATCGCTGAACTGGACCTTTTTGGTTCCATCTTGGGACACTGCACCGAGATGACGCTTAGCTTAGGTATTTTCGTGTTTATTGTCTGTGCTGTGTCTTCGGAATGTATCCAAATAAATCATTTTTCTTCCTTTCTATTTTTTCTTTACTTACCGGTGCCCATGCCGGGTCCGCCTACTACAATGGAGTCATCGGGTGCCACGTCTATACTCCAACCAAACGAGTCCATTGCCTTCTCTGCAATAAAAACATAGCTTTTTGTAGATTTATGAGGGGCTCGTGGCTAACTTATCTACGCTGAACCACCAGTAGTACACGCTTACATCAATATACAGTCAACTAAAAAAGATAAGTATGCAAGCCGATTATTAGATTTGGCAAACGAGCCCGCGGAAGATCGCTTTGCGCTTGCCGACCAAATAAAGGCTGCAATAAGCGGTCCACTTTATGCATGCACCGGAAAGGCAGCAGTGCGCGAAGAGTGGCGACGGATTGTCAAGCGTGCCACTAAGTGACGACCACGACCACTCTGCGAAGAGTGTATCGACGAAGAAGAAGAAATTACATCCGTGCTTTGATTGTGAAATAATTTATTACGTTATTCACAAAAGGTGTGAAAACACAGGGTTTATTTATTTATATTAGGTACACCAACAGCATATACATCACACATTTAACATAATAAAAAACAGAGGTACAGGATCTAATGCGTATGCCAATTATAGGTATACACAACACTCAAAGTTGCAACATCATATTTTGTTACTTAGTCTAAAAACACGGTAAAATATTATATAAAAAAAATCTAAAGAAAATAAAATAATTTAACTGAGGTGACTACGCAATATCTAGTACATACCAAACCCTAAAGCAGATAATAATTTTATTTAGGTACATCACAGTCGTTGTCAAACCACAGATAGCCTGGGGGGCTAGACAACTTGCATTTTGACATTCGAATCGACAAACGAATAGAAAGAAAATGTATGGAAATGATATTAGTAACAGCCCGATTGGTCGAAAGTTTGTGTCATTTCCATACATTTTGTTTCTATTCGTTTGTCGTTTCGAATGTCAATTTGCAACTTGTCTCGCCCCCTTGTATACTTATCTTTTTTGTTGACTATGTAGATAGTACGTATAATATGTACATTTTAATTAAGGAAAAGGGGAACAGCTTAAAAAAACACTAAAAGATAGTTAATATGTAAGGTGGCATCGTACGACATCGAACTAAAGTAAGTCGTGTCGGTTGTGAAGCATTTGCTTTCCAATAATGTCGCTAACGTCACCTCGAGACGTAAATTTAGAATGTGAAGGAAAATTTCGACTTGGCGAGTAGGACTCGCGGTGGCTTAGTGGTCGTAGTGTAGACGCTGGTTCGAGACCTGCCCGTCAGTCGTTTTCTCCTTCATTAAAATAACAGGTAATCTTAGCATAAAAAATGCTTAGAAAATACAAAAAGATAAATAAGAATATAGTTTTAGACAACAAAGTGAAAGGGATCCTATCTAAATTGCCTATTTTAAATCTTTATTGTTTTTTACTTGACACTTACTCTTGCTTGGAATAATTACAATACCCTGGTGAAATATTGCCAGTTGCTTTACATATATATATATATATTTTTTTATTAGCTTCACACTTTGTTAATGGGAAAACTCTTTAGACATAATATTTCAAGCCTAGCTGTATTTTATTTACTTTTTTCTTTTAAAATTTATCCTGTATTAGATTTTGTAGACGTTTCTAGATTGTTTTCTCATACTTGTGTAAATATCCATATATTATTGTATAAGAGGTCATTGTAAAAAAGCAAAAATTTAAAAGAGTAACCATGGAGTTTTTTGCCGGTTCTTCTCCATAGGAAACGACTAATTTGGAACCGTGCACCTAGTTTCGACATTTCATAAGTGCCTGTATAAGGTCTATGTGAAAATAAAACTATTTTTATTTTGATTTTGATCGTAAATGAACTTCTCTACAAAAGTACATACCGAATAAATCTCCAGTGTCTCGATATCTCTGTTCTTCTGGTATACTTCTCAATAGAGTCAGATTTCCATTATTGTACATGTAACATTTTCCGAAAGCGCCGAAATCGCCATAATCTGTAATTTTAAATAAAAAGCATTCATGGCATCACGCTTGTATTCTTGCTTACTAATGTACAGTATACACCCACAGTTCGCCGATATGACGACGTCTGTGGTCTAGTGGTTCGAGTACCGGACTGCTGATCACGAGGTCGTGGGTTCGATTCCCACAGGACACAAATATTTATGTGATGAATATAAGTATTTGTGTTTGTCTGGGTGTTTCTTAAGTATTGTATCCATTGGCTAGTACCCATAGTACAAGCTCTGCTTAGTTTGGGACTTGATGGTGCTGTGTAAAAATGTCCCAAGATATTTATTATTATTATTATTTATTATATGTTTAGGTCCCAGTAATAAGGGGCGAGCCTATTGCCATCAATCGGGCACAAAAGTTTTACAGAAAAACTCAACAACACTTTTCCGACATAGGAATCCAACCCAGGACCTTAGGCGTAGCAGTCGCGCTTGGGACCACTAAATAAAACACTAATAATATAGTTTATTCCAACTTAACTTTTTTATAATGGATCTAAGGATCTATTCTAACAAGTGAACAATAAAACAGTACGAAACTTACGCGCTGATTTTTCTTTGTACCTTGGAGCGCATATCTGTAATTGTAAAGATAATAATAATATAGTATATTTGCACAAACATGCGTATACATTCACGAATAAGGTATCGTGGATATGCAAGCTCACACAAAATAATAGGTCCGACATGTTTGCCATATGTCATGGCATGCAAATATTTAAAATTTACAAGGTTTCAATGCAAATTATTTTATACAACATTAATTTTGTCTGTGAATAATTCTAATGATTATGTAAATAAATATGTTACATTGAAGCTTCCATTAAAAAATCGTTGACATTATAATAGGCTTTTTCTGTTAAAAATGACTTTATTTTATTTTTAAAATGTACATCACTGAGTTCCTTCCAGTGCTTAGGTAACTTATTGTAAATAACTGGGGCCATGCAGAAAACACTTTTGCGCATAAGTGCAGTCCTAGAAACATGTAGGCAAATTTTACTATTTCCCGTCTATTTCGGGGAACTAAGTCGGCCTGTCGCGGAAATAAATTTGGATTGGTTTTAACAAATGTTACAGTATCTAAAATGTACAGGCATGGCAACGTCAAATAATATCGGATGAAGTATGGTTTGCAACTGTCTGTCGTTTTCAACTTAAACATAGATCGGAGGCATCTCTTTTGCGCTTTAAATACAATTTCTTTATCAGTTGAGTTCCCCCAAAAGATAACACCATATCTGAGAATGGATTCAGTTAGATTCAGTTATAACTTATACATATCTCTACATAGTCTAAAATAAAGTTGCTCCCGCTTTAGTGCAATTTACAGCAATAGATAGAGGGATTAGAGGGGGGGGGGGTTGCTTTTGTTCACAGTAACCGCTCACCTCCGTCCCTACCAAGGCGCGGCCAACTAGTTCCGCGTGGACCATAATGTACTTATATAGGAGGGATCATATGAAACTTACCACAGTGAATTTCGGCCCTGCCTTGACAGTCGCGCCGAACCAAAAGTCATGCGTATGAAAGGTATCTGTAATATTATTAAAAATATATGTATCAATACACCTTTATTCTCCGAAGGCTTAGGCAGAGCTGAGAGGTGTAAGGGTAATCCACAATGTGCCGGTTCGACTGGGCGCGGGCAATTCGAGCTGCTACTGAATAACCCAATAACATTGCTTGAACTGGGAATTGAAGCCCAGGACCTTACGCTCAGCATCCACACTTGAGACAATGAGACCATTGAGGCACTTAATACCTACTTTTTGTGTTTTAATTTTTCAAAAGCCGTGTTGCTCATTGTCACCCTTATACCGTTGTTATATTAGAGTAAAACATAGTTTTCATGGTATTTTCTACATACATACATAGTTTCACGCCTAATTCCCATTGGGGTAGGCAGAGACTATAGATTTCCACTTGCTACGATCCGTGCACACCACTTTCCCTTCATCTAAGCTCATTAACCTCCCCATGCATGCTAGTCGGTTTAGGGTGCTCTTAAGTCTTAACTTCGCCTTATCTGCTATTTTTATAATATTTTCTGTTATTTATTTATTCACATTCATGTTTGACGACGTCTGTGGTTTGGTGGTTCGAGTACCGGACTGCTAATCACGAGGGCGTCGGTTCGATTCCCACAGGACACAAACATTTGTGTGATGAACATAGGTGTTTGTGTTTGTTTGGGTGTTAGTGTAAGTATGTATTTACAAAAAAAAACGAGTATATAAGTATTATATCCATTGTCTAGTACCCATAGTACAAGCTCTGCTTAGTTTGGGACTAGATGGTGCTGTGTAACATGTCCCAGAATATTTATTTATTTATTTCTAACGTGCTAAGGACTTAAAGGGTGTATCTTACCTTTGATTACAGTTCTTGGGATTGGTGAGCAAATTCGTTTATCCATTTCACAATCGTATACTTCTCCAATAGCGTTTTCTCGTGGTGCACTTATTACTAACCTGGGATAAATACAAACAGTTTTGCCTTCATATTTTTATAGATTTCATATTATTATCATCATTATCATAAACCCAATAATTGTCCCACTACTGGGCACGGGTCTTCTCTCAGAATGAGAGGGGTTAGGCTAAAGGCCACCGCTGGCCTATTGCGGGTTGGCAGACTTCACATGCCGTGGAGAAAATCTTTCAGATGTGCAGGTTTGTTTCCTCACGATGCTTTCCTTGGATTCGAACTCGAGACCGACTTCTTGGCAATCCAGTGGTCATATCCCTATCACTGGCTATCACTGCTTCTGATTTAAGTTATCATGCTCTGAGGTGTTCACTAAGAGGCCTACACGAATACAGGCTGATGAAGATGAGCAATATTTATACCTATTACTTTAATTGAAAAAACTAAATTGTACTTGTAAATTGCCAATTTTTTTGCTGGATACAACTTCACTTCCTTGTGGTGTAAGATTTCTGCGTTATTAGGTACTCGTAGCTTCCAAAAATTCAATTGATTCGTAAGTAAAATCCATTTGGAATTAAACAAGAATAAATTATCTATTAGCGAAAATCACTATAAACGCGATTTATTCGACAAGTTAACGTAAATTTAGATGTATTTTACTTACTTTTTAAAACATGAAAAGACTTTTTTTTGTATATCGATCTAGTTCGAGGAACTTTTTGAAGATTGCAAATTTGAAGTAAAACAATACTGCTAACTGTCAAAAGTTACGTCGTGGTACTAATTGAATGAACTTTTAGAGGCGACGTCTCCAAAACCGCTAAGAAAATAATATTGTTTCACTCTTCCAGCCAACATTATCAGTTGACGCCTCAATTAAATAGTAGGGCATGAGTAAAGAGTTGACAGCAGGGGGGCTAGACAAGTTGCATTTTGATATTCGAATCGACAAACAAAATGTATGTAAATGACATTAATGACAGCCCGATTTGCCGAAAGCTTGTGTCATTTCCATATATTTTGTTTGACATTGGCAAAATCATCGAATGTTCGTCGATGGAGCCATAACCTTAAAAAAAAGGGCAATTTACAGGACAAAATCTACTGTCGTTTAGTTAACGGCCGGTAGGCAGGCCCGGTAAACTCACCGTTTATAATGTTGGTCATACGTGATGCTATAGCCGAAATATGAATCGTTGCGGAGACGTGTTGGTGGCTTGAATACTTCAGAAGACGGTATATGAAACAACGCCAACGCACTCGGACATATTGCCAAGACCCAGATGAATACTAGAACAAAAAAAACATTATTTATTTATTATTTAATTACTACGGATCCACCAATTACAGTAACTAAAATAACTAAATTTATTAAAATCTACAAAACACAACAAAGCAAATAAAGAAAGTAAAAAACGCTTTCATATCTTCCTCTCACAGTACTTCTGACATACCAATATAATCTTCGTCCACTCATCCGCAAACAGATCGCCTGTTGGATTAGAATCCAAGAGATCGTTTAGCGCGGTCAGGGTGCAAGGAATTGGCAGCTTAGCACGTGTAACGGTACGGAATGGGGGTACGGCAAACAGCCTGTGTTTCTTGCCCCGGCAGTAATTGCCTGGGACAAAAAAGGCACGCCAGGAAGCGAAGCAGATCAGAAGCGTCAATAGCACCACGGAGCGTCTTGCGAGCTATTTATTGGCTTGAGCTGATCTCGAGCTCGCCTTACCTCTAGCGAGTTATATCCAAGGCAACTCAGCAAGAATTTTGTCGGATAGAGGTAAGGATAGTAGCCATGTGTATGCCTATAAAGGTACCTCAGGAACGCTTTTTTAATTAGAACAGTATATAGAACAGGGGTCAACAATCCTGATCCCATGGCCATGACTTATAGGGCAAGGAAAGTCAAGTCGGTTTTGCGGTTTTTAGTCGGTATGAGTCAGCTAGGTGGCAGGGATCCATGAGGATTTTCCACACCCCAAAAAAGGGATCACCAATTACTTTTATTTGTTTGCGGTCCGTACATCACAAGTAAATTATTATAATTATTGTGATGTTTACTTATTGTTCGCACAAAATAAGTCAGTGGTTCGGAACCGGTCCGCTATTTGGTGACCCCTGACATAGGGCCTAGGATGAGTTGCAACACGAAGGTATCGAAATAAAATGTATGGAAGTGATATACCTATACAAGAACAACTTTCGGATCGACGAACGGTTAAAATCAAATGTATGGGAATGACATAAGCTTTCGAGAAATTTGACGTTTACAAATGTCATTCCCATACATTTTTATTTTATTCGTTCGTCGATGCAACTTGCTAGGCGCGCTGATTTGTCGAAAGCATAATGTAAGTGATTTGGTGGTGTGCCAGAATCGTATCAAGCAGTAATTGAAGTCAATATTGAAGATAATAAATATATATTCAGGCACTTGAAAAGAAATAAATACATATTCAAATCTTTTGAAATTTCGACCTATAGGAAGGTGAAGAGAGGATAAAGATATAGAAAAAAGTAACTATTTCTCGAGTATGAAATCGCGGGCAAAAGCTGGTTACTCATATTAAAATACTTCCCGTAATTGGGCAGTTACGGCAGCACCTATAACAGTCATTGTGGAATTGCCCAGTTGTTACGGTTCATAAAAGAAGGTAGTCGGTGTTGAGGAAGGAATTATTGTGTTATTAAATTTAATGACGTACCCTATACTATTGATATAGTGTTAAGTGTTTGATTTATTAAAAAATCCTAATCCCGAGGAAATTTCACAAAATCGTTTCTTCAGTCATAATAAATATCTGTGTGCCAAATTTTAGCCGTTGAGTGGTTTGAGTTATGAGTTGACAAATCATATTCCGTCTCGCATGGGATGAAGCAGCGGTGAGATCAATAAATTATTACATTATACTAGATGAGTAATGAGTCATGGTGACTTAAATAAAGAATTTATTTATTATTATATATTATTAAGCCAATCAGTCAGTTCTCTTTTCCTCCTATACATTTATAAAGAAAGATAGGCCTATTGGAAAACATATTATTTGTATACTGAAGACATTACTTAAATTACTTTAAAAAAAATTAAAAGTTTTAGTGGAATATAGATGTATTTTGTTGTGTACCTATTATATTATTATGATGAGGCCAACTAAACAGACAGCGAGGTTTCGGAGAAAGCCAAAATATCATCTACGTATACATTTTTTTGAATTTATCGTCGATTTCTTTTAAACTGCTCATCATATTTCTATAAAATGTATATTATGGAACCAATCTGGAAGCACCAGCTTTCGAATAAAAAAATAATCATCAAAATCGGTTCACCCAGTCGAAAGTTGAGGTAACAAACATAAAAAAAATACAGTAGGATTGAGAACCTCCTCCTTTTTTTGAAGTCGGTTGAAAATATAAGCGTAGCTTTTGGTGGTTATTGAGAGCCTACTCTATACCTGTCCTGAAAAACGAGTGTTTGTATATTCTGTGTGGTGCATTGTGATATGACGACACTGCAGTATACTCCGCGTTCTGTCTAGCATAAAATTAAAATTCTTAGAATTTTCCTTGTTTTTGCACCAATTTTATTTTATTTATATTTATGATCTAATGAAAATATTGCCTAAGTTATTCGGTGATAATATATAGGAAACGGTACCTTCTAGTAAAAGTAGTACCTATTTGAGCTTATTTGTTACAAACAAGGAGATGCAGGCAAGCAGGCGGTCATACTCTTTCGATAATGACAGTCTTTTTCAATCACTATAATGCTTTTTTTATGGTAAGCATAAAATTGTGCTGTATAAAAGCGAAATACACTCACTAATAAATCACATAAACAATTTCTTTTTATTGTTTCTGTCGGCAAACGAGCGGAAAATAAGCGCCACCTGAGCCAATTCAGTAGTCATCGGCACATCACTAGAGGCGTTGCTTAAAGGCTTTTAAGGTCTCTCGACTGCAGCCAGTCGGATTTCCAGGAACTGCGAGGGGGAACTGGCTTTCACGCGCTAAACTTGAAATTTGTAGATAGTTACAGGTACTGATAGTTACAGGTATCGATAGTTACATGTACCGATAGTTACATGTACCGATAGTTACAGGTACAGATAGTTGCCGGTACCGATAGTTACAGGCATTCAATAAGAAAAGGTTTGGGGTTATTCTCATCGGATTGGGAATCTGAGCAGCGACGTGGTGTAGAGCTAGTAATTAGATACTTTGGGACATTTTACACAGCACCATCTAGTTCCAAACTAAGCAGACTTGTACTATGGGTGACTAGACAATGTATCTAATATGTTATATATTTTTTTGTAAATACATACTTATATATGAAACATCATTTGTATACAAGGTGGAAGGGACATCGACGCAAATCCGAACACCATGAGTTCAGTACATGTTTCTGGACCCCCAGCGTTGAAATTTTCCGTAGCTTTTGTCTGCAGTTTTTTTTCTTGAACGTGTAATTAGATTTCTAATTCAAAAATCATTATTTCATTTATTTCGGATCGCGTGCGCGATAACATTCACCGTGGAGCAATATAATCGCGTTTTTAGCAATACACTGCGCGCTCAAAAATGACAATATCTGTAATAACCGATCATGAATCACATGAATGACTTAGGTCTTTTTTTTTTGACCTCGAGTGAAACCTTGTCACGACGGCTGTACGTCGATGTCCCTTCCAACCTGTATATAAAAGAAAGGACTGACTTATGTATCAATGCACAGCCCAAACCACTGAACGGATTTGGCTGAAATTTGGCACACGGATAGATATTATGACGTAGGCATCCACTAAGAAAGGATTTTGGGAAATTCGCACGGGATCGGGGAAAATAGATTGACACAAGTAACACCGCGGAGAACTAGTTAATAAAGAAATAAATAATAAATATCCTGGGATATTTTTACACAACACCATCTAGTCCCAAACTAAGCAGAACTTGTACTATGGGTACTAGACAATGGATATAATACTTAAATACTTTTTTTTTGTAAATACATACCTACTTATAATATATAAGAAACACCCAGACAAACACAAACACTTAAGTTCATCACATAAATGTTTGTGTCCTGGGAATCGAACCCACGACCTCGTGATCAGCAGTCCGGTACTCGAACTACTAGACCACAGACGTCGTCAAAAGTTATAAATAATATGATTTTTTTAACTTACAATTCATGATTCCACTTTTCAAAGACTGATGCACATAATATTATATTTTAATCCAATCAGTGTGAATATTAGGTCGCTACTGTAAACATTATTAAATATTTTATCCTTAATGTCATTTATGAAGTCATTGTTAGTTTTATTTATAAATCAATTTAATATACATAGGTATGTCCGAACAATAAACAACCTGATATAACTTCCAGATTTCCTTGTACTTTTTCCCCGACTGCGGTGGAGCCCAAAAAGACTATAGGGTCACTATAGAGTTTATAAAAATATTATAAGCACTCGCGTTTATAATTTTTTTTAAATAAAAAATATTTCTATAGTAAAAGTAGCATATACATATAGCTATATAGCTCCGTATAACATAAGCTGTCTGCGAGTGGAAGTCATGTCAAAATCAGTCCAGCCGTTTCAGATATTAGGCGAAACAAACAGACAGAACGACAGACAAAAATGTCATATTCTACAGGTAGTGGTTTCAGCTATGCGTTGATCGATCAGTCTGTGAATCAGTTTGTCAGTTTATTTTATAGATCATAATTTTATTATACACTAGCTTCCCGCCAGCTGCTTCGCCCGCGTGGTCTTGATAACTTTCCCCCCCGTTTTTGCAACATTTTTCGTTGCTACTCCGCTCCTATAGCCGTAGCGTGATGTTATATAGCCTATAGCCTTCCCCGATAAATTGCCTATCTAACACTGAAAGAATTTTTCAAATCAGTCTAGTAGTTTCAGAGCCTATTCAATACAAACAAACAATCAAATCTTTCCTCTTTATAATATTAGTAGGTATAGATTGTAATTGTTACATGCCACTTTTAACTAAACCAGGGGTGACCAATTAATTTCGGTAAAGGTATTTTTTTACATATCAATGACAAAAAAATCATTTTTTGTTGCGGATTATGTCTAAAGTTTGGAGTAAAATTGGTGCAAGCTATTGACATTGAATCCTGGAGATATTCATGCAAGTTGCTATGTTCTCGCGGTTCGCAGAAAATGGATCGGCGGCCCGGATGCGGACCACAGTCCGCCATTTGGCGACCCCTGATCTAAACGAACGTTCTTTACTCAGTCGACCTCTGTTAAAGAGTTGTTATATCAGCTCTCCACAATAGTTAAGTCTACAAGTGTTTGATTTTCAATTAGAGAACTGTAGTGTTTTTTCTTTCAACGATGAGAGTATGTATTTAACTAAGGGTTGCATTATTTCAGAAATTAAGGCGTTTGTAAATATGTAAGTATTGGGATGTGTACCCATGTTTATTGGTTGGGTTACTCAGTCCTCAGGTTCGATTACCTGGTCAGACAAAGTGTTATTGGGTTTTTATATGGAACTAGCTGTCCCGGCAGACCTTTTTCTGGTCTATTTTAAGCAACCTCTAATCAAATTGAAGGCATACCAAAGATAATCCTAACGCGTCTTTTTTTGTTTTGATTGACGTCAAATGTTTCAAGAAAATTGTTGTTTTTACTTTGTTCCTAGTATTTTAACGTGTTTTCTCTCCATAAGAACCTTCCTCAGACTTCATCAAACACAACAAAACAGAAATCAGCCAAATCGGTTTTGCCGTTCTTTAGTTTTGCGCTTAGCAACACATTTAGTGATTCATTTTTATTTATATAGATAGATAGATAGATTCTCAGTAACAGCTCCGTGTTTGGATTTGGGGTTTAGATGCGTGGTCCTGTTAATGGCACTGGGCTCTCCCTCTATTACATGGGACCTAAAACGTACTGGCGAACTGTCTTATTTCTAGCCTTTTCTCAACCATGGGGTCGGCTTCCAGTCTAACCAGTTACGGCAGAATATCAGTATTTTACACAAAGCGGCTGCCGTCAGGCTACCAGTGAACTAGTACACATCTGCCTAACCCTTCGGGGATAAGCGTGATAGTATAAGTTAATAATTATTACATTAATATACAAGGTGGAAGGGACATAAATGCACATCCGAATACCATGAGTTCAGTACATGATTCTGGACCCCCAGCGTTGAAATTTTCCATAACTTGTTTCATCAATTTATAAAAAAAATTAGCAGTTTTTTTTACTTGAACGTGTAAAAAATCATTATTTCTATGTACCCAAATTAGATTTATAATTAAAAAATAATTATTTCATTTATTTCGAATCACGCGCGCGATACTTAACATTCACTGCGGAGCGTTTAAAGCAATACACAGCGCGCTCAAAAATGTCAATATCTGTAATAACCGATCATTTTCTACATGAATGAACTAGGTCATTTTATTTTTAACCTTGAGTGAAACCTTGTAACGACGTTTGTGCGTCAACGTTTCCACGTTGTATTGTTGAGCTAATCTGTCGCCAATTCTTGTGAATGACGTAGATTTTGTAATAGGTACTTCTCTGAATGCCCGCACACGTTAACGCTGTAAATACTTAGTTACAAATGATTCGCATACTCGAGATTATCTGTGTCGATTCAGTGACGGCCTAGACATGGTATGTGGTTATCCTAATGAAAATGAAGGTTATGTTTGTGTTTCAGGTGTATGTACTTTCTTTTTTACCCGACTGCGCCAGAAGGAGGGTTATGTTTTTCGAGAATATGTATGTATAATTGTTTGGCACGCTCTACAGCCTGAATAGCTCGATGGATTTTAGCTTTAAAGGTGTCATTAGATTCGTATTGAAAGTGACACCAGGTATAAAAACCAAAGTAAGAAATGAAATTAATTTTGAAATTAAACAATAAACCCGACTGCGTTAAAAACTGCACTTACTAAAAATCTAAAAACAAGCTCTGTGATGTTGGATAATGTATTGCAGGCGGGACAAGCAAAGAAACAATTTTGTGTTTAATCCAGTATTGCTTATAATTAAGACTTTGTTTTATATATATAGTAGAAGATTAGATAGGAATATAGTACAAAGGTACTGCTTATTTCTACCTACAGAAATCTCTTCGAGAGGAGAATTTAAAACAAGAAATGTAGGCAACGGTGTGAAAAGAAATATACAAGCAAACACATAAAACACATATTATAAATACAAATACACACATATATACACAATATACTCATAACAACAAAATATATACAAAGTTGCAAACGGATGAAGTTACGGTAATAAAGATAAGTACCTAGGTAGTGTTCTTTATCACGTTTCTTAAAAATTGAAACAGTTGTTACATTCTAGGATTTCTGGGGGAAGCTAGTTCTACAGCCTGACCAGACAGAGAATAGGAATAAAAGCCAGGTATTATAAATCTATATACATAAATAAAAATTAATTGCTGTTAATTTTTCTCGCTAAAACTCGAAAACGTCTGGACCGATTAAGCTGATTTTGACACATAAGAAACACCTAGCCAAACACAAACATTTATATTCATCACATAAATATTTATGCCATGAGAATCGAATCACCTCGTGATCAGCAGTCCGGTAGGTACTCGAACCACTAGAACAGATGTCGTCAAAATGTTATTACATACATAAGTATTCAAGGAATGTCTACACCATATAGATAGGTAATTGTTATCTTTTTAAATATAAGTCCTTACTGCGGGCATCACTCGATTAGTTACGCTTACAGACAGCAAAATGGTGCTGTTTTATATATTCTTTTGTTTTTCTCTAGTGGCCACTTGTTTCGCGGAGAGTGACGATGGGTATAAATCGTATGAGAACCATAAGATGTACCATATACAGGGGGATAAGCAAGGATTGGATAAGATAATGCAGTTTCTTACAAAGAACCAAGTAAGTACCATGTTTTCTAATCTAAAAATAAGTTGGATTTAATACCTTCAGTATCCTATACTATGAATAATATTTGTATTCTAGTTATTTTGTGAAAAATTATATATTTTTTTTGTGAAAAAATAACTACAATCTCAGTCAGGGTTCGAACCTGCGTCACGTTGGTTAAGTATACCGTATGCTTTAGCCAACTGAGCTACCGGGAGTACTACCAGTGATGGCAACTTTTGCTTACACATTCTTCGTCGTAAGTTGACGTCATAATCTACAATTGTCCAGCTGCTCAACCTGGACGGAGAGAGGAGGGTAGTCCGTAATTTTTGAATATGTTTCCAGGAAATACCGTTCCACGCGGGCACTGGCACAGGGTGCCAAATGCTGATCGCACCCAACCTGGTGCCGGTCTTGGAGGACATCGCAAAAGCAGAAGGACTGACCACCAAAATTATTGTAGATGATTATTCTAAGTAGGTGTACTTTTTTACATAACATACAATCGCTACAGCCGTATAGTACGCGCGATATCTTGACCGGGCTGAAGTTGGCCGCTTGAATACGCAATGAATTGTTTGGGTTATAAATTGTGTACTGCGCAACTAAACGGCTAACTTCATTCCAGCCAGGTTATGCCGCGCGCACTGTGTTCCTCAGAGGGTTCGCATAAATGAAATAAAGTACTCTCATAGTTCAACCTTTGTGTCCTATAAATTTATGTAATATTAATACATTAATATGACGACGTCTGTGGTCTAGTGGTTCGAGTACCGGACTGCTGATCACGAGGTCGTGGGTTCGATTCCCACAAGACACAAATATTTATGTGATGAATATAAATGTTTCTGTTTGTCTGGGTGTTTCCTATGTATTATAAGTATGTATTTACAAAAAATAAGTATATAAGTATTATATCCATTGTCTAGTACCCATAGTACAAGCTCTGCTTAGTTTGGGACTAGATGGTCCTGTGTAAAATGTCCCAGGATATTTATTTTTATTTATTCAGAAAGTCTTCCTGTCTGTCTGGTTTTTTTATTTAAATCACAGAAAGCACCAGCTGGGCCTTTCATAACTGATGTTAAAAAGAGTCACTTGGGCTTTAGAAAGAGATTCAGGGTTTCATTCAAAAATATAAAGCCGATAATGAAGACGAAGTCTCGAGAAAGGAGGTCATCGAAATCGGCCCAAATGATGTACCGGAGGTTAACTTTTTGGAAAAAATACTATGTGTTACGCTGGTTAAAACTCTAGTCGTACTTTTTTAATGTTGACTGTGGGATGAGAAAAGAACCTTTGCAAAATCACGCCATTTTGGCACACATATTATCAGTTTCGTAATGATTTCATAGTAAAAACTGTCAGCGTCAGTTTCGGAATGTCAAACGCACCCGATTACGGCAGATTATTATCAGTTTCCTAATGATTTCACGGTAAAAACCAGTAAACACTATCAACTTGACAGCTGTCATGTACCTCCGGTACAAATTTGGGCTGAGTTGTATGGCTTTTGATGACCTCCTTTGTTTCTTTTTTTTTCAACTTATAAGGCGGCATGGTAGTCTTAAAACAGAACTTGCCTTTGTAACATTCACCACGATCATGACAGGAACACGTAAATATCGAAGCTATTCATATTCAAATAAGAATTAGTTTTTCTTTTCTAGACTAATTCGCAATGAAAAAGTTAAAACCGGACGCCAGGATGGATTCTCTTGGACTGCTTACTATGATGTTGATAACGTGAGTACATGCAACATATAATACACTACATGAAAGGAACTTGCCATTACGTCTGTATGCCCCTAAGGGTGGAACCCTTAAGCTAGACGTGTCTTAAACAAAGTTTGTCCTTATCAATGTCGCCTATTGATGCCATCACCATGAATATTCATGAAAAAATGTCGATGATAAACATCAATAATAATTACTTTACACGTTATTCAATTTTTTTTTTGTGAAATGTCGTCTTTTTTACTCCCTTGTGGCTTCATCTGTCCACAAAATCTTCTTAAAATTGAGATTAGCTCTTTGCTGTCCCATTATCCAATTATAAAAAACAGTCTCGCAACGTAAACGACATTTAACTAAAAAATTCAAAATTGAATAACATATGGACCCGTTCAAGCATTGCACCAGTCTCCCAAACACTCTCTATGTATAAACAAGGTAGTTTTTTTCTTTATTCCAATAGATCTATGGCTACCTTCAAAACATGAGTGACCAACACTCCAACTGGACGCAGCTGGTCGTGGGTGGGCAGAGTTACGAAGGAAGGCACATCCTGGGGCTGAGGATCAACACACCGAACGATGAAGACAAACCCGTCATGTTCATAGAATCAGGCAAGTGTCTTGGTTGAATATTAAGAATTTACATAAAATAATTACATGTTATAGTGGTCCAAAGCGCGACTTGAGGTCCTAGGATCGATTCTCAGGTCGAGCAAACTTATTGGGTGTTTTTATGTAATTCTCAGCAGCAGCTCAGAATTCTGCCATGAATGTCAAAGTGTAATAGACAAATCTGTGTTCTAAATAGTTATTAAAACGACGAAAGATAAGAAAATATAGAAAATTAATATTGTGGACATGTTATTTCGGCTGCGCGTTGATAGATCATCAGTCAGTATGACAACATATTCTTACTGGCATCTAAGAAAAAAATATATAAAAAAAGGAATAACTAAATACAAATCTTTTGTACTAACCAGCATTTACACGATAAATGCTCTTTATTTTACAACCTCCTTTGAAAGTCTGGCAACTGAAAAGAAAAAGGGCGGGAATATTGACGTAAACTTTTTTTTTATTTGACAGGTATTCACGCAAGGGAATGGATTACTCCTGCCACTACTACGTACTTTATTAACCAACTGTTGACAAGTAGCGATCCGGAGATAACTTCATTGAGGGACCAGTTTGACTGGCACATCTTTCCTACAGTAAATCCTGATGGGTACCACTACAGTTTTACAAAGGTAAGATAACCAATCATTTTTGTTAACTAAGGGCCCGTGGGCAGCTGGTAGTTTCCCGGTGGATTAAAAAAAATACATAAAAAAATCTTGACAACGCAAAAATAAACGATCCAATTTGTTATTTTTAATGAAGGAAAAAATCGGCTGGCGAGCAGGATTCCAACCTGCGTCTTCTGGTGTGGTACACGTTGATTTTTTCCTTCATTAAAAAATTAAAACTTACTTGTAACCTAAGCATGAAAATGCTTAAAAAAATACAAAAAAAGATATCCAATTTGATGCAGTTGTTTGCGAGCAATGGGCTGTACATGTATTCCTGCGATTCATTTTTATTTATATTAGTAGTACTTTTTCTTTTGATAGATCTATAAGCACTAAAAATTCTTTTGCTATCCAGAGGGTCGAAGGAATCGTTTTTTTTAAAGTCATCTACTTCTCAAAAGACACACATCAAACTTGGAATCCAGATAGTATAGTAGTATCAAATATCATGTACCCTGTCGACTGCAGCTGTAGGCTGTATATGTAATAAGGGGCGAGCCTATTGCCATTATTCGGGTCCGCTAATTCAAGCTTCGAACTGCTACTGCTTCACAGAAAATTCAACACCTCTAGCATAATAGTCACGATTAAGTCCACTAAAGTTCTCTTCCAAATGACTTCATATTTGTCTACAAATTCGCAAGCACTAATGACCAGCTCTAGATCTTCCGAAGCTGAAATAAGTCCGTGCTCAGCTCTCAGTCAATATTTGCAATTAATTATCTATTATTATAACAGTTACGGCAAACGAAGTACAAAATTACCATTAGAATTTTATTCATTAGGGCGCTTAAATAATTTGCTAAATAATTAATAAATAATTCATCTTGTGTTTATTTTACTCGTTGATCCTTATAAAAAAACATCAGATAAGTAGGTGAGATAGGTATCTATTAAAAAAAGTAAAAACATCAACACGAAAGACTGAGCGGCTCCTAAGAATTTCAGGCAAAAACCCAATCATCATACTAATCCTTACTTCCTTGTCCTTAATAATATTATAAATGCGAAAGTAACTCTGTCTGTCTGTCTGTCGCACATTCACGCCAAAACTACTGAACCGATTTAAATGAAATTTGGTTCAGAAATAGTCTAGAGCTTGATGAAGGATACTTTTTAATGCGAAAAAAGGGCTGTAAGTGGTTGAAATAGGGGATGAAAGATATAGGAAATACCCAGACACGCGGGTGAAGCCGCTGGAGGAAAACTAGTTATTTTATATAATCTATTATATTTAATTATTGTTTTATTTATTACCCGACTGCCGAAGGAGGAGGGTTATGTGTTTGACGCGTATGTATGTATGTATGTATGTCCGTTCCTATGTCCGGTCGTAACTACTCAACGGCTCAACCGATTTAGATAAATGACACCTCATTAGATTCGTCTTGATGGCACGACTGTCACTGGGTACATAAAAAGTAAAAAAAATCAATATGGCGGATTTTATACGCTTTAATGTGCGAACTGATTTTGAAAATGGTTTTTTTTTTTTTTTTTTTTTTTGGACGGATGTAGATTCTAGCTTAGAAGCTTTAGAATCTTAACCGGGCTTGGTGGCGAGGCACCTTTTGTGCCTCCAGCCATGGACACTTATAAACTAAGCAACCGCAGCTAAGGGCGTCCCCTAACGGGACTCGGACCTCGGCTTAGGGCGTTGCTGGGGGGACAGCTAGGGACAGCTGGATCTGGGTTGAAATTATTTAGGGACGAATTTAAAACTACTGGCTCGGCGCGGGCCGGCTCGAGCAAGGGACGGGGAGGGGTACCGTTACGGGGTCTTCGCGACGGGCCTCGCCGGCGAGGACGGTAAATCGGATGGCGTCGAGCCTGTTTGAGTGCTTCTTGTGCTACGGTAATCGGGTCGTCAGGGTAAGTGAGTGCGTGCCTTGGGCGGCGCACTCTACTTATCAGAGAGGGTTTGTAGTCTACGCTACCGACTACTAGGCGGTTTGGGTGGAGGGGGGCCTGATCGAAATAACGCTTGGAGGCGCGTTTCATGTACTGCTTGATGGTAGGCAGTTTTAGGTCAAGGTGGAGGTCCCTATTGCGCACGAACCACGGGGCGCCCGTGGCTTTGCGCATAAAACGGTTTTGGAGGGTCTGCATCCTATGGATTACGGGACTTTCAATGTGAGCGAATACGACGCTCGCATAGGTCATGATGGGGCGAATACACATCAGGTAGATTCTCACCTTGTAATTAAGGGAGAGTTTACTGCGCGCATTGAGTATGCCGTGCAGGCGGCCGAGAGCGAAAGCGGCGCGCGAGCGCACCGTCTTTATGTGCTCTCGGAACGAGAGTCGGTGATCGAGAATCACGCCCAGGTATTTGGCTTTTGGTTCCCAAGGGATCCGTTGGCCGAATAGGGAGATGGGTTGGACTTGAGTGGAAAGATTGGAACTCTTGTGGAAGAGAACCGCTGCACTCTTGGAGGGATTCACCTCAATTCTCCATTTCCTGAACCACTTTCCGAGGGCAGTGACCGAGGCTTGGAGGACTTTGGTGATATTTGTTAGGATAATGCCGGAATAATAGATAGCCGTATCGTCAGCGAATAGGGCCAGCTGTGACTTTGAGCTCTTGGGAATATCGCTGGTGTACAGCGTGAAAAGGAGCGGAGAGAGCACGGAGCCCTGAGGGACCCCGGCTCGGATAGGATGAGGGGACGATAGCGTACCACCCTCAATGCGATAGCGAAAGGTGCGGTTTGACAAGAAGTCTCGAATGATGAGCACGAGACGATCCGGCACATTGAAGGAATACAGCTTGTATATCAAGCCATTGTGCCAGACTTTGTCAAAGGCTTTCGCCACGTCGAAGAAAAGCATGCCAGTCGTCATACCGCGTTGGAAACCAGCGCTGATATGTTCGACTATGCGATGCACTTGGTGGATGCAAGAGTGTTTGGTTCGAAAGCCAAACTGCTCGTCGGGAATGAGATTGTGGGATTCGGCAAAGTCCTTTAGTCGGGCATAGATTAGACGCTCATAAATCTTCCCTAGGACATTAAGAAGACTTATGGGGCGATAACTGGACGGCTCAGTCCTGGGTTTGCCGGGCTTGGGGATACCGATGACGGTGGCTTCTTTCCACGATTGTGGGAAGATGTTATTTTTTAGAGCCGCATTGAAAATGGCGGTCATTAGAATAATGAGGTGGGCGGGGAAGAGCTTTACCACCTTGTTGGTGATGCCGTCTGATCCGGGGGCTTTCCTGGGTCGTAAATTCTTAATGATTTTCTGGACTTCGTCCACAGTGACAGGGGGGACGGAGTCGTCTGGGTCGGGGTCAGGGCGGGAGGAGGGGGCGGGACTTACTGGGGCCGTAAGATTATCGGGGGATAGAGAGAGGGTGACTCTACGTTCGACTTCGGCGTTCACCTCGTCTAGGTGGGCCTGGTCTACAGGTAGAGTGCTGGGCGAGCATTGTGCCTCTAGACTGTCTGCTAGGCATTCGGATTTTTCGTCATCGTCAAAGGCCGGCCTTTGGTTTGGTCGATTCAGAGGGGGCATGGTGGAAACTTGGTCGGATTTGAGTTTCCTAGTCAGATGCCAGAAGGCCTGGTGGGTGGGCTCCAGGTCCTTCAGCAAGTTGTCCCAGCGGGCCTCGCGCAGCTCACTTATGCGTTCCTTTACAGCGCGCTGTAAGTTGCGCATGTGAGTGCGGTTCGGCTCGCAGGGAAAACTATCGTACGCTCTGATAGCCGCGTTTTTCTCCGTCATCAGCCTTCGCACATCCTCCGGCAGATTCCAGCGGTCATCAAATTCCTCTGGAATCTGTCGCGAACATTCGTTCAACACGGATTGTACGTGACCAGTGAGGGAGTCAATCGCGCCCGTCGCGTCGGCTACTGACAGTAATGAGTCGGGGATGGCGTCCAGGTGAACGGATGAAGTCGACTTAAGGCGTTCCTCGAGTTTACTCCAGTCCGTTATCACCTTTGTTGGAGCGGGCTGACCTGGGTCTAAGGGATCTGTCCTAGGGCCTAGTTTGATGACCACAGGTCGGTGGTCGGAGTCGAGCTCTTGTAGCGTCTCCAAGGAGCGCAAACCTAGGTTCACGTTCTTTAAGAGGGCTATGTCGAGTACGTCAGGTCGGTGGTTTACGTCAGCGGGAAAGTGGGTGGGCGTCATTGGGGCGACTATGTCATAGTTAAGCAAGGTGCTCAGATTATCCAGCTCTCTGCCTCTCTGGTTGTTCGAGTGGCTGTTCCACGCGATATTTTTCGCGTTAAGATCTCCAGCTATGATAACTGAGTCACCTAAGCCTAGGAGGGTTTCAAGGTCGGGGCGGAGGTGAAGCCTAGCATTGCCAGGTGGGATATATGCCGATACGATGGTGATCGGTTGGTGTCCGGTCATGCCTACTCGACATATCGAGGTCTCAATATGCTCGAGGGTTGGGGGATCCATAGGGATGCAGTACAGGGACCTTTTGTAATATATGAGAGTACCACCTCCTCGAGAACGAGTCCTGTCATTTCGCACTATGTGATAGTTTGCAATGCCAGGGTTTCTCTTGGAGGGTTTGAGGTAGGTCTCCTGTATCAGGAATATGTCTATTTGATGATCGCGGAGGAAGGTGGCGATCTCATCGCGTTGACCATGCATGCTGTTTGCATTGAAAAAACCTATTTTAAGGGACCGGGGTTTGGTTCTGCCTTTATTTACCGCCATTTGTAAAAGAAGCACTGGTGAATGCATGCATTAGATCAGCATTCTTCACTATAATTTCAAAGATGGCTTGACCGTTGCCCTCATTGGCTCTGAGGGCGTTGGCCATATTTGTTATACGTTCGTAGGGAACGAGGTTGAACGCCTTATGACAGGTGTCCCAGTCAGACAAGGGGGGTTGCGCGGGCATAGGCGCGGGTGCCGGTCGAGAGACCTTTGCGGGCTCGGCCGGGTGGGCTTGGGATGTTCCCACGATGGTGGCCTGGGAGGCCGGTACGCGGGAAGGAATACCCATAAGGGGTGGGATGTTGGCCACATGTTGTGGCGTTTTTAGGGGCGGGAACGCTTGCTGATGGTTCTTGAGTTGTATCAATTTATATTTTAAATCATCATTTAGGATCTATCTAGTGATTCTATGATGATTTATAAACTAAAAAGAAGGAAATAAAATCAATTATTAAAAGAAACAAAAAACCCGACTGCGTCAAAACTACTAACTAAAAATCTAATAAAAACAAGCTCTGTGATGTTGGAAAATGTATTGCAGGCGGGACAAGCAAAGAAACAATTTTGTTTATAATTTATGAGTCAATTTTGGTTTGTGAGTTTGTACGTAGGTAGGTTTTAATTTGGGAACCAATGACCCCGTTCAGAAAATTCTTACACTGATAAAATATAGATAAAACATAACCTTTAAACAAGGTTAAACACACACAACTACATTAATTCTTTTAATTCCTTTTTATTTTGATGCTTGACAAAATATTGGAAAAGATTTAATTACGACGACTAACCAGAAAAGTATTTATATTATTATAATAAAGTTATCCAATATTAACAGGAAAAATGTGAAGTTTAAAATAATACAGTTTTGTAATTATTTTAATGAATCAGGATCGAATGTGGAGAAAAACAAGATCGAAGTCTCCCAATGGATGCTACGGTGCTGACCCCAATCGGAATTGGGACCACAACTGGATGAGTATGTCTTATAATGATTCCTGTACTATCAGCAATAATATATCTATACTAATATTACAAAGAGGAATGATTTGATTGTTTGTTTGTATTGAATAGGCTCCAAAACTATTGGGCCGATTTGAAAAATTACACTACGACTTATAGAAGCGGAGTAGCAATGAAAAAAGTTATCAAGAACCCGCAGGCGAAGCCGCTGGCGGGAAGCTAGTATTGAATAAATAAATATCCTAGGACATTTTACACAGCACCATCTAGTCCCAAACTAAGCAGAGCTTGTGCTATGGCTTGTAGACAATGGATATAATAATTGTATCCCTTTTTTAGTAAATACCTATAATAAGAAACACTCAGACAAACACAAACACTTAAGTTAATTACAGAAATATTTGTGCCATGCGAGAATCAAACCTGTGGTACTCGAACTAGACCACAGACATCGTAGACATAGCAATATACATTATACAATATACATATTGCTTACTATTAGAGACAAATCCCCAAATTAAACATAATAAAAATCGGATCTTTAACGTATAACTTCACGGGTTGTTTCATCATAGTTCTAACATAACCGATACAAAGATAAAAAGTATGGTCCAGTTCACAATTTACCGACAGTTTACACTGTCACGAGATTGATTAATAATCTTACAATTTTCACAATCATACAATGACATAATTATATTTGCAATCACGTTCTCGAAAACGGTTCTAACAGTTTCGATGAAATTTGCAATATAAGTAAGTCTCAATCGAAATGATAAAATCCGTCTACGCTCGATTCTGTGACTATGTGGGTAAAATAAAATATGTTGCACATTGTTTGTTTACTACCGCTTCTATATCTGCTCTCAAAGAATGCTAATATCTTTGAGTATTAGTATAATTATGTTCTCGTGTTAAGTGAATTGTATTATAATTCTTAATGAGAATAAATATCTAAACCGAAACCGAAAATCAATTAGTTTTCTTCGTATTTTCACCTGTATTTGTTTCTAATCTAAAATTCCTTTTTTGGGCATTTAATAATTACTTTACAAAATAATTGAAATTTCAATCTTCTACATCAAATAGTTTCTAAGTAAAACTGCTGTGACTGACAGATCTAAAGTTAAGTCTCCCGTTTTTGCAAAACTCTGCAACTAAAACCGCAATTATTTAATTCCAGATTATAGCTCATCAAACAATCCTTGCAACTACCAGCTGTACGCTGGTCCGAAGCCATTCTCTGAGGTAGAAACTAGGACCCTCTCCAAGTACATATCGGGACTAGAGAATATGGTTGGATACATCGCGTTCCATTCAGATGCGCAGACGCTGTTGCTACCGTACTCTGACTCAGCGGAACACGTCGATAATTATGATGACTTGGTAAGAATTACTTATACTTAAAACTTCCTCAGAACCACTCTATCCATTGGTGAAAACAGCATGAAAATCGGTGCAGTAGTTTTTGAGTTTATCGCGAATAGAGAGACAGACGACGCGGAGGACTTTGTTTTATCAATCGACTTAAAAAAAAGGAGGCGGTTCTCAATTCGACTGTATTTTTTTAAATATATAGTGACAGTTTAATTATATCTATAAAAATATAAGTAATAAATAGTGTTAGAGGGTAAACTAAGATTACCACGGAAATGTAGGCTTATTGAGATTATTTTTAACCCCCGACACAAAAACGACGGGGTGTTATAAGTTTGACGTGTCTGGGTGTGGGTGTGTGTGTGTGTGTGTGTCTGTCTGTGGCATCGTAGCTCCCAAAAGGATGAACTGGTTGATTTTTTTATTTGAAAGGTTAAATAGTCGGGAGTGTTCTTAGCTATGTTTGATGGAAATCGGTCCAAGATGGCCGCCGCCACAACATAGCGAATCACATATTTTTTCACAACTCCCTCAATATGGGTATCAAATGAAAGGGCTTAACTAGGAGAATACAATACTGTGATAAATTTCAATCCGAGATGGCCGCCACCACAAATGGCAAATTACATTTCGTGGCGGGGGTTTTCTAAATATTAAATTTATTAAATATAATAGTGTCGCTGTTTCGCATATATACGCGCAATAAGAATCTAATTGCTAACTAATTAATAATTGCGGTCTAATGAATGAATCTCTTCCCATGATTGCAACTATTAGTACCTAGTTCCTATTTACAGAAACAAATCGGGGAATCTTCACTTCGTTACGGGTACGCCGTTAACCAGGCGAAATACGACGGACCGGGAACAGCCGCTGAGATATTGTGTAAGACACACTTTATGTTACGTTACTTTACTAACGTTACGTTGCCTTGCTAATGTTACGTTACGTTACCTGATTAACGTTATATTACCTTACTAATATTAAGTTACCTAACGTTATATTATCTTACTAATGTTACGTTACCTAACTGTTACGTAACCATAATAATGTAAAGGTACATGACTAACTTTACGTCACCTTACGTCACTAACGTTAAGTTACCGTACTAATGTTACGTTACCTCACTAATATTAACACTATATAATACCTTAATGGTAAATCTTCTTTCAAGACAAAGCGTCAGGCGGCAGTATGGACTGGGTACGAGAAACCCAGGGTACGCCCCTCGTGTATACGTACGAGCTCCGTGGAACATACTTCTACTGGCCTCCCAGCAGGATCTATGAACAAGGGGACGAGGTCACGCAGATGATGGTTGGGCTGGTCCAGGAGGCAAGAAACTTGGGGTACTTTTAGTAAAAACGAGTAGCAAGCAAAGATGTACAACGATCGATCGTCAAAAAGAAAAAATCAGCGCCATCTAGTTAAAAAAATTACATCTTTTACTTTTTAAGAACAGAACTGTAGCGTTTACCCAATCGATGTTTACTTTAAGTTAATTTGAGGAATAATAAGTAGTACTTTAATTCTAAAGATAACTTTTCAATGTTCGTACGGCTATCCTCTTTTAGCACACGGCTTTTGTATGGAAGGCACAAAAAAAACATTTTTTTGTATTAATAAATAATAAAACATAATTTTTTGTATTACCGTTAAATTTTTCAAAGACAGTATAAAATTATTTATACAGGGGATTGTCATTAATTTGGAATAATTATTTTAATAAATCTAAAGCCTCGATTCAATTGGGTCGATAGTAAAATCGTTGTAATTAATTAGTCGTATCATGTGGGAACCCTATGTAAATGTTATAGGGTTGTCATACTAAAGTACGCACACTGTATAAATCCAGAAAAAAAAATCTAGGTAAATAGCAAATTGACGAAATAGTTCCCGTTCGCTGTAACCTTAATAGAAATGTGTAATAATAATAAGACGTTACACGCAAATAATTTGTATGTACTATGTAAACAAGAACATTGTAAATAAAAAAAAATAAGAAAGAAACTTTTTCATTCTTGATAATGTTCGGTTTTGGGATTAGTTTAAACATTTTTGAATACGATGGTCCTAGTAGGCTTATTTAAGGATATTATTATGTAATTACATTTTTATTTGACAAAACATTTCTACACACTGCCTACCATGCATATTACCTCACTTAAACATGCTTAATACATAATACCAAAACTAAAATGAATTATTCCTTTCATTATTTTAAAATTAATATTAGTTTACATGAGAATATATTGTATTTACGTCCTATGTGTGTATTTATTTCTAAAAAACATATCTTAAGAAAGACAGCCTTGGAAACGGCCATCGACCTGTTTATAGACCAATACATTAAATTGGCAAATATGTTTACTGTTGAAGAAAGGCAGTTTTCAATTTAATCAATAAGAGAGCTTTGAATTAATTTGATTTTATGTGTGAAAAAAATATTATTTGTTTAAAAAGTCTGTGCATCTTTTATATCTATAGAAAGAAAGAAATCTATAGAAAGAAATCTTTTAGTTATCTGAAAAGTTTTATTTCATGTATTTTTTTGCAGTTCATGTACAGGGTATTTATGCGATGTTTATTTTATGGTAAGTATATCGATTTATCTAAAATGCTCAGTCCAATAAATTAAACAATAAAACTTTCTGTGTCAATTTATTAAAAAAATACGATTCTACTTACCTATGAGTCACACTCACAGTACATAAAACAATAAAAAAACTAATAAGCTTACTAACTAATTAATTTATTACAATTCTACAGCTATCACAATCTAATTTATGCTAGAACATAACACCTTATCCTTAATTACAGTAAAATAAAAGTTTTAAGACATTTACAAAAATATAAAGGAGCCTGCCTATTGTACCGTATCATGCATTGACAGAAACCGTCCCAACACATGCAAAAATGTTGTAAGGATTACCAAGAAATTGCCTGTTTTAAAGTCACGTCGTCGTTACGCCGTCTTCAGTTAATTGTTTTGCTTGATTTCTCTGATGGATTCTGCAGGTGTTTTGTGTCTGTTTAGGTCATGTATAAGTTGCAGGGTGCTCGTTTACTGACAAATCTTAACGTCGGGCTTCAGTTTCTGAATGGACCACATAATAATACTTCTTTTGCAACTAGGAATCGTGCCTTAAAGTAAGCTATATATATATCACTTTTTGCAAAAATTCCAAAGATTGGACCGAATTATTTAACAATATAATTTGAATGTAGTGTTTAATCTGTCATTTCATTCAGATACGATGTACTGGGTAGAGACCATAAGAGCTATCGGCCCGTTCGTCAAAATAAAGACGAACACTCTTTCTGAGTTCATTAAGACACAAAAAAGGTGTGTACTGCAGTTAACTATGGTCTTGTCGTTTTTCTTCTACCAAACCAACGTCGTCTTTGGTCGTGACCGGGATCGGGATTTCATCGAATGGGTCATCATCGACGTCCATTTGTAACTGAAAAAAATACTGCGTTTAAAAAAACAGACGCACCGTCGATGCGCGTGTGTAGCGATGCAAACGACGATAAACTGCGCTGTAGGATTAAAACGCGCCGTCGACACGCGTTTTGGGGACGCGCGTTGACGGCGCGTTTAAAAACGTGATGTGCATAGGCCCTAACTTGGTTATTTAGTCTACATCCCTCTCTAATACATACAAACATAGTTTTACGTATGTTTCCCATTGGGGTAGGCAGAGACTACTTGCTACTATCCTGGCACACAGCCTAAAATTTCGTGTAAACACGTTTCAGTCCGTTTCGTCAAGTGATCATCTTGGTTTACTTACCCCTTCAAAGTTCTCGCTTGGCCCATCTCTGGAGGAAGCGTGTGTGTTTCGTCTCTGTAAATTAAAATAAAAGAATTTTGTAAAACAAAAGTTCGTTGTAAACCCCGCAAATTGATAATGGGCATGGCGGCCATCTCGGTGACGTAAAAATGACGTAACCGCTCTCAGTACGCGTTATCACCATTAGCCGGCAAGTACGGCGGATGACGTCATTTTGAGGTAAATTAAAATTAGTCAACCACCCCATTAGCAACTTGCTGAACATACAGGGTGTTTGGTAGAACGTTGAACATACGAAAATGGTGGTTAGTTGGGGTCATCTGCTACCCACTTGGCCCAAATTATTTGACCTTGGCCGCACCGTTTTCATTTTTACTTTTTTTAATTTCACAGAAAATTACCAGTTTTTTTTACTTAAAATTCGAATATAATTAGACATTAATACAAAACAACATCCTGCCTGTTTTACCCATCACAAGTAAAGATATTCGAATTTAAATTGATAAAAAACTGATAATTTTCTGTGAAATTAAAAAAAAGTAAAAAAAAAACAGTGCGGCCAAGGTTAAATAATTTGGTCCCAGTGGGTAGCAGATGACCCCAACTAACCACCATTTTCGTATGTTCAACGTTCTACCAAACACCCTGTATACACAAATGCATGCAAAGAGAATAGTAGTTGTGCCATAGAGTAAAGTAATTTGTCACTGTTGCCCTGTTATGCCACTGTTAGGAAGAGTCCCGGTTGTGCAGTATAGTTTGTGATGGTGGGTCCTGATTAGGTGCTGGAACGTGGGAGCCGTGGGAACAATAAATAAAACGGCAGAGGAAATCTTTTTCACTGTGTGTTTTACCACGTCACAAGGACGAAAACGGCAGAGGAAATCTTTTTCACTGTGTATTTTACCACGTCACAAGGACGAATGGAAGTGTTGCCACAGTTGAATTTATATTTCCATTTAATGTTGGTGTTGTTAAATAATTTAAATATCCAACAGTGGTACAGTTAAAACTATCGCTTTAGTAATTCGTTACCAGTAAATTGAATATTTTTTAGAGTTCCGTACCCAAAAGGTGCTAACGGGACCATATTACTAAGCCTACACTGTCCGTCCGTCTTAGCGGGATGTATCTCATGAACCATAATAGGTAAATTGACATTTTCCCAGTTTCTATTTTTATTGCCACTATAAACGACTAATACAAATTTAATCGATACTAATTAAAATGGTAGATACGGAACCCTTTATGTGCATATATGTGTTTTTTTTTGTATGTATTTAGATTTGATTACAACTCACGGAATTCTGTTGCTTTATGCTTTCCCTCAGTACATGCAATCTCTGCTTTTGTTTTCTCCTGAAGAAACCCATCTGTGAAATGTGTATATATTTTATATAATGATTACAGATAAACATTTAACTTGTAGTGTTAAAAACTTATATATCATACATACCATCACGTCTGTATTCCCCGAAGGGTAGGGAAGAGGTGTACTAATAACTATACTATAATAAGTAAAAAATCACCTGCATGATTAGGTCCCATGTAACCGTGCACAAATCTAAATTCCGAGCCGCTACTGAAAACCCAATAATATTTTGCTCGACCTGAGAATCGAATCCAGGACCTTAGGCGTAGCAGTCACGCTTAAGGCTTACAAGGCGTTGAGCTGTGACCTTAAATCCCGAATGTTTCAAATTACAGGTACTTACGGTACAGGTACAGGTACAGGTACAGGTATAGGTACAGGTACAGGTACAGGTACAGGTACAGGTACAGGTACAGGTACAGGTACAGGTACAGGTACAGGTACAGGTACAGGTACAGGTACAGGTACAGGTACAGGTACAGGTACAGGTACAGGTACAGGTACAGGTACAGGTACAGGTACAGGTACAGGTACAGGTACAGGTACAGGTACAGGTACAGGTACAGGTACAGGTACAGGTACAGGTACAGGTACAGGTACAGGTACAGGTACAGGTACAGGTACAGGTACAGGTACAGGTACAGGTACAGGTACTTACGGTACAGGTACAGGTACAGGTACAGGTACAGGTACAGGTACAGGTACAGGTACTTACGGTACAGGTACAGGTACAGGTACAGGTACGGTACAGGTACAAGTACGGTACAGGTACAGGTACGGTACAGGTACAGGTACGGTACAGGTACAGGTACGGTACAGGTACAGGTACGGTACAGGTACAGGTATAGGTACAGGTACAGGTACGGTACAGGTACGGTACAGGTACAGGTACGGTACAGGTACAGGTACGGTACAGGTACAGGTACGGTACAGGTACGGTACAGGTACAGGTACGGTACAGGTACAGGTACGTACGTACTAATTTAATTTAATGGAAGGTTAAACGGATATATGACTTACCCTGTAGAGAACAAAGATTAGAATAGCGAGTATGATGAGGGCCACCAGGAGTGCTATTAATGCTATGAGCAGCTTGTTATTGCCAAATGTTCTTTCTTTTTCAAATTTCATTACAGTAATCAAACTGAAAAAAAGAGAACAATTATTAAAAAAAAAATATGCTAGACAGAGAGCGAACTATACAAGGTGGAAGGGACATCGACGCACAAACGTCGTGACAATTTATCTCTTTATAAAAACTTTGCTATATAGAAATAACCAATAATAAATAATTTATTAAAGATTATCAGATCATGCCAAACACCACAAAGTAAGTATACAGCAATGTCACCTAATTGCTCTGGCTTTACAGTACTATATTTCTCACATAGAAGAACTATACATTTTAAGGCTTACCTGGAATTCTTCATTTCACCTGTTGGATACAAATGCAGTATTAATTCTGAAGTCGTATTCAAAGTTTCATTGTATAACATATCGGGCTCTGTAAAAGAAAATTGCATCATTATCAACGTCTGTAGTCTAATGATTCGAGCGGCTGGACTGCTAATCATGAAGTCGGGTTCGATTCCCACAGAACACAAACATTTATTTAGTGAACGTGTTTGTATTGGACTGGGTGCTACTTAAGTGTCATATGGAGGTATGTATTGATAAAAAAATATATACGTTTATTCATTGTCTAATAGGTATATTATAGTACAAGCTCAAAGGGGGGAGTACAAGACAAGTTACAATTTGACATTCAAATCGACAAACGAATAGAAAGAAAATATATGGAAATGACATTAGTGACAAATATTTGTCCAACAATTTGTCGAAAGTTTGTGTTATTTCCATACATTTTATTTCTATACGTTTGATGATTCGAATGTCAAAATGCAACTTGTCTACAGGGTTAGCTAACCGAACCCAAGTGGGGAAGTGTAATTCAAATCTGGTAAAGTGGGGATATCTCGATGAAACGGCTGCAGGGTGTGGTTGTGGCTGTGACCGCAAACAATGGCGCACCTCCTATCCTGTCCTTTGTGCCCCGCTACTTGCAATCAAAGCGACCTCTGCGCTACCACTGACGATGCTGTGGAAGTGGCGAAGTTTCGGGCACACCAAATTTAATTTAAAAAAAATCGTACCATCGACACGAAGAAGAAGAAAGGCTTAGCTCTATATTATGCCGAAATATTTCCTATTATTTTTCGCTTTAGACAACTTTAGTCTTGGTAGCTTAGTTGGCTTAAACCGGAGGAACGCAGCTTCAACCCTTTTTTTTCGGGTGCGGAAAATCGACTAAAATCTGCACTTGCTATCAATTTCCCTTTGCGTCGTGGCCATGGGATCAGGAATAGTCACCACGCCCACGACTTTAATGAAGAGTTCAGTCCGCCCATCATCTCCGTCCGTCTAATGCCCTGTGGACTCTACTCTCTACTCTCGCTAAAATTTGTATCCTTAAAAATATTATTGTTACAAAGCATACTCACTGATACCGAGTGCCAATATCTCGGTCGTAGCGATAATTTTCTGTGTAGAATTGGCCTTCAAGCTCAAGAGGCACTTGGAAGTAATGGAATTGTTCTGTGTACTTGATTCGCATTCACTTAAATCCATGGCTGATACCTTGACAAATAAAACAAAAGATAAACTAATTAGTTTTTGTACTTGCACCTGTTTCAGTAGTAGTGTTTCAGTACCGCTAGTAAATTTCAGTTAAATTATTTGGCAGATAATTTCATAAAATGTTTGTTCTTATTTTTTATTTAGCCAGCAGTTAGTGGTTATCCAGAGGTGGTGGAACAGGTCCTTAAAATTAATTAACGCTCGTTCCGCTTCGCTCTTTGTTATCTATACTAATATTATAAAGAGGAAAAATTTGTATGTATAAATAAACTCAAAAACTACTGGACCGATTTTAAAAATTCTTTCACCATTAGAATAACTACATTTAGGGAACTTATTCCTTTACTCATTCCTTTAGTACAACGCGCCTGCGGCAGCGCTTGCGCTTGTAACGATCCCAAAATAATTTAAACCCAGATCCAGCTGTCCCTAGCTGCCCCCCCAGGCAACGCCCGACTCGGACCTCGGCTTACCGAGGTCCTAGGGGACGCCCTTAGCTGCGGTTGCTTAGTTTATAAGTGTCCCTGGCTGGAGGCACAAAAGGTGCCTCGCCACCAAGCCCGGTTAAGATTCAAAAGCTCCTGAGCTAGAATCTACATCCGTCAAAAAAAAAATTGTAATGATCATTTTGCTCTTTGACTCCCAGCGGGTACGGTTGCTGTCGACGCGATTTGTGAGTGATTTTGTTTAGTAATTAAATTGGTTAAAGTGTTGATAAGCCCTGTAAGTACATGTTGTGTAAAGCGATTATTGATTGTTGTCTTATTATTGACTTGATTAGGATTGTAGGTTATATTTTTGTTTTATGATTAAAAACTGTTAATTGGTTTGTTAGATTTTCGTTTTTGTTTAATCTTTCCTACTTCTTAAACCTAAATCTATATTATCCCTGAGTAACATATGCTATTGGTACCCGGAGCGAAGCGAAGGCGGGTCACAAATAATAATGCAATATCCGTTCAAACCTTTAGTTATTTCTTTAATTGTATGTGAACATAGGTTACAACAGGTGTTAGAGTTAATAAATTGATCTCTATGCCCTACCATTTCATGATGTACAAAGTCATTTAGTAGCATACATTAACTTGGAAAGAATAAGTACTTGAAAACAATACAATTAAATACCATAAATCTTGATTTTAAAAAATGCGGTAGTGCTAATTAAAGACCTTTTTTCAACAGATCTAATGCAGAGCCACCGACCTGTTACAATTTCCTTATACGTATAGATGAAACTTACCTTTGTGGACAATATGAAAGGTTTATTTGCAGTCTTGATGTAGGCAACCACATTTTTCCAAGTAATGCTGCCGTTGTTCGTTATCTAAAAAAAGTAAAACGAAAGATAAAATACATTGCAAGTTAAATTAAAGCCTGTATAAAAAGAAACAGATCAATAAATTGTGAGCTTAGTATATTGGACCAAGAGCCCAGGCCCCCCCAGATATACTTGGTACTTTATTTTGTAAAGGATGAAAAGTGGGCCTATATTAATTGCCAGTTTCACCTAAGTTCCCGTTTAATTACTTGGCAGATAATTTCCCACAAATTATGGTCCATTCTTTATTTATCCATGGGATAGCCACCATCCAGACATGGTGAAACAGGCCCTTATTAAGTAAACAACTTTAAATTTAAACTAAACCATAACAATATTAGTAACAGGATTTTACTTAAAAACTCACCAGATATTCTTGTACGTCAAATATAGTTTCATTGTTATAAACTTGCGTATCTGTGATGTTTCGATTGTGGGATATTCTGTAAACAAGATATTATAATATTGCAGCTTAGAAAAAATACCATCGCGCCTTTATTCCCGAAAGGGTAAGGTAGAGGCATGGATGTATGTTATATGTATAACATACATCCATAGTTCACCGGTATATTTAGGTCCAATTATATTGAAGCCTATTGCCATTAACCGGGCATAAATAACTCCTAGTCCTAACTTACCCATTAATGAAGATATTGTTTGTAGGCATTTCATATTCCACTATGAAAATCGCATCTTTTGTTGATTTTTTTTGGTTACAATTTTCACGTAGGCTGGCTTCTAGTTTTAGCTCTTTATGCAAGTTGTCCGGCTTGCTCATATCCAACAGCAGGTTAATTGAGTACTGCAAGAATTAGGTACATGTAGATGTAGGCCTAGCCAAGCTGCAATCAAACATTCGGATCGCCAAACGAATAGAAACAAAATGTATGGGAATGGCATAAACTTTCTTGGCACAAATCTCATCTTCCTAGCCTTTTTCCCAACCATGTTGGGGTCGGCTTCCAGTCTAACCAGAAGCGGCTGAATATCAGTATTTTACACGAAGTGACTGCCATCAGACCTCCGCAACCCAATTTTAGTGCAATACCGATATTCGAAGGATAGACTGGTTGTCAGGCTTTTTTTGGGCTTCTGACTACCACTAATGATTGTCATAGGTGTTCTTATGACAACCGGGACCGACGGCTTTACGTGCTCTCCGAGGCACGGAGGGGTCTCGATGTGTTAAAAATGGCCATCCATCCACTGACTGACCTCGGCAAGCGTAGCTTAAACTTTCGACAAATCTGACGTTTATAACTGTCATTCCAATTGACTTAGATTTTGTTAGATTGTAACTTATTTAGGCGTTACCTGTTCTGTTTTACACGACGACTATAAAAATAAGTGGCACTGCTAAGGTCATTGTATAGATGGGTGGTCGTTTTTCAAATTTTTTTCTGGATGGAAAGAATTAGTACAATTATTTGTTTTATAACATAACATACGACCATCTAAAAAGCAGTGATAGCCTAGGGGTATGATCACTGGATTGCCAAGTCAAAGGTCTCGAGTTCGAATCTAAGGTACGCACCTCTGACTTTTCGAAATCATGTGCGTAATTATCACTCGCTTTAACGGTGAAGGAAAACATCGTGAGGAAATCTACATGCCTGAGAGATTTTCTCGACGGAATGTGAAGTCTGCAAACCCGCATTAGGGTAGCGTGGTGGACTATAGCCTAATCGACGAGACCCGTGCTCAGCAGTGGGACAGTATATGGGTTGATTATTATACCACCATCTCGCTTGTATTCTCCGAAGGATTAGGCAGAGGTGTCCTATACAAGTATACACACATATCGTCGGTATGTTTAGATCCTGTTTAATAGGGGGCGAACCTATTGCCATCAATCGGGCACATACTTATCCGAGCTGCCATTAGTAATTTTACAGAAAAAACCCACTAACACTGCTCGACCCGGGCATCGAACCTAGGCTCTCTAGCGTAGCAGTCGCGTTTGGGGCCACTAGACCAACGAGGCAGTCTGTTAACTGTAACTACTGAACTACTTACCTCTGCATGTCGTCCCAACGGTTTCGGGAGGTCGCATTTATATCTATAGTTGATGATATCGTTGTCGGTATGGCAGTCGACGCTGGTGGGCACTGCGCCGCTGACGTGAAGCCACACGCATGCGTCGTACGACTCGCTGCCGTCGTTACGGACCAGTATCGTCGCCGTCTCGTTGAGAGACGAGCCCAACACATATTTGTTTCTCGAACTATAACATAAAGGGAAGTGTGACTTATATAAATAAATAATGGAATCTTTGCGATGGCAACTAGTGTTTCGAGTTTCGACATGTAATACATCCGTCGCTATCACCGCATTAGTTTCTGCAATGTTGTGATTGTTTTGATGCGATTATTTTAAACTTACCCACATTATGATTGCTACTGTAAATGTTTTCAATATACCTACCGTAATTAGTAATATTGCCGCTCCGATCACTTAATTTAAGCCAATCTTGTGTTTCTCAGTTAAATGAATGTATGTTATATTCTTATGAGAAATAAATGTCTTAAACCAGATATAACAACATATTATAACGTGTTAGTAATGGACATTAACATTTCGGTATGTTTGGGTCCCATGCAAATGCCTATTTTCATTAATTGGGTACAAATCTTCGACGACGTCTGTGGTCTAGTGGTTTGAGGACCGGACTGCTGATCAGGAGGTCGTGGGTTCGATTCCCTAAGGACACAAATATTTATGTGTTGAATATAAATGTTTGTTTTTGTCTGGGTGTTTTCTATGTATCATAAGTATGTATTTACAGAAAAAAGTATATAAGTATTATATCTATTGTCTAGTATCCATAGTAAAAGCTTTGCTTAGTTTGGGACTAGATGGTGCTGTGTACAATGTCCCAGGATATTTAATCCAAACTCCGAAATGCTACTGGTAATTTCATAGAAGAACCCAATAACAATGCTCAACCTGGGAATCGTACCAAGGATTTCTAGCGTCGTATTCGCGCAGCCGTACCAGCAGCTTCGGTCTAAAGGTCCTTAAACCATTAATATAATGAGGTACTTACAGAAAATGTAATTAAATAAGACCTACCGATGTACTACAGTTATACATTCGTTCACCTCTGCTTAAGCCTTCGGAAAATACAGGCGTGATGGTACATTATTAGTATCTAGGTTTCCTCTCAAAATGGGGGGTCTACGCCTCTTCAAAAAAATTTTTATCTATTTGGCTTCAATGTTTTTGGTTTAAATAATAATAAATTTATTGATCCATTGTTACAGTTTTGGGTCTTAAAAATAGTTTTACATGTAATTTCTGTTTGTAACTACAAACATTTACAATGATTGAGACGGTGGACCCCAAACTAGGCAGAGCCTGTCTCATTTGGGGTCCACCGTCCCAATCATTGTAAATGTTTATCTATACTATTATAAAATTGTAAAAAAGTCGTTTCTGTACATTGAAGATATTTAAAAAAAAAACAAGTGGGTTAGAGTATATAAACGATCGCGAACCCAAAAATGTGATTTTTAGAATTCTTGTCTGTTTGTCTGTTTGTTAGGGGTTGGCGCTAAACCTACTGAATAGATTTGAATTTTGTATGAACTGAACTGAACTGTAAAGCATAATTTCCAACTTAAAAACTGATGTAAAGCTTTTTTCAATTATTTGAATAGATCCTTGGATACATCTTGACCTCTCTGTTGTATGCAAGCCCATAGAAAGAAGAGATCGTCATTGTTGGTTTTTTGTTTTTTATTTTCTATTTAAAAGTCCATCGTTCAAATAAAAAAATGAGGTATATCTCAATCCACTTGGTTGCGTAGATGCTGAGATAGAGCTTGACCTCTCTGTAGTATGCATTCCTATTGATATAAGGGATCATTATTGTTGGTTCTTTAATTAAGTTGTCATATGCGCAGAAATCGTGATTGTTGATTAGTTATAAACGTTTAAAGTGGTATAGACTTAAATTAAACAATAGTTGTAAAGTTTGGTTAGAATTACGAGTTATTACGAGTAACTGAAGCTTCCGTTTTCTTTTGGACATATTTTCACAAACAGCATCACCTCAGAACCTCATAAAGTACCTTAGTACCGAGACTAATTGTCGACCGGAATCGAACCCGGAATCAAACTACTTCAAAATACAAGTTTTTTATGAATGGGATCAATGTCTAATCCTAATTTTGTTTCTACAACCACGTAAGCGAAGCCGCGGGCAAAAGCTAGTTATAATAATATAATAATAAAACGCTTTAGGAGATTTGGTATCCATTGAGAGACCCTCTCGCCAGTAAATGGGTTATAATAAATAGTATTATGTACTACATACCTGCCGGACCAATCGAATCTCATAGACAAGTCTGGCATGCAGTCCTCGCCGCGACATTGCCGCGTTATCCCTATGGTGTTCATGAGCTTGCTATACGGGCTCGCTACTATCCATGTATTGTTGAAAACTGTTGAATAAAACATAATTATCACATCTTTAGGACTAAAACGACTCAACTCAAAAAAACACCCTTTAAGGGCCCTCACTTGGAGCATTCGCCTATAATAAAAAAAGATTTTTTCATTCTTCTTTCTTTCTAATGTAACGTTTCAGATTCGATTTTGAGCATTATATAACTGTATTGCCACCCTGACGTGACGAACATTCGCCTGTAATGTAACATCATTCTGAGCATGATGTTACAAGTTGTATCAAAATATATTACAGACACAGACCTTAGGACGAAAACGACGTAACTCATAAAGTCATAAAAGCAATTTTTAGGGAAACAGGTACCAAAGAAGTTTTAAAATTTCATTTTGAGTCATTTTGTGACGGTAAATCAGTTTTGTTTTTTTTATTATTCCGTTTTTGTCCTAAGTGTGCTTTATGCAGTTTATGTACACTGCATATATTATGCTACACTAGAGATTTGATTTCTGGATGTGAAAGAGGAATAAGGAAGAAAGAAAAACACATTTATTCAAAGTCCGTACAAACAATACAAACAATAATTTGTGCTATGGTGGTTTTCTACGCAATTCTCAAAATCAGCTCGAAGTCTGGATTTGTGCCCGGATATTAGCAATAGGCTCGCCCCCTATTACATGGCGAAACATACTAGCGAACTGTATGTCTGTGCAAAAACATGTATACACCAACAAAAGTGCTAAACCGATTTTTTCATGAATGAACTATTGCAACTTTGAGATAACACCAATGTCACATAGTATTGGTTCGTAAATATTGTGTTCGTAATTTTATTTTATTTATTTTATTTTATTTTATTAGGATCGCCGACAAAGAATACACCTTACATGCTAATAAAAATATTACATTAATTTGACCTGCAAGCCAAGTGCTTCTTTAATTATGGGAGATCACTTCATGCGAAATGAGATCAACCACTACTTAATATAAACGTAATATCACAAAAGTTCTCTTCTCTAGTATATTAGGAGAAAACTGCTTTAGCACTTTTGTTAGTGTACCTCTACATGTTTTTGCTCGCGACTGTACATTAGTACCCACTTCAATTACTAAAATAGCTTTCCGCCAGCGGCTTTGCCCACTATCAAACGGGAAACATACATTTTACCAGAATAAAAGTAGCCTATGTGCTATTTCTGACTATGTTCTATCTCTGTGCCAAATTTCATCCAGATCCGTTCAGTAGTTTTTGCGTGAAAGAGTAACGAATACATATATAAAAACTTTCACATAATATAATATAATATTAGTACGATGTGCACATACCTTTACTGGAGAATATATGTTCAGTATGCAGCACTGCTTCAGATGTGAACATGTAGTGACCAGGGTCGTAATCACTCTGCGAAAATGTAACAACTATATTAGCAAAAATCAAAGTGTTAGTACCTACTACTCCATATTTACTTTATCATCATCAATCAATCATCAACCCAATCAGATGAGGTCGTGTGTCCACTTCGTTGGAGGTCACCTCTGACCAAACAAAGAACTCTGACTGATTTCTGACACTTACGCGAATACTAGACATTGAAATAAAACTACTTTTTACCCGACTGCCGAAGGAGGAGGGTTATGTGTTTGACGCGTATGTATGTATGTATGTATGTCCGTTCCTATGTCCGGTCGTAACTACTTAACGGCTCAACCGATTTAGATAAATGACACCTCATTAGATTCGTCTTGATGGCACGAGTGTCACTGGGTACTGGGTCTGTGATGTTGAAAAATGTATTGCAGGCGGGACAAGATTTTCGTTCATAAACAAAATTGTTTCTTTGCTTGTCCCGCCTGCAATACATTTTTCAACATCACAGAGCTTGTTTTTAGGTTTTTAGTTAGTACTTTTTACGCAGTCGGTTTTTTTGTTTCATTTTTACGGATTTATTTCAAAGTTTTATTTAGATAGTTTTGTTTCAAAGACCTCTGAACAAAGATATCATACCATCGCGCTTGTAATCCCCAAAGGGTTAGGCAGAAGTGTATAATTATGTACCGTACATCCACAGTTCACCGGTATGTTAACTTGTTTAGGTCTCCTGTACCTAATAGGGGGCCAACCTATTGCCATTAACCGGGCACAAATCCAGATTCCGAGCTGCTACTGAGAATGTCATAGAAAAACCAAACAACACTTTGCTCGACCCGAGAATCTAACCTCGGACCTCTAGAGTAGCAGTCGCCTTTGGGAACACTAGACCAACGAGATAGTCAACGAGGTAACAAAGATATCATAACATGGAACTCGATACAGTATCAATTGTTATGATGAGCACTCAGTATGCAGATATATCGATATTATTATTTCTTTAGAATTAATTCTACGACATTTTGATATCTTTTGAAGAAGGCTTTAATAAAATAAATGTATCGGAAAACAATCGAGTAGGCGACTCGCTTATGACGAGACGATATTAAGCTTGGAATTAATAGGTTAGAATGGTTCCCTCAATTTCGTCTGATGAAATATGTATGTAAATGAAAAAATATTTATCATTAACTTGTTTTAAAATTAGATAAAGTGCGTACATTGTATTAAGGTTAAACTTTTTTATTTATTGAACTGAAGTAATGGTAGCCTAGAAATATGATCACTGACTGGACTGCCAAGTCGTGAGTCTTGAGTTCGAATCCAAAGCCCGAACCTCTGACTTTTCGTAATCATGTACCTGGGAATTAATAATTTAACTCGCTTACAACGGTGAAGGAAAAAATCAGTATTTTACACAGAGCGACTGCCATCAGACCTCCGCAACCCAATTTCTGGGCAATACCGATATTCGAAGGATAGACTGGTTGTCAGGCTTTTTAGGTTTCTGACTACTACTTACGACTGTCATAGGTGTTCGTATGACAACCGGGACCGGCGGCTTTACGTGCTCTCCGAGGCACGGAGGGGTCTCGATATGTTAAGAATGGTCACCCATCCACACCGCACCGCGGCAAGTGTAGCTTAACCTTTCAGATCGGTTGATCAGCGTAGTTACAACCTGGCCACGAGCTTCTTCCTTATACATAATTATATACTTGTATAATAAAAAGATACAAATAATTATACTTACTAGAAGCACGGTGACGTTTTTGCAGAACAGTCTGTCCAACGAACAATTATTGCAAGAGATGTCGAAGGCAAACTCGGGCTCCGGAATGCTGGTGCCATCGCCGATGATACTGCATGCCACAGATAAGTCTGTGAACGATATATATTATCTATACTAATATTATAAAGAGGCAAAATTTCTACGCAGGGGCTAACTTTTTTCATAAATTTTTATTTTTTTTCTGAAGTTTTTTTAGGTAAACGTGTAAAAAAGCATTATTTCTATCTACCCAAATTGGATTTAAAAAAAAAACATAATTTTATTTATTTCAGATCGTGCGCGGGATAATATTCTCCGCGGAGCGTTATAATCGCGTTTTTAGCAATACACTGCGCGCTCAAAAATGCCAATATCTGTAGTAACCGATCATTTTCTACATGAATGACCTAGTTCATTTTATTTTGGACCTCTAGTGAAACCTTGTCAAGACGTTTGTGCGTCCATGTCCCTTCCACCTTGTATGAAGGTCGAGAGATGTGAGTGAAGTGTTTTTTTTTTTTTTTTTAGGACGGATGTAGATTCTAGCTCAGGAGCTTTAGAATCTTAACCGGGCTTGGATGAGTGAAGTGTGTGTTATCGCAAATTTTATTGCAGTTACTTACTTCCAACAATGTTCTTTGGCAGTTTATGAACTTGCACTTGAGCGCACACTTGAACGGTGAAGTTTTCAGCTTGTTCTCGTACAGGCTGTAAATACAATTAAAACAAGTTTACTTTCGTATGTCGACTAGTTATTTTTGTGGAGGGACGGGGAGTGTTGTCCCTCGCACCAAAGGGAAGATCCTCCGACCAGGCGGTGTTATGCCTGGCGGGCCACTGCCCAACGGTTGATGTCGGGCGGTTGCATATATGCAAGTTGCACGGTAAACTTTACTTGCGCGATTCAGGACTTGTTTGCTTCTTTTTCGTACAAGTTCTTATGTAGCTCGATAGATGTCGCTACATTTTCTTATTTTATTTGGTACAATAAAAACATGTAAACAAGTCTATACTTGTAAGAGTGTCTTTAAATAAAATGATCTATTCGTAGAAATAAATATCATTTAAGTACTCGTAAATGATATTTATTTCGAATAGATCTTTTAAATCATATCAATTTTTGATTTTACCAATTCTGCTAAATATTCAATATATCCTACCAATAGTGTTCGTTGGAGTGGTCGCCAAAATGGCTACTGTATTCTTATTTCATTTATTATTAAGTATTATAATAATTCATTACAGACGTAAATTATTGACAACCGGGCTAACAAAAGCTGTGTCTGTCCGTCTATGACAGTTGAATGGTAGTTCAATGGAAAGTCACTGGAACTGGTCTTAAATGAAGAACAGACTATATTTTTGTATTTTTTTAAGCATTTTCCATGCTAAGATTACAAGTTATTTTTAATGAAGGAAAAAATCGGCTGGCGGGCGGGATTCGAACCTGCGTCTTCTGGTTCGGTACACCAGACGCTTTGACCACGAAGCCACCGCGAGCCGAGCCCCGATGGCCAGTCAAAATCTTCGTTCACATTCTAATTTACGTCTTAAAGGTGACCTAGCGACATCTATTGTGAAAGAACAGACTGCCAAAATGTGTAAAACTATTCCATCGAGACACTATTAAGACACTATTGAAGTGTTATTGAATTAGCACTCTTGAGGCCCAGCCCTAGACCACAGACGTTGTCAAACTATAAATTATACAATACAATAGATGGGTCCATCCATTTGTCCATCCACTACTAACAAGACTGCCATGTCTCCTACCTGTTTGCCAATTAGTTCATTGGACATCGTGATGTTGATCGCCGGTATGCATTTGAACAACAACACACTGCCATTTCCCGGCGAACCTGCTACCAATTCTGCGAACAACGTATACGAAAGATATCACAGAATAATTTATAGTATTCTGACGTCATATCCAAATCTAAAATCTAGCTCAAAACCGCAAAACGTTGACTTGTAAAAGTGTCTGAAAAGATCCATTTGCAGAAATATATATAATAATATATCATTTCATTTCAAATTAAAATAGGTACATACCTACAAACTTTTGTATTTTTTGCATTTTCCATGCATGCGACTGCGGGCAGAATTCGAACCTGCGTCTACTGGTTCAATACACCAGACGCTATGACCACTAAAAACCAGAAGAGGCAGGTTCGAATCCTGCCCGCAGTCGAGTTTTTCCTTAATTAATTATCAAATCGAAATAGTTTTATCATCATATAAACTAGACACTCTAATTACAGGCTATGCTATGACGAGTTTAGGTGCACAACAAACTCTATGATAGTTCTTTACAATGATGTTCGATACCCACTCGCAATATTGTATCTCCGACGCGACTGCGGGTCATTTTGCAGTGTACGGAGGTAGGTACATAAAGCCTAAAAAAAAAAAAACATTATAATTCTTTCATTAAAAACTTATTTGAAATGTTTATAGGAATAATACTACTACACTAAGTATAGTGCAACACTTGCCTGCTTTTTTCCGAATATCATCATAATTATATAAATTCAATATTCAATAACATGTTCTTTTTCTTCAATTGTGTGTAATCTATTAATTTTTACTATTTGGACAAAGTGTGCGGCCTGATCGGCTGCATACAGCGTAATGGAATAATGTGCACAATGTGAATTACTAAGTAGGTCAAACAGATTTCATTGATCGGTGAGGCAAATTGAGTCGCACTATTTATATTTATTCTTTAGTAGGTTAGTTATTATTATCATCTAGTATGTTTATTCATATTGTTTTATTATTATTTATTTAAGTATTCATAATACATACTTACATAAACTTTATGTTTGGAAACTGGTTTGCATCCGTGACACCTCACTTTTTAAAGGTCCAGTTGAAAATCAGCGCCAGGCAGCTCGCGAGTGGTCTGGCATATAGCTGAACTGGGGCCTCTTTGGCGCAGCCGTGGGGCACACATTGCTTAACTTAAATCTTATGTAATCATTGGGTATACCTACTATTTATATATTTGTGTGCTTTGTGACTGTGTCAATAAATCTTTTTTCTTTCTTTCTTTTCTTTCTTTCTATACCGACCATATTAAATTGATGAACACCTACAGTTCGCCGGTGCTATTTAAGGGCGACCCCTTTGCCATCAACATGAATATCCAAACTCCGGACTGCTATAGAGAATTTCATGGAACAACCCAATAACACTGCTCGAAACCAGGACCATTATGAGCTCTAGCATTTACGGACACTAGACTAGACTATCTTATTTTGGTATGGGGGCTGGTATAGCCTTATTATTATACTTTGACCCAATGGGATCTTCTGTGTTGTCCCCATTACCGTATATTCCTTACTTTAGACTAGACTAACTAGAACTATAGATTGAAATAACAAACTTAAATTACTCCTCACCACTGCAGCCATTGTCATCAACATCAGCAACGAATTGAAGACTAAATCCAAGCAACCTCTTCGGCTCCTGCTGGATCCTCTGCGTTAACTTCAGATCAGACACCTGGAGGCGCTTGAAGATTTGGAACCTTATGACGGTGCGGTAGAGCTCATAACCGGACAGTATATATATCGCTCCACGACCTTCGTCTTCGTATGGTGCGCTCACCACAATTTCTGTAATGTGAACAGAGTATTTGTATGACAGCAATGAAAAGATTACAAGTTATAGACGGGAATAAAGTTTTAACCAGTTATTTAAAAAAATACAGAAATTGGTGACGTAACCCCCAACAGACCCTCCGGACTTTCCTGTCAAAATAAGCAAAGAAAACAATCTCCCCCTATTTTATACGGAAAATCTTCATAGATTCCTGCCATCTGAGAAGGTAGGGACTTGTATCAGATAAAAACCACATTTGCCTTCTCTTCAACAATCCTTTCTTAGCGGATGATTCATCACCAACCCATTAACTGTCCCACTGCTGGGTACGGGTCTCCTCGCAGTATGAGAGGATTAGGCTATAGTCCACCATGCTGGCCTAATGCGGGTTGGCAGACTTCACAGGCCGTCGAAAATCTCTCAGGCATGCAGGTTTCCTCACGATGTTTTTCTTCACCGTAAAGCAAGTGATATTTACGCACAAATTCGCTCCTACTGTTTGTACGCTTAGATCTTATAAACTGCGCAACGTATTTTAATGCAGTTTTGAGCAATAGATAGAGTGATTCAAGATGTAGGTTTATATGTAGTATACATGCATATTATAGTAGAAAAATGCCGAGAAATTCAAATTCGTGTGAAGCCTAGCATAGTATTCGCTAGTTAATGATAAATGGATGAAATATGATAATGCAACATATTGTAAAAAGGGCTATTATTTTATAAATATGGACGACTTTACAACGACAAACTGGGAGAAAGTACCTAACCCTACTTTTACCTTGGGAATTACAATATATTACAAGGTAAAACTGTAATGAACCCCATATAATCATTTATAGCTTATTTCATAACAATTTTATTTAATATAGATGTTTTTAGAGCTACGATGCGTAATATCTGAGATATCGTAGTTTTAGTGAAAGTGGAGAAAGCACTCTCGCACGCTGTAGCGGGATCGCGGTCTAGACTGCGCAACAGTATTGCGCTCAAAGGGATACTGCACCTGATATACTGTCTCCATCTATGTCACTCGAGGTGATTGCTGTGCCGAAGCGGCCAAGTTCTGCCGTACCCAGTATTGTTCGAAGCCTGTCTTTATGGTCTAATGTTTTCTGTGAGCAAACATACCTAGTTAAAATTAATTAAGATATCCTATATCCGCGTAGGATGTACGTTTCTCGTGAGATATTTTAGAAATCCTTTGTTAAAATAAATAAAGAAATATATAGAGAGAAATATATACAAGACTGCCTTGTTGCTCTAGTCGTTCCAAGTGCAACTGCTACGCTAGAGGTCCTGGGTTTGATTACCAGTTCGATCAAAGTGTTGTTGGGTTTTTTGTAAAATTACCCAGTAACAGCTTGGAGTCTGGGTTTGTGACCGGTGGCAATAGGGTCGGCCCCTATTACATGGGACGTAAGTATATTGGTACACTTCTGCGAAACCCCTCGGGAAATACAGGTGTTCGGAGCAACGCAACCGAACAGCTCAGCATTTTGCCTTTGCGCATTTTTATAAATGCCTCAACAAAATGATTTAGAATGCAGTACGCTTACAGCGGGCAATCAAATTTACCATCATTCTTGAAGAATCTAAATATAACTTTAAAACCATAAAACCATATCTTTTCTATTTATCCCAACTATCAAATCAAATCATATAAACTACTCAAAAAGGGGTTTTGTATCGTACGCAGCGATAACTATCCTTTTTACATGGTCCTTCGAGCCGGAGCGTTACGGTGTACTAATATAATTTGTAATGGTGTTAAAAAGATAAAGAAGACCTTACCATATCACCGCCTAAATAAATATGCAGAGCTCCGCATTCGACGCAGTCCTCTTCAGACTGCGCAGGCGCACCCACCAGCAGTTCATCTTTCCCATCCATATTGAGATCAGCGGCCGCCATTGTTGAGCCGAACATTGTTCCAATCGCCGTAGTTGTTAACTTGTAGAGGCTCTTACTTTCATACATTATAGAAAGCAAGTTTTGTGTTGAATTATATTCGAGAAATGAAATCTGGAAATATTTTGAGGTTTCACTAGCAAATCGGTCGGTCTTTCTCCTGAAGACCCGTATGACATTGATATAAAGTTCAAATTTCAATAATTTTACAGCCTTTGCGAGGCAGAATGTTTATAGTTAACTTTGCTGTTTTTGTCTTAGTCTCGTTGCCTATACTTAGTTTAAAAACTAAAGTTTTCAGGCATTGCTCAGAATAACTAAATACTACTAGCCCAAGAGCCAATGACAAATTCGGAGAAGGTGTTTTGGGCAGCTTTAAATCAGTTATATTATGGGAAATGCTTAAAAAATGTAAAAAGACAGATTTTAAATCATATTGTAACTGTGTTGTGTGTAACTGTGTGTGTATGTTAAAGTTACCGATAATTAAATCCAAAGTCTGGTAAAGGTAGTGATTATTTTGCTACATGACATTAAAATTTACTAGTAGGTAATAATTTTATCATTGAATTTTTACATTAATATACGGCAACATATAATTAGCATATATTATTATGCTGATACAAGCTCCAACTAGGTCGCTCAAGTCCTTTGTTACCACTATATTCATAATATTGATACTTACAGCTCCTTCCATGGCTTTCATTTCCATGCTAAACGCGTACACTGTTTTGTCACGTGAGAAGAATTTCCCAGCTGTGATGCCATAACCTGCAACCATAATATAAGTTCTAATCTAGACTAATATACACCATGACATTTCACCTCGGCATTTCGGCAGTCGCCTTGAAAACCAACCCCGAAGTCCCAAAAAAACAAATGACAATGAATATTCGATCGAATGATACCGAATAGCTGATCACTTCTCTCGGAGAACCGATAACCGTTGGAGTGTCAATTTGTGGTAGGCAACTGGCAGCAACTGGATGAAAAGAGTTGAAGATAGGGCTCTGTAGCGTTCACTAAAAGAGGCCTACGTCCATCAGTGGACGTATAATGAATGATGAACTCGACAAAATGTACCGAACAGCAAATTTTTTGAAACCCATAAGTATGAATTTTGTGTTAAGCATACAATAAATATTAATATGCCCATGATATCGAATTTCCGAAGCCTTGCATTCGAACTCAAAACCCGGAACTCGAAACCTAACATGTCCGTCCGTGACATTCATTCATTCATTACCTTTTAAAAAGAGGTCCATTGCTAAGCAAAGAGAACAGGGAACTTTTGTACCATCTTTTGTATGCCACCATCTTTACTCAGACTTACCGTTATCTGTAATTACTTATAGTATAATTTTATTATTTTTTTACCTATATTCCAATGTTCTTCTAAGAACTTCGCCATCTCCTGAGATGCAAGGTCTCGCTGGAGAACCAAGGACTTAGTTACACCTAAAGGTCGGGACATAGGCGTGTACACGAAATCTCCACTCAATGATGTCTTGACTATCAGCAATAGATCATTTTCTTCGTCCACCAAGGTTGACCATCCGGTACCTCCAATAAAAGCCTCTGAAAAAAACACAATAAAAATTCGACCGACAGGATTCGAATATGCGTCTTGTTTGGTACACCAGACGCTGTAGCCAAACTAATTTGTCGAGATCACTGCGTGTGTTGTCGAAGTTCCTTTCCTTGTCTGTTTTAAGGTGACTTCGACGCATGCTCGAATACTACCAGTTACCAGAGTTCGAATTTTTCTTTTATTGAAGTTCTTACATGCGGCAAACCTATGAATCGATTCACGGTCCAATGTCAAAATTATAGTGCTAGTTTTTATTGAAGTAAAAATTTAAATCTACGCAAATATATACATACCATCACGCCTGTATTCCCCAAAGGTTAGGCAGAGGTGTACCAATGGACCCACACAATTCACCGCTGTCCCAAACACAGTGTACACGCAATTCCGAAAATAGAGAAAGATGGAGAAGTCTTGCCAAAACGACAAACGCGATGGAATAGGACAACTCATGACCACGAACACTCTGCCAAGAGTGTATGACTGAGAAGAAGAATAGGGGCGATCCCATTGCCATTAACCGGCACATATCCAAAATCCGAGGTGCTCGAGGGAATCGAACATGGCGTTTAGGACCACTAATGAGAGCATTATCTAAACGAAAACGAAATGACACTTACTCAAATTATTAATCGGTTGATGTGCCAGATACCGCTCCAGCGTCCCTTGATACCGGTATGTTTCCGTCTCATTCATTACGAAGCATGTCCCGAACGCATCTGACATGACAGCTTTGCCGTACCTCCTTTTCACTTTCGAGGTCCATAACGGGGCACAAGTCTGAGGAATATAGTTAAATAACTTGTAGCGACATCTATCGTGCTATATAGAAACTACTAGGTACTTATTGACGTGAGTGACAACTAGCCGACCAATCACGGAGCGGATCTAGTAACTTCATTGTTTTTACCGAAAATTAAGTGCATGCACTTTTTAACATTACAACATGAATTTTATAATTATTAGGTACCTATTTTCGAAAACAAAAACGAAAAATAAAATATTAAATTCTAAAATCCAGTAACATCAGTTTGACGACGTCTGTGGTCTAGTGGTTCGAGTACCGGATTGCTGATCACGAGGTCGTGGGTTTGATTCCCACAAGCATTTATGTGATGAACTTAGCTGTTTGTGTTTGTCTGGGTGTTTCTTATATATATTATAAGTATATATTTACAAAAAAAAAAGATATAAGTATTATATCCATTGTCTAGTACCCATAGTACAAGCTCTGCTTAGTTTGCGACTAGATGGTGCTGTATAAAAAAGTCCCAAGATATTTAAAAAGTTATTAGTATTGGGTAAACGCCTGAAATGTATCAATTATACTTACTTAAAGTAGGTAAAGTACTAAGTAGTTTTGTAAACATTATTGTATTATTATATTAAACTGCTCAGTTGCTAACGGTGAAACACTTACAAATATATAGTCTGAAGTAGCCGCGATCGACGAACCAGTGTAAAAGTACTGAGATGGATTTACATCTGAAAAAAAGGTAAAGGTACAAAATGTAATAGTAACGTATACTATCACGCTTGTATTCCCCGGTTAGGTGGTGGCAGAGGTGTACTAATGTACACCCACAGTTCGACGGTCTTATGTCCTGACAGGAAAGAAAATATTGCCATTTACCGGGCATAAATCCAAACTCAAATCAAAACCATCAGCAAACAAAATATTTTATATTATAATACATTATGGTCAACCATACGAGTTGCTAATAGGCTGGAACCTTGTGTAATTAACCTCAAAGTGACGTCATCCGCCGTCCTTGCCGGCTATTGGTGCTAACGCGTACTGAGAGCGGTTACGTCATTTTTACGTCACCAAGATGGCCGCTAGGCACATTATCATTTGCAGGGCTTATATTAAGTTAGTTCCATACGTCAACAACTTGCTCACTTGTCCTTGACATAAGAAAAAAAATCATTTACCTTTTGAATATTCGGCCAGCGCCTCAAACTCAAGTACATTCTCATCACAGTAGAATTGATACTCGAAAAATGCTTTGGATGTATCACAGCTGTACAGTTTTCCTAGGTCACTTGACCTCGGAGCACCAACAACTGTAAAAATACAGATAGGTACTTTAATTAATTATGACACATTATACATATACATACAAGGTGGAAGGGACATCGACGCACAGACGTCGTGACAAGGTTTCACTCAAGCTCAAAAATAAAATGACCCAGGTCATTCATGTAGAGAATGATCGGTTATTACAGATATAAACATTTTGGTTCGTGCAGTGTATTGCTAAAAACGATCGATCGAACTGAACGATCATAACGCTGCGCGGTGTATCTTATCGCGCGCGTGATCCGAAATAAATGAAATAATGATTTTTTATTTGATTCTGGGGGGTCCAGAATCATGAGTAGTATTCGGACTGAGAACTCATAGTATTCGGATGTGCATGAATGTCCCTTCCACCTTGTATTATTCAACCCTGCATACGTTGACAAGATAAACTTACCTAAACTTCCAGGTCCAGATCTATAGCCCAAGGCGAAGCCGAAGTCTGAGTATTCTGCTGATGGGGGGTATGGCAATATAAGTACACGGGATTGTTCGTGGAAGAATACTGCAACAGCCAATTGTAATATTTGAGCCACTGACAGCGCTTTCAGAATTGTTCCTTCTGCAAAGTAAGAGAGAGTAATACTTAATACAATTTATTGACAAAAATTTACACAACAAATGAAAATATTTGGACTTAACACTAAGTACATAGATGCAGGTAAAATAGTCATGGTACTACAATGGGACCATCTGTAGCCGAACTAGGTAGAAACCTGTGTGAAACCTGTGACACTCCATACAAACTTTCCGATACCGCTGCACACTACAATACCAAATGTCGATCTTGTCAAAAAACGTTTGTACACGTGCAAATGCAAATGTGTGCGTCAAAGTGCGTAGGGTTTGTTGGCAGTCCGTCCGGCAAGAACACCGGCAGAATGCGGGGCACCTGAGGTATCTGACGTTAGGGAGGGGCGGAGAGTGGCCATTCTGTTATTATTTATTCTGTGCCTGTGTCTGTCTGTGTCTGTGTGTTTTATGAGATCTTTAACTTTAGCTATACATAAATTATATAATTGTAACAGATCGATATTGAAAAAACTACCATGGGTCTTAATTAGAGGAACAACACCGGTTTTTAGAATTTTTGTGTCAGTCTGTGTGTATGTTTGTACTTGCATCACGCAAAAACTACGGCATGGAATTGAATGCATTCACCGATGTATTGCTTATAATTTAAAATATAGTTATCATATATTATTTTAATGTCAAAACTTAAGTCTGTGCTGCTATATGGGTGCAAAACATGAAAGGTAACAAAATGCATCTTGCATCCGCACCAGCGGTTTTTATCAACCAATGTCTTCGCCGAATACTCGGTATCTACAGGCCAAAGAAAATTTCAAATGAGCAGCTAAGTACAGGATTATTGCCGCGAAGCACCAATTGTCCAGCAGATGAAACGTCGCAAGTGAAACTGGATCGGCCATACTCTCCAAAGGGCTCCAGAGCACATACACAAGCAGGCAATGGATTGGAATCCCCAAGGGAAAGGGAAACGTGGTCGCCCCAAACAAACCTGGCGACGCACGGTGCTAGATAAAGCGAAGAAGATCGCATGGAATGAAATGAAGCGCGAAGCTCAAGATCGATAAAGATGAAGAGTCAATGTGGACGCCCCCTGCCTCATCGCTGAATATTTCTTTGTCATCAATCTGGGCTGCATAGTCCAAAATAGTGTCTAAAAACTTAGTTAGTTTGATCTTATTAATTAAAATGCAGTTATTCCTTACACTGGATGCATTAAGTTCATTCCTTAATGTTCTCATCAATCCAACAACTTTGTCCTTATTTGTGATAGTTAACATTTTAAAATATCATATATTAATTAATAATCAACCCATATACTGTCCCACTGCTGGGCACGGGTCTCCTCTCAGTATGAGAGGGATTAGGCTATAGTCCACCACGCTAGCCCAATGCGGGTTGGCAGACTTCACATGCCGTCGAGAAAATCTCTCAGGCATGCAGGTTTCCTCACGATGTTTTCCTTCACCGTTAAAGCGAGTGATAATTACGCACATGATTTCGAAAAGTCAGAGGTGCGTGCCTTGGATTCGAACTCGAGACCTTTGACTTGGCAGTCCAGTGGTCATACCCCTAGGCTATCACTGCTTATATATTATATTAATTAAATAATTAATTATATATTAATATAATTAAATAAATATAATAATTATATTATATATTAATTATACTTATTTAATTAATTATCACTTACCACCCATGGTATATTTCCTGTACTTATCGTAATTCTTATTTAGTAATCTCAACACATATAAAATAAGGTTAATTATCCAAAATACACATTATTATAATAAAACACACATATTTTTATAACCGACCACTTCAATTATTCACTGTAAACTGACCAGGAAAATTATATGTAGTTCCATACATGCCAGAGGCGTAATTACCCGTAAGTATATCTGTTTATTATAAAAGGAACCCGTGACTGACCGACTGATTTATCAACTAAGTTCAAACCGCTGAACGGATTGCGCAAATTGCGCAATTTTGGCACAAATCTATAATAATATTATAAACAGGAAAAATTTGATTGTTTGTTTTCAATAGGCTCCGAAACTACTGGACCGATTTAAAAATTCTTTCAGTGTTAGTTAACCCATTTATCGGGGAAGGCCCGATAGCCTGTTTAACCAGGAAGGCTATACGGTATATACCATCACACAACGACTAATAGGAGCGAGTAGCAATGAAAAATGTTGCAAAAACGGGGGAATAAAGTTATCAAGACCACGCAGACGAAGGCACATTTTTACACAGCATCAACTAGGCAGACGAACAAAACAGAAAGTCATAAATAGTTATGTGCTGTGTAACTCTATGATTGAGAAACACTGCCTTAATACAACGGCAGAAAGATAATAACAGTGCTTCGAATAAAAATAATAAATGTTGAGATTAATTATTATTAATGAATAAAGAATTTATAAGGCGTATTTCAGCAGCGTCGTGAGAGGTTGGTAGTATGATAAGATGTATGTGCTTGCAAGAAGCCAACGAAGTAGGTATGAAAGAATCATTGCAAGTGGCGATCTCTACTTAGTTTCTGCCTAACTCTGTGAGAAAGAGGAGTCTATGTAACTATGTAAATACATACTATTGACAATGAGTTTATAATATTAATTAATGTATTCCCTCCTGGATTATTAGAATACAGTAAGCCAGATTGCTGCATATGAAATCTTGGGTTCGATTCCAAGACCGAGCAGTTTTTGGTGTTTTTCTTAACAAAGAAACGGGGCGCCTCATGGTAAAACTATGTTAAGTTTACGACACTTTAGGTAGAGTCAAATGAAATCTGAAACACAAAAAAAAAATTTTTTAATAAATCAAAAGATCCCTGATTTGCTCTAAAGCAAATAAATACAGCTATTAAAAATTTTAAGATGACTTTTTCCTCATTTAGAAACGTCAATATTTGGAAATATCCCCATGGAATTTATAAGGAACTGTCAAACCATATCGAATACTTCGAACGATTTAAAATTAATTGTTAGGGTGACGTAATATCAGGAAAATCTATCCGCATTTGTTTGTCAATTTAAAGTCATTGTAAAACAGGATAAATTTCTACATAACGTAGGTGTTATGGCGTCCATTGTTGGTTTTTGTGCATTTTTATCCCATTACTTAAGATCTAAATATAACGTTGAACATAGGAAAGTTTGGGTCGTTACGAGCAGGGATCGGGGTCAGTACCGGTATCAAGGAATTTTGGTTACCTTTTCGGCTATGGGCTACCGGTATCTAGGTAATTAAGAAGAAGAAATATGCCTACTCTGTTTAGATTACCGTTTTAATACCGGTTACCTTAAAATGTCTTTAGGTTTGTTGGCCTTAGAAAAAACCTGGGGCCGTGTTTGTTCGGCGTTAACCATCGCCGACGACTGACATTATTTGTTAGTCAAAACTAATGTCGACGGCACGTATTAGATTTGGTTACCGGTATTAATACAGGCTGAGGTAGCTTTAAAATACATGTAACAGTAAATAATATACAACGTTAGTTTTTGTTTACACTAAAGTCTAAACAAGTCAACTTCATTTTGATTAGATAGGAAAAAAAAAACAAAATAAAAGAAATGGTTAAAACTTACGCGGTGACGAGCTCCGAAAAGTAGTAACCCCACTGGTGCACCGAGGGCAGGGGGCGGTCTGCGCTCGCACGGATGGGCCCAAAGTATCTAAGGGCGAGTGAGTGACTTCCCTGTTCAGTTTTTGCGCCGATTTTCATGATAAAAATGGGTGTCTTACTTGAATAAATGCATACCATTACCATATTTTTGAGAAAAATATATAACATTGCAATCGATTTTATTACTGATTCTGAACTACTTACTTTCAGCTTTCGTATAAATAAACCAAACCAATATAAACCAAAAAATACCGGTATTAGTCATACCGGTTTCGGTCTCCGGCTATGAAGTCGCAATACTGACCGATAAACACTGAATATTTACCGCACCTAAATATATAACTTCGTACATTACATAGTACATTTTGTACAACTGAAATTATCCGCTCGTGCAACGTTTTCATGACAAATATGTATTAAATTTTTAAGTACCCGAGCACAGTATTGTCATCAATGTTGATATTCTCATTTCTCAGTATCTGTGTTTGTAAATTCTACTGACAAAGGAAAAAGGTTAATGGGGTGGAAATATTAATATCAACTTTGTAAAATGACGAAGCTTTATTAACATTGTATCACGTCTTTTTTATCGTTGATGGATTTGCGCTTGACCACAATCTCTGTATGTGACGTCTGTATTCCACGAATAAATTGTTTGAAATACTCATAAATACTCATCACAGATAGTGGTAATCTACCGGACTGTTGACCACGAGGTCGTGGGTTCGATTCCCACAAGACAGAAATATTTATGTGACTAGTCTAAGGTTAATATTCAGAGATGACGCTAAGCGTAAACTTACGCTTCCGTATGTCAAATTGTAAGTAAATAAATAATGTGTTTCTCCCAGAGAAACACAAACACTTAGGCCAATATTCAGAGACGGTTTATTATGTATTGTAAGTACAGAAAACAAGTATTAAGTATTATATCCATTGTCTAGTACCCATAGTTCAAGCTCAGCTTAGTTTGGGTCTAGATGGTTCTGTGTAAAAAATATCCCAATAATTTTATTTGTTTTATTTTTTATTTTACAATTCCAAACTCCGAACTGCTAATTATATAAATAATTGAGAATTTCAAAAAACCCAATAACACTGTTCTACCTGGGAATCGGACCTAGCGTAGCGTAGCCGAGTAGTAAATAACAGTGACAACAGGAAAGCAAGTAAGAATTTAGTTATTATAAAGATTTCGTCACTTCCAACTACACTACTATACCTTGGAATTTAATTCAGGATAGACATACATAGAGTCTTCGTTTACAACCACAAGATAATAAATAATAATAATAATTAAATATCCTGGGACATTTTACACAGCACCATCTAGTCCCAAACTAAGCAGAGCTTGTACTATGGCTACTAGACAATGGATATAATACATATGTACTTTTTTTTTGTAAATATATACTTATAATATATAAGAAACACCCAGACAAACAGAAACACTTAAGTTCATCACATAAATAATTGTGTCTTGTGGGAATCGAAGCCACGACCTCGTGATCAGCAGTCCGGTACCCGAACCACCAGACCACAGACGTCGTCAAAGGCATAGGCCTTATATAGGCCCATATCTACATTTATACTTCAAAAACAAAATTATCACTTCAAATAATCTAAAAGTTCTTTAATCACGTTTCCAAATTAAACTTTTGATTATGAAACAGCTCTTCGTCACGTACGCGCGTTTGTTAACTCGTTTCTCTAAAACATATCGGGTAACTTCACATGAAGTCATCATGTCTGTAGAATTTGTTTCAATCCCTAGAGAAATAATTTGTTTAAAGTTTCTGAACTGTTTCATTTGTAATATATCTATAATAATAATATTATAAAGAGGATAGATTTGATTGTTTATTTGTTTGTATTGAATAGGCTCCGAAACTACTAGACCGATTTGAAAAATTCTTTCAGTGTTAGATAGCCCATTTATCAGGGAAGGCTATAAGCTATATACTATTAAGCTACGACTAATAGGAGCGGAGTAGCAATGAAAAATGTTACAAAAACGGGGGAAAAAAGTTATCAAGACCACGCGGGCGAAGCCGCTGGCGGAAAGCTATCTTAAATACATTATGGAGCATTTACTGATAGGTCTATTTTTATTACCTAAGTGCCGAAGGAACAATGATTATTAAAACAAGTTAAAATTATTTGAATAGTGGAAAAAAATAATGACTTGATTGGACAAGTTGGACAAGAATCAAAGTTTAAATTACAAACAAATATCTATGATGAATTTTTTATAGATAAATGCATATTTTACTGAGGAAAAGCTATTATATTAGTAACAAAGCAAGAATCAGCTAAGTTTCAAATAATCGGAATCCTTATTCCCAGAGACCTATGATTTGGGTGTCTTCAAGACGAGAGTGAATCGGTTTCTTCTAGGCAAGCGCGCTCCATCGTAGGCCACATCATAACATCAGGCGAGTTGTGGTCAAGCGCAGGCCTATCTAAAATAAAATAAATAAATAAAAAATAATCGAGGGCTTTTTAGAGCTTTTTAGTTGAATTTTACAAATTAAGTTTTTTAACACTTTCGGAATTTTGGTTTTTACCCGACCCATTCTTTGCATGGGTGACAAAATGTAATTTTTTTCACTCTTTTTTATTCGAGAAAGATAGGGTGAATTTCATGTCCACCAAGAAATATTTGTCTTATAAAGTTCTCGGATTCATATTTGTAACGGTTTTCTATAGATATCGTTTCCTGAGTCAATATTGTCGCAGCGCCCGATGACACTGTCAATATGTTTCCCTTGATAATGGAAACAAGCAGACCTTATATTCTTTTGTCTATATGTTTATTTATTTTTTATAGAATATGTTAGAAATCTATACTAATATTATATATGTGAAAGCAACTCTGTCTGTTTGACTATCACGCTTTCACGCCAAAACTACTGAACCGATATAAATAAAATTTGGTACACAGATAGTCTAGAGCCTAAAAAAGGACATAGTCTACTTTTTAATGCATAAAGGGGTGGCAAGGGGTTGATTGAAAGGAGGTATGTAAAGTTTATGGTGAAAGTATCGTCATTTTTAGAGCTAAAAGCTTGAAACTTATTTTTGATTGTTTTGATTCGATATAAAAATATGACATTCAAAGTTTAAGGGGAAGCCTAAAAAGCCTGACAACCAGTCTTTCCTTCGAATGTCGGCATTGCCTAGAAATTGGGTTGCGGAGGTCTGATGGCAGTCGCTCCGTGTAAAATACTGGTATTCAGCCGCATCCTGGTTAGACTGAAAGCCGACCCCAACATGGTTGGGAAAAGGTTAGGAGGAAGAGGAAGAAAGTTTAAGGGGGTAAATAGGGGATGAAAGTTTTTGTGTGAAGTTGAGCTATTATTATTTATAAGAAATACTCAGACCAAACAGGCGAAGCCGCTGGCGGGAAGCTAGTGTTGAATAAATTCCATGAATGATGAATGAGTAATACGACAACCACGGAGGTAATAGGACAACTATAGTCAATTAGATACTAGTTATTATTAAAATCATGACGTAATTACATCATGACGATAGCTATACATAGCTCATACTCATAAATGGCCGCTAAAGCAATAAATTATTTTTAAACAAAAAAACAAACCGCCTCCAAAAAACACATAGGAACTAAAAAGCAAAAAATAACATATTTACATTATGATTTCTAACTAATTTTGAGTCGGTGCCAAACAGACAATCAACGAACGTCATATTTGAATTAAATGAGTAGTTTGGCACCGTCTCCAAATTAGTTAGAAATCATAATGTAAATATTGTGTTATTTTTTGCTTTACCATAATATCATCTATGTATACAATTTTTTAAATTTTCGTCGATATTTTTAGAACCGCTCACCGGATTCACGGATCACGGATTTTTTTTTTATCAGTGTAAGCACCAGCTTTCGAATAAAAAAAGAATCATCAAAATCGGTTCACCCACTCAAAAGTTCTGAGGTAACAAACATAAAAAAACAAAAAAAAAACAGTCGAATTGAGAACCTCCTTTTTTTGAAGTCGGTTGAAAAGGTTCTCGAGTGGAGACCAGGCATCAGACAACGCAACGTAGGACGGCCTCCATCGAGGTGGACATACAACGTGGTAAAGGTTGCTAGCAGTCTGTGTTACGCTGTTACGGATACGTACGTGTTACGGATGTTACGCTGTAAACATGTAGCTTACGAGTACTGTTTTTTTTTCAAATCGGTCAAAAACATACAAATCTTTCCTGTTTATAATAATAACTAGCGGCTTCGCCCGCGTGGTCTTATAATTTTTTCCCCGTTTTTGCTACATTTTTCATTACTACTCCGCTCCTATTAGTCGTAGCGTGATGATATATAGCCTATGTTACTCGGGGATAATGTAGCTTTCCAAAGGTGAAAGAATTTTTGAAATCGGTCCAGTAGTTTCGGAGCCTATTCATTACAAACAAACAAACAAACAAACAAATCTTTCCTCTTTATAATATTAGTATAGATAATATAATATATTTCTTTATTCGGACAACAAGTAGATCCATTTTGTGTTAGTAAAGACTTAAAAACTAGTGTTAGTAGTAAATGTGCAGAAGAAGCACTTCGTCCGAATTTAAGACACAAGTTTTACTTTTTAATACTACTATAGAAGTATAGATAACATCAGTGCCGGATTTAAATTTGTGCCGCCCTGGGGCACTGAAGAAAATGCCGCCGATATCTTATTTTTTAAGAATTAGAATAACTAATTGATTGATTATAATATACAACATTTTAATTTGATACATAATACTTATATTTATATTTCTTGAAAGATAAAATGTTTATTTAAAAGAATTAGTTAATTATATATTGTATAGAATTTTTTTTCTCACTTTCCAAATTTTGCCGCCCTAGAAAATTTGCCGCCCTGGGCACTAGCCCCGACTGCCCCTAGTGTAAATCCACCACTGGATAACATTATCATACCATCACGCCTGTATTCCCCGACAAGTTAGGCAGAGGTGTACTAATGTACCTACTGTACACCCACAGTCTGCTGGTATGTTTGGGTAATAGCCATGTGCCCTTGTTACCATTAACTATCCCATACTCCGAGCTGCTTTCTACTCAGAACTTCGTAGAAAATTCCCATAAGAAGCAATTCGCATCAAGCCCACGCTGGTGTGGAATTCGAACCCACAACCTTGTGATCAACAGTCCGGTGCTAGAACAACTGGACCAGACAGACGTCTATTTCGAACATTTTCAGTCCTCAAAGCTATTACCGAATTACAGTGAACGGCTTTCTACAGATTTTCATGAGTTACCGGGAACGTGACTTTGAATATAAATGGCACATCCTTTCCGATTCCTTATTTTTTTTCTCATGGGTTTATTGTCGTTCCTTTTTTTTAAGGGTTAATGGGACGTTCAAACTAGTTTAATGGGGGGATCATTCATAAGGGTTTGCCTTTTGGCACCAAGGGTTAAAACCCTTATTTGAAAAAAATGTATGTTTTGTTGTCATGGTAACTGAGAGGGTGTGTAAGTTTATGATTCAGCGCATTGTGAAGGTGTGGGGGGTGTGGCGAATGCGCAGAGGTCGCGACAAACTCGCGAGCGGCGCATTTATGAAGTTTCGGCAATCAGTCCCATATCATAAATTTCGTATCCTATATCCATGTTCTCGAGAACGGCTCTAACAATTTTGATAAATGTTGCAATATACGAGGGCGAAAATCGATCTATCTAAGTCCTATATCTGAGAAAATTCGTTCTCTCTGTATTTTTACGCAACAAGATCTGGGAAAATTAGCTTTCTCATTTTCACGCGAGCACAGCTCGGCCGCCTCTGTCTCTGAATATTAGCCTTAGGCTTATATTCAAAGACGACGCTAAGTATAAACTTAGGCTTCCGTATGTCAAATTGTCATACAAATTTGACATACGGAAGTATTACTTTACGCTTAGCATCGTCTCTGAATATTAGCCTTAGAGTCCCTGCTAAGGTTACTATTCAGAGACGATACTAAGCGTTAACTTAGACTTCCGTATGTTAAATGGAATAAAAAGACGGTACGATACGGAAGCATTGCTTTGCGCTTATCGTCGTCTCTGAATATTAGCCTAAGGCAGACTCTATATTCAGACGACAGTTCCTTAGACATAAGGAAGCGTAAGTTTACGCTTAGTATTGTCTCTCTCACCTTAGGCTGATATTCAGAAACGAGACTCAACATGAACTTATGCTTCCGTATGTTAAATTTGTATGACAATTTGACATACGGGAGCCTAAGTTTATGCTGAGCATCGTCTCTGAATATTAGCCTTAGTGTTCCTGGTCAGCTGAGCGACCGTTATTATAACTAGTGAAATTACTGGGCAAATGAGACTTCATGAATGTGAATAGCTGACGTCACAAGATACTACTGGTGTTCTTGGCTTCAATAGGTTGCGATTACCGCCTATAGTACGCGCGACATAACATGACCGGACTGAAGATTGCTATTTGTCAGTGTTTGGTTGCGCAGCACACAATTTATAACCTAAACAATCCATTGCGCATTCCAAAGGCCAACTTCATCCCGGCCATGCCGCGCGTACTGTACTTTCTATCAGGCGGCCCTTAAACTTGTTTGTAAGTTGATTACAATAAAAAAAGGTGAGAACAAATTACTCATTTATTTCACGTGACACAAAGCTTATGATACGCTGGCTAAACTTTTAAACAAAAAACGCAATGGACTGTAAAATAACAAAGTTTGAAGCGGTCGTTTTGTTTGTGGATACCGGGCGGGTCGGCAACTTTCGGCGAATTTTTTTATGGCTTTATTTTACTCTAGGGACATGACGCGACAAGTATCCAAAATTGGCCGGGATGTGCCAACGGTTTGGTGAATTAGATTATTTTTATAATCGTTTTGCTTTGCTCCTTCCAGAGAAAAACAGATGAAGGTGTGAACGTCAATGTGGCCGAGACAAGTTGCAATTTGACATTCGAATCGACAAACGATTGAAACAAAATCTATGGAAATGACACAAGCTTTCGACAAATCGGGCTGTCACTAATGTCATTTCCATACATTTTGTTTCTATTCGTTTGTCGATTCGAATGCCAAAGGCTTGTTATGCTCGAACTGTTTCATCAGCCTTCTTAGTGTTCCTACTGCTACGCTCGAGGTCCTGGGTTCAATTTTCTAATAACATTTTTCTCGAATTCTTCATAGAATAGCTAACAGAGCACATTTTTCTTTAAAGCTCGGAGTTTGGATTTGCGCCCGGTAAATAGCAACATTAAAAGAGCTCGACATCAACACGCGGCTCTCTTCCATCTGCCGAAAACGTGCCCTCCGTTTTTTCGGACATATTATGCGGTCACCAAGGCATTGTCTGGAGAGGCAAATTATCTTGGGTCAAGGGTACGCACCTACAAGGATGGTCAGATGTGGCGAGGAAGTCGGTTGGCGGCAGCATGCATCGTGCGGTCCACACATCTTATGATCGTAGTCTGTGGAAGCAAGCAACATATTATGGCCGTGATCCTCAGCAGTGAGGGAACGAGGAAGAAGAAGAAATAGCAACAACGTCTCTACCTATTCATGAGATCTAAACATACCGGTGAAAATTTCACACATTTAATGTGGATGTACATTTATATTATAACTCTGCCTTATGCCCATATAGGTAGGGCCCTTCGGAGTATACAAGCGTGATGACAAGTAAATAAGATACCATTGAAATATCGCTAATCTTGTGAAATACACCCGATGTGAAGCAAAAATGCATTTTTTTGTATTAATAGGTTGTAATTTCATAAACGCGATAGCAACTGTCTGTTACCTTTTTACGCCTAAACCGCAGCACATATTTCGATAACATTTGGCAAGGAGATAGATTGTATCCTGAAGGACATTTTACACATTTTTATCTCAAGCAGTCTAATAAATTTCTTAAACATACGTATTAAAAAATAAATTTAAAAAAATCTACCAATTTCGTAATCGCCGTTTTAAATTAGCATGTAGCTATAGCAAACGATTTGCGGCTATTGAGGCTATCATTCCTCAAGTTTTACTTCCTTCCTCACAAAAGCAATTCCATTCAAAAATAAATCCAATTAGTTTCCCATTAGGAACAACTTGCAACTCCACCTTGCGGTTTTCATTCGCTATTTCAATGCATTTCCTATTGATACGCCTTTGATTCTACGCTTTCCTTTCATTGAATGCCTCATAGCCACAAATTTGATCCGCAATAGGATTGGGTCACGTTCAATCAAACACTACCGAATTCTGATTGAGGTAATAGCGAATTCTAAATTCTCGATACTTGAGAGCAGAGATAGTCTAGCTAGTGAGATGGCCATTGATATACAAGTCATAGGCTTAGAATTCAAATATCGAATCCAAGACCCGCATCTCTGTCTTTTCGAAGTATTATCCCATCCTACATAACAAATTTTAAACGAAAACAGGGTAAGAAAAATCTCGCCAGTCACGGCATTTTCTAGATAGCATGTGAATACTAAATAACAGCTAATCTAATGTAGAGGACGATTAGCCCTAATGCTATGAAATAAATTATTTATAGCTGACCAAAGCGACGTCTGCGTCGCCACTGACGGTGCTGTGGATGTGGCGAAGGAGATAATCAACCCATAAACTGTCCCCCTGCTGGGCACGGGTCTCCTCTCAGTATGAGAGGGATTAGGCTATAGCCCACCACGCTAGCCTAATGCGGGTTGGCAGACTTTACAAGTCGTCGAGAAAATCTCTCAGGCATGCAGGTTTCCTCACGATGTTTTCCTTCACCGTTAAAGCGAGTTATAATTACGCATATGATTTCGAAAATTCAGAGGTGCGTGCCTTGGATTCGAACTCGAGACCTTTGACTTGGCAGTCCAGTGGTCATACCGCTAGGCTATCACTGCTTAGAAAAAGCTGACTAAAATAAATCGTAAAAAAGTTAATAAATCACAAATATCTATTTATTAGATAGATAGTTATTACAGGTATCTATATAATAAACGGCGCGAGTGTATGAGAAGATGTAAGAACGTGAAGGAAGCTAAAGAAATGCAAGAATCGAAGCAAGTGTTGGTCTCTGGTTTCTATCTGCCCCTGTGGGAAAAAATCGTGTGTTTGTATGTATAATTGATTATAAATAAATAAATATATATATCCTGGGACATTTTTACACAGCACCATCTAGTCCCAAACTAAGCAGAGCTTGTACTATGGGTACTAGACAATGGCTAAAACACTTATATACTTTTTTGTTTGAAAATACATAATTTTAATACATAGAAAACGCCCAGACAAACACAAACACTTAAGTTCATCACATTCAATAAATGTCTGTGTCCTGTGGGAATCGAACCCACGACCTTGTGAACTCGAACCACTAGACCACAGATGTCGTCAGTTCATTGATGTTACGGATGAATTTGTGAAATGTATTCTCTTAAGTGAGAAATGTGTAAGTCTGTTAATGTTTAAAGATCATGACATAATTATACCTATGGCAAGGAGGCAAGTATGATTTTTTGTGTCCATGAGGAATTCCGGCAGGTGGCATACGACCGGTCCCAGTGGAAGTCTATGAGGGAGGCTTATGTTCAGCAGTGGACCTCTTTTGGCTGATGTGATGTGGAATTCCACCTCCCAAAAACAGTAAAATCTGGTGTACCTACATATAAAAATAGGGGTATTCCCTGTTTTGGCGCACCCAATACACTGGGCACTTCTCAAATGGAAATTAAAAAATAGATGCTTTAAAAATAGATGCTCAAACGGGAATAATCCTAAAAATATACTCGAGGCAGGCTCCAAAATTATATATTATATATACCTAGGTGTTTTTACAGCAGTATTGCCACTTACCTCCAATATTTATTGAACGTTTGAGCTAACAACGTCAACACATCTGTGAATACCGCGACCTTTTTTTTATAAAACTACTTTCTCGAATGAAAAAACCTATTTACTAAAAGCATTTTGCCTTTCTATATCTTGTTAGCTTTTTACACCTGCCGCCATATGAGACGTATATTTTTTTGCATGTATTTCAATATCTAGGCAAAGGAATTCATAACTAGGTTCAGCAAGAAGTAGGTCCTCATAAAATTGTATTGTTACATGTAGCGAACTCTTTGGGGAATATACGTGATCAGTGCCGTCTTCTCAATAAGCCAAAGGATAATTCGAAGGATAGACTGGTTGTCAGGCTTTTTGGGCTTCTGACTATAACTAACGATTGTCATAGGTGTTCGTATGACAACCGGGTTTACGTACTCTTCGAGGCACGGAGGGGTCTCGATGTGTTAAAAATGGTCATCCATACACAGACTGACCGCGGCAAGGGTAGCTTAACCTTTCAGATCGGTTGATAAGCGTAGATATAACTTAGCCACGAGCCCCTACGCAAAAAGAAAAGAAATGTAATTCGCCATTTTTTCGACGGCGGCCATCTTGGGCCGATTTTTATTAAATATAACTAAGAATACTCCTGATTAATTCACCGTTCAAACAAAAACACCGAGAAATCAAAATCGGTTCATCCGTTCGGGGGCTACGATGCCACACGAACACACACAAAGACGTCACACTTATAACACCCCGTCGTTTTTCGTTGGGTGACCGACTGATCTATCAAGGCACAACTTAAATTACTGATCGGATCGGGCTGAAATTGGACACAAAGATCGATTATGACGTAGGCATCTGCTAGGAAAAGATTTTTGGATAATTCTCACGGGACGGATTTTTTCTATGAACGCGTAACACTGCATGGTGCGTCTAGTAACTTTATAGGCATCATCATCATCATCATGGAGAACCCACTCCTGTGTGGGTTCGGTTTCCGCACTTCGTCCTGCAGTGGACCATTGTACGTGAGCCGAGAGGCTGTTATTCTAGCCAGCCCAACTCCCTCCAGAAGCAGATTAGTCTTCCCGGTCTCCTCAGAGTATCCGCTACAGATCTTGGTGATCCTAGAGTTTTTTCCCGTATCTGGGTGACGCCTGTGCATTCAAGCAGCACGTGTGCTACCGTTTTCTCGGCCATAATGCACGCCCTGCACAGGGGGCTATACAGATAGCCCCCTGTGCAGGGCGTGCATTATGGCCTAATGTCTGTAAAATACTTTATAGGTATATATGACAATAGGCTCACCCCTTATCACATTTGACCATACCAGCGAATTAGTCGTAACCCTTTGCTTAACTATTCAGGGATACAGGGCCGCACTCAGAAACGTCACTTAACCTAATGAATCATTAGCTAATGACACCCAGTATATCTTAGTACACTGACAACAAACTCTAATATGGAAAAATAGGTCAAGATATAGTAGCCACTGTTTGTTAACGATTCATTAAGGTTAAGTGACGTCTCTGAGTTGGGGGACAGACGTGATGGTGATGGTATGTTGTTTGTGTTCAGACGAGGAATATTAAATAAAACGTTATTTCATCTAATAGCATGCTTATCAACAGTTTTGAAAGAAACATAAAACCGCTTATTGCACAAAAGCAATTCAGATTTTTCCAGAAATATAAGTTCTCCGCACGAAATTGGGTTACCTAAATAGCGCTGCAAGAAACTATATATAAAAAGCAAATTATGCATAATCTAAGATAAAATTTTATCTAAAAATTACCTCAGTTCTCACATACAAACGTATATAAGTGTGACTATTACATTTATTATGTAAGGTAAGCAATCTCCGAGGTTCGCATACGTTATTTTTTTTTTTTTTCCTACCACACCACACGGTAATTGTGTCACCAGATGAAAATGGAGAAAATGTTTAGAATTTTTCGTATAAAAATCTCCGGGACTGGATTGTATTGGCTTTATTTGTGCAATATGCGGGCTTCAAGTTTGATACCCGGGACGTTACACTGTTTGAGTGGCTAAGAAAACTCCCAACTAATTTTTCTACTATTAAATGGTAGACAAAAGCTACAGAAGAGAGAGAGGCACGAATGTTGACATGTAAGCATGTATTTTCGACTATAATATAATGTCATTGCCTGTTTCTACCGTTTTGTGTATTTAAAAACAAGAGTCCGAAGGGTCGGTATTTAACTATTTACGTGATTCATATTCATAGATTTATAAAAGCTCGATCTGGGCTAGGCAAAACTGGGATCAAAATCAAAAAGGTTAACAAATATCATAAATAAATAAAACCGATGTTACATAAATTTTTTGAAAAGCATAAAATATAAACATCTTTTGAAAAGAGAACATATAAGTATAACCATAGTTTCACATCTCCAAAGAAGTTAAAAGATATAATTTATCCGTTTTGTATAAGTACTGAATATAACATTTAATTAAGTTTTTATACCAATTCCCCATACGATAAAACGAAAACGAGATATTTTTTTTTTTGAGAAAAACCTCAATATGTAGTGAAATTCGAGAAATGGATGTGTATTCGCCATTTTCTTCGTTCCCGCCTTTTTTCGGGTGAATGTGTTCTGACGTATGAGGCAGCCATTTTGTGTTGATTACGTTAAAATGTTCCGCGGTGATTGCACCCTGAAAATGTAAGGCGGCAATGACATGCTTTATTTGTGACATGAATTTGTTGGGTCTTTTTAGAGGCCCGTCGATGACTGACAAAAGCCGTCCCTTTTGTCAATGGGTTCTGTAGCCTTAGCTTGAACCTAACAGTATAAAATTTAAGGAAACTCTGATCCTGAGAGACTCTAGAGAGTAGAGAAGTCTACCAACCTGCGGTAGACTACCGTAGTGTACTACAGTTTTATTTTTGGCCGTGGTCCTGGTAGTCAGCACGGTACGTCGCGTTCGTATCGACTAAAAATCACATTACTTTCCCTTATACACCTACTAGCTGAACCGGCAAACGTTGTTTTGCCATATAGGGGTGAGTCACTCTTATCATTTAGGGTTATGAAAAATAGATGTTGTCCGATTATGAGACCTACCCGATATGCACATAAAATTTCATACAAATCGCTCCAGCTGTTTCGGAGGAGTTTAGTAACAAACACCGCGACACGAGAATTTTATTTATGAGATAAGCCCATGAGAAATCCGATACATTCGTCACATCCATCACGTGCTGTGGGTGGGTTGGACTCTCATTAGAAGAGGAAGCCAACCCAGCAATGGGTTGATGATGACCATTCTTCCAACACAAAAAGACCTTCGGTTGTCCATCCTACAATATACTTATTACAACCTATAAAGATGCTGTAGTTTGGACAAAGTGCCGAAGTTGTGATCAATAATTCACAAATACTCGCAAAGATGATCTCGTTAACTTTAAGCTTTGTTTTTAAACAAAATAAAGTCGAAACTTTAACAAACTTTTAAAGAAAATGTATAAAATAAGGTAGTATAACAAAATGTGGTGAGAAGTGAACTAATAAAAAATGTTTTGCTGGAAAAATCTAACTATTTTTACCTAGGTACCTACCATTATTAATTAAAAAAAAACCAATAAGGTGGCCAACAAGCACACGGCCCGCTTGAAGTTAAGCGGTAACCGGACGCTTGCAGGGGTATCACTCATGCGTACAATTATTGTAGTTGTTCTAATTATCAATGTTGTTTAGATAAATACCCAATTCATGACATTCAAAATTTTAAAATTAACTTATTTGTTTAAAAAAATAGACTGACTCATTGAAAAGAAACAAAATAAAACAGTAAAAAGAACTGCATACTGGCCGGAAAAATACTGAAACAAGAGTTTGGTAGCAACCTCTGGTTCGAAGTTCGAACTAGCACCGCAAATCTAATTGCCTCCAGCATTCTACATTTGAACGAACACAATCAACTGGCAACAAGGCAATACACCTACTAAGCTTCGGGGAACTGAAAACCCAGACTTTAACGTAAGGTTTGTACGTTATCCAATTACCGACCGGTTCACCGCTTAACTTAACGCTAGTTTACACGTAAACTTCTCAAATAATTTAATCATTTGTTCATGTTTGTGTTACGTCTTATTGAACTTTGGTTAAGGATTTGGTGAAAAATTCAGTCGGGTGGAAGTTTAGGATATAGATTAATTATTCATCATTTCATTCATGATTATAAAAATGTTGACAGCATTATATTATGTGTAATATATATATATATATATATAGTATATATATATTTTATAGTCTGTCTGAGTGACTGATGGATCTACGCACAACTGAAACCGCTGGGTCTAGAATCTAGATAGAAACATAAAATTTTGCACAAATGTTCCTTAAATGACGTAAGTGTGCACTAAGAAAAGATTTGGGAAAATTCCTACGGGGTTGGGAAAAATTGGATTGAAGATTGAAATAACCGCGGGGAACTTGCTGATAAAATAATATTACTAGAGTGGTCAAGAAAAAGACAACAGATTCAAGCTGGTTGGCAGCTTCGTCGACGCACATCGTAAACGCCACAACAAAATGCCCCATTACATCACCTAGTACTTAATAATTTATTTATCCATTCGTGTATGAAATTTGTCGGCAACCTGAACTTTTCAGCTCGTTTACTTACATCCCGGGGGAGTGCTCTGTAATTTCTTGGCGTGCGTGACTTGTTTCGAAATTTCGTCATTTCGAATCCTTAGAGCAGTTTGGTCTTAATTTTTGTTACCGGGAACTTTTGGCTCTTGTGAACTTGTTGTACACGTGTATTTTTTATTATAATCCTATTATTATACAAGCATATATTCACACCAATATTACAAGAGTCACTGTCTGTTTGTCTGTTATCTTTTCACGCCTAAACTGCCGGACGGATTTAACTTTTTTTTCTTTTTTTTTTACACAGCACCATCTAGTCCCAAACTAAGCAGAGCTTGTACTAGACAATGATATAATACTTATATACTTTTTTTTTGTAAATACATACTTATAATACCTACATAAGAAACACCCAGACAAACACAAATACACATAAATATTCATCACATAAATATTTGTGTCCTTTGGGAATCGAATCCACGACCTCGTGATCAGCAGTCCGGTACTCAAACCACTAGGTTCGAGTACGACAGAAGTCAAATTTGTCACGAAACGATTTGCATCTTGATGAAGAGTATTTTTTACATTAGTGGCTTTCGTACCAATTATTGGTCTAATAGAGCTGCCCGTAAACCTATAAAGATATGGAAAAAGACGTAGCTTACTTTATGTCTCAAAAAGCTTTTTTCTTTTTATGTGTCTCGGTGTTTGCCCCTTAAAAGTAAATAAATGAATAATTATCCTGGGACATTTTTACACAGCACCATCTAGTCCCAAACTAAGCAGAGCTTGTACTATGGGTACTAGACAGTGGATATAATACTTATGTATTATTTTGTAAATAAATACTTATAAGAAACACCCAGACATACACAAACACTTGCGTTCATCACGATAAATGTTTGTATCCTGTGGGAATCGACCTCGTGAACAGCAGTCCGGTACTTGAACCACTAGCCCATGTTGATAGATGTTTGTTACTTACTACTTCACGCAAAAACTACTGAACAGATTTTAATACCACTTTACAGCATTATAACATAGACATCAGAATAACAAAGGATATACGTCTTTTAGGATAAGAGCCACGGGAAAGAGCTAGTAATTATTAATGCGAAACTAGCTTTGTCCGTATATGAATTCGGGACCTCCAGCGCAAAAGCCGCACTTGCAACCTGTACACGATGAGGCAAGTTGAAAAAACAACATTAACTTTATACGTTTTCTTTGAGTTTCGAGTTTAATCATTTTAAAAAGTAAAGATTTTCATATTTTACGAGGTTAAGGGCATGTTCTACCACCTCTGGATACCCGCTAACTGCCGGATAACTTTGAAAATGGAACAAAATTTATACGAAATTATCTGCCAGGTAATTTAATGGGAACTTATCAGCAGGTAGCAAGAAGCAACCTGGATAAATAGAGCAAGCTTGTGACAGTCTGGTACCCCAGGAATGGTAGACGAAAAAGAGGAGGACTAAGGAGATGGGAAGATGAGATCCGCCTAGCCCTCGGGTCACTATGGACAAGAGTGGCATTAGATAGAGTCCAGTGGAAACAGTTGGAGGAGGCCTTTGCCAAGAAGCACACAGAAGTCAAAGACATTATGTGAACCAATATGTAACTTTACACAAAAACCGTAACTCTGGCGTCTGTAATAAAGGCTATTTTCATTTTCATCAGGTGTTGAAATAAGCCCTAATACGCTTTGTCTTACTTTAGGAGCTCTTTAGTATTTAAAGTTCAATTTTCAACAGCGATGAAGTATGGGCGGTATTGCTTTTTAATAATTCCTTATTATATACTTTTGCAAGGTACTTTTAGCCGAGTTATATCTTCTTTATATTTTTTATAATGTTGAATTTGTGTCGCAGTATAAAAATGTAAGTAGTCAAAGTTTGATATGACCGTAAACTGCCATAATTGTGTGTATGCCTGAAGGGTTTTCCCTACAATGGCCTGTAAAGTCTGCTAACACGCATTAGACCAGACAGCGTAATGAACTAAGTCTAAGTCTATCTTAAGTAATTTAAGTAGTCATACTTTAATGAGTAGGTACTTAAACTAGGTACGTAGATTAACTTTCGTAAGTAGCACGTTCAAAATAAAAAAACAACAATAACTTTTTAACAAAAAATAAAACCAACAAAAAGAAACTAAAAAATTATAAAATAAACATTTTTAAGTAGGACTTAAAAATTATTATTTTATAATTTATATATATATAATTATCATTATAATACATATCATTTTTACTTAAAAATTATTATTTTATAATTTTTCAGTAAAATAAAAATTTTCGAGTCGGCGCCAAACAAACAAGCAATGAAGATCATGTTTCAAAAATTAAATTTATTGACGAATAGATTGGACTTGCTCTGACAAATACCGCACTTGCTCTAGCAAAAAGGTAAGTGCGGTTTTTAATCGATACGTCTCCGTCATACCCTTTCGCCTTTCCAAGTGGTGGACGATCCATAAGGAATTTCCGTACTATATAAAAAGATTATAATACTTGTTCATAAAACCATTAAAATATCACAGATCGGAGACCGCACAGTTGATGTACTGTTTCACGTAAACGCTCCCGTGCGGACGATAAACTTGTTGTAATAGCCCCCCGCGGCCACCGCTGGGAATAGCCCCCTCATTTGTACCGAACTGGGACGCTTCAGGGCAATTCTCATGCATTAGTACTAAGTTTGTCCTGATTAGTTTGTGGGACACGCTGGGACTGAGTACTTAAAGGTTATTCTTTTAATCGGCAATGGCTGGCTAGGCTCTTTTTGTTAGAGGAAATATTTCGTTTTAGGACCATATCATTTTTATTTTCCTAAGGACCAAATTTTTTTGGTCCTTAGAATTTGAAATTGTAGATCAGTAATCTAATCCTATCCAACTAATATTATAAATATAAAATAAATAAATATTTTTGCCCATTTTGCACAGCATCATCTAGTCCCAAACTAAGCCGAGCTTGTACTATGAGTACTAGACACTCAATCAATATACTTTTTTTGGTATTCGAAGGATAGGCTTTTTGGGTTCCTGACTACCATTAACGATTGTCATAGGTATTTGTATGACAGTCTAGACCGATGGCTTTACGTGTTCTCCGAGGCATGGAGGGGCCTCAGAGAGTACGTATTTTGTATGTTTCGAATGATCACCCATCCCAATACTATACGTAGGTATACCTAATTTTTTTTTTTTTGTATCATGACTGTTAATTGTTTATGTATTAACAGTTTGTACGCATACAATATGATACCATAACGTGATGACATCACGGCATCCTATAATTATATCTACGTATAAATAGAGGGATGGTATTAGTCGTCGGCAAAGTGACGCAAATTGCCTGATGTATAGCGCTGGTAATTGAACCGGTTAAGATTAATTAGCTGCTTGTAAGCCAATATCTTTCGCCCCGCTCGTATGTTACCCTTTCGGGAAACTTCAGCTTACCTACATATTACGTACAATATGTAAGTACTTAAGTAGGAATTTAAAGCATCTAGTTTGTGTGTATCGGCGGTATCTACTGGAACAACTCTGACTATTATAAAACACGTACCTATTAATGATTTTTTATTCAGTTTTTTTCGTTAAACCGCAGTTGGCTTGCCTCTAGTAGTCGAATAGAAAAGTTATCTAGAAAAACTTAAAATATTTACGTGAGACGCATTGCATTCGAGTGCATAACAAGGTCAACTAGTTCCAATCAGTCATCAACTTTATCATTAGGGACAAGGGATGGGCGTTAGGGAAAGATTTATAGAGATTGGGACAATTGGGACATAGGGTACTTTTTATTGCGAAAAAAGGGCAGTAAGGGGTTGAAATTTGAAAGTAATAAGAAATAACCAAACTATGCAGGCAAAGCCGCTGGCAGAAATTATAATTGGTATTATCGTATGATTTATAATTGGTTTTGGTTTTAGTTTCTGGTCCTTCGAGTCGTTTTTGTTGGAAATACAGAAACTTGGTCATGAGCGCATAAACAATACCGGCGAATTGTGGGTGTATTTAAGTACACATCTGCCTTATCTTTTAGAGAATACAGGCGCGATAGAAAAAGAAATAACCTATATTACAATATAAAAAAAATACAGTTATTATTTATATAAATAGATTGAGATTTAAGTAAATTGTAAATATAAATATAAATTCATTTTAGTTTAGGAAGATTATTTTTTTAAATATTCGAAAAAGTTTGAACTGTACTTAAGGACCATTTTATAAAATAAGGGCCTTACAGACGGGTGTGTTGGGTCTTTTTATTCCCTATAACATGGTTGAGTCAAACGGCGCCGATACACACGTCATGCTCGTGAATGGGTGCTGTCTGTCGGGACTGGTCAGCTTTTACTGCTATGGCTATTTTCTTTTCTTTTCTATTTTATTAATCCTTACACATCAAACTGCAATAGACCCATATTATTCACAACAAAAAAAACTTACTGTCTCACTATTTTTTTTTTAAAAGAGTGACTATGGAGTTTGTGGCCGGCTCTTCTCCATAAGTCCTAATTTTTTGGAACCAGGCAACCGTTTGACTGTTAAAAAGTGCCTATTTATATGGTCTATTTGAAATAAAATATTTTGAATTTTGAATTTTGATACCAAAACTGTCCAATTTTTTTCAAGTCTCCACAAATTTAATTAGCGTTGATAAACAGTCCGTGACGTCATCGAACCTTTCTATATTGTCTGTGCTAACGAAGTGGGTCTGTGTTTGACGTCACTTTAGACGAGATGTAGGAGTCAAGTGGACGAGAAAAAAATAACGAAGGGGTTCTTGAGTGGCTCGTGGCTTAGTAACAACTACTTTGATCTTCTAGAAGGTTAAGCTACGCTTGTCGCAGTCAGTCTATGGATAAATGATATTCAAGTCTGAAAACAGATATCTTTAAAAAAATTGGTTTTTAACAGTTTTGAAGTCAACATTCCATCACACTTGTACTCCCGAAGGTTTAAGCATGTACAGCCACGAGCAAAAACATGTATACACCAACAAAAGTGCTAGAGCGATTTTCTCCTAAAGTGCTGATACTATGGTGACATTGGTGTTATCTTAAAGTTGCATATACCTTGTGACAGACAGTCCCCTGTGCAGAGGATGTATGGAGGGAGAAGAAACGCCACAGCACGTGCTCATGGAATGCAGTAGTGTGGCAGATCAACGGGCACAAACTATTCAACACCCAGCATCGCCTGTAGCAATCTAAATAGACTGCTGGCATTTTGGGAGGGCCTGGGCTGGTTAGAATAGGGAACTTTTGAAAGACACGTACAATGGCCCAATTATGAGGCTAAGTGCGGAAAACGCCCAGCTAAATTAAACTAAACTATCTTATGGTTGCAATCGTTCATTCATAAAATAATCGCTTTAGCACTTTTGTTGGTGTATACATGTTTTTGCTCGTGTCTGTACTCGCAGATTGCCATAAACATTCCAGCGAACTGTTGGTGTACATTTGTACACCTCTGCCTAACCCTTCGGGGAATACAGATGTGGTATATTTTAATGTTTATGAATAATTTGTACCAACGCTGATCAACCGATCTGCAAGGTTAAGCTACACTTGCCGCGGTCAGTCTGTGGATGGGTGACCATTCTTAACATATCGAGACCCCTCCGTGCCTCGGAGAGCACGTACGCACGGTCCCGGTTGTCATACGAACGCCTATGACAATCGTTAGTGGTAGTCAGAAACCTAAAAGCATGACAACCAGTCTTTCCATCGAATATCGGTGTTGTCCAGAAATTGGGTTGCGAAGGTCTGATGGCGGTCGCTCCGTGTAAAATGCTGATATTCAGCCGCATCCTGGTTAGACTGGAAGCCGACCCCAACATGGTTGGGAAAAGGCTAGGAAGAAGAAGAATAATTAAATGAAACAAAAAACCTGACTGCGTAAAAAGTACTAACTAAAAACCTAAAAACAAGCTCTGTGATATTGAAAATGTATTGCAGGCGGGACAAGCAAAGAAACAATTTTGTTTATGAACGAACAGCTTGTCCCGCCTGCAATACATTATCCAACATCACAGAGCTTGTTTTTAGATTTTTAGTTAGTACTTTTTACGCAGTCGGGTTTTTAGTTTCATTTAATAATTGTTTTTTTTCCTACTTTTTATTAGTTTATAAATCATCATAAAATCACTGATAATCTATCTATATAAATAAAAATGAATTGCAATTCTGTTAGTCTCGCTATAACTTGCGAACGGCTGAACCGATTTGGTTAATTTTAGTCTTGAAATATTCGTGGAAGTCCAAGGAAGGTTTAAACGGTAAGAAAACCTTTATTGGTGGTACGAAGTTCGCTGGGTCAGCTAGTTTAAAATAAAAATTGATACAACTAAATATCATTTTCAAAATCAGTTCACACATTAAAGCGTATGAAATCCACCATTCAGAATTTTTTAATTTCATGTACCCAGTGACACTATTGCCATCAAGACAAATCTAATGAGGTGTCATTAATTTAAATCGGTTGAGCCGTTGAGTAGTTACGAGCGGACATAGGAACGGACATACATACATACATACATACATACACACATACACACATACATAAATACACACATACATACATACATACATACATACATACATACATACATACATACATACGCGTCAAACACATAACCCTCCTTCGGCAGTCGGGTAAAATCAAATTCACTCTGCACTGACTAAGGTAACTTTATACATCCAAAACTTTATTAAGCAACATATTGCACTAACAACAATATAGGGGTGCCAATAGTGACACTTTCTATTTCAAAACAACAGCACTTGACTCTTCAATTTGCCCTGAAATGTCCGCAGTCAATTAGTTTAACAAAAGTTAAATTAACACAGTTAAATATATGTTAGTACTGAGTTCATAAGGTTAAAAGGGGACTGTGATTTCAAGTTTTTGAAGCAACCTGTGTATTTATATAGCATGCGGTTGGATGTTGCAGAAAATTCTGCAATTTACTTTAGCTCATAGAACTGATGGCCGCTGGGGCAGAAAAGTTCTCGAATGGAGACCACGCACCGGAAAGCGCAGCGTGGGACGGCCTCCAACGAGATGGACCGGCAAACTGGCAAAGGTCGCTGGGAGTCGTTGAATGCAGCCTGTGTTGTTCAGCAGAGAACTTCATTTGGCTGATATAAAGATACAGTGATTCTTCTGTATATTACAATAGATAAAACGAATCTATAACTGCCTGACTACAGCACTTAGCTCAAAACCTTGGAAGGGTTTGGGTTGTTATTATATCTTCGGCATCCGTTAAAAACGGATTGATAGATTTGAAGATTCAATCGGGGTTTTTAAACCTGCCGAGACTGAACCCGAGGGCAAAACCTAATATTTCAGAATTACCGTAAAAATACCTTGTTACCCGCCTCTAAACATACCGGAGAACTGTGGGCTGACACTATACCTCTGCCTAATCCTACAGGGAATAATACAATTCGTGATGGTATGTTACGCTTTCATCATCATGTCAGCCAAAGCACAAACACTGCTGGACCCTCATTACAAGGACCATTTTATACCTTTATTTAATCAAACGAGCAAACAAAATATCCTTTGCTGTACCACAATTCTAATATTTAGTCAACGCGAGACGTTAATTAGCTAACGTTGAAAGCAACAGTAAATCCTGCTGCTGGAAAATCCAATTATTTTGTTCTGCATGACAAATTACGATATCCGTAACCATTTTAGAAAGGAAAGGATTGGCTAAAGGAAAATGATAAGATTATTTAAATAAAAATAAATTAAACGTTGTTGCCGTTATTATTTTCGAATATTTTATGGATTTAATGTTGTTTTGTTGATTGTATGTGTGTTATTTTGAGTTGGAAACGTACTCACAGGAAAATACTATTGCTTTAGAAAAAAAAATATCAAGTATCAGACTATAGACGATAGATAACACGACAGTTAATGAAACCTTTAATAGTCTAAAAAGCACTTTAAAATAGGAAATAATAATAATTAAAAAAAAAATTAAACAACTTCAAAAAAAAAAACATCCTTTTCTACAGAAAAGGGTGGAAAAAGGGGAAAGAAAATACAAATTCTAATCCAATTTTTTTTTCTTCTAGTTTAATAGTTGGTTTTAACCAATTAAGGGATTCTAATAGTTTATAGTATAGTAGTGACACATACATACATTATACAGTATGTGTATTATATAATTATAGGTACAGATGACACCTTGTAACTCAATACAATTTAAATATCTAAGTGCTTCTCTAAAGGAAAATAAAAAAACTGACTTTTTAAGAGAACATCAAAAACCACTAAAATAGACATGAAAACATTTTTTACCGTTATTAAATAAAACTTTTATTTGTTATTGAATTAATTTAAAAGTGTTATCTCACAATATTTTCGACATTAAAAATACAAAAATTGTTTTGTCATATACTCCAATTATTTTTCCGAAACACATTCGGAAAGCCTGTCACTTATCGAGCTATAAATATACGTCAATGTCATTGCTCGTTAAAAAATACGCGTTCATTGTCATATACTGGAGCGGAACAAGCTAATTACTCTACAATGTTACCAATACTGTGACTCTGTGAGTTCGTATTGCCCATCACAAATACATTTTAATAATCCTTTATCTCATTTGACTGCTATTGGTCTGGTGCTCGTAAACGCGACTGCTACGCTAGATGAGGTCTTAGGTTCGGTCCCCGGGTCGAGCAAAATGTTATGGGTTTTTCTGTGAAATTATAAGTAGTAATTGGGCCTGGAGACTGCCTCGTTGGCCTAGTGGTTCCAAGCACGACTGCTACGCTTAGAGGTTCAATGCCCGGGTCGAGCAAAGTGTTGTTAGATGTTTCTTTGAAATTCCCAGTAGCAGCTCAGAGTCTGGATTTGTGCCCGGACCTAAACGTACCGGCGAAATGTGGGTGTACATTGTACATTAGTACGCCTCTGCCTACCCCTTCGGGGAATACAGGTGTGATGGTATGTATGTTTATGTAAACACAAAGAATCGCCACCAATCTTTAAACAATTTAATTGGATCGGTTTATAAAAACTATGTGGTCTTCAGACGAAGCCACTTTGCAAACAAAAGTTAGATTAGTTCGCCCACTGTGCCCTAGTTCTCGTACCAAGGATACATTGCATGCACATTTTTTAATGACAAAGTTTTTAAGTATGTCGGTATCACTAGGGATACTAACTAGGAAATAATGGGTTTTCTTTGCAATTGCTTTTTGAATAAAAAACCTGTTAGGCTGGACATACCTTTCCGATTTTATTCTTATTGAAAGTCTAGTCAAATTAATAAGAAGTCGAGTCCTTCGAAGTCTATTATCTAGTTAATTATAATAAAATTTATAATCTAGTTTTATTGAAAAAAATACTAACAAAAAAAGACTTAAATGTAAAAAAAATTATTGCCGGCGGGGGCAAGCTATTCTTTCTAAACCACACTGAATTATAAATAAAACTGTTTTTCCTTAGTCCCCGCCTGCAATACATTTTCCAACATTCAAGGCTTGTTTTTGGATTTTTAGTTAGTACTTTTAACGCTGTCGGGTTTTTTGTTCATTGAATAATTTGTTTTAATTCATACTTTTTATTTTTTAAATCATCAAAGTATCATTCAATAGTTCAAGAGATCCCAAATGATAAGAGAAAACTGAAGATATTTTTTAAAGATTTTTCAGAACGCACATTAAAGCCCATAAAGTTCGCCATTTTGATTTTTTAAGAATATTATGTACCCAGTGACACTCGTGCCATCAAGACAAATCTAATGACGTATCACTTATCGAAATTCGTCGAGCCCTTAAGTAGTTACGAGCGGACATACATACACGTCAAACACATAACCCTCTTTCGGCAGTCGGGTAATGAAACATTTTGAGTTTAATAAAAGTCCAGGTAAAAAATAAATATGAACGTGGAGAAAGCAAAAGAAGTAAGAATGTAGCAAGTGGTCTCTAGCTTCTGCCTTCTAAAAGGAATGAATGAAAGTCCGATATTTCGACGGTTGTGTACGTTACGATTTTATGAGCTAGCACTTATTTCTACTTATTAACGTCTGAAATTTTATTTTTAACTAGCTTTCCGCCAGCGGCTTCACCTACGTGGTCTTATAAATGTTTCCCTCATTTTTGCAATATTTTTGATTAGTCGTCGTCGTCGTTTAGTTCGTCCTATTAGACGTAGCGTGATAATATACTTGTAGCCTTCCCCGATAAATGGGCTATTAGATAGCCCAACTGAACTGAAAGAATTTTTCAAAGCGGTCCTGTAGTTTCGGAGCCTATTCAATACAAACAAACAAGAAACAATCAAATCTTTCCTCTTCATAATATTAGTTTTTAATAGGATGATAGTAGATACCTGCATGTCTAGAATTTGTGGCCGGCCTTAGCCACGGATAAGGAGGGTGGCCAAAAAGTTGCGTGTTTTATGTTCCTTTAAAATTATTTTACTGGGCATTTAAGGTATTTATCGGTACTGTGGAAGAAAGTATAGTTTTTTTTTATTTGGGAAAGTCAGGACTCCCTGAGAAAGACGTATAAGGTTCAAATGTGACAACATCGTCATTAAATGACGTCGTAATCGTTGGTTTAACTACGGAAAAGGAACGGATTCTAATAGTTTATATTATGTATAGTAGTGACACGTACGTACATTATACAATACCTATGTGTATTATAGGTACGGATGACACCTCGTTAATCAATAAAATTTCAGTTTAAAAATCTATAACCTGTCGACTACGGAAGAAATCAACTGAAAACTATGTAACAATAACATAATTAATTCCTATGTCACCTTCCTGATAAACAATTTACTAAATTGAAATCAACAACAAAAAAAACTGTTGTGTCCAAATTATAGCCGTGATCGCAAGCCACTCATATTATACTTAAGTTTGCATCCCCAGGGCATGCAAAAGTGAGGCAAAGGTGAGGCATGCGACCACTGCCACAAATTGGACACAATTCCTTTTGTTGTTGATTTCAACTCAGTAAATTGTTAATCAAGAAGGTGACATAGGAATTATGTTCTTGTTACATCAAAGCATAAAAAAAGCCTTTGGATTAATCCAAATAGGTAAACATGATATTTGGCAAGTATGAATGTTTCAACTTTTCAGATGTTTTTAGTAGTTGGGTTTTAGTTAAGACGACCATTCAGATATAAATAATTAAAATAGCAGACTGGTCCGTAGTATAATTAAATTGAGTTCAGTAAAAGTTAAATCTAATGTCCTGATTAGTATTCAGTGCAGTTTACCAATTTAAGTTAGAGTTTGGTTTGAAACCCTTTTAGACTGAAAAAAATTAAATCCCTCTTTACTAGAATTTACTTTACTGGCAAATACATTTATTTTATGTAGGTATCTACCTAAAAAAAGTATTTTTTACTTTTTATTAATATTTTTTGTTCGGTTTGTTTAATAATTCGGTGTACAATAAGAAATGCATGATAATAATAATAAGAGTACATTGAAAAATCGTAAGACTATAAAGTACAAAGGTAGAAGAAGGTCGTAGATGTATCGTTTTCATAGCGAAAAACTGTTGTCGCAATACTAGGATTATCTTTTTACTTATTTATCGAGTACACCCACAGTAAACGTTTATGGGCATTTTTAATGTCATATTGTAAAATGTCAAAGGATTGTGACCCCGTAACATACGAGTACTACTTATAATTTAACTCATTATTTTTTGGTATATTATAATGTAGCCTGGGTAGTCTCCACTCTCTTGCAATCTCCTTTGCCAAATTTTATCAAAAAAGGTACACGTACACCGACAGTTTGTTACTTTCGCATCTATAAAAGTAACAAAATGTCACTTGAAAGTAACAAAATGTGGATTCGTGTGGATAGCTATGTGTGTGACGGGCTTTAGTGAAATCTCAGCAACTGCTGCATTTTATCCCTTTTTACAAAAGCAACAACAAAAAGCCTCGCTTAAATCCGGCCGTTCACACAAGAAAAAGATACGTCGGAAGTAATATACGAGCGGACTAAATCCATCTGGGCAAACTGGGCAAAGTTTGGGGAAGTTTTTAAGCTGTATTGTCGACCCATTTGTTTGAATTGTTAGTGCCACAAGTCTGCAACTATTTGTGGAGAACTTTTGTGTTTTGTTACTTGCTTGATAGTTACAAAAATAGATACCAACTTAATGAAACTTTTCAGTGCACTTTTGGCGTAGCGGTAAGCCAATATTTATGTGTTCCAAAGATATTTGTTTCGAGTCTGGGTGTCTGTAACTGTACGTTTTTAAACTTCACCGGGACATAAGGCTTGTTCATCAATGCGGGCCCTTTTTTATAAAAAAGAAAACATCTCTAAGTTTTACTGACGCGCAGACAACACAGATACGTTAAATAATGACTTTTAAATACCTACATATATAATGTAGGCGCGTTCTAAGGTAGGATTTAGGGAAAATATCAGAGCCAACTTACCAGGAGGAGGTCGCCTTGAGGTCTTGTCAGCGCTGACCAATAATTGCTTAATATTTTTATTCACAGTTCTTAGCGCATAATCACTGGCAAGATCGGAAAAAACGTTCGAGATGATAGTTCATGAGCGAGATCCCATTACCGAGGCATTTCGCTACTTCGGTAATACTAATAATGTAATACTGCACCATTGTCAACCCCATTTTGTTCCTTCTGTCCTGATATGTCCATCCTAAGGTTGTCTGGAAGAAATCGCAGTTCGCGATAATGCCGCCAATTTTATCTTTTTAAAATCGATTGTGTCCTATATTTTGTTTTTGTATGTATATAAATTTTAAATAATATTATTATTTTTTATTTATCAATGTAACTGTGTAGGATCGCGGTTAAAATGTATGATCATATTTTCTTTTTATATTATTAGTGTAGATATGTTTCCCATTACAATGAAATTAATATATAAATTCATGATTCATTGATATGAGTAATATTATATTAACATATCACTTAAAATATCTGAGGAAATAGAGAAGATTTGTTATAAGAGAAGATTTCAATTAATTAAACGCGGAAACGAGAAACGGATGTTACTCCAATGCAAATAGAATAATTAGCCAATTCTGTGAAGAGAAAAATGGTAGGTAATAGAAAATGAGAAACTAATGAGACACGAAGAAGAAGAATACTGTATATTTTTTAAGAAAACCAAATTACATATTTTCTGAATACATTGTTATAGTACTATTGCAACGAACTTTAATTGAACCAATGACAGAGGTTTTGGATAATGAGTTGGTAATCATACTCTTTGGTATGATAATCAATATCTTATTTTTAACCCCCGACGAAAAAACGACGGGGTGTTATAAGTTTGACGTCTCTGTGTGTGTGTGTGTCTGTCTGTGGCATCGTAGCTCCCGAACGGATGGACCGATTTTGATTTTGTTTTTTATTTGAAAGGTGAATTAGCCGGGAGTGTTCTTAGCTATGTTTGATGAAAATCGGTCCAAGATGGCCGCTGCTACAATGTAGCGGATTAAATATTTTTTCACAACTCCCTCAATATGGGTATCAAATGAAAGAGCTTAACTAGGAGAACACTATACATAACTATAAATTATGATAAATTTCAAATCCAAGATGGCCGCCACCACAAAATGGCAAATTACATTTCGTGTCGGGGCGTTTTCTAAATTTTTAATTTAGGTTAGGTTATTTATCACGCATACGGCCATTGACAGTTTTATTGTAAGAAATTGTTATCCTACTATTTGAAAAACAAACCGAATATTTTTTGGTAATTTTTTTGATAATATTCCGCGTGAAACTAGTTGGCCGCGCATTAGGTAGGGACGGGGGGAGGCGGCGGGTTACTGTGAACGAAAGCAAGCGCCCCCGCCCCTCCGTCCTACCTCGCGCAGGCAACCCCGCCCTTCCGTCCCGCCGCTCACATACCTAAGGCGCGGCCAACTAGTTTCGCGCAGACTATAGTATGCTGTTTTCCCAAAAGGTACACCCACAGTTCGTAGGTTTCTTTTTAGGTTCCATCATCCTATATCATATACCTTCATAAATCATTCATCATTCATGGAATATATTCAACATTTATCATAATCACGGCTGATGGTATACCCGATCGGTTTACAGTTCTAAGAGCTATGTTCCCCGCCCACTGCCACTTCAGCTTGCTAATCCTTTTAGCTATGTCGGCAAGTTTGGTTCTTCTACGGATCTCCTCATTTCTGAGTTGATCGTGTAGAGAAATACCAAGCATAGCCCTCTCTTCTTATGAGGCCCATAGTGAGTGAGCACTCTCTGTGCCATATGTCATCACTGGTAGTGTACACTGGTTGAACACTTAAAGGAAATGTGGTATAGGTATTTGTTTTGAATGTAATATGTATTTTTAGACTATTCTAATATGTATTCTCGAACGAATACACAAGAGATAAAGAGTCAAATACATCTTGTAAAATTATGTGAAATATTCAGGCTGAATTTGCTCAAGGCTAGGTTTTGTCTACATTTATATCCCGTGGGAATATTATACATTTGCTATCGTAAATGTATTCTTTCTTTCTACTGTTTTTGTAAAGCCAAGTTTATATAGAGATTCAACTTTGAGTGCGTATATATATGTTACGGTAAATCTGATTAATTGAAAATTATTAATATTTTTACAAAATTATTAATAATAACCACATGTTTTGGTAAATGTGAATAAACGATCGAAATTTATTACTTTTAGTAGTAATTATTAATACTTCACGACACATATTGGTAAAAGTTATAAAATAAATAAAAACCCAATGTTTTTTGACCAGCAGGTATTTATTTATAATATTAAACACAGTCTTACAATAATATTAATTAGAGATCACACAAACAAGGCAAACTAAGCATACAACAAAGCAAGAAAGTCTTTCGTGGAACTTGGGGCACCCCGACTCGGACAGGTTAGGTTAGCCATCCCCTTCGCGGTTTTTTTTTAAACCACCCGGAAGTAGGAGCCCCGCGAAGCAGGGCTCCGTCAACTGGGCCACTTATTACATTTATCACTACTAGGGTTCAATTATTAATAAAAACCGACAAATGTGATAAATTTATCACTTTAACCTCGACTTTCGGTAATTATTAATAATAATAGATATCAATCTTCAATTATTCACTCTTACCGTAACATATATGTGTGTTCAATTGAATGAAATAAATTTATTTTATTAGATATTTACACATTTGTATAAATTGAAGTACATGATTATTGCAATACTAATGTACTACTGTCTACTACTAATGTACCATTGTCAACCCAATTTTGTTTCTTCTGTCCTAAGGTTGCCTGGAAGAAGAAGAAGAGAAGAAGAAGTAGAAATTAAAGGATATAAATTGACGTCTGTGGTCTAGTGGTTCGAGTACCGGACTGCTGATCACGAAGTCGTGGGTTCGATTCCCACAGGACACAAACATTTATGTGATGAACTTAAGTGTTTGTGTTTGTCTGGGTGTTTCCTATATATTATAAGAATTTATTTACAAAAAAAGTATATAAGTACCTAAGTATTATATCCATTGTCTAGTATCCATAGTACAAGCTCTGCTTAGTTTGGGACTAGATGGTCCTGTGTAAAATGTCCAAAGGTATTTATTTATTTGTTATAAAAATAAATAAAAAATAATAGCAGGGTTATCATCCATTGGATGGCTATTTATGATAATAATCCAAACCACCAGGCTATTTACCCATCTCTAAATATGACGTAAGCATCTACTAGAAAGGATTTTGAGAAATTCCCAGAGGATTGGGAAAAAATAGATCGATGCATTCGAGTAACACATAGGGATGTTGAAAAAATATCGATATAATTTTTTCAATATATCGATATTTTTGAGCGATATTTAATACTTCGATATATCGATATAAAATTTCAAGTATCGAAAAGGTATCAAAATCGATATTTTTTTCAGACCAATAAAAAATTTTAAGTTATAAGATTACTAATTACCTTCTTTTTTTGGCTGTTTTATAATTTGGTTTTTGAGTTGGCCAATAAATCGATATATCGATATTTTTTGAAACTATCAATATCGATATTATTTTTTTTTTTAAATATCGATACGATATATATCGATACTTTTTATATTTCCGACATCCCAAACACATCGGGAGACTGTTAGCCTAGTAATAATAAACGTCTAAACATTGATTCGTAAAAGTGTTATAGAAATAAATATCTTAAAATAATGTGTTTTTTATCGACTACTACGACTGCCTCGTTGGTCTAGTGGTCCCAAACGCGACTGCTACGCTAGAGGTCCTGGGTTCGATCCCCGGGTCGAGCAGTTTTGTTGAGATTTCTGTGAAATTCCCAATAGCAGCTCGGGGTCTGGATTTGTGCCCGGTTAATGGCAATAGGCTCGCCCCCTATTACAGGACCTAAACATACCGGCGAAATGTGGGTGTACATTAGTACGCCTCTGCCTACCCCTTCAGGGAATACAGGTGTGATGGTATGGTTTTTGTAATCGGAACATTTATATTCCAACAACACATTTCTGCCAAATCTCTGACAGATTACAGGTATGATGATATGTTATGTTTGTATGTACTTGCTTTGTATTCATGCAAATCCGAACCCTACGCCGGCAAAGCGCCATTTCGGTCCAGTTAGGGTAGGTACCAGATTTATCTGATATCAGAGTTTAGTAAGTTCCCTCATAAATATGGATACCCTTATACATATTTATAGTGATTGTTCAACTGTGAAGTTTTGGTATGTTTTAGTAATTAGAATCTCTTCAAGTACAATACGTACTGATGTTATTCTAATTTAGACCTTAATATTACACTTAGGTATTGTGGGCCGATTAACCGGTCTGCAAGGTTAAGCTGATCTTGTCGCGGTCAGTCTTTGAATGGGTGATCATTATTATTATGTTTAGGTCCAATGTAATATCAGCGAGTCTATAGATATCAACCAGGCGCAATTCCAAACTCCGAGCTAATACTGAATTTTATAGAAAAACCCAAAAACACTGCTCGATCTGGGAATCAAACACAGGACCTCAAGCGTAGCAGTTACCCTTACGACCACTAAGCCAGCTTAAGTATACACAACTTAATAGAATAGAAAAGAATAGAATATTCTTTATTGCACACCAAAAACCGGTGTAAGCAACAGTCTTATAAGTTATAAATGTTACATGTTACAATCTTAATCTTCGCATGCTGGGAAGAAATGCGTGTTGTAAAAGCCAGAACGCTTTAAGGTAGGTCCTAATGATCAGCCTTCCTAACTACAGAGTACTCTAAGCTGATCTACCACCCCAGAGTACTCTCAACTCTGCAACCACCACAGAGTACTCTAAGCTGAGCTACCACCCCTGAGTATTCGAAGCTGTTGTACCACCCCAGAGTACTCTAAGCTGTTCCACCACCCCAGAGTACTCTAAGTGGTGCAATCACCAGGTAAGATATGAAGACCACCACCAGTTTTCTGTTATTATATTATATGTAACAGCCAGAGTTCGAAAAGGTAATCAGGTACTTACTTAAATTGTGTTTCTTTTAAAAACATGTTTCATTATTCCCTTAAGTACCACACTATGCTTTCAGGGAGTTCTGTTCTAGTCCTGTGTGATAAAATAAAACAGTTTATTTCAATACGAACAATTTATTAATAAACAAATTGAATATTAGCCTTGTAAAAGGGCACAGAGCGCCATTGTTATCATCCACGATGGTGAGGTGAATGTTGGGGCCCCTCCCTGATGCAGCTCAGCTAGGCTCTCCCCTGAAGAAGAAATTGAAATAGTCATTGCGCAGTTTCCGAGATACGTTGGAGTGGAAATCAAGTTTAGACTGACGTGGAAATGAAATGGCCTGACATAGTAGGGATAACAAAGAAAAAGTTGACTCTTCAACATAGATGTAAGATAAACAGTGAGATTGCCCGATTCAAATGACGTCACCATCATCATCATTAACCCATTTGATTACTGTCCCACTGCTGGGCGCGTGTCTCCTCTCAGTATGAGAGGGATAAGGCAATAGTCCACCACGCTGGCATGCGGGTTAGCAGACTTCACATGGTGTCGAGAAAGTCATCATCATCATCAAATCTGGAGCAGCCCATCTGGGGAAGTACCTCCACCTTACAGAAAACTGCAGCCAAATAACACACTTTATTGTGTCTTGTGTTCCTGCAGTGAGTAAGGTCGCCAGAGCTGCTTCTAAGGATCCGCTGCGCTGGCAGTAAGAGGAATATTCCCTCAAACTGTCGGCGCAGTGAATCCTCCGTAAACCTCTAAGAGGGTCGGCAACGCGCGAGTGATACCATAGCCTATGGACGCTTGCAACACCAGTTGCAAGCGTCCATAGGCTATGGTAACCGCTTACCATCAGGCGGACCGTATGCTTGTTTGCCACCTTAGTGGTATAAAAAAAACAGGTTTCCTCACGATGTTTTCTTTCACCGTTGATGGTCAAAGAAAAAAAAACAAATAATTCAAAAGACGTATTATGAGATTGAAAATTTACAAAATGTGACAGTTTTTAGACTATTACCCTATATAGACCGGACAACACATTACTTTTAGATGATTAAAATTGGTTTTCTTCCACCGATTTCTCTTTTTAAACTACCCTAAAAAGAGAAATCGGTGGAATTGAAAATATCGTCGGAACTCTACCCGCCAACTGACGCTTTCCATGAATATGCAAAACCTGACACAGATCAAAGAATTCTGCAGTTGGTAACACTCTTTAATTGGGCGGCGGGTGGCGGGTATTCTATGACGCAATTCTTGATAATTTAATGAAATAACAGGTCACATTGGGCTTCCTAAATATTTTTGTGCCTTATTCTTCGTATAAAATAGGACATCTCACTTTCTTCCACATATTATTTCTCTTTTGCGGATATATTATCACGCAAAGCATAGCCTTTCTTGCCGTTTAAAAATATTACCTTTGATGACATGCAATATAACATGCGCAGGCGGCGGTGACGGGGGCGGGGCTCGTGCGATTGCGCAGGTGTAGCGGCCAGCATCGTCACCGCGCACGCGCGCTACTCGTAGTATGGAGTTGGCGCCATTTGCACCGAACTCGGTTCGTACACTGAAAGTAATGAAATAATGAAAGCAATCAAAATTGTACGTGACCGTTATAGTAGATGACTTTTTACCAACATTTGCTTCGACTAACATTTTCACATACAGAAAAAAATAGAACAACGACTTGCAGGTCTAACAAACATTTGTTCGTCACGGGGATCGAATCCACGGCCCATGGAGTGATGTGAATACAATCGCTCAGTCACTACGCCAATTAAGACGTTAATGCAATCACATAGTTTAAGTTTCGATAATCTACATACCTAATCCCCCCTCTAGTGGTGTCGTCATTCAGGAGGTCGTCCTTCCTGTACCACAGGAGAGATGGACCTCCTTCCATTCGCAGCCCATTGACCTCACACCGCAGAGCCACAGTGCTGCCAACTTCACAAACTTGCTCCGACACCGCTGCGCCGGCGCCGTCTACTATGCGGACTGACACTTCTATAACAACAAAGAAAAGAAAAGTTCGTTTTCATTTTGCTCCAATAGTTCGTTCTTTCGTTTTTGCTACATAAAATTCTGCTTAATAAGTCGTTAAGTTAATATTAATTCCAAATTCAAAATATACCGGTAAAAACAGAATTTAAATAACGTTCGAAGTTATCTTATATTATATGTACTAATGAATGGTAGTAGAATAAAATACCAAAAACTTGTATAATAAGGTCTTACATTCCAAAACGCTTCGTAAGCCTCTTCTAATTAATGACTTTTAGCTAGCTGCTACTGGGAATTCACAGAAAACCCAACAACACTTTGCTCGACCCGAGGATCGAACCCAGGACCTCTAGCGTAGCAGTCGCGCTTGGGACCACTAGAGCAACGAGGTAGTTTTAAATACATGCTTGTTTGAATAATATCGATATAAGTATATAATAAAGGACACTAGTGATTTTCAGTTTAGCTATCGTAGCTCTAAAAGTGTTAATATGTCATACTGTAGTAAAATGGCTGCTAGGTCGCTGCTAGGTACGCTTCTATAACATTTCAAAATCCTCGAGGAAACCTAATGCTTCAGAGATACGAACCGGTCGGAGGTGAAGGTCGCAATAGGCGAACGTGATGGACTACTTACCAATCCGAAAGACCAGAAACCCGTACACAGTGTTATATTAAAAGGGATGATACGTATTGTTAAAATTAAATCAGTGTCAAATATTGATTTGCAAGCACCGTCACTGTTACATAATTGGCAGCCATAACGCAGTAAATCAAAAATAATGTTAAAGAAAAAGAAAATCACAATTTGTTATTCCCAAGTTCTTTGTTGTTAATCCAACTGAAGTCTTCTTTAAGTTGTTTTAGTAGCTTTTCATTTGTTAAAAGTTTAAAAGTCTCGGTTGCTTAAGAATAATAACTTTAAAGTACCTAGCTCTACTGTTAACTTGAGTAATGTGTACAATAAAATACTGTCTAACGAACCGATTTATGAAAAACTTTTCAATGTTTCAAATAGTTTTTGCGCTTATAATAGTTGTCGCGTCTTTCAAACATGTACATTGATAAAACAAAAGGTGAATGTCAAAAAAATCAGACTAATGTACAGGGGGGTCAAATAAATCCCACTGAGAAATTTCATTGGAATTAATTCATACCTATTTAAAATCGCAATTTCGTAACAAAAGAGAGAATAGAGGGGACCTAGCAGATAATGATGATGCTTCAGCTACAATAAATAAAAAAAAGCTTTGAACTAACCTGGCACTCTGAGAGTCACTCTCGCAGTACGAGGTGGATGTGCAGACAACTGACAGTCGTAGTGAGCTGCATCAGTCGGACGCACCGCCCTTATTTCTAGTCTCCAGATGTCTGGTGGAATGAAGCGGGCTGAATACCTAAGGATAACAAAAAAAGGTTGTGATAAATCAACAAACGACATATTATGATTAGTTGCTACCGATTTTTGTTGAGTGAGTTTGTTTTCATTCAAGTTTGAATATGCTTTTGGCTGGTCGTATGGCATTGGTAATGGATTAAGAAGTCATCTAGATAATAAGACATATTAACCGTCGTCAACTCTAACCTTAGTAGATACTTCAATAGCTAAAACAAACAGTTGTTTTGCTGAAAAATTAAAACCTCAAAGTGAAACCAAGCCTCAAAATAAAAGTCAAAGGAAAGTAGCTTAGATTAGTGTATATTTTACACGTGGTTTGTTGACTTATATTTATTCTCCACTAAGAAAATATAAATTAATATCCAATAGAAGAGCGTACTAAAATTCTTCATCATGAATTATTTGCCGCAGTTCGAAAGTGTACCAAACTCTGCTTATCCTTATGAAGGAAGATGCTCCGCTTATTTATATTTTCGTTTCCGCAACTTCGTAACAAGTTTATTTAAGAGCAATACATTAAAAAGTTTCAGGTGCCTGTCAAGATAATTGAGTGCAATAAGTAAATGTTTTTGTTTTATGAGCTAGAAGGTTTACCTGTCGTCAGCAGTGTATTGTTGTGTACCCGTTGTTAGGAGTTCCATGGGTTCCTCGTCGTTTTTCCGGCGCACCCATGACACCTTGATAACAGAAAACATTTGTGTGCAGGAAAAGATTTAACTCTTCAAGAAAAACCAAGCAAATTATAAAATGATGCAGATGAAGTAAAGAAAAGAACAGAAGAAAATTTTAAAAGAATTTATGAAAGCGAATGAATTGTAACAAGAGACATACTTATTACCAGTTTATCATGAAGGGCATCTACTTTGCAGTCCAAGTGAGCAGTAGACCCCACCAAAGCTTCTATCTCAGGAGCAGCCGCTGCGTAAATGCTGTTCCCATTCCCGACCCTGAATAAACAGAATTTGTTTGTAACGAATGGTATTTCAAACCCAAATATTCATTAGAATTCTAAAGTTCTTCCAGAAATATTAAAGGTGTTTTCAAACTTCTTAACTTTGAACTGTTTACCTTAAAATCCGTCTGCGAAATGATTAAATAATTTGAATTGCCGCAAAAACAATCTCTTCTACGGCAAGAAAGACCAATGGAACAAAATTATGTTCGAGAAAGTTTTTTTCAATGAAAATATTTTTGAGGGTTCCTTACTTGGCCAAATTTCATATTCGTGAAGTTGAATTTGGGTGTTTAAAATTTATTATTATTCATTATTACAGTTTCACTCTTCGCTAAGTCCACAAAATTGAATTAATTTTAATACTGCCGCACTGGTGAGCCATTAGGCCGGGGCAAACAGTGCTTTGTTATAAAACATTGGCCAAACATAATGTTGTTTCATCAATTCTATTGTAAACATGTATTTGTGATGAAGTACTTATACACTGTTTTGTTTAGACTTTGGAGAATACAATACTGTGAAATACGATTTGGGTATTACCATATTAAATTGTTTACTGTCATGAATACAATGTTTCTACTTAAATAAAGGTAATTTTGTTACCGAGAGCTTTAATGTTTCGAAATATTCTGACCTACATAACAAGAATACTCCTTATAATTTATTAATATATTTTTAATTATTGTAGCGCAATAATCAGAGCCCTATTCAAGTAATGAAAGAGAGATCTCATTATCTTATTCCGTTAATATTTTAGATGGAATTATGAATTAATATTATACTTACTTTTCATTTCTGTGTTGATGTGTATTAGAGTACGTATCGAATATATAATTTAGTAGAGGAGCACTGGACCCCGTCTCCCCGGGTTTGCGTCTCCTCTCCATCACCATGGGTGAGTGGCTTGATAGCAATGACATAGCAGTCGCTTCAATGTAACTCCTGGTATCGCCTGTAGTTACTTCTATGTACGTCCGCACTACATGCACAACCCGCCTTTTCCTATTTCTTTTCCCATCCTTCACATCGTTTACAATTACTTTAGCACCCTCAGTTGCTAGACTAACATTGTTTTTACTACTAACTTCATCAATATTCAAACAACACTCAACGTGATTCTTATCTACACTCGTGGGATACTTGAGATTGTTGTATAAGTTAAAACTATGCGTTAGATTAACACTAGAGTAATTAAAGTTTTCGACGAGTTTGCTTTGATTATGTAGGTCAGAGTTTGTATGTAACATTTGATAGAGTTTGTTTATTGTTGGTAAGGATCCGGTCTCGTGAAAATTGTTGGTCTCGTTCAATATCCTTGAGGCGACGTCTGCGTCGGTGCCTGAAAATGGAAATGTAAATTTTAGACTCGATAAACAATCAACTGTTTCGGCCTGTCTGGGTATACCTTTTCGTTGGAAAGCAAACTAGAAGTTTCCTATTGGGTTGTAACTACTTTAGGTTTTGTTTGCTACGTCACAATAGATTGTAACAAAAGGTGTTTCTAACAAACATGCTTCAATCTCACATTAGGTATTTGCGGGGTTGGTATTGTTGTCGCTTGGACCTAAGTCACCAGACTATTGTTGCTCAAGGACACGCTCTGGACGTATCTAATTAATTTAGTATTCAAACGTATCTGTACATTGTGAATTTGTGATACACGAATAAGCTACTTAATTAGTATTTTCTATTGAATAGGAGGAGGACTATGTTAGGATATAATGGTCCTAATTACTTCAGGCTAAGAGACGATGCGGTCGACGGTAAAACACGCACACCATGTTCAGAGTCTTCAAGAAATGTGTGAAAAGGTTACTTTTAATCTATACACTCATGTTTTGAAGACTCACGGGTTGGGATTAACCCCAGATATACAGACTCCTAGTATCAGCAATGAGATCTGCTGTTTAGAAAGTGGAAGCGTACGGTGTATTGCAGTTTGAGTGGTTGCCCGAAGATATAATAGAGTAAAAGGAAGGTTTCTTATATACCCCAAGCAATTTACGTCACATTCCGTTTACTCTTCTATATCTTTGATTTAACATCCTGTTATGACCCTTGATGACACTTTCTATAAAAAGCACGTGTCATTCCAGTTTATTCTAGCCTCAGTATGAAGTAGAGAGATTAGTAAAATTATAGCAAGTACCTACTCATTATGTTAATAGGATAATGATTTTAACGAGCTATATGCATTACAGCAGCAAGTTTTTAGACGTTATTAAAAACCTGTTTTAACTATGCTGTTTTAACTATATATCTAAATAATAATATAATGTATTGAAAACTACACTACGTTTGTTTCCTCCTTAGTAACAAACACTTAACTTTTAAATTCAATAATTTTCCTCGCAGTATGTAAACGCATTACCTTGGCTTCTAAGAATTTTGAGCAATTCTCTCCAAGACTTCCGGCAGTTTATATAAAATCTCTCTAGGAATTAAAACATAATAACGGCACTTAGGAATACAAATTAAAAGCTCTCTTGAATTTGCAATTTAATTTGTACGACGCGCGTAAAGAAAATAATTTTTAAATGGCCAAAGGTTTACGAACCGGGCCCCTTTGAGCATGGTGCCTCAGAGTAAACAATTTAAGACAGCGATGAATTTGTAATACTCTTGAGGTCATTTCGGAATCCGTGAATTTATGCCCTCGAAGTGAGGAAGACGAATTGCGTGAATATAAAGAGGAAATTTGGAGGAACAATGAGGAATGTCATTTAAAAAATATGAGGAAAACGGAGATAAAAGTCCGAATTACTATTCAAGGCTTTTATAATTCCGTGGGTACGCCGTTTTTTAATGTAGCTCGGCAAGTAGTGGGTTCTGTCTATTGTAAGATTTATATTTGAAAAGTGTAATTGAATGATTGTCTATTAATACATACATTAAAGTACGTTTTTACACACTCATAATACTTCCAGTCTAACTCAGCTGAATATCAATACGAATTTTATACAAAGTGACCTTGGCAATATCAATGTTCTCTGGTTTTCTTGTCTAACTACCTACCTACCTAACTTGCTACCTATTGTCAGGTATTCGTATGACAATCGGGATCAACGATACTTTCAGCCAGATCATTGTTCCATGTTCCAAGCGGTTTCTTAAAAAAAAACAGTCTACAAGGTTAGTTAGCTTAACCTAATAAACTTTTTAGATTGATTGACCAGCGCAGCCTATCCGGCCTCCATATAGGGTATACATCGAGCTATTCTCTAAGCCACAACTCCCAGAAGAATCTACGGAGCTCTTCGTGGCCAAAGCGCGAGCCCAGCTGGCACGACTCCCGAGCAGCGACCTGAGTGAAAAGGCCCAGCTCGATATGATTTACGGATTATTGGATATTAAAATCCGTATTATCGTTTATTAGCCTACACACAACATTTTATTATTACCTCGACAGGGGAGGGCAGCCAGAGCGGCAAGCAGCAGCGCCGCTGTGGCCGGCGCGCACATCGCTCCTACATCATCATTGCCACTGCAACAAAATATGTATTATTTTAAACTATGTTTACTTATTAATACGGTAAAGAAATGTACCTGTGGTAGGTACTTGACCTTTAGGTGTGACCTATTATGTGGAGTACTAAAACAAGAATGCTTGTAATACACAGAATGTGCTTCACAGTGTGTCTGTACACAGTGTGTGCCACACACACCATACGAACATATACTGTGTTCCGGATTAGCTGTGTGCCACACAAAATGTGTATCACATAATAATGTGTTCCACATACAATGTGTGCCGCGCACACTATGTACAGTACAGGCGCACACACTGCGAGGCACATTCTGTGTATTACACACATTCTTGTTTTGTTGCTCCAACAATAAAATATAAATAGAAGAGATATGGTAGATTTAATTTTTAAATAAATTTTAGTCAGCAATAAAGTTTTTTGCATCTGAATTCAAAACTTTATTACAATAAATCAGCATACAGGATAAAAGATCAATCTCAGCCCCAGAATACCTTTTAATAACCTAACCTAAATTAAAAATTTAGAAAACCCCCGACACGAAATGTAATTTGCCATTTTGTGGTGACGGCCATCTTAGATTTGAAATTTATCATAGTGTATAATATTCTCCTAGTTATGCCCTTTCATTTGATACCCATATTGAGGGAGTTGTGAAAAAATATGTAATTCACTATTTTGTGGCGGCGGCCATCTTGGACCGATTTTCATCAAACATAGCTAAGAACACTCCCGACTGATTCACCTTTCAAATAAAAAAAACTAAATCAAAATCGGTTCATCCGTTCGGGAACTGCGATGCCACAGACAGACACACACACACACACACAGACACGTCAAACTTATAACACCCGTCGTTTTTGCGTCGGGGGTTAAAAATTATAATTCAAGAGTACTCCCAACTTTAACATTTCTGAAACTCAAAAAACGCTCACTGAATAATTTATTAGAACGGCATTCAATACATTTTAACTTTTACGTAAACAAAGGGATTTGGAGAAACCCCTAGGGACTTCCCGGGTATTATTTTTGAGTCCATGCGTACCAGGAAATAACATTGAATAATTTGACTAAGAAATATTTGAAATAAAAAAAATTATATTTTTGTTATTCAATCGTGCAAAAATAAGGATAAAATTCAGGTACTGAAATTGATATTGTTACTCATGTCCATCTAATTATTCCCAATCTCGTGAAATTAATCTTAATCAAATATATAGACTATATCACACGTAGCAATAATGTAGCTTTTATCTGGTGAATAATTTTTCGAATCGTTCCAGTGGTTTCGGAGCCTATTCAATACAAACAAACAATCAAATCTTTCCTCTTTATAATATATTAGTATAGATACCGTAGGTATGCTATAATCTCGATCAGTATCTAATAATAATATTAATTAAAACAACACTATTTTGTTAACCGCGACAATGGTAAGTAATTTAATTTTAGAAAATAATAGCTTGTACAAAGTTTCGAGCCACTAAGTGGGTTGAACAGTGTTAATAGAGTTACCAGGAGTACTTCCAAGCTTGCTGTGTTGGGTGTGCTCGTCCAAATTGGATGCAACTTGCTTAAGTCCTTCCAAAAGTTGTTCAAAGTCCGACATTGGTAAAATATAGAATATAGTTGTAATCTGTCTTATACTATTATCTATTGAAAACGTAATTATTTTAAATATAGATTTATGTGGTATTCCTTTTTTAGCGATGGATGATATTATTTTTTCGCTATTCCATGGGAATTGCCCAAAATTGTAAGCATGCCTACGTCATAACTATCTGTGTGCCAAATTTCAACCCAATTCGTTCATTGATGAATCAGTCCATATCAGTGAATCAGTCCACCTTATCCTTTTATATTCATATACCTACAGACGACTAGCTGTTCTTCTCTTGCGTTTTAGCGTTAGCGTTTATCTAGTTATTCTCAACCCCGTAGGAAATTTTCAAAATTCTTTCTAGTTGGAGGTTTGATTTGTGTTGATAGATCAGTCAGTCGGTCACCTTTTCTTTTTTATACAAGGTGGAAGGGACATCAACGCACAAACGACGTGACAAGGTGTCACTCAAGGTCAAAAATAAAATGACCTAGGTCATGAATGTAGAAAATGATCGGTTATTACAGATATTGTCATTTTTGAGCGCGCAGTGTCTTGCTATAAACGCGATTATAACGCTCCGCGGTGAATTTTATTGCCCGCGCGATACGAAATGAATAAAATAATGATTTTTTAATTATAAATCTAATTATTTGGGTAAAAAAAAATTAAGAAAAAATTGAAAAATTGATGAAAATAGTTACGGAAAATTTTAATGCAGGGGGGTCCAGAATCATGTACTGAACTCATGGTATTCGGATGTGCGTCGATGTACCTTCCACCTTGTATACCTACCGTTGACAATCTGTTCCTCTCGTGTTACTAGCGTTCATCTAGTTATTATCTAAGCATGCGTATGTCATAAGTATTTGTGTCACTCGCTACCGTCAGACGATACGGAAAATTTAGAATGTGAAGGAATAATTCGACTTGACGATTAGGAGAGTAGGACTCGCAGTGGCTTAGAAGTCTGTATTTAACCAGAAGACGCGTGTTCGACTCGAGTTCGAGGTTTGAGTGTATTGATAGATCAGTCGGTCACCTTTTCTTTTTATATACAGTAATCTCCTTATTTTTATAAAATAATAAACAACCCCGATATGTCGAGAGCTTACACCATCATCTCCTTCATAAATGTTGTTTCTACCCTTTCGTCGATTTAGATATTAGATAGAGATTACAACTCGCCTACAGGGCCAGGATTTATGATTTTTTTAAGCTTTTGCGTAGATATCTTAGTTTTTACATACATACATACATAGCTTCACGCCTGTTTCCCGTAGGGGTAGGTAGAGACTATACATTTCCACTTGCTACGATCCTGGCACACCACTTTCGCTTCGTCTATGTTCATTAATTAACCTCTCCATGCATGCTCGTCGGTTTAGGGTGCTCTTAACCTTGCCTTTTTTGAGAACGCAATCTGGTTGTGGTACGCCAATAACCGAGGTCGACCCCTTCCAACTCTTCCATTCGTACTCGCCATATAAACTTGTTTAGTCAACCTCCGTTCATCCATCCTCTCTATATGCCTAAACCAACTTAACATACCTTTCTCAATCCGAGTTACTATATAATTTTTCATGCCACAACGGTCCCTTATCACGCTCCTCTTAGTTTTTGCTTTTATTTTAATAGACAATATATTAGATTGCTTTTTATTATCTTTATTTTTGCATTTTCCATGCTAAGATAATCGTGCATATTGTGATCTCAAGATAAATTCGCTGTCAAAAGCCTTATGTGTATCAAAAGATATTGTACTTTCGATTAAACTTATCTGGTTACACCCTAGGGAGAGATGTTTGTTGTTTTTTTTTATCAGTATACTTTGCTAAAAAATATCTTATAACTTGGTTGGGGTTGTAGAGATCGATTGTGCACATACCTTAGGGACCCGATTCAATTCCAAGATAAAAAGCAACTCAGTATTGAACTCGATAGCATTATTTGTTCCTGCCATGTTGTAGTTTTTCAGCTTTTAATATTATCTGCTATAAAAATATAAGTTGCATTTTTAAGCATCAGTTGTTAGTATTTCATAAAGGTTTATTTAGGGGCTGTTTCACAGCTCACTGAGAAGTTCCCGTTAAATTAGCTGGCAGTTAATTTCATACATTTTTCTTTCCATTTTTGAATTTATTCGGCAGTTAGTGCTTATCCAGAGGTGGTGAGAGGCCCTTGCTTTTTTTTTTTGTACTAATAATAATCTCTAGCTACGGCTCCGTAAATCCTTTAAATTCTAATATCCAAAATTTCAGTTAAAGTTGTTGCAGTGTAAAGGAGTAACAAAAATGTAAAGAAACTTACATTACATTTGTAATATTAATCGGATATTTTCGGCTCTCCCCTATTACATGGGCAAGCATGCAGTAGGTGTATGTAAATACACCCCTGTCCAACCCTTCAGAGAATACAGGCATGATGGTATGAGGCACTATGTCCTTCAACCAATATGACTTACTTTACTATTCAATTTAATATCGGACGAATTATAACTTAATTCTAACCTATACTTTATTATGAGTTGGTAGGCATGAATACAAAAGTTGTATCCCCCCTCTCCCATAAAGATAAAACGGGCATAAAAATATATAAGTAGGTATGTAAAGAAAATTACGTGGAAACAGCGCAGTTACTGCGGGTGGCGACAAAATATACAATTACCATAAATAAATTATTCAAAACATAATTCTTTTCCATGGAGTTATAAATGCTTCGTACTAGAGCAGCCATGTCAAACAGCTCTGAAAGGAGGACATCGGAATCGTCCCAAATGATGTACCGAAGGTTACACTTAGTGGAAAAAATACTCTGTATTACGCTGATTAAAACTGTAGTCGTACTTTTTTAATGTTGACTAGGGGATGAAAAAAAACTTTTAATTTGAGAAAAATCACGTCATTTTGGCACACTATTATCTGTTTCATAATAAAAACTGTCAGTGTCAGTTTCGGAATGTCAAACGCACGCCATTACGGCAGATTATTATCAACTTCTTAGTGATTTCATGGTAAAAACTATCAACTTGACAGCTGTCATGTACCTCCGGTAGAAATTTGGGCTGAGTTGTATGGGCTTTTGATGACCTCCTTTTTGCACAGTAAATTTTTTTTAAATGCCGTTGGTCACAAGCTCGGCTGCAGTACGCAGTTCTAGGTTCTTGTGATTGATCCTTGTTTACAAGACAATACATTGTTTATGGAGCAGTTGGGATCTTTAGATAGACTTGTGTTGAATGACTGGGGCTAAACTAGCCATTTTAGATTAGTCTTAAAAATTATGAATTGCATGAATGGGCTGACCCGACCTTGCTTTGTTACAAAGAGTTTAGGCTTTGCCGCAAGTTTATGGCACAGATTTCAGCCTCGCGCCATTCATATTGCCTTAAAGAGAGAGAGAGAGATAAAAGTGGTCATTTTAGTCCCACTGATGGATGTTATACCTCAATGTCCCGCTCCATAAAGTAAGTTGCCACCTTAGATGGTTCAACTTTAAAAGACATTACACCTTCCATAATCCCATTTACGTTTATGCATAATAAGGCGGGATAGCTTGTTACAGGGACATTTTTGTTGGATAAAATAAATTTTTTGGAGTATTCAGGATTCCTCCTCCGTATTCGTAGTCTTTTTCATTATGGTAAAACAAGCTTTCCGCTAGTGGCTTCGCCCGTGTAGTCTGGGTATTTCTTATAACTTACAACACCTTTTTTTTTACGTCTGGAAATGCTTTATACACCGTCACGCCGCCCCGGGGAAAGCGGCGCGGTGTGTGGGACTCCGTCCTGAAAAGGACGTCTACCCACTAAAACCAGACGGGTGTTCGCCGCATCACCATTCGGCTGGGGTCACGGGTACGTGTGGACATTCTTCCGCGACCCCGGCAGTATAACTGACAACCCCTATTTCAACCCCTTACAGCACTTTTTTTGCATAAAAGTAGCCTATGTCCTTTCTCAGGCTACAGACTATCTATGTACCAAATTTCGCTTAAATCAGTGCAGTCGTTTTGGCGTCAAAGCGCGACCAACAGACAGACAGACAGAGTTACTTTCGCATTTATAATATATAAGTAAGGATGATTCACCGGGAGAGATTTTCAATAACTATAAGATATTGCTAGTGTAGAAAATCCAAATAACACTGCTGGAAATAGGAACCTGGGAATCTGGGACCTCGAGGTTAGCAGTCGCGTTTAAGACCACTAGACAAACGAGGTATTTTACTAATGCTGATGTAAATATGATTGAATATCAGCAATATTGTCTCAGCTTTCCTTATATTGTATAAGGAGGCCATTTCACCTAATCTTCACGTAAACTGTACTATAACTTGTAGTGCGCTCAAACACGACTTAACTCCTTGTGACATGATATGGCGAATGTTCTAGAATTACCTTACTAATATATAGGAACCTAGATATGCTAGTAAGTTGCCATGAAAGTTGAATGGCGGTTGTGCTAAAATATCTTTAAGACGGACAGACACGTTTCCTGAGAAGTGCTGAGAAAGTCTAACCCTTCAGCGTATACAGATGTGAGAGGTATTATGTACTTCTCATTTATTCCAGATTATCTATACAAGGTGGAAGTGACATCGACGTACATCCGAATACCATGAGTTCAGTACATGATTCTGGAAATTTTGCGTTGAAATTTTCCGTAACTTTTTTCATAATTTTTTTGCAGTTTTTTTTTACTTGAACGTGTAAAAAATATTAACTATTCCTAGCTACCCAAATTAGATTTATAATAAAAAAAACATTATTTCATTTATTTCGGATCGCGCGCGCGATAACATTCACCGCGGAGCGTTATAATCGCGTTTTTAGCAACACACTGCGCGCTCAAAAATGTCAATATCTGTAATAACCGATCATTTTCTACATGAATGACCTAGGTCATTTATTTTTGACCTTGAGTGAAACCTTGTCACGACGTTTGTGCGTCGATGTACACAAAAGGTCTTCAAAGAGACAAAATTGATGAATATTGATCAAATCTATAAATATAACACCTGCATACTGGTACGTCAAATAATTAACAGAGACATACATACACAAATAACGTTTAAAAAAGACTACAAATCGCAAAGCGCATGACGAGGCAGGCTAACCATTTGATTTTAAGAGCACCGAGGACAAACTATGGTAAAAAGAAGAAGAAGCACTCTATAATTCCATACCTAAAGTAATTAAAGAATCGAAATCACCTTCAACTTTTAAAAGGCTATTAAAGTACCACCTGAAGAGAATTTAGAAACAAGGAGCGAAACCGTCGCTTATCTTATCTTGATTAATATGTTTTTCCTCATAGAAGTGAATAATTGTATTCTTTTTGAGTGAAATAAATTTCTTAAACCGTAAACCGTATGTCCCTTCCACCTTGTATAGTGTCTAGTGATCTAGAATAAATGAAATGACAAGTAAATACGCATAGTAACATTACGAGCAACGCGGCAATCTAATTTCCATGAAGAGTCTCTTAAGATAATTAATTGTTTATCAAGACTATGCAAACTAAGTTGTTTTACGAAGCAATAAAATAACTTAAAACAAACTTCATCGCAACTTGTTTATTTATGGAAGACAAGTTTACAAGTAGGTAACAATTATTTCATTAAAACGGAGCCGAGAGGAAATTCAAAATGTATGTTAGCGCTAATGAGATGAGTAGGTTCTATACAAGCCTAGGTTTGGTTAGTCTTTGGCTTTTGTTGAAACCTTTTAGAATGAGAGAAATTAGGCTATAGTCCCACCACTTTAGCCTAATGCGGGTTGGCGAACTTCGCGACGGCGGCACCGGCGCGGCGTGAGAATTCTACCAACCAGCAATAGGCTAGACTGTAGCCTAATTGCTCTCATTCTGAAAGGAGACCCGTGCTCAGTAACGTATCTGGGTTGATGAGGATAATCCAACTTCATTATATAAATGGCAACTACCTACGTGTAACTAGGCATATTAAGATGACTCATCTGTGCTTAATATTATAAAGATTTGATTGTTTTTTTGCATTATTATAATTACTATACCCTAGTGACAAATATTGCCAGTTGCTTTATATAATATATTTTTTATATTAGCTTCACGCGTTGTTAATGGGAGAACTCTCTAGACATGTATTTCAAGCCTAGCTGTATCCTATTAATCTTTTAAAATACTCGTATAATCTCTAATATATTTCGCAAACATTTCAAGATTGTTTTCTCATATTGTAAGTATCCATATATTATTGTAGCAGCTAACATTGTAAAAAACCAAAATTTAAAAGAGTAACCATGGAGTTTCTTGCCGGTTCTTCTCTATAGGAAACGACTAATTTGGAACCGTGCATCTAATTTCTACATTTCATAAGTGCCTGCATAAGGTCTATGTGAAAATAAAACTATTTTGATTTTTGATTTTGATTAAATAGGCTCCGAAACTACTGGACCGATTTGAAAAATTCTTTTACCGTTGGGAAGCTACACTATCCCCGGGTTACAAAGGCTATAATTTATAGGAAATACCCAGACCACGTGGGTGAAGTCACTGGCGGAAAACTAGTTAATAATAAATTAATCCTAGCACGCTGGACAAAAGCCTCTTCATCTGGGAGGAGACCCGTACCCAGAGTGGGATAGTAAAAATCTCTTGTCATGGTATACCGCCATTTAAAGCTGGGCCTTAAAATACGAATACATTTAGCCTAGTAGAAATTTTCTAAGGCTGAATTTCCGTTCATATTTACTGTATACCCTCGGGCTATAGAGATAATTCAAAGCTAACCCTGTTAGGTAACTTAACAGACGGCCGGGCCGGATATCATATTCTCTTCCATTTAAGTGTTATATAGTGTTTGTTTTTTTTAACTGCCTTGGGATCTGCTCCCTGATCTTAGCGTAATGATATATAGCCTATAGCCTTCCCCGATAAAGGGGCTATCTAACATTGAAAGGTTTTTTTCAAATCGGTCCAGTAGTTTCGGAGCCTATTTAATGCAAACAAACAAACAATCAACAAATATTTCCTCCTATAAATATATAATATAGGTAACAAATGCCTGGTAAAATAATCGGGCATCGGGAGTAAGTCAAGAGAAAGAAAGAAGATTTATTGACATAGTCACAAAGCACACAAAACAGAAATTGTAGGCATAGTGATTACATAAAGATTTAAGTTAAATATTGTGTGCCCCACGGCTGCGCCAGAGGCCCCATCCAGCTAGCAGCAGATTTTCAACTGGACCTTTAAAAAGTGAGGTGTATATACAACTGTCGAATCATGTGGTCATTACGAATCATGCGTCTGTAGGTGATATTATAGAATAGGTAACGATGGCCGAAACTACGGACTTCGTGTTTAGGGAGTAGACTGCTGGTTTCAATTTCCAGGTCTAGCAGTGTTTTTGGGTTTTTATATGAAATTCGCAATAGTACTCTGTTGTTGATGCGTTGCCGGCCCTTAAAAACTGCGAAGTGCTGCGTCCCAAAATATTCATTTATTCACTGTAACATACAGGTACCCTTGTATGCACCGAAACGCCGAAATGAAAGATGTATACTTATTTAGAAAAACCCACAGTGTACGCTTTGTTTGCGTCCCATGCAACAGAGGGCGAGCTTATTGCCATTAACCGGGCATTAATCCAAACTCCGATCTCCTACTAAAGGTGCTCCCTCGCTTGGAGCACTTGCCTGTAATGATTTCAGATTTTATTTTGAGTATTACATTACATTATTGGCTTCCTGATCCGTAACGCTCGACTCTGTAACGTTACATTACAGGCGAATGTTCCAAATGAGGAAGCACCTTTTAAATTTCATAAAAAGAACCTTATCCTTAGCATTTTGCTCGAACCCTAAGTTAATGAGGACGTTAATTCTACTCTCAAGTTCAATATTACCTCTTGCATCTTAGACAACGCGACGGTCTCTTCTCCCAACAGGTTTGCCTAAACGACAAATAGAATATCTATTAGTAAATTTGAATCAAACTTCAGTGGCGCCCTCTGGCGTTAATGGAGATTCATTGTAAGATGGTAAATTGTCGCTGCTTCGCTTCCCCGATAAGATGTTTCGAGTTGAAAATTGTGTTACAGGAACCGATAAATACAAAATGCTTTTCAATAATTGAAAAGGAAACCGCTGTGAGCGGCCATTTGTTATTTTCAAAGTTATTGTAGGTTTTAGGATTGAGTTAGAGACCTTTTACTGATATAACAAAGAAACAAATTAAGAAATGGTGAGTATTTTATTTCGCAGAAAATACCATGTACGATAAAAAATTAAATAAAAAAAATGTACGTAGTTAATATATTACACTGTTATTTATCTAAATAATATCTAAGCTAAACTAGACAGTTACCGATGCCGGTGTTTTAAGGAGACCGTTATGGAGACGTTAGGCCTCAGGAGCCGCGGGGCGTGGCATTGAATTCAGACCTATGCCACACGCTGTATGGCTGGCCTCAGACATCCGGAATGACTCTCTGAATTCATAATCTTAATTCTGGCACCTCGCCTCACACATGTCTTAAAAATTCAGATTGATCAGTAGTTATCTTTTTGTATTTTTTTTTAAGCATTTTCCATGCTAAGATTACAAGTTATTTTTAATGAAGGAAAAAATCGGCGGGCGGGCAGGGTTCGAACCTGCGCCTTCTGGTTCGGTACACCAGACGCTCTGACCACTAAGCCACCGCTCGCCCTGCTCGCCAGTCGAAATCTTCCTCCACATTATTTATTATTATTTTTTTCCTTCATTAAAAATAACTTGTAATCTTAGCATGGAAAATGCTTAAAAAAAAATACAAAATGATAGTTGATAGGTAAGGCGGTATCATACGACATTGAACTAGCTGTAAAGTTAGTCGTGTCGGTTGTGAAGCATCTTCACAATAGATGGCGCTACGTCACCTTAAGATGTAAATTAGAATGTGGAGGAAGATTTCGACTGGCGAGCAGGGCGAGCGGTGGCTTAGTGGTCAGAGCGTCTGGTGTACCGAACCAGAAGGCGCAGGTTCGAACCCTGCCCGCCCGCCGATTTTTTCCTTCATTAAAAATAACTTGATCAGTAGTTTCTATAGAATAACAACTTTATGGAAGAAGAATTAATACTAATCGCACTGCTTTTGGCTTAATATAAAAAAAAAGAAAATCCAGCAGCTTGCAGTATCATGTGTAGAGTTACGCGCGTTATGAAATCACAAACTTAAATATTCAAATCCGGAATTCAGAACGCTCATCAGTATCATTCTATGAGTGCGTTTACGGAGAAGCGATTTTACACGCATTTGCTGAAACGGTGCGTTTTTTTTAAACTAATTTAAACGTTATTTTTAATGAAGGAAGAAATAACTTGTAATTTTAGCATGGAAAATGCTTAAAAAAATATAAAAAGATAACTTATTTAAACGGTAAAACTTCGCTAAAAGACAATAGTTAAAACAAATATAATATCTGCCTGAATTCCCTTAAAATAACGACACCTACTTTGAAATTAAACTCCTAGTAATAATTAAACTTCTGTTCAAAATCGTTAAAATAAACTCTAAAATCAAACAGCTGTATCAAGTATATCACTGACGTATTTGCACAGGATATTGAAACAGGAAGGGACTAACAACGCCTACGTCACATCCAACGGAAGTGCTCCAGATACGGCTTGCGATGTATTGAGCAAAGGCGCCAGCGCTGATATTCAAATATAGAATATGTATGAAGAAATGTAGATAGTATTTTCGAATAGTTACGTAAGTTCCGGTTTGTGAAGTTAATGGGTTCGAATCTGATGTTTAAGTACTTAAGAACGTTTATGACAATCGTTAGTGGTATTCAGATGCCTAAAAAGCCTGACAAGAACCAGTCTATCCTTCGAATATCGGTATTGCCCAGAATCGACGACGTCTGTGGTCTAGTGGTTCGAGTACCGGACTGCTGATCACTAGGTCATGGGTTCGATTCCCACAAGACACAAATATTTATGTGATGATGAATATAAGTATTTGTGTTTGTCTGGGTGTTTCCTATGAATAATAAGTATGTATTTACAAAAAAAAGTATATAAGTATTATATCCATTGTCTAGTACCCATAGTACAAGCTCTGCTTAGTTTGGGACTAGATGGTGCTGTGTAAAAATGTCCCCAAAATATTTATTATTAAATTGCGTGGCGAAGATCTGATCTGATGGTAGTTGCTTAGATATTAGCAAATACTTCAATATTCTGGGGACAGTTTACACAGCACCATCTGGTCCTAAACTAAGCATAGCTTGTACTATGGGTACTAGACAAAGGATATAATACTTATATACTTTTTTCTGAGAAAAAAACATACTTAGAATAAACAGACAAACACAAACACTTATTATGTTCATCACATAAATATTTGTGTCCCGTGGTACGACGACCTCGTGATCAGCAGTCTGGTACTGGAACCATTAGACTACCAGAAGTCGTCGATTGCCATTGCTCTTAATGCACCCGTAACGCGTATCACGAAAATAATAAGAATAAAATCTGTGTGTTCGTTAGTTTAATGTGTGTAGTTAATGTATGTCATTCTCTAGATTGTACGCTGATGCCACCTGAATTCTTTACTGCCCCAAATGGAGAACCTTCCGCCTGGACAGACACTGCCATGGCCGACTTGGAAAAGCCTTAACAGGCTCCGAACCCAGGTCAGCCGTAGTAAAGACAACCTCTACAAATGGGGGTTCATAAACGCTTCTGCTCTTCAGTGTGCATGCGGCGTCTCTCCGCAGACAATGGCCCATCTCCCATCATGCCCCACATGTGCGTCGATAAACGCAGTCGGAGTTGCTGAGTTTTGGGCCGGACAAGTTTGAGCCCAAATCATCTAGGATAGATGATATGGGCTCACACAGGGACACCGACGCACATCCGAATACCGTGAGTTCAGTACATGATTCTGAACCCCCTGCGTTGAAATTTACCGTAATTTAACGTAACTGCTGTGACTTGTGAGAGCAAAATAAATATGTTTCTTTCTTTCTTTTTTCATCAATTTTTCAATATTTTCTGCAGTTTTTTTTCAACTTGAACGTGTAAAATACATTATTTCTATCTACCCCAATTAGATTTATAATTAAGAAATCATTATTTCATTTATTTCGGATCGCGCACGGGATAACATTTACCGCGGAGCGTTATAATCGCGTTTTTAGCAATACACTGCGCGCTAAAAAATGTCAAAATCTATAATAACCGATCATTTTCTACATTTTTATTTTATTTATTTTTTATTTATTTATTTAAATAGGTACACCAACAGCATATATATTTTTAAATCAATAAAAAAGGTACATAGAAAAGGTCTGATACATATGCCAATTACAGGTATACACAACATTTACCACTGAAGCACACGATAAAATTGTTACAATATTACAAATTTTACATTTTCATATTTGTAAATATAAAACAAGTCAATAATAAAATTATAAAGTTGCAAATTATTTGAATATTTAATTCTAGAAAGATGAAGTGGTTTTCGATAAGATTTTTCGTTTCTACATAAAGGACCTAGGTCATTTTATTTTTGACCTTGAATGAAACCTTGTCACGATGTTTGCGCGTCGATGTCCCATCCACCTTGTATTTCTATTTGCCATCGACACGAAAAGACTAGATCTACGTCTATCAAGCATACGTCATTTGTGTAAGCGTTTGGCGACTTAATCCGTGTCCCAACGTAAATGCATTGCTCTCAATGCATCCATAACGCCTGTCTCCCTGCACCACCCCTAATTTAAACCATCCTGTGTACAGTCTACAATGCTAATTACATTACGTATCATGCAAATTTCGCTCTTAATGTCTACGCAATAAACTCCAATACACCATTACAATGTCCGTGCAGTTACGGCGTTTCTGTTGTGTTTTGATGCTATTATTACGCAGTAACTTGTCTCGAAGGCTATGATTATAAAATAAGGCTTGTTATACAAGATTAGCTCGTGTTAAGCTTAAAATATGACTGTAAGTCTAATGAGGGGATATAAATGATGGTTTGGCTATTTTCGCGGGCAGTAGAAACTTTTAAAACGTTGAAAGTAGCGGGTCAAGATTGAACAAACAGTTAACAGGGTTGGCAACGCGCAAGTGATACCTCTGGTGTAGCAAGCGTCGATAGGCTACGATAACCGCTTACACATCAAGCTTGTTTGCCGTATAAAAAAAAGTCAATATTATCTCCAAACCAAACTCCCAATTGTTGCTGAGAGTTCCATAGAAAATCCTCAACTTTGCTAGATCTGGGAATAGAACCAAGAGCCCATGCCCAGCTGCCACGCTTACGAACAATAGACTAATGAGATATAAGTTTTAACCTCAAGCGTAGCAGTTGGGCTTAAAGATTTTGTTCTAGATTTTAAACCCTTACTAAATTCCCTAGCTTGAGTTCCACTATCTCAAAATTGATATAATTTTAACCACATAAACTATACATTTAAGTATAATTACAGCGCTAAATTATACCACAAAAAGCATAAACGGTAGAAATAATTAAACAATTTACTTGGCGTGGCGCCAAACGTTTTAACCCAAATGTAGCAAAATGTTCGCGTTGCATTTAAAACATTCTTGCATATAAAAAGAAAAAAAGAAGTAAACAATGATAATCATCAGTTGGTTAGTTCTTTGAAAATAAACCTTTCGAGGAATACAGGTATAATGGTATGTTAGGTTTTGTGAAATAGTAAGTAGCGTTCGGTAGCTTCTGTACAACCTTCTTGGGAAAAGGAGTGTATGCATTTTTTTTATCTAGCCTGTATTGTCCCAATCTTGAGCAAAGGCCTCCCCCGATTCTACTCTCTTTGTTGGGCCATTTGTGGTCTATTCTCGGAGCAGACACACAGGTGACACAGGGCCTGTAGACAAGTTTCATTTTGAAATTCGAATCGACATAATAATAGAAACAAAATGTATGGAAAAGACACTAGTGACAGCTCGATTTGTCGAAAGCTTGTGTCATTTCCATACATTTTGTCGATTCGAATGTCAATTTGCAACTGGTCTAGCCCCCCAGAACGACTACCGCGTTTCCGGGTCATAATTATCAATCCATATACTGACCCACTGCTGGATATGGGTCTCCTCTCAGTATGAAAGGGATTAGGCTATAAGTAGTCCACCACGCTAGCTTAATGCGGGTTGGCAGACTTCACATGCCGTCGAGAAAATCTCTCAGGCATGCTGGTTTCCTCACGATGTTTTCCTTCACCTTTAAAGAGAGTGATAATGCCGGTTTTCGTTTTTTAGTTAACTGTCTAAAAATTCTTTAATAAATAAATAAATATACATACTTATCTTGGGACATTTTTACACAGCACCACCTAGTCCCAAACTAAGCAAAGCTTGTATTATGGGTACTAGACAATGGATATAATACTTATATACCTTTTTTTTGTAAATATATATATACTTATAATATATAAGAAACAACCAGACAAACACAAACACCTAAGTTCATCACATAAATGTTTGTGTCTTGTGGGAATCGAACCCACGACCTCGTGATCAGCAGTCCGGTACTCGAACCACTAGACCACAGACGTCGTCAAAAATTAATACGTCATTATTACATATACACGTCGTTACATTAACATACAAAACAAACTCAATAATGTAACTATTAAATAATAATTTTCACACATTGGAGTAATTAATTCGGTAGGTACCTAGTCATCAATTCGGATTACTTGCCTCTACTGTGACATCAAAGCCTACATACCGGTACTCAAAGACTGCCTATAAATTAATTTAGAATTAGCAACATTAATTCATGTAGGTACATAAGTGTATAAGAACACCTTTGTGGTTTCTAGGTACTTCGGTAGGTATAATTAGCACTTAATCGGATTAACAATAGTAAATCTATTAGCAATTTGTATAATTTCTGATACCACATCTATTTATTAGGAACTAGCCTTTTTAACTTCCCTGAGGTGTTCGCACTATCAAATTTATTAAAATAAATATAATTTCTAAAATAACAGTAGCCTAAGTTACTCCTTATAATATTAGCTATCTGCGAGTGAAAGTCCCGTCAAAATCGGTCCAGCTATTCTAGACATTATCCGGAACAAACCGACACTTTTTTTAGGTATTTGTATCGATTATATTGAACCAAACATTATATTTTCACATCACCTGCATGTTAGTAAGTCTAACCCGTCTCCACCCGGGCAAAATTAAAATAATATAGGGAACAATTCATTTACGACGCAATTACTTACAAAGTTAAGGTATAATTTAGGTTACACTTCCAACGAAACAAAACCAAAGCCTATAAAGACAACAAAATTTTTACCGCAACACGACAATAGCTAATGAAAATAAAAAGTTTTAATGCTGTATCTATAAATTAACTTGGTTGTCTGATACTGTGAATTAGTACAAACTGCTTCTTTAGTCAACTGATCGTTAGCACGACTGCTAGAGATCCTGGGTTTCATTCTCATGTGAAGCAGTGACTTTTAAGTTTGTCTATGAAATTCCCAGTAACAGCCCGGACTTTGGATTTGTGCTCGGTCAATGGCAATAGGCTCGCCCCTCTTACATGAGAGCTAAACTGTGTCTGTCGACACTGGTTGGCTCTTACTGCTATGGCTATCTATTCAATTCTAATACTTACCTATTCTTTCATCTCTGCGTCTACACATCAAGCTGCATCATCCTCATTACTATTCACAACAATTGTTACTGTTACCACACATATTTTTAAAAAGAGTATCTATGGAGTTTCTTGCCTGCTCTTCTGCATAAGATCCACTTATTCTGGAACCGTGCAACTAGTTTAAAGTTTCAAAAGTACCTATTTGGTCTAATTTAAATAAAAATATTTGAATTTAAATTGAAACGTACTGGTGAACGGTGGGGGTATATCAGTACAACTCTGCCTCACCCTTCCTGTAATACAGGCGTGATGGTATGTTGTGTTGATATATTACTAGACTCAACATTGAGTCAGCGGCTGATTTGTAGTAAAATAACCGAGATTACCAAATTATTTCAGTTACCTACAGTCGGCCGCTCAGTCGATTATGATTTGCGACTCAGTCAACAACAAACAATGGGCGAGTCTGTGACCTTATAATCGATTAACAACCAATCAGTGACGTCATTCTGGTCTCCGTAATATAAAACTCCCCAACTGACAGGTGCCACGTGAGTTTTAGCAATTGCCAAGAGCGACTCGAAAACACTCGATTCCAAACTCTTGTGACCACGAGTTTTACGACTCGGGGGATATTCTTCATAATTTTATTGTTTATAAATAATTAATCGTTATCCAGCTTAAAATATAAAAAAAATATCTAATACAGGTTACAGTTATTTTACTGCCTCAATGATGGTCACAAGCGCAGGTCGAGTCTTAGGTCGAGCAAATTGTAGTTAATGTTTCTGAAAACAATCAACAAAGTAGCAGCTCGGAGTTTAGATTTGGGTTCGGTTAATAGTAATAGTTAAGGGTAAGCCTATTACCACTAACCGAACACAAATCTATTTATGTAGCTGTATATTTGTTTCTATATGTATTTGTTTATTACACTACGCATTTCCATATTTCAATTAAAACCGTCTGATATCGAGTTGCTTTTAATATTGTACGATAATAATCTGTTTTGTTCATATGGCTTTAAGATAATTAGATTCAGGTAACTTATGTAGGGACTTAACTACCTAAAACAACAAGAGCTGACTAGTACATAGTATAATTATACCAGAATTTCTATGGAATCGAAACCTGATAGAAATTGAAACCTAAAAGCTTTAAAGTTATTGAACATGATTCATATTATAGTAACGATTTAGTCTCAGTGTAAAACGTATCAATTGGAATTCTGCTACCTCGTAAGGCATTAAGCGCGTCTACTACTTTCGAGGTCCTCGGTTTGATTCCCTGGTTGAGCAAAGTGTTATCTTTCTCTGAGATTATCTGTAGCTGTAGGTTTGGATTTGTGTCTGTTATTTTAGCCTCTAATTCATGGGACTTAATATACTCTCTTAGGCATGGCGGATATCAATGTGTTAAGAATAGTCACCCATTCATAGAGTGACCGCAGCAAGCGGCAAGCTTAACCTGGCAAATCGATTGGGCAACTTAATGAATATTTATCTCCGAGGTCATTTAAACTAAATAATAAATTCAAATTGCCAGAATTTGCACTCTGAATATAAGTACAAAGACTAAACATAACTAGTAGTTGTAATATTTACGGGAATTAAGGGTCCAGCTTCCAATAATAAGAGTACGTATTCTTTCTGATCTGGTTTATTCGGAGACAAAGAACGCACTAGTCGAGTACATACGGCTGTTGTAACAGAAACAAAGTTACCCACATATTTTGATTATTTCTGCTTCGTTTATATACAAGCACCTACATTACACCTCCCCACTTAAATATAGATATACAGAATGAAGGATAAAGAAAACAATCCAAATATTACTTAATATCTAAGTGCTTATTAACTAATCTTAAAACGATCTACGGGCCTGCGAGTACGGACGGGGCGATTCACTGCGGGTGACAGCGGATGAGTGGAAGTAGTCGGTTCATCCTGAATTATCTTACTCGTATCAGTTTTAATATCAGATGGCATAGCCTCCGTTTCACCTACTGGTGCACGGACCACATCCTCGCCCCCACCTGTTACGTCTGTATTGTCTGATTCCTCCCTTATTTCAGGACAGGCCACATCAGATAAACGCGGTCGACGTTTGACTTGATCTATGTGTCTTCTTACCAATCGACCGTCACCCTTATCTACCAAATACTCTCTAGAACTTGCCTGTGCAGATATTATACCTTTTTCCCACTTATCCCCATTACCAAAACCTCTTGCCCAGACAGACTCACCGTGCCTAAATTCTCTACTAATTCCGCCTGCGTTGTCAGTCTGTTTTAATTGAGCGTCATTAACCCTATCTTCTAGCGCCCTTTCCCCCCGCAACAAATCCAATCGAGTTCGCAGAGCACGGCGCTGCAATAACATGGCTGGACTTTCTCCTGTTGTCATTTGGGGGGTATTCCTGTAATTTAGCAAAAACGTTTGCAACGCCGTATCAATATCTACCCTATCCCTAAAAGCCTTTTTAATAACCTTTTTACACAATTTCACCGCATTTTCGGCTGCGCCATTTGAAGAAGGATGGTAAGCAGGAGAAAACTTTTGCCTTATGCCGTTATTTTTTAAAAAATGACAAAATTCTGTGCTTGTAAAAGGGGGACCTTGGTCCGACACAAATTCGACAGGTAAGCCAAATCTTGCAAAAATAGATCTCAAAATCCTTGTGACTTGTGTAGCATTAGTACTCGACATCTCACTAATTTCTAACCACTTAGAACTAGAATCAATTACAATTAAAAACGTTTTCCCCTTATAAGGACCTAAAAAGTCTGCATGCACCCTTGTCCATGGACGCGTCGTGTAGGGCCAGGCGTGTGGAGGCGCGCGCGGTGGCGCTGCGCTCTCCAGCGCACACGTCTCACAACGCCTACATACATCTTCCACGTCCGCGTCTATGTTGGGCCACCACACATAGCTACGCGCTATTGATTTGGTTTTTACCATACCCATGTGACTACTGTGTAATTGCTTTAGCACTATACTCCTCAATACAGCCGGTATCACCATTCTGTACCCCCACATCACGCAGCCACCATCAATATATAACTCATTACGCCTACCAAAATAGGATTTTAAGTTTTCGTCAGGGCATTTATCTGGCCAACCTGATTTTAAATAAAATAAAATTCTACTTAGATCGGTATCTTTCTCTGTTGCTAGCTTTACATCTTTATTAAGCACCGGAAAAAAATCTTCAACAAAATTTATATATGTTATCTCATTCAAGTCTTTACTCTTACCCGTACAACATGGTAGCCTCGACAGAGCATCTGCACAATTATTTTTGGAGGATACATAGTTAATTTCATAATCATAACCAGATAATAAAACTGCCCAACGTTGCAAACGAGACGCTGCCATAATCGGAATACCCGCCTTATCCCCGAATATGTACGTAAGTGGCTTATGATCCGTTCTTAAAATAAACCTTCTACCATACAGGTACTGATGATACTTTTTAATTCCAAAAATAATGGCAAGTGCTTCCCTATCTATTTGTGAGTATGCACGCTCGGCCACGGACAGTGAACGTGATGCATAAGCTATGGGGCGCTCACCATCGGGCGTGACGTGCGAGATGACTGCCCCGACCCCTACACTGCTTGCATCCGCTGTCAGTAACAGCGGTAGCTCTGACGAGTAATGCACCAACACCGCGCTAGAACCTAGCCATTTCTTAACGTTGTCAAATGCTTCCTGACAAGCATTATCCCACACGTATTTCACGCCAGTTCTTAATAAATTATATAACGGTGCGAGTATAGTACTAATATTTTTAACAAACTTTGCGTAATACATCGTCATACCAATGAAAGCCCTTAATTCGGATACATTCATCGGCGCGGGTGTATCTGTTATCGCTTTAATTTTGTCAGGACATGTTTGCACACCTTCCTTGCTAATAACATAACCTAAGTATTTAATGCACTTCGCAAAAAATGAACATTTTTCCTTTTTGACTTTTAGGCCGTGTTTTTGTAAGCGATCAAAAACCTTACGTAAATTTTCTAAGTGTTGTTTATCTGTACGTCCTGTAATAATAATATCGTCAAGAAATACTCCCACATGTGGCAAATCTGAAAAAAGTTGTTCGAGACGCTTTTGAAAAATGCCAGGACTAGACGCTAATCCATACACTAACCTATTGTACCTAAATAAACCTTTATGTGTGTTAATCACTGCATATTTTTTTGAATTATCCAATGGAAATTGTGCATAGGCTTGTGATAAATCAATTTTACTAAATCGCTCCCCCCCATGTAAACGACTCAACAGATCTTCTACTTTTGGTAATGGGTAACGGTCGATTTCTAAAACCTGATTCAATGTTATTTTAAAATCCGCGCATATTCTGATGGTACCATCCTTTTTTACGACGGGCACTATGGGTGTGGCCCAATCCGAACGATCGACTGGGGTGAGGACGCCGTCCGATACCAGCTGATGCAGCGCGCGCTCCACCGGCTCGCGCAGTGCGTACGCCAGCGGCCGCGCGCGCATGAACACCGGCCGCGCTTCAGGCCGCACGTGGATGCTGACCGGGTCCCCCGTGAATCGCCCCAGCCCGTCCTCGAACACCTCACAATAGCTGGAAAGAAAATCATCAATATTAAATTTTTCCTCTAACATATTTTTATTTACTCTGTAAGAATTATTATTATATTCAATTTATGGTAACTTAATTTTTAATTCAGCCATCCATTGCCTACCCATTAAACAAGATTTTCCATTTTTGAAAATGAATAATTCTAAATATTCTTCGTTATCTTTATATTTCACAAGGGGTTTTACCATTCCCAATGGTTGTACTCTTTCCCCAGTGTAGTAATAAAGTGATAAATTACAATTTTGTATCTGCATGTGAGGAAATAATTTTCGAAACAAAACATGGCTCATACAAGAAACAGCGCTGCCTGTATCATATTCCATTTTAACATCTACACCGTTGACATTAACCGTAATATATTTTGGTTCACATTGCCCTATCAATAATCTATTTAAATAAAATGGTACCTCATCGCTGTCCTCACTCATAGTGTCTGAACTGCTACCGCAGTTTGATGTCCCGACATTATGCTGCTGCAGCAGGTACGGACACATGCGGCGCAAATGCCCCTGCCGGTTACAAACTCTGCACCCATATCTTTTAAACTTGCACACTGCCACGTTATGCGCACCCCCACAAGCCTGACATTGCTGAGGTTGCGCTCGCTCAGCGGGAGCCGATGCTGTCCACGGCCCGCGCGCTCGCCCGCCGACCTTATTGTTCACGTGCTCCGCCTTTTCCCCAGTCTCGCTGTAAGCGGACTTCGGCGCTGCACGTCTCACCGCAGGCATCTTGCTGTTGCTGTCGTCATTCCGGCGTCGCGGTCCCGTCATCGCGTGACATTCCGTGACCTTTGAACTGGCCGCTGTCCCCGCATGGTTTTCTACCGCCGCGGCGTCCCTCTCCGCTGCTTCTAAGCTAACAGCCAACACATACGCTTTCTTGTAATCTAATTTGTCCTCCGCGAATAAACGTTGACGTATAATATCACTATTTATTCCGCACACAAACTGATCACGAATACTCTCCTCCAACCAAGACCCGAATTCACAAGTTTTAGATAGTTTCTTTAAAGCGGTTACATACTCGGCAATACTTTCCTCTTTTTGTTGCTTCCTTTGACGAAATTTATATCTCTCGGCTAATATACTCGGTTTTGGCTGTAAATGTTTCTGCATAATGGTCGTTAGTTGTTCAAACGTCTTGGTACTCGGTTTGTCGGGCGTACACAAATTTACCAACAACTCATAACTTTCGGATCCCATTACGGTGATTAAAGTGGACACTCGTAATTCATTCTTCACTCCGTTAGCCAAAAAATATTGTTCAAGACGCTCGACGTATAAATTCCAGTCGTCGCCGGCAACTTTAAATTCACCAATCTTTCCAATCGTCATTTTTTCTTTTGACATGAAGCACTAGCACACAAGGTTCTTTATTTTATCTCGTCGCCACTGTAATATTTACGGGAATTAAGGGTCCAGCTTCCAATAATAAGAGTACGTATTCTTTCTGATCTGGTTTATTCGGAGACAAAGAACGCACTAGTCGAGTACATACGGCTGTTGTAACAGAAACAAAGTTACCCACATATTTTGATTATTTCTGCTTCGTTTATATACAAGCACCTACATTACAGTAGTAATATTGAAAAGAAAAAATATATTGGTAATGACCTTATATATTCTTCTACATAAAGTACATAAAAAACATATGTGGTGCTTCTACGGTACAATATGGTCAGTGCGTCTAAAAGATCGGAACTTTATTTACGAACGTACGGGCGTAGTCCATTTTGTTACAAGTAGGGTGCCCATGTTTTTAGAATAAGTTGAGAGAATGTTAGCGACAAAATAAAATTATTTTTGGGTTATTTCTATTCGAAAACAAAACGAAGCACTCAGGCATAGTATTAGTTGCACGGAGAAAAAGCCAGATTAAATGCAAATTACTTATTAATGCAAAAACACAAATAACATATTAAAAATACATAATAATTTAATGATAAGTTTTTAAAGTTATTCTTACCGTGGAAACCCGTGCTGCAGTTGCAGCGTGATAGAGCGTAAATTTTTACACATTTTTACTACTATAGGATTATAAGGTGATAAAAATCGAAAAAGATGGATAAAAAATGTTTTATCTCAATTGTATTGCAATAAAATAGTTATTTGTTATACAAGAGTGCAAAGTTGCTTTTTATCCGCGTGCTCAATTTTGATGACCGAGCAAGCGAAGGATTCTAAAATTGAATCACGAGCGGAGCGAGTGATTCAAAAATTAGAATCCTGAGCGTTAGCGAGGGAATTAAAAGAGCACAAGGTGAAAAATCTTTGCACTCGAGTGCAACACGTAACTTTTCATCCCACCTCAGCGAGGAAATGACTAAAAAAAACATTTATAACCACAAGATACTTTTTGTTTCAGTTTAGGTATTAACTACTATATGATAGGTAAGTTTTACAGAATATTCTTTAAATTATAACAATACTAGGTATAATAATTAAGAGAAATTGAAAGTAACGTTGCTACAATTATTTGAGTGTAATATTTTTGTTAGGTACTGTAATGTTGGTGTTAATGACTTAAAAAGTACACCAAGAAGGTTCCAATAGGCTTGTTGAAAAAATATCGATAAATCGATATAATTTTTTTTAATGTATCGATATTTTTTAAAGCGATATTTAATATTTCGATTTATACCGATGCATCGATATAAAATTCAAAGTATCGAAAAGGTATAAAAAACTATATTTTTTACAGACCAATAAACATTTATAAGTTTTAAGATCCCAAAAAGGAATACTTTTTTTATACTAACATCTTTTTAACAAATTATATTTAATGTAGTTTTTGTTTTAAGTCGACTTGATTTGCTGTTTTATAAGTTGGTTTTTAAGATATATGGCCCATATATCGATATTTTAAAATAAACATATCAGTATCGATACTGATATTTTCAAAAATATCGATACGATATATATCCATACTTTATTGCGTTTTTGTTAAAAACTCGACACTCGGAACCTAGGGAAGGTTCCAAGTCTGAGTTTTTAACAAATTAAAAAAAAGTTGTATGACAAATTCGGCGCCATGGGGGTAAAAGCATGATGTTCTAAATTCAATTTACTTTGTCTCTCTAGAGGATAAAAACGACTTTTGCACTCAGATATCGAAGAGTAAAAATACTCTTTCCGAGATGGGGGGATGAAAATACATTTATTCGATTGAACTCGGCCAGTTAAACCAGCGGCACACTTTACTGCCCAAGCATTTAATGGTCAAAATCGTATCGATATAGAATCGACTATATTGGAAAAATGTATTGTAAAAGTCAATCGGCTATAATGTTTGATTCTGTACTGATAGTAAATTTTGAAACCGATCACGTAATGTATAAAACTCACACGAACTGGTCTATAAAATGTTTAAAATTGGTCGTTGAATAATTTTATTTTACACTTACGGGTAACTTAAAGTAAATGTACGTACATTAAAAAAATATTGCATCATGTGTATTACAACAGTAGGGTGTATCTTACGAGTATCTAGTGACGTTTATTTTATCAGCCAGTTAAAATACATGGCGTTCACAAAACTACACATTTTAGGATCCTTTATGACCCACTGTTTTTTGATACGTGGTAAATAATTAGATTCGAATCGAATCTGTGTGTCACAAACTACTCTTCCAGTCCAACCACATAAAAAGACCAACGTTTTATTACAAAGCAATATTTGACAAAAAAATTGCAACGCACCTACCAGCTTGTTTATAGTAGATTTATTGTGATCCCGACTTTTCAATTCCCGAGTCATGTTCGAAGTTGGCCGATCAAGCATGCCGCTCTTTAACAAAGGCAACAATATCGGTATAAGTAAAAAGTTAAAAAAAATTACAAAGCTTTGAATGGCTTTGATAACTTCAAAGTGCTTTGAACTCCGCCTTTATAACGGGATATGTCCGGGGACGCGCCGGATGCATGGAGTGCCTACGATAAGGGGAAATTGTTCACTATTTTTATGCTTTAGTTTTTTGAGCCTTGTAGCTAGCTCGCTAGTGGACGTTTTTAGTTTTTGTAAATCATTCAGCTATGGCTCTTTTCTAGTACACGTCAAATAAACGTCACTTGACAATTTTGTGGGGCTTCGTCGTGAATATAATTATATAAAAAATCTTTTGATGGATATATAGAATATTAGTTTAGAATAATGTATTCTCCGGAAGATTACATACAGGTTCAAAAGATGTTTGAGTTTAACACTGCGTATCAAAAACTGCCTCATTGGCCTTAGTGGTCGTAACTTCCCTAGAGGTCTTAGGTCCGATTCTCAAGACATGAAAATTATTATTGTGTTGATCTATAAAATTCTCAGTAGCAGTTAAAAGTCTGGATTTGTAGCCAATTAATGGCAATAGACTAGGGTTGCTATAAGTATGAGGACATCGATCGGGACACTTACAAAAAAAATTTGAATGTGGAGGTCAAAAAGGAAACTTCTTCAGAAACTTTTTTAATATCTGCTGTCCCCACAGCTATGAATACACAATAATACACGGGCATGCATGTACGAACTATAGATCGTACAGACTATCCATGGTTCGTACATGCACGCCTGTTGTAACTAGTCCTGCTCCCAAGTAAATAACTATGGTTTTCAAGCTGGGACAATTTGTCCCGGTTCATAAGACTGTGACACCGGGACACCATGCTTCAAACCGGGACATGTCCCGGCGTACGTATGGCAACCCTACAATAGACTCACCCTAGATTACATGGGACCTTAAATATATCGGTGAACTGGGGGCGAAGACCAGTATACTCTGCCTAACCCTTCGAAGAATACAGGAGTATGTTATGGTAGCATTTTAATAAAACCTGCTTTTGATTTAGCTGTACAAGCAAATGTAACGTTTACACAGTCTCAATAACGCCGCTAACGGTCATGTTTTAAAATGTAAATTTGCAAACAAAATGTTGTTAATATGCCGCTTAATATCCGCAACGGAGCATCGAGATCTTTTGAGATTCAGTTTTTTTTTTCTGAAAAGCGTATCTTTTATTTACCTTCGAATAATTTTCTTTTTATCCGACTGCCAAAGGACCCTCTCAACCTCCTTTGGCCGTTCGGTATGTGTTTGACGCGTATGTATGTATGTCCGTTCCTATGTCCACTCGTAACTACTCAACGGCTCAACCGATTTAGATAAATGACACCACATTAGATTCGTCTTGATGGCACCAGTGTCACTGGGTACATGAAATTAAAAAAAATACAATATGGCGGATTTTATACGCCTTAATGTGCGAACTGATTTTGGTAATGATCTTTAGTTGTATCAATTTTCATTTTAAATTATCATTTAGGATCTATCTAGTGACTCTATGATGATTTATAAACTAAAAAGTAGGAAATACAATCAATTATTAAATGAAACAAAAAACCCGACTGCGTAAAAAGTAGTAACTAAAAATCTAAAAACAAGTTCTGTGATGTTGGAAAATGTATTGCAGGCGGGACAAGCTGTTCGTTCAATCTAAATTATTATAAAAGGTATTTACGTTCATTTTCACGCTTTAAACCGGGTTGGGGTTAATTTAAATAAAAAGGGTTCGGGCTTAGCAGGGCAGGTGATTTTTTTTAAAGTGTATCGTATGTATGCAAATTATGGTTGATATTACTAATGATACTTACTCTTAATGTTAATAATATTGGTTCGAATAATAAAAAATCTCTCTCGTTGATTCAATAGTTCGTTACCGTCCGGGCCGAGGACTTGATTCCCAGGTCGAACAAAGTGATATTGTAGTTTAGATTTGTTCTGGCTCGACCACTAGGTATTTAATGGGACCCAAACGGTCTGATGAACTGTTGGGTGTACATTGGTACACACCTCTGCCTTCGGGGAAGACGGCATGAGCGGCTGCGTGATGGTATGTCAGGTTAAAAATCAGCTCTGAAAATAATAGAAGGATAGTGTAAAAATACTTAAATATATTGGTTTGTCCTCTATGCAGTTCCTTGTATTCATTTAGTTAGAATTTGGTTCGTTGTGTGCTCAAAGAAATTAAAAAAAAAATGGAAAAGTCAAGTCTAGGTTGTTACTACATAGTTCAGTAGTCAACTATAATGACGTCATTATTGCACGGGTTTCGACAGTAAATGTACGTAAAATAAAATCAACCGCAAATGTGGTTTTATGCTCACAAATGTATCCATCAAATCGAATGAAAATCCAAATCCGTGGAACCTACCTAATTAAAATAATTTCCTATTTAGTGATTTCACAAATAGTTACTCGTAACGTGCGATTTAACATATATATTGCGTGTAAACGAATATAAATCTTTACTTCCTTACTAATATTACTAATGCGATAGTAACTCTGTCTGTCTGTCACGCCAAAACGACTGAACCAATTTAAATGAAATTTAGTACACAGATAGCCTCAGAAAGGACACAGGCTACTTTTGAATACGAAAAAATGGCTGTAAGGGGTTGAAATAGGGGATGAAAGTTATAAGGAATACGCAGACCACGCGAGCGAAGCCGCTGGCGGAAAGCTAGTTTTAAAATAAAATAAATATTTTGTCGACCCTAAATTCAGAAATACGCTCAGAATTTCCATGTCTATATTACAAGGGTTGCTAAAAAAATATTGACAGTTAACCCGACTACGTGTCGCGAGGGGTGAAGTGGGGAAGGGGGGACAAAATTATGCTAAACGAGTCGATCCCTTCCATGTTATATGGAAATAACAATTTCGCAGCACATAAATTTGGTAATTTGGGCTGATATCTGTCATATAATATATAAATATCTTCTTCGTCGATCTGGTGTTTTCATAAAGAGAAGTTACATAAGCTAGACATATCTGAAGAAAAGATCTATTTGCCTAACACTGTAGATACAGTTTTATTAGGTAGGCAATAGCATAGTGGTCGTCTGTCCACTATTCTATTGGACATCAAAATCAAAATTGGTTCATCCGTTCGGGAGCTACGATGCCACAGACAGACACGTCAAACTTATAACAACCCCTCTTTTTAACCCCCGACGCAAAAACGACGGGGTGTTATAAGTTTGATGTGTCTGTGTGTGTGTGTGTGTGTTTATGTGTGTGTGTCTGTCTGCTGTGGCATCGTAGCTCCCGAACGGATGAACCGATTTTGATTTTGTTTTTTTTATTTGAAAGGTGAATTAGTCGGGAGTGTTCTTAGCTATGTAGCTATGTTTGGCTCAATATGGGTATCAAATGAAAGGTCCTAACTAGGAGAATACGATACACTATGATAAATTTCAAATCCAAGATTAGATTAGATTAGATTTTCAAATCCAATTTATTTTTGTGGTGGTGGCCCCACCACAAAATTTTGAAATAAAAAACTTCCTAAAAAGTATGCTCAAGAATAAACGAAAAACAGCACTATATTGGTATACAAGCCTAAGTAATCATTCGATTATTCGATATTCGCTCCCCACTTTATGTAGTAGGCACGTCGCTAATAATTACGTGCGCACATACGTTCGTATCTTGTGATTCGTATTCAACAAGCATTTCCCTTACACGTTTTCAGGGGCTCATTGTTATCTTGTAACGCGTCGGAACTGTGTCGATGCAAATTGGAATCGATATCGATTTAATCTTTTAGGGTAATATGTGAAGCGTAGGGATGAGAATAAGTTAATGTATGTGACGTAATATAACATCATCACGCCTGTATTCTTAAAGGATTGGGCAGAGGAGGTCCAACACAAAATTCATTGGGATATTTTTAGATCTTGTGTAGTTGGGGACGAAGTTATTGGTAACTATATAGTTTATTGTGGAAGGTGATAAGGCCGCCCATTGTATGTTTTTGAATAGAATTTGTGTCATGTCTTTTGTCAGTCATTTTTTTTTGGGGTACTTACAAAAAATATTAAAAAAACATCTAAACTGTTGCTGATCATTTCATAGAACCCATCAACCCCAACTCACGCTCAACAGTTGCATTTATAACTACTAGACCAGTGAGGCAGTTAATAATAATTTTACTGTTTGGTGCCCGAAATAATGTTTAGTTGCTAGGGTTGTCGAAACCCAAACAGCGCCTCCTAATAAACAATAACAATTTTAACACCTAAAATATATTCAAGCGGACACTGTTATTATTCATACAAAGCTTATCTTCTGCTAGCAGTGTCCTGAGGAAGTTGGTTTTGCATAAACATGAAGCCAGGTTCTCAGGGCAAGTGTTAACCCAGTTACATACGTGCTGTGTTGCGGTGGTAACGCAATAAAATGGCGGTGAGGACCCGTGATTTGTTGCGACTTAACGGGGGGAGATTAAGTTAACAACCCTAGTCTGTGCGCCAACCCTAGTTTGCGTCGGCGCTTATATTGTTGCTAGAAGTGATTGTATAGTTACCGAATAGCAACGCTTGAAATATTATTTTTGACCCCCGACACAAAAATGACAAGATGTTGTAAGTTTGACGTGTCCCTGTGAGTGTCTGTCTGTGGCATCGTAGATTCCAAACGGGAAAAACTGATTTTGATTTTATTTAATTTTTGTGATAGGTGTAGGTATTTAGTCGTGAGTGTTCTTAGCTATATTTGATGAAAATCGGTCCAAGATGGCCGCCGCCACAAAATAGTAGATTACATTATTTTCACAACACCTTCAATATGGGTATCAAATGATACTGCTACTCAACTTTTAAATCCAAGATGGCTGCCACCTTAATGGCAAAAGGCTCGCCTTCTCTACCATAGGTCCTTAAAAACATACCGGTAAACAGTGAATGTACATTATAGGCCACGCGAAACTAGTTGGCCGCGCATTAGGTAGGGACGGGGGTCAGGCGGCGGGTTACTGTGAATAAAAACAAGCGCCCCTGCCCCTGCCTCCCACCGCGCGAAGCCGACCGCGCCCCTCCGTCCCGCCGCTCACATAGGTACCTACCTAAGGCGCGGCCAACTAGTTCCGCGCAGACTATAGTACAACTCTCGTAATCCTTCCAGGATTTAACGTGTGCTATTTATTTTACATATCCTGCGATATATTATACTTCTGATTCATAATAACTTCATTGTGACAATGAGTTCGCGCTCTTTTAACTCCCGCGTAGTGTACCTTTCTGCATAGGTTCGGCGGAGTTTGTGTGTTGGGACTTGATGAGTTTTTGGAGTACCCGCAACTTTAACCATAATAAAATAATTATATCTACATATTATGTATTTTACTCTGATTGTCGGAGCTAAATAATTACTTAGTATTTAAAGTGTTTCTCAGTTAAGTGAAATGTAAATTTCTTTATTAGAAATAAAAAGTCTTTAACCAAATACATAGAGGGTTATCGACTGTCTTGTCTGTTTTCAATTTTCATCTAGTATTTGACAGGTGATGGATTTTCAATTTGTTATCGTCACATATTTGAATTGACAGGCATTCACATCATACTTATTAATATTCCCTTTTGGTTTTATCCTTAATTGGTTTGCGAGTAACTGCCATGTTTGTTTATCAAATGAAGGTTAACATTAAAAAGTTTGGCAGCTTTTATGACGGCATTTGCTTTTTGGGGTTTCGGACCTAAGGGTGGGTTAGGGTACCGAACCGAACGGGACCCTATTACTAAGCCTCCGCTGTTTGTCCGTCCGTCTGTCTCTCAGTGGGCTACATCTCAAGAACAGTAACAGGTAGAGAATTGAAATTTTCAGTGTTTCCATTTCTAGTGTCACTTTAACGATAAATACTTATTTTATTGATACTAAATAATAAAAAACCCGACTTTTAACGCAGTTTTAACGGTTTTTTTATCCATTAAATAATTGTTGTAAATTAAATAATAATGATTTATAAACTAAAAAGTACGAAATGTTATTTCGTACTTTTTAGTTTATAAATCATCATAGATTCACTCGATAGATCCTAAATGATCATTTGAAAAAAAAAAAGAATTATACATCTAAAGATGATTGTAAAATAAGCCCGCACATTGAAGCGCATTTAGAATTTCATATACCCAGCGACTCTCTTGCCATCAAGACAAATCAAATCAGGTATCATTTATCTAAATCAGTTCAGCCGTTAAGTAGTTAGCGGACATAGGAACGGACATACATACACGTCAAACACATAACCCTTTTTTGGCAGTCGAGTAAAAATGGTACGGAACCCTTTATGTGCGGGTTCGACTCGAACTTGATCGGTTTTTTTACAAATATCAGAGCGGGGTAAACCCATTTCTTCCCGTCATACTAATCAAACAGATTGACAGCCGGAACAGATGGCTATAAACGGTCACTCATATTTTATTCAGAGAGCGTTTCCCCCACTTTTTATCGGGCTTCAAACGTCGCTCGTGTATCCCCCCTTAAATATTGTATAAGGTGCTGGTGAGTCGCATGAACATTGCAATCAGACAGCATAAATTAGATTAATTTCCTTACTGATTTCTGACAGAGGACTGTCCGAGGAACCGAGGTTGGTGGGTTCCATAGCAAACACAAATAATTTTATGTGATGAACAAAAAGTGTTTGTGTTGGTCTGGGTGTTTATCATGTATTAGGTAATAGGAATAAGTATTGTGAACATTCGCAATATAGTAATTCGGAATAGTACATTTTCGAAGTTCCGTACATCGAGATTGTTAACATTCGCAATACAGTAATTCGGCATAACGTACTTTCTAACTCACGTAATTCGCACTTATGAACTTTATGAATACCGTACATCGACATTTTGATCTTCGAAGTTCAGAAATACAGTCACAAAATATGTAATAAGTATTATAAATATCCATTGTCCATCATATTACAAGCTCTTCTCAGTTTGGGACTAGATCGTGCTGTGTAAAATTAATAACAACAGAACATTAATAAATTAATTAATTGTCTAGAACTCATAGTTCAAGCTCTGCTTAATAAGATATTCAAAAGGAATTATTGTCTTTAATTTGACATCTAACGTCCGTAACATGTACGTATGGTTATATCCGTATCTTTAAATGGAACCCCCCCCCCCCCTTAACCCTAAACACCGTTGAATCCAAATCGATCTGTTGTTAGTCGAACTGGAAAATAAGTAAATAAATCATCTAGTTTATTGCCACCCTACATCACTTCCACACACTAAATATAATGTATGTAAATACAAATGTATTGAAACCGCGGCAAAACACGGTTATTATTTAAATTTTATAACTACCCACATGATGTAATCGGTCCTTATTTCATGGATTTATGGAGCTTTTAACATGCTATACAGCAATTATTCTGTTGGAGTATACCGGACTGGATTTACCTGAATATATTGTTAGTATTATGTTAGTAAAATTGTAGTAAAGTATTTCAGAGGGGCGCGTTTATCAGGCACGCGTTTTTCGCATTTATTAAAAAAATACTTTGACGCAATCTTCTATTACATATATACCATCTATCGTGCCTTTACTGTATGGAGGGTTAGGCTCTACTAATGTTCTTCGCCGGTATGTTTTGGTCCAATGTAATAGGGCGAGCCTATTGCCTTATCGGCCACAAATACGAACTCCTAGCAGCAATCGAGAATTTCATAGAAAAAACAAAATAACTTTTTGCTTGACCTGGGAATCGAAACCAGGATTTCGAGCGTATCAGTGTACCATCCTTGCATAAAGTTTAATAAATAAATAAATCAGTCGCGAAAATATTTTTCTTATACAAATACAAAACACCGAGGCAATAAACACAAAACAACTATTTACAAAAACCATTGTAAAAAGGTAAAATATACGTTACTAAAAGTAATTAATTTGCAACACTATTTTCTTACTCATATTCATTTCAGAACTTTGACGACTGCAGAGAGTAACTATACTTAAAAAAACATCTTTCAAGTTCTGCAAAAACACTCACTGTGCAAGCTTGAAACTTTTGTCATTCATCTGCAAAAGTTTCTATAAAATAAGAACACAGTGTGCAGTGCTAGGAACTTTTGATAAAACTAAAAATTCATAAGATTTTAATTTTTACTTTCGTAGGGAATATAGTACAGTGCGAGTACCATACTTGTGGCATTTGACAGAAGAAACAATGTTGTTACATGGAAGATAGGATTTCGTTACTGTGGGTCTGGTATGTTACCGCTAAGCAAAAGCAGTGAAATTACTTGAATTCATCATCATCATGCTTCATCTGTTAGTCAGTACTTCTAAGTCTCAAATATGACTTCTAGTTAGCGTACATTTTTAAAAACTGCCCACTTTTTTGTGCACAACTCAAAAAGTAGTTTTGGTACATAACGGCATTAAAGCTTGAGGACGGCAGAACGGTCAGAGGGCTAGACAAGTTGCATTTTAACATTCGAATCGACAATCAAAATGTATGGAAATGACACAAGCTTTCGACAAATCGGGCTGTCACTAATGTCATTTACATACATTTTGTTTGTCGATTCGAATGTCAAAATGCAACTTGTCTAGCCCCCCAGTTCCTATATCAAATCTGTCGATTGATTTGCTCATTAGAGATATGATTTTGACATAACGTCCGTCAAAATTCTATCTCTTGTAAGCAAATCTATCGCCAGATTTCATACAAGAACCGGTCGTAAGTCCCTTCTAGGGGAATGTGGATCGCTAATACATAAGCGCAGTGCTCATCTAGGGAAACACATTCTAAGTCCAGATGAAATAAAGGTACTCACCCCAAAGCAAATCCTGCAGTTTGTGTCAGCCGCAGGATTTAGCGGTGAACTCTAAATTTCATCAAGCGGCGATCAAAATAGACCCATCAGGGTCGATGTGGCAGGACAGCCGCGAATAAAATAATAGCACCAGGCAGCCCGCATACTTGTTGTACATCATAAAATAAGAAAATATTAAGCTCAAAGTCTCTTCTTATTAAGACGCGGACCCACGACCCGTTAACTGACGGGCCACACGGTTGGATCGCACTGGTGACGACAGGTCACCGCAGGACTTATCGGATACAACGGTTCCAACGGCCTGGCGGCCTAGCCTGTCAAATAGCAGGCCATGGGACCCCAGTTTTAGTCGCACTATGGGCGCGCGAGAGAGCTGAACTCTCTCCGGCCGTCATGCAAAACATGCTTCCTTTCTTTTTCGCTTTATTGACTCCATTTCGTACCTCCCTGCTCTCTACGATGGGCAGCAACTATCGTACATTTCATAATCAAAATGTTCGATACGAATACTATTTCCATTAGATGTAATCTACTTCTAATTTTAAGGTTAAAGTAATAAAGTAGAAATTCCAATAGTGGTATAGCGGCTATATGGCTATAAATTACTTAGTCTACATGTGGCCAATTTAAGGTCATTAGTTAAACTAGTTGAAAGTATACGGCACGTCGACAGTTTGTTACTAGTTAGTGTGTTAGTAGCAATTAGGGTAGTAGATTGAAAATTATGTTGTGACGTGTGTTGAATGATAGAATGTTTATTATTTTGACGCTTTTAGGGCTTGAAATGTAATGGTTGTACTACTTCGGTTAGTTTTGTTATCGATTGTGGTTAAGTGTATTACAAAATTCAGTTTATTTAACGGTCTTATTAGTCTAGTCGTATTGAGCGCGACTACTACGCTAGTTGGTCAATTCCCAAACAAAAATCCTGGGTTCAATTCCCGGGTCGACCAAAGTATTTTGGGGTATACCTACAGGCATATCTATACTAATATTATAAAGAGGAAAGATTTAATTGTTTTTTTGTTTGAATTGGATAAGCTCCGAAGCTACTGGACCGATTTGAAAAATTCTTGCACCATTGGGCAGTTACACTAATTTATAAGTAATTCCCAGACCACGCGGGCAAAGATGCTGGCGGAAAGCTGTTGGAAAACCGTGTATGATTGCTTGATATTGGTATTACGATAAAGGAAAGAAAGAAATTCATAGGCAAACAAAATCTTAACTAGGCATAAGGCGAAAATCCCGCGAATAACACTAATACAATAAAAAGTCCCGTCCGAACGAACAAACAAAGTACCTACCAATGTCGGGCGTTAACGACCCTTCGCCAAAATTATCAGTCAAAGAGAAAAGGAGGTCAAACGAAACAGAACAAAGTAATTTTCATTTATATAGAAATCCTAAAAAAAACATTTAGGATGAACAGGAAATTTGTCAGAACTCGTTATTAAGGGCGGGATTTAATGAATTTTGATCAACCAAAAATCAACGGGTGTGTAATATATTTGGGTGTATTTTTTCAGGTGTAAATTCTACCTTGTGTACTTTAAGCATCTTCGATATTGGATTAGATAAACAGGTATTTTGAAGTGTGTGTTTATTAAAATTATTTTTAAACAAAAAAAAACGCTGTATATTTTTTATAATTTCCGTCGATATTTTTACAACCGCTCACCGAATTTTGATAAAATTTATATGGGACCAATCTGTGCCTCAACCATGAGTTTTTCTCATTAGACTCGCTAGCGACGCCGTAAAATATTTGTATGGAAATAGCAAGCGCCCTCGCAGCGCCTCTAGCGGTTACGTAAGGAACTAAAATCTGCTATGAGATTACAGCGTTTCGATTCGTAAAAAACCAATCAGAAGTCATTCGATAAAACTTATGGTTGACGTACTGTAAGCACCAGCTTTCGAATAAAAAATTATCATCAAAATCGGTTCACCCATTCGAAAGTTCTGAGCTTACAAACTCCTTTTTTTGAAGTCGGTTGAAAAATATCTGGTCAAGCAAAGTTTTATCGAGTTTTTCTATGAAACTCTTGGTTAGTGGCAATAGGCTCGCCGGTCGCCTCCTATTACCTGGGACCTATCGCCGGCTAAAATTGGGTGTACAATTTTGTACACTACTGCCTTTAGAACCCTTTGGGGAACAGGCGGGATGGCCGTGAAATTCGGAGAAAGAAAAATATTGGATAAAAAACGATAGCCTCCGACTTGAACTTTCGTTTTTATTTAATAAAGTCTAATATTTTTCTTGCTCTGTGTTTTACGGCTGGGTTGAAATTAGCTCGTGCCAACTTCAATCCGGACAATAAGATTGGCGAGCACTGTACTACCTAACTACAGGCTAGCAAATAAAAAAGGTTTCTAGTCCTTTTCTTCAACGGAACTGGCCGTATTTCACCTTTCTTAACCCTTAGGCTAGTTGCAACCTTTTTGCTCGACCAAGCGCATTAATTCTCCTTTTATCCTTTTTATTTTAACCATCTGTGACCAGCATTTTCTTATTCCGACGAAGACGAAAAATTATAATGGCCAAACAATGAGAAAAGACTTTTTGTAAAAATAAATTCTTTTTTGTTACTTTTTCGTTTTCCTTTGCCGTTTGTATTTTTTTTTCTGTTGATAATGTTATTTCATTCGATCCTTCAGCCTTCTAAATAAAAAATGTTTTTTTCCGAATGGCTTAATTAATCGGCAATATTGTAGGTATCTACCTATGTCATCCCAAAATGTTTATTTTAGAAAAACAAAGGTTGGTTTTTGTCGTTGAAGTGAATGGAGCAGTTGGATTGGGTATCAAGGGATAATTACGTTTCTAGTAAGGAGATTAGGTGTTTTATATATGAATTTATGTAAAGGAATTGGTAAATGGGTGACGTGGGTGCTATATATTTTTTCTAAATCTATGAATCTAATACATCCGCATTCAGCAGTTAGAATCATAAATTTATTAGCCATTTTAGCTACGAGAACGAAACTTATGAGCGATACCGCCTGTAAACATTTTATAATTCTCATCTACCAATATTACTTTGTTTTACAACTTTTACGCTCTTTTTTTACCCCATCCATTACTGTGGAAAGTTTTAATTTGCTTCCTTTAAATAATTTGCGGTAAAAGTATATTAATTGTAAATTGTTTAGGCTAAGTTTATATTCTGCTTATAAATTATAAGTTAATTTAAAAAAATGTAACTAGTTTCAAAATTGTACAAAATGCTGCCAAAAAGTATTTATTAAATAAAATATTTTATAATATTGATTTCAAATATGTAATTTTGTGGATCGATAGCTCGTGGTCCGTAACGACGAAGGCCTCAAAATTGGCAGCTTAAGAACACAATATTACTTACTAACAGTATGTGGTAGGTACTTAAAAAGGTAGTGTTCTTTAAAACTCTATACACAAATGAAGGAGTTGAAATTTTCTTTTATTTCTTTTGTTGATTAATATTCCTATTTTAAATAATTATACTTTTTAAGACTAGATAAACGAAGTACTGAAATGAAACTATCATTTATAATATTGTCCCATTGTCGTTTACATTATATAAAGAGGAAAGATTTGATTGTTTGAATTGAATAAACTCCGAAACTACTGGACCGATTTGAAAAATTCTTTCACGATTAGAAAGCTACATCTTTACCGAGTAATATAGACTAATTAAGACGGAGGTGGCGTGACGAACTCGACTCCCACGACAGAGACTAGATCCTTAAGGCAATAGGCTTGGAAGGAGGAGGAGGGAAGGGAGGCCTGTGCCCAGCAGTGGGACAAAGTGGGCTAATAAAAAAAAATAAGGCTAATTTATAAGAAGTACGCAGAAGATGCGGGGTAAGCGGCTGGCGGAAAGTTAGTCCAGTATATTTAGGTAAATCATAAACATTAAAAACTCTTTACACACAACCTCCAACCCTTTAAGCTCAGACACTAATAACGATAACGTAGTCAGCTTGTCCCAACAACCTCTCAACGACTTGTTACTAGAATTAGTGTACAGTTAACGTAAACAGTTGCGAGTCTTCCCTCCTGGGAACCTGTTACACCGAACTGTAATGTTTTGGACCACTAAATTGACACACGTGTATTCCCAGATGAAATGTTCTTACTTGCAATCGATGACTTAGAACTTGCATACGTCGATGACAGCATGGTACGAACAGCCTTGTTTACAGTAAATAAATAAATATCCTGGGACATTTTTACACAGCACCATCTAGTCCCAAACTAAGCAGAGCTTGTACTATGGGTACTAGACAATGGATAAATTACTTATATACTTTTTTTTGTAAATACATACTTATTATAAATAGGAAACACCCAGACAAACACAAATACTTATATTCATCATCACATAAATATTTGTGTCCTGTGGGAATCGAACCCACGACCTCGTGATCAGCAATCCGGTACTCGAACCACTAGACCACAGACGTCGTCAAATGATTATGTGTTAACCGAAGAAGTAGAGTAAGTACAGTGGTTTAAACCTATCGGACAGTAGCGAGTCAAATTGGCTCTCAAGGTGGTCGCCACTCGCTACTGTATGTATTGCCCTAGTACCTATTGCCGTAGATTGGGCCGACCCCAACATGGTTGGGAAAAGGCTAGGAAGAAGAAGACGTATTGCCGTAGATTGATCATCATCAAATCAACCCATACACTGCCCCACTGCTGAGCATGGGTCTCCTCTTGGTATTAGAGGGATTAATTAGGCTCTATTTGACAGACTTTACATGCCGTCGAAAACTGTCTTTAGATTATTACTTATACAATCTCTGTATCCATTTTGAAACAGTAAACTGTATGATAATATAATTAGCAATTCAAAATCGCTTCATTATAGAAGCAAGTAGGTAAGTGATTCTTTGACTTGTACAAACATCTTTAAAGCTGTATTTAACTATCTTTTTGTATTTTTTGAAGCATTTTCCATGCTAAGATTACCAGTTATTTTTAATGAAGAGCGTCTGGTGTACCGAACCAGAAGGCGCAGGTTCGAATCCTGCCCGCCCGCCGATTTTTTCCTTCATTAAAAATAGCTGTATTTAATTTCACTATAAATATCATTTATATCTACCATATCCTACGCTCACTAATACAAAATAATGATGCATGTATTATAAAGCTTTTCAGACATTTACAAGGTACATTCTCGTGTATAAAAGCAGGTCTACGTATGACGTCACGTTACCAAGAAGTTGATTTTCATAACGCTTTGTAAACATATTCCATTATGTAAACAGTCGTCCTGGTAAAAGTTAGTTTGACTTGTGTGTACAGAATAAACTTACTTGATGACAATGTTTAAGTGAAAACTGTGTGTTACTCTGGGTAAGATTAACATAAGCGATAAAGCTGCCATTGAGGCACATCAACTTTGCTGTACGTAAGATGTGGTACTGTCACGTGCAAAAACATGTATATTCTAACAAAAGTGCTAAAGCGCTTCTTCTCCTAAAGTAATGATATAACTTTTGTGATATTACGAACACAGTATTTACGAACCAATACCATAATGACATTGGTGTTATCTCAAAGTGAACGATTGAATCGTTCATTCATGAAAAAATCACTTTAGCACATTTGTTAGTGTATACATGTTTTGGGTCGTGACTGTACAGTCACGTGCAGAAATATGTATACACTTTACGAAATTCTAGGAAAAAAGTGACTGGAATTTTATGATATAATTATGAATATAGTACTATGAATCAATAATATAATTTTATTGGTGTTACGTGAAAGATGCAGACGTCTTTTCACTTACTTATCGATGTTGATGACTGTACATAAGAGTAACTTAACAACTGATTTGATATAAAATAATTAAAGAAAGCGTGATCCTTTAGAGAGGATTGTTTTTTTTACTGTGTCTGCTAATTGATACTTGATAGGTTTAGGCTTGGCCTATGAACTACTTGTCAGGAACCACGTATCATTTACATTGGACTATCAATCAGTGTTATACTATAATTTTGTTAAGTTATGTTGTCTTAATAAACACGATGAATAATTATTTTGATAGTTTATGCCTACCTAATATTTGACTTGAGTTGCTCACGACGAATGTTGACAACCAAAGTTGGTCTGTCAAAAAATATACCTGTTAATATTACCTAATAATATAGAGAGTCTGTAGGGGTTCAAGTCTTTTTCATCATATCATCACCTTTTCCTATACCTAATCTAAATGTAATCTGTAATTGTACCAGCTATAAACTATTTATACAAACTAATTCTCTGTAATTCTGGCAATGTCTGCAAACTGTTACAATAATCGAAAAAAAAAACTTGTTTTACTATACAATCGCATTATACATCATCTATTTATTATATATGTAGATATATATACTTATATATATATTTCCTTCTCACTCCCTCCCACTCTCAAATCTCTTCCTATCACCTTCTACCTTTCCCACCATCCACTCCCAAATGAAAGAGGGGGAGACGTATCACAAGCTTTACCCCCCCCCCCCCCTTCCTTCCTTATACCATATACCAAAAAAAACATAAATGTAATTAAGGAATATAATACGAAGTAGAAATATGTGCTATAATAGCTCAATGGCTCTTGACTTGATCACATACGTATAATAATATACATATAATCAATGTGTTTTAATGTACATAACACAAACAGCTATGTCAATAACGGTCGATCTATTCTCAGCGGGATAGCCATAAGCATTTAAATTGACTCCTAACTTTATTTAGATGTTCAAAACAGATCAGAGTAGCGATCAATAGTTGACTGGTTCCAATTAAATTGAAATTACAACAGCCCCTGAGGGTATACAGGAACCATTTCAAAGTTAATAGCGCCATTGGTGTTCAGAGTTGTTCTAACTAAACTCTCGCGGGACTATCGCGAAGTTTTTGCTTTTCAAAAACCAGAAATACAAGGTGGAAATGACAAATTTCAAACTGATATAAGAAAACCACGGATACCTAATCTATATTGATGGATTAGTCAATCGGTCAGTCACCTCTTATACATTTATATACAGACTAGCCCAGGGGGCTAGACAAGTTGCATTTTGACATTCGAATCGACAAACAAAATGTTTGGAAATGACACAAGCTTTCGACAAATCGGGCTGTCACTAATGTCATTTAGGTACATACATTTTGTTTGTCGATTCGAATGTCAAAATGCGTCTTGTCTAGCCCCCCAGCCAGGCTAACATGCGCGCCACGCCAAAATTTTGTCTACTCTTTTGTCTCGCTCTTTCTTGTGCAAAAACGAAACAAAAGCACGACATAAGCGTAGACAATGTTTTCGCGGCGTGCATGTTAGCCCGGCAGGTCTAGACTTCGGTCCCATAGAAGTTGAATTTTCGCCGCGTTTTTGCAAATTTTTAATTAATACTCCGCTTCTATTACCTACTAACCTACAACCTTCCTTGCTAAAAAGGCTATCTAACACTATATATAATTTTTCAAATCTGACCAGTAGTCTACTATATAAAAATAAGTCGGGTTTTCCTTCCTGACGCTATAACTCCAGAACGCACGAACCGATTTCCACGGTTTTGCATTCGTTGAAAAGGTCTCGGGCTCCGTGAGGTTTATAGCAAATAAAATTCAGGAAAAATTTCAACAGAAAAGCGGGTTAAAAAGGTTATCAAGACCACGCGGGCGAAGCCGCTGGCGGAAAGCTAGTAGTTACTAAGATTAACGCGTTTAACCAAACAAGAGAACTCTTCAGCTTAATAATATTAAGTATAGTTTCCCATTTAAAATTTCAACCATATCCGGCCAGCTGTTGCCCGTTGCAGCGTAAAGGGGCAGGTAACAAACATCCTAGACGACGTCTATGGTCTAGTGGTTCGAGTACCGGACTGCTGATCACGAGGTCGTGGGTTCGATTCTCGCAAGACACAAACATTTATGTGATAAACATAGGTGTTTGTGTTTGTCTGGGTGTTTCTTATATATTATAAGTATGTATTTACAGAAAAAAAGTATATAAGTATTATATCCATTGTCTAGTACCCATAGTACAAGCTCTGCTTAGTTTGGGACTAGATGGTGCTATGTAAAAATGTCCCAAGATATTTATTATTATTATTATAAACATACTTTCACATTAATTACTACCATCGACCCCTTACTAACGGCCAAGAGTGCTGCAGGGAGTGCCAGAGTATGTTTGGTGAAGGATTGTTCATTTTCTTTTTTAACCCCCGACGAAAAACCGACGGGGTGTTATAAGTTTGACGTGTCTGTGTGTGTGTGTGTGTGTGTGTCTGTGGCATCGTAGCTCCCGAGCGGATGAACCGATTTTGATTTTGATTTTTTTATTTGAAAGGTGAATTAGTCGGGAGTATTCTTAGCTATGTTTGATGAAAATCGGTCCAAGATGGCCGCCGCTACGAAATATCGAATTATATATTTTTTCACAACTCCCTCAATATGGGTATCAAATGAAAGGGCTTACCTAGGAGAATACTATACACTATGATAAATTTCAAATCCAAGATGGCTGCCACCACAAAATAACAAATTACATTTCATGTCGGGGGGTTCTAAATTTTTTATTTAGGTTAGGTTATTTCTTTCACATTTATAATATTTGTAAGATGTAATGTAATAAACACGAATAGCCGGATCCACACTAGACGATCCACGGCCCTCCGATCGCACGCGGTAGGAGCGCGATCCAAAGACGCGTTCAAATTTGAAGGTTTGAAGGTTCAATTTTGAACCCCTCTTTGGATCGCGCTCCTGCCGCGCGCGATTGGAGCGCGATGGATCGTCCGGTGTGGACCCAGCTACTCACGCAGTCAAATTCAAGTACATATGTAATAACACAGAACTACACAGTATAACATACACGGTGACATGACGTTACCAAATGCAGCAGCGTGACAATGTTATTTGTGTTACGTGACGTGCGCGTCCGCAAGCTTCGCGCCGTGACTAATAGATGATGTGCGGTTTTACGCTGCAGTGTTTCGTGAATATTATGTCACTCGTGGAGCGGCTACAGAAAGAAGTTGTAAATAACGTAAAAAAATTATTTAAAGCATATTTATTTTGAAGTGAAAACTTCTTTAGGCGCGTTAAGCACCTTTTGGGTGAACAAAAATCATGGAACCCACGTCATCGTCACCAACCGCTTTCCATGAGCTATACTGTAGAATAGAATAGAATAGAAATACTCTTTATTGTACACCAAAAACATTAACAAAGACAGAAAAACAAGAATTTTAAAACATACAAAGGGCGGCCTTATCGCGATCAGCGATCTCTTCCAGGCAACCTTAGGATGGACTGAATAGACTGTAGTTTTTGTTTAAGTCGTATCTTTTTAAATCATCCAATATTTTTCGTATTCATCCAATCCAAAAATCCAATAACTAACTTTAAAGTTAACTCGTGCTAACTTCAAGCCAGACAATAATTTTGGCGAGAACTGTACCAAATTCTAAAATAAACTTTGTGACAGCGTGACAGCAATGTGTCAAATGCACGTCAACAAACATTCATTGTGAATGACGGTTGACGTCAAGTGCACCGCTGCAATGTTTTGTAAATATTTAACTCATGTTTGCATGTTGTGGGAGATTTAATCGCAAAGTTTTATTATTACAAAGGGACACGAGTGTCGGCATGCTTGCCATGACTAATATTTCGAGTTTGATGAACTTCTAGGCAGAGGTCTGATATAAATTGTAATTTCTAAGATTTACATTGTTGAGGGGCTCGTGGCCAAGTTGTAACTCCGCTGATCAACCGATCTGCAAGGTTAAACTACACTCGCCGCGGTCAGTCTGTGGATGGGTGACCAATCTTAACATATCGAGACCCCTCCGTGCCTCGGAGAGCACGTAAAGCCGTCGGTCCCGGTTGTCATACGAACACCGTTAGTGGTAGTCAGAAGCCTAAAAAAGCCTGACAACCAGTCTTTCCTTCGAATACTTATCGGTATCGCCTAGAAATTGGGTTGCGGAGGTCTGATGGCAGTCGCTCCGTGTAAAGTACTGATATTCAGCCGCATCTGGTTAGACTGGAAGCCGACCCCAACATGCTTGGGAAAAAAATTGTATTTTTGTAAATTTAATGTGTTTCTGAATAAATATTATAATATTATTATTATATTATACGTACACCCACCGTTCGCCTTAGTGAAACAGTACCTACCTAACCTACCTAAAACAGCTAGTACCTCAGAGCTTGTACCTCACAGGGAAAGGGTAATTAATAAGTCTGCTTTTGTAAATAACTATCTTTTTTCCCGTGGATTCGCTCGCGTCAAGTTGGGAACCCGTTTTAATAGTTGTCCTGTCATTCGGGGCGGAGACAAATCCAACAAATCAAAAACCATGAAAATCGGTCTACCAGTTCTCGAGTTATAAGTGTTGTAACAAACATGACTTTGTTTTAGATATTAGAGGATTAAGATTATTTTTACGGGTTGAAAAGAGGGAACATCTGTGATCTAAATTCGATTCACTACACACAAATCGGTTATATTTACCTGCAGTTTGCTTTAAAAGATTGAAGATACCAAAACATCTTCGTCTCTAGCTGTATTTTGATTGTACAGTGACGTTCAAAACGGCCTAAGAATAGATTTACAGTCTATCCAGCGCTCTCCGGATTTGGCCCAGTTTTCAAGAGCTTGGGGCGTACCTACTACGGATTTTTCATAACTATCCGAGTTTTCTCAAATAAATCACCTAATATAAAATACGAAAGGAAAGTAAAACATTTTTCTTTTCTAAAATCTGACGTCATAAAATAACATTAGTTAGAATAGCATTAAAACAATTCGGAAAGATAAATTCCATACAAGATTTCATGGTTCTCGATGACTTAGATACGAAAAAAAATGTGGTACTTGATTGTCTTCAAGACAATCAAGTACCACATTTTTTTTCGTATACCTTTGCAGTAGGTACCAATTTTTTTAGATCGATGGATAGCTTATACTTCAAGACAAGGCTGGCGCTAGCATCAATGTAAACATGTTTCTATCCAGTCCAGCTTCCAGTGAAACATGTTTAAATTGATACAATTCTGATACAGCGCCGGATTCCAGTGATGTTCGCGCTGGCGCCAGCTAACTGTATCAATGTAAACCAGCCTTTACTCACAGTAACAAGCTGACAATAAACAGTTTTGACTGATAAAATTCAATATTATGTCAATATCGACAATTCCACACTCACAGTCTCAATAAAAATAATAAAAATCTATGATTTTGTAGAATTTTAGCTATAGGTAAATGTGAATTTTAAATTCGATCTCGGGCAGTATTTATAACCGCGTCATATCGTCAGGAGAATTGACACAGCTCCTCATACAAGCTAGGTGCGTTTACTTCGCTTGAAACTTTACAAACAGTTTCTAGTTTGTCTATAACAGCAACTTGAAGCGAACTGAAACCTAAACAAACCTGCAAAACCTTGCTGGATATACGTACTTAGCAACTATCCAAACTTGCGTCTACAGAAGTACCTTAGAAATGCTTCGTAAACTGTTTCCAACATAAGTGAGAGATAATTTAATATTGGATGTAATGATAGATGTTGGGAATCCACCATTATATCATTGCGCCTATTTTCCCCGAAGGGTTAGGCAGAAATGTACTAATGTATAGTCAAGAGCAAAAACATTTGTATACACTAACAAAAGTCCTAAAGGGATTTTTTCATGAATGAGCGATTGCAACTTTGAGATAATAATAATGTCACTATAGTATTGGTTCGTAAATACTGTGTTCGTAATATCACAAAAGTTCTATTAGTACTTTAGGAGAAAATCGCTTTAGCATTTTTGTTAGTGTATACATTTAGCTTTAGTATTTATGTCAGTGAGTTTTGGCTCGTGACTGTTCACCCACAGTGTGCCGGTATGTTTAGGTCCCATGTGATAGGGGGCGAGCCTATTGCCATCAACCGGGCACAAATTCTGCCTCCGAGCTGCGATTGAGAATATCATAGAAAACCCCAACAACACTCTGCTCGACCTAGGAATCAAAGACGTTATATAAAACCACTATGAAATTCTAACTATGTACCTGTTTCCCGTCTCTTTAGCCTAGGGGCCGTAAGCACAACTGCTATGCTCGATACCCTGAGTCGGTGGTTTTGGGCCCGGTTAATGGCAATAGGCTCACCCATATTACGTAGCACCTAAACATGGGGAGTATGGGCATATTGGTATATAACTATTACTGATTCTCATAGTTTCAAACGAAAAGTAATATTAACTATACATCTTTGTGATCCATGCTCAACGTTGATTTGATCCATATTTACTTCTGTTTTGAGATTTCAAGGTGTTTATGAGCGTAAATTAATATAAATTAGTATACTTAGCATATTAATGTACGACTTAAATTAATGTATTTTCTTTAATATTACATGCAGAGTTTACCTTTAAGTGATTGTTATACTTTCATATGCTTTCTAACATGTTACCTTTGTCACAACACTAGTGTAAGCAATTGTTGGTGAACCAATTTAATTAAATAAATAAATAAATAAAAATAATATTCTACGGCACAAGCTAACTTATGTCCGTCTAGCATAAAGTTCTATTTGCCCAAGTTAGTTAGCTGAGAGGGTTGAATAAAAAAAATCTCGTGATAATAAACCCTACTCATGTATCGAGCAAAACCAAGCCCAACTTAGAATACAGACAATCGAAAAAATGTAGTAAATATGTAAAACAAGGATAGGTATTGTACTTACAGTTATTCCTAGAAATAAAGTGTATCTCTCCTCTGGGAACAAACGCAAATTGAATTCAGTTGCGTCTTCGGATTTTGCCACAATTTTGTAGGTGTGGCACTATCGTGAAAAGTATTATTATAAGCGGACCGATCAACTGATTTGCAAGGTTAAGCTACGCCTGCCGCGGTCGATGTGTGGATGCGTGACCATTCTTAACACATTGAGATCTCTCCGTGCCTTGGTAAAGAAATAAAGTGTATCTCTCCTCTGGGATCAAACGTAAATTGAATTCAGTTGCGTCTTCGCAAGGATTTTGCCACAATTTTCCAGGTGTGGCACTATCGCAAAAAGTAATATAAGCGGGCTGATCTACAGATCTGCAAGGTTAAGCTACGCCTGTCACGGTCAATGTGTGGATGGGTGACCATTCCTAATACATCGACTTCTTGCTTAAAGCTGTCGATCCAACCGAACGGTCCAAAGTAATCGGCTTTCAAGTATAAAAATCGGAACACACACAATGGTGCTTTAACTACTTGTTCGCTAGTCAGTCAAATCCCAAGAGATCGTACCATTGAGCAAGTCTGATTTCAAAGAGTCACCTTCTTACGAGACGCCATTTTGAATGGTTGTAAAGAATTCCGTAAGAAAAAACGATAATACTGCTCGACTTGGGAATGAACCCAGGACTACTTTAATTAATGAAATAATTCTAGAATAACAACAAAAAAACGGTTAGGTACACGTAAAAAAAATTGTTGACGTGCAACGTGAACGATAGGTACCCGTAATCCTCTCCACAATAAATTAAACAAACGCATTAAAATACCGCATTAAAAAACAACATAATTCAGCCCCGCATCGCGGATTTCCAGGATTAAACACATAAATAAAATAAGACCAGTGATGCACTGCCGCCGTGCTACCAAATAAAGAAAAAAAATGGCAGAATGGAAATTTTCCACGGCTCTGTTACAAAAAAAAGGAACACAATGAAATAGTGATTTGTCACGTTTTACTAATCGGAACAGATTATTTTGAAATAGAATTGGATTACGTTCCAATTTTAATTTTTTATTGTTCGTGTAACAATGGCCAGTGTTGGCGCTATTTCAACGTATGTAACCTACTTTGATATTATATTAATTTTAGACCATTAGGTTGCTATATTTTTTTCATGCCAATGGCATCAAACTCAATAAGTGATATCATCTGTGGTCTGGTGGTACGAGTGTCGGACGTCTCATCACGAGGTCATGTTGGTTGGTTTCAAGGTTTACAATTGGTAAAAACCTACATACACATTAAATAAATACGGTTAAATTAAGAAACTCCACCTTTTTTGAAGCCGTTAAAAACAAAGACCGTCAATATTACGCTTCTTTTATATCTCTTTGCTTAAAGTAAACGAGTTTTAAAAAAAATATATATCTGTATGAAAGTCCAGGATAGAAAATTCTGGACTAAGTAAGCGGAGGCTTTTGTCCAGCAGTGAGACAAAAAATGAGGCAGTGACCACTGGGCAGAAAGGTTCTTGAGTGAAGACCACGCACCGTAAAGCGAAGCGTGGGACGGCCTCCGGCGACCTGGTAAAGGTCGCTAGAAGTTGTAGAATGCAGGTGGCATACGTCCGGTCCCTGTGGAAGTCTATGGAGTAGGCCTTTGATAAGCAGTGAACCTCTTTTGGCTGATATCATGATGATGATGATGATGAGACACAAAATAGTCTCTTTAATAATAGGGTAATAATACAGATAATCTCTTTAAAATAGATCTCTTTACATATAGAGGTAATCTATTAAAAAGATCTGTTTGTAACAATCCGAGTGTGAGGTATTTTTTTTAATTACTTAATTCATTCAAATAATGTGGACGCGGCCATCGCGTGTGTTTTCTGGGTGTGTTTATTCAACTGTGACTTCGCTAATTACATTCTAATTGGTATACGAATGTTTGCGAAGTTAATTTAATTAAATAAAAAAACCTGCGTACCTGCGTCCAGCGTTCTGGTTGTCAAAAGAACAGATAAAATACGGAACACCACGCTGCGCTCTAAAACGGGCATAGTGGACGTGGGCAAAAAGGCAGCCAAGCTTAATTGGGATTGGGCTGGTCACGTCACGGCCGCATGCACAGCGACCGCTGGGCTTGCCCAGCGGTCGCTGTGCATGCGGCTGACGGCTGCGGCTGCGGCTGAGTCACCACACAGTGGGTGCCTGCAGATAGTAAGCGCCGCCGAGGCCGGCACAGAAAGAGGTGGCGGGACGATCTAGATGCATACCGCGACTGGTTCGAGGCGGCACGAGATAAGAGTACATGGAAAGAACTTTGGGAGGACTTTGCCCAGCAGTGGGACAGCAACAGCTAACAAAAAATTTTTTATAAAAAAATAGTAATATGCAACGACGTTGTTGGCGAGAAGATTTATACCGATTTTTCCTAACGTGGTGTGAAATAGCCCAGGATAGAAAATGCTGGACTTAGGGAAGGCCTTTGCCGATAAATGGAAAGAAAGAAAGAAAGAAAGAAAGAAATAAAGAAAGAAAGAAAGAAAGAAAGAAAGAAAGAAAGAAAGAAAGAAAGAAAGAAAGAAAAAAAATATTTAACACAGCACAAGACACACATTTTAAATAATAATGGGACACAAAAGAGGCTCCAAAAATAAGTTGGTTATTCTGTTAACTAATCAGGGCCCGTTTATAGCTTACTGATAAGTTCCCGGTAAATTACCGGATAATTATATTATAATTTCATATAAATTTTTGTTTCATTTTTTAATTTATCCGGCGGTTAGCGGCTATCCAGAGGTGGTGAAACAGGCCCGTTAATCTAATGTTTTTTTTGGTGCAGTGGTTTTGCTTTTTACATTTTATAGAGATTCTAGAGATTTAAAAAAGATGTTAACTTATGAGTGTTGCTTACATAAGTTTATTTAATCATCACAATATTTTGTTATTAAAATATTAAAATAATAATATAAAAATATTTTTAATTTTTGTTAATATTTTATCATAATTCGGTAAAAATTCAATATTTAATTACTAAATAACAATAAACAATCCCTATCCATATTGTAACAAAATGGAGAAAACAAAGTTGTATTCAAAAACATTTGAAAATCACTTACCGCTTAAATAATAACAACAAATCTATTTTCACACAACACTTATAACAACACTAAAATCTTTCCCGCGCACAACTTTCCCACGGCCCGGCTACGCGACTACGGCGCTACGAAGCTACGTGTAGCGCGCTACGCCACCAGAACCAGACTGAGTGCTACGCATGGCATTTGCTACGCCGCCTACCCTCGATGGTACTTAGTAGAACTATAATCATTCATAACTCGAATAATTCGCCTAATATTGCTCAGTAAGTTTGTTATTTGGTTTCTTTATATGAAACTTTGCACATTAAGGTGAATTTTGTTTGGCAAGATAATTAAACTTAGGTAATAATGGAGAAACGTATGTATTATTAAAGTACATAAATCTTATAAGGTTATTTTGTAAGTGCTTTTGTTTGACATGAGAAAACATATTCTAAGGCAATGTAATATTCCCGAGATATGAATTTCGTATTCTCCGTTCCTTGTAATAGTGAGAAATGCTTGGGTTTATTTTATGGCTTCAATATCAGCATAGCTAGTAAATTCAATATTACCTAAGTGGAATTGACTTACCCATACCAGTCATATTATCACGCCTGTATTCACCGAAGGGTAAGGCAGACATGTACTTACCACCCACACTCTGCCGGTATGTTTATATTGTAAAGGGGCGAGCCTATTGCCATTAATCGGTCACAAATCAAACTTCGAATTATTGAGAATTTCTTAGACAAATCTTCACTTGGCTCTTGGCTCGACAGTTTGGGACTTTTGGTGCTGTGTAAAAATGTCCAATAGTATTTATTGTTACTATTATTTATTGAGAAGGTGATATTTTAAACTGTGCACAATAAAAACATTAAATATAAGGTAAAAAATTAAATAGTTTTCTCGTTATTAGAGAACACACCTTTGTATCAAGTCACCTACAGTAGAATCCGTTTATTATGACTCCGCCTATATTGACCAACCGGTTATTATGACGTAATTACACCACGAAGTTTGGTTTTCATATAAAATTCTTTATAAAAAAGTCGGATATAATAAATAATAAAATATAATAAATATCCTGGGACATTTTTACACAGCACCATCTAGTCCCAAACTAAGCAGAGCTTGTACTATGGGTACTAGATAATGGATATAATACTTATATACTTTTTTTTTGTAAATACATACTTATGATACATAGAAAACACCCAGACAAACACAAACACTTAAGTTCATCACAATAAATGTTTGTGTCCTGTGGGAATCGAACCCACGACCTCATGATCAGCAGTCCGGTACTCGAACCACTAGACCACAGACGTCGTCAACGTCGTCAATAATGACTTCCCTTACAGTGACATGTCGCTTATTATGACCCATTTTTAATAAATTATGTCCGGTTATAATGACCGACATGATTCTTTACACCTCCGGAAAATGATAATTTGACCATAGCTATGTCTTCTATACACAATAGTATTAGAGACTGTTTTTACAATAAAATGAAAAAACAAAAGCAGTCAAAAATTACAGATTTCTTACAGTAAAAAATACACTTGTATGTGTTACAATGTGTTGATTATGTACAATTTTGATTTTGATTTAATATGTATGTAGATATATGTATTTACTATGTTTCTGTATTAAAATACTTAAGTACATGTAACATATTTACATAAAAAAGGTTTTTCATTTGACAAAACGTTTTGTATGACGTCCGCTTATTATGACGTGTTTGTCAATTCCTTTCGATGTCATAATAAACGGATTCTACTGTATTTATATTTACTAAGTTGAGAGACCTTGGCGAAATGATTTGGACCACTTTTTCCTAACGTGATATGGAGCATTCCAGAAAATCTTGGATTTAGAGCAGGCCGTTGCCCAGCAGTGGGACACAGTTTAAGAGAGGTAGGGCACAGCCATTAATGGCTCAAATCTGGAGCAGCCCACCTGGGGAAGTACCTCCACCTTACAGAAAACTGCAGCCAAATAACACACTTTATTGTGTGTTGTGTAAGGTCGCCAGAGCTCCTTCTAAGGATCCGCTGCGCTGGCAGTAAGATGAATATTCCCTCTAACTGTCGGCGCAGTGAATCCTCCATAAACCTCTAAGAGGTTTTCGGGTCGGCAACGTGCGAGTGATACCCCTGGTGTTGCAAGCGTCCATAGGCTATGGTAACCGCTTACCATCAGGCGGGCCTGTAAAAAAAATAGGTTTTTTTGGAGGCGATTTGATTTTGTTTAAAAATAATTTATTATAAAAATGTTAGTGGAATATAGATGCATTTTGTTTTGTACCTATTATATTATATGGAGAGGCCAACTAAACGCACTGCCCTAATAAGACAGCGAGGTTTCGGAGAAAACAAAAATATCATCTATGTATATTTTTTTTTGTTTTTATTAAAACCGCGCAACCGATTTCTTTAAATTAATTTTAAACAATTTGACTGAGAAATCGCGTAACATACAAATAAAAAAAATGGAGTTCTCCTTTTTTGAAGTCGGTTAAAATGAGGCTACATAAAAAGGTCAAAGTAACAAAGAATAACAAAGTATAGTGGATGATCGATATACTGCTACATCATAACTGCCGTTAGGGACATAACTAGTTAACGATAGTTATGGTTGTAATGTTAACAATTATTGTTGGTAACTACATCATTAGCTTAGTGGTGTAAGTGCGACTACTGTGCTTGAGGTCCTTGGTTCGCTTCCCAGGTTGAGCAGTTTTGTTGGGGTTTTCTATGAAATTTTCAGTAGCAGCTCAGACTTTGAATTTGATTTGCCCTTACATGGGAATTAAACATACCCAGAACTGTCTATGTATATTATAAGACACCTCTGCCTCACTCCTCGGGGAATACAGGCGTAATGGTATGTCTATGGCATGCAGGTTTCCTCACCGTTAAAGCGAGTGATAATGTCGCATATGAAAAGTCAGAGTAGCGTGCCATGGATTCGAACTCGAGACCTTTGACTTTGCAGTCCAGTCCAGCACGCCTAGGCTATCACTGCTGCACTAACAACATTTAAAAAAATATTTCATACAACCCTTAACCTGGCAATTGCGAATACACCAAAAAAGCAGCCAAATCGGTCAAGCCGTTCTCAAGTAGAGATCGTTCATAAGCGGCAATTGATTTTTATTTATATAAGTATGTCAAACGAGGCGAAATACGAATAAACCCCAAATATGTAGGCTCCCAAAGCGGCCGAAAGAAAAAGTTAACAAACCCCTGAGAAATTAAATTACTGGGATGTTTTCTCAACAGTGAGGGGTTAAGTACGCCCCGGTAATGGCAGTGTTCGATGGTGCTTATTTCGGGGACCTTGTAGAGGTTGAAGGGTTTTGAGATCCCATCCGCGTTTACGGGTACCGTTATGGTGGCAGGATGGTTGGACCTTATACTCCTAATAATAAGACGGGAAAGAGGTTGAAACGATTCTGATGGTAGGTAGTGTAGGTACTTACAGTTCTCGCTAAACTTATTGTCCGGTTTGAAGATGGCACGAGCTAACTCTAACTCGGCCGTAAAAATCGGAAAATATTGTAAGTAAATAAGAAAATATTGGATTGTAATAAATAAAAACGAAAGCTCGTCATAGGCTGTCGTTTTAAATCATTTTACGGCCGGGTGGAAGTTAACACGAGCTAACTTCAAGCTAGACAATGAGTTTGGCGAAAACGGTACTTGTGTAGTGTTCGTTTTGAAAGTATCTGTTGAGAATTTATGATTTTTGTTTTTACTAGCGAAAACTCTCGGCGGGTTAAGAGCTGGTTTTGGGGATTGTCTGCGATGTGACATTTCAAAGTATAAATAATTATTGCGTTTAGTGTGCCAAGTATTTGAGTGTATGACCTATCGATCGTAAAAGGCCATAGTTCTATTGAAACACTTAAAGACACAAGAGCTTAGTTAGAAATACACAGTCTAGAATTTTGATTAAGTTACTCAATTAATTAGTTCTATGCCTATCAAAGTTCTCTAACCATTTCTATTCAGTATTATTTTAAGTTCGTTTTTGAATTTGAGGCAGATAAAAATTTGTACCTATTTATTTTAGACCTGTATTTTTTTTTCGTAGCGACTCACTTCTTACACTCAGAAATGCTTCGATTCCGATAACAACTACGTACAACTATAACTTACATAAGTAAGATCATCATATGGTGTTTATACACGTGTAAATGTGTGCAATGTGCGTTTAGCTAATGTACTAATTCCCTAACCGAGACCCCTTAGACTGAGCTACACATCACAAATTAAGGACAAAATTAAAGTGGTCACATATATCAATACTTCACAGGTCCAGGAGTTAACTCTCAAGACAGCAGTTGCCGCACCGATAAGAGGGTAGCTCTTTAGTAGAAGAAGTAGATAAGAGTTGTTTTATATGTAAAAAAACTCGTCAGTCCCACGTTCTCGGGTAAGAAACATGTGGAAAGGGGGTCATCGAAATCGGCCCAAATGTACCGAAGATACACTTATTGGAAAAAATACCCTGTATTACGCCGGTTAAAACTCTAGTCGTACTGTTTTTTAATGTTGACTGACTGAAAAAATATACTTTTAATTTGAGAAAAATCACGCCATTTTGGCACACTATTATCTGTTTCGAAATGATTTCATAGTAAAATTATTACGGCAGATTATTATCAGTTTCATGGTGATATCATGGTAAAAACCATGTCAAAGATTGACAGCTGACATGTACCTCCGGTACAAATTTGGGCTGAGTTGTGTGGGCTTTTGATGACCTCCTTTTTCTATGAAATTCTCAGTAGCAGCCAGGAGTTTGGATTTCTGCCCGGTTAAATGTTATGTTAATTTTTAACAGTTCTCAGAAGAGCATTGAAACTTGTAAAATAAATACATATTTTTATTTCGGTGCCTTTTTGTACAGCTATCGTCTAGACGCTGGCTATTGGAAAAAGTGTAAAATTTTCATTTTACCTTCGACTATTAACTCCTTTAATTTCAATCATCTCTCTTTAAATAATGTTATCATTTTGAATTAAGAACATCGAATTAAGTTTTATGTGGAAAAAGAACTTGGTCATTTATTTTCATGACTTCGTTCTTATCGTAAGTGTTCACGGATGGTTTAACTTCGATTGCGAAAAATACATTGTTCAATTTTTATTTTCTACGCGTTTATGCGTTTGGAAGACAAATGGCAAAATAATTTAATTTATTATGTTGCCGTTGATGTGTGTAATGACCTAATTATAGATTTTCTTAATTTCAATATTAGCTCTTTCCTCAGTTAGACACAACCCTGCGTTCAGAACTCCATTGTATTGTTTGGTGTCTCTTAATCAAGGCGAACTCGACGTGTAGTAACAGAGGCAACCCTAGCTATTTACGCACACATTAGCACGTGTATGAACATAGTCTTGCCTATGTAGTCGTAGTATCGTTAACAGATGTTGTTATGAAGTGTCCTAAATGTGCCATGATGCCCGCGTTCCACAATCGGGTCTAACCACTTGCGGAACAGGGTACAAATGTCGGTGTCCCGTCATTCACTTGTGTGTCATATGTCACTGCGACCCTCACTACCCATCTTAAGGAAGTCGTAAATAAACCCTGTGACCTTGACACACTATGAAAGTCAGTCAGTCAAGGTCATGGAAACGATGTAAGATGTAAGTTTTTTTTATTATAGTATGGATGTACCTAGATCTGCATCGTTAGTCTTGCGGTCCAAAGCGGGACTGGGGGCCTAGACGCGTTGCAATTTGACCACCATCATATAGGGTATAAGGCAGAGTTGTACTATAAATGTACATCCACATTTCACAGGTATGTTTAGGTCTAATGAATAGGTACGAGCTACTACTGAGTTTCATAGAAAAACCCTTCATAGAATCACATTTTGCTCGACCTGAAAATTGAACCTCGAGCGTAGCAGTAGGAACACTAAAAAGGCTGAAGAAGCAGTTCGAGCAAAACAACCCTTTGATATTCGAATCGACAAACGAATAGAAACAAAATGTATGGAGTGACAGCCCGAGTTGTCGAAAGCTTGTGTGATTTCTATAGATTTAGTTTCTGTTCGTTTGCCGATTCGAATGTGAAAATGCAACTTGTCTATACGCTAAAGGTCCAGAGTTCCACTCCAGGGTCGAGCAAAAGATTATTGCGTTTTTCTATGAAATTTTCAGTAAGATGCTATAAAGATACAAGTTATTTTGCATCAATAAATGAATAATACAGTAATATTTTCGTCAATACCTATTGACGAAATATTACTGCATTGCTGATGTCAACTAAGACGTGAGAAGGTAGCTAAGGTAGCGACGGTATGATGACTAAAGCATCCGGTATGAACCGGATTCAATCGTATTTTTCTTACAAAAGTTTATAACTAAGATACAAGTGAAACAAGAGCTCTTAGTTAGTATGCAAATATTACTGACATCAAATTTATTTACATCTCGCAAATCGCATTTGACAAGACCTTGGACGACCCGAGACAAAATAAGCTTCCACAGAGGTCAAACGCTTCGGGAAATTGATTTCAAAAGAGGTCGCCATCGTCTAGATCAGGGAAAAAGCCGTTAAGCTTGCGTTACGTTTGACTGAAGTATTTCAACAAAAAATGGCACAGTTTTTTTTTATTGTGCTTGGCATGCTGACATCACTATGACACGTAGAATATGGAAGAAAGATTTGACATCACTGCCTCTGGTGTCATTTTTTTTTAGCTTAAGTCGGCTTAGTTGCTAAAGCTTCCTTTGTATTGAACTAGAGGACGTAGGTAGCCCTGCCTGAGATAGCTTTTTTTTCATTAGTTGAAATAAAAGCGTTGTTACTTAATTTGGATTTGTGCCCGGTTAGTGGCAATATTATAGGCACGCTCCGTATTACATGGTACCTAAAAATACCGGCGAATTGTGGGTACCTCTGCCTAAGCCTTCGGGGAATGCAGGCATCATGGTATGATTATTATACTTACATAACTATTTTGTTAAACACCGTATCATCACGATAATCTGATAAAATAAAACTAACTGCCATCATTTATCTTATAAATCGCTCCCAAAATATCTGTTGAATCATTCTCACAGATTTTCAAAGTCAAGCATTATTTCAGAATAAAATTAACGGGTCACTTAGTAAATGTAGCTCAGATTATACCGAGCTGCCAATACTTATTGTTCGGGAAAATTTAGTAGCCATATATCAGTAATACAAAAGGTTCAGCTACAATAAACCTCTAAGAAGTTTAGAAGTTTCGTTACAAGTTGCAGCCCTTATTTTGTTGGCAGGTTTTTAGGCTCTTGATATAGTGTGGGGTAGTTGAGATTATAGAAATATGGGACACGGCATTACGCTCGTTGAATTTACGGCAAGGGTCTTTTTTATGAGAGTGCCAAAACGCCATGTGGGTGTAGAGGCGTTTTTTCCGTCTAGTATTTGAATGGAAATATATATTTTTTCATAGACAGCAATTATAGCCTAAGGGTATGACCACTGGACAGCAAAGTCAAAGGTCTCGAGTTCAAATCCAAGGCACGCACCTCTGACTTTTCGAAATCATGTACGTAATTATCACTCGCTTTAACGGTGAAGGAAAACATCGTGAGAGAACCTGCATGCCTAAGAGATTTTCTCTACGGCGTGTGAAGTCTGCCAACCCGCCTAGCCTAATGCTAGCGTGGTGGACTTTACCCTAATCCCTCTCATACTGAGAGGAGACCCGTGCCCAGCAGTGAGACAGCGGTTGATTATTTTATTTTTTCGTATAACATCAACTCTCTATTGGGACTTGGGAACAAATTAGTATACCCCTGCCTAACCATTCGGGGAAAATAGGCGTGATGTGTGTGTAACACGAAGCGTCTATGGCTTGAAGTTTTGAGCGAGCAAATAAGAGTGATGTAAATGATAGTCGAACTACAAGATACTGCGCACTTGGAAGTTTAGAGAACTCTGTAAAATCTAAAAAGTATCTTTATAAGACCATATTCAGGTACCATCCATCATATCATCGCGCCTCTATATCACGAAGAGTTACGCAGAGGGGTACTAATGTACACCCAGAGCTCACCCATATGTTTAGACCCCGTGTAATAAAGGGCAAACCTTTTGCCATTAACTCGGAACAAATCCAAGCTGCTACTAGACATTTCCTTATAGGTCCTTTATTCGAAAATTATTACGTTTTCCAATTCAGTCTTAATCACAATGCTGCAGGTCAAAGAAAAACCTTTTCGACAATCCTTGTTAAAAAAATCAATAATGAATTACGTACTGCGGCTATAGATGGATTTACTTGATCGTACATTATCGTTTAAAACGAGTTCCTCCTCAATGGCATTATTCCGGGACTCTTTGTAAAGCCTAACAGATCCTTCGCGTATTTCACGAAAATTTATTTAGACGCCTTTATCGAAATGTTTAAAGTCTCATTTGATTTTCGTTCTTCATTCGTATTTCAAAGCTTAGAATTTTTGTGAGGATAATGAAAAACGACGACTTATACATCAAATTTAATCAGTGTTTTTGTACCTGTTTGTTTATGAATGGATGTTTATAAATTAATTTTTGTTATATTGTTTGAGGAAAATACAATGACAAATTTCACATTCCTGGAAATGGAATGTTTATAATTTGACCAGTACTTAGTATTCGTCAGATATGGTAAGTGGAAAAAGATGTATGCGCCAATAGTCAGACTTATCTTTTTTTCTAATACAGGAAAATTATTGTTGTTTCAGTTATATGTGGAAACATATGCATAGGACTCCCAAAATACGACGACGTCTGTGGTCTAGTGGTTCGAGTACCGGACTGCTGATCACGAGGTCGTGGGTTCGATTCCCACAGGACACAAACATTTATTGTGATGAACTTAGGTGTTTGTGTTTGTCTGGGTGTTTCTTATGTATTATAAGTATGTATTTACAAAAAAAAGTATATAAGTATTATATCCATTGTCTAGTACCCATAGTACAAGCTCTGCTTAGTTTGGGACAAGATGGTGCTGTGTAAAAATTTATTTATTATTTAATACAGGTTTCACCTAGTTTGTAAGGCAGCGGTTACTTAATTTGTATGCATTATTAATTCCAGTAGTATGTCATTTGTAGGGACCTATTGTAAAGGAATCTGGTATTGAAATATATCTTATCTTATAGGTAGGTATGACTAGGTACAAAGTAGGATAGCATTTAATTTTAAGGTTTATTCTTGTGAAATGTATAATTATGTAATCTTTTACATTACCATTCATGATTTCGGATGCGAATAGAAGTATGAATAATTCATTGACTGTGGCCATTGTGTTAGTCACAGCACCATCAAAACACAAAACTCATTAATAATGCGTGAATTAATAGTTCGTAGAACTCAGTTATATGGTTGCTTGACGTTAGCGAAGCCTTTGATACTGTCAACATCAATATTTTTGCTAAATTATTATCCTCTTTTCATTATGGCTTCATAATTGATTGGTTTTATCGCCAGCGTTTTTTCGTCAGTACACTTTTAGCTTCTTACACCAGTATTTTAAAGTACAACATACAATTACTGGTGTACCCCAGGGTAACGTTTTATGTCCTTTTCTTAACGTACGTGGTAATAAGGAAATTTCACTAAACTTTGTAGATGAATGCTCGAATGATGAATGTTAGGTAGTAATGCTATAAATACATACATTACATAAGCTTATTTAAAAATCCTTATTGATATCCGTTGTCTAGACAAAGCTGTGGGTGGTTTGTTCGGACTTCTAGAAAGTAAAAATCTTACACTGCCACCTTCAACTTATCATGGCCATAGAATTCAAGAAGACACTCTGTTAAACCCGCCATTAGTAATAAAAAATATATAATTTGTAGGTAATGTAAAAGAAACAGAAAATTGCTCGCAGAAGATGAACAGTAGGTATTCAAAAAAGTATTTCACAATACTTAATTTAGTTTTGCCGCTCAATTTACTTAGCAGGAAATAACTGTCTACAAAACGGAGATATTTAAAATATTTTTTGTAGACGCCCGTAGGTAATGTAATATCTTTGAGTGACGTCACAGACTGTAATAACAGGCACGCTGATTTATATTCTGCGGAGGCTTGTAATTGAAAAACGCTTGGACGTAATGTGATTGCTAGAACGAGATTTTTTATACATTATGAATAGCAATGTTTTAATGCGATGGCTCTTAATTTCACTATTACTTTTGTCCTCAGATATGCGCGATAATTTTTTATTTAGAAGAATTGTAACAATTCGAAGATATTCCTATGGAATTATTTGTATTCTGGCAATCGAGAATTATGCTATGTGGCGCATAATATGTAGATACATTTTTTATATTATTGGATACTTTTCCATGTATTTTTTATGATATCGTAATATTTTACATTATTTAGGAAAAGTGGTTTACAGTTTATATTGTATATCAAACCGGACGTGACGTTACATCCGTATTGCAGATTCAAACTGTGGCTATGAAACAGAAAAAAGGTAATTTTAGCATGGGAAATGCTAAAAAATACAAAAACATAATGAGAAGACGGTTTGGTTAGCCTAGTGGCTAACTATGACTTACTCTCGAGGTACTGCGTTCGATTCCCAAGTCGAGAAAAGTGTTATTAGGGTTTTTTCCATAACGTCTTTCATTGGCAGCTCGAAGTTTGGATATGTGCTTATATCATCACCCCTCCTCAATTCATAAAGCAATGGAAGCCTTTGAAACAAATCGTCTTAAAGATCTAGACAGGAAGCGTCAACAACGAAAAAGCCTTCATACATTTACTCTTATAATGAGTTCAATCAACTCTTTTTTGCACGTTTTGACCGAGTCTTTCAAACGAAATTTGGATTTTCTAGGCATCTAAGGGCTCATGACAGAAAGTATATTTAGCGAGGGTCGCTGTCACCGGATACGGTGAAGAGGACCATATATCATCACCCCTGTATTTCTAGCGTTGGCCAGAGGTGTGCTTACCTACAGCCGGTATGCTTAGGGCGAGCCTATTGCCATTAACTGGGCACCAGGCACAAATCTAAATTCCAATCTCCTACTGAGAATTTTACAACAAAAGCCAATAACACTCTGCTCAACCTGCGAATCGAAACATGGACATCTACTATTATCTAATACTTTAGAAAAATAAATATAACTAAACTAATTTTATGTGACAAAATGAATAATGTCACATGTAATTAACTTTTAGAACAAATGGGGTATAAATTATAAGTTAGTTCACGTAGGGATGTCGTTGCGGGGTCGCACGAGGTCCGTGATATCACTCGTTACGTGATGTGTTATAATCACTTTCTGATTGCCATTAAATATATATTTCTTCTCATGTTACGTCTAACCTAGATTTAATCAGGGGACTAATTCGGAGGGATTATACAGATAAAACATTTCGAAAATATTGAACCGATGAAGTTATAACATACCATCAAGCCTTTAATCCCCAAACGGATAGGCAGAGGTGTATCTACTAATTTACTTACATCCACAGTTCGCCGGAGTGTGGGAGTGGATTCGTTCGGATGGTGTGATACCCCCCTACGCCTGATAAGGCAAATACCTGGGGAGACCTAAATTCTTATATACAAGGTGGAAGGGACATCGACGCACATCCGAATACCATGAGTTCAGTACATGATTCTAGACCCCCCTGCGTTGTGCGCGCGAACGTGTAAAAAATATTAACTATTTTTATCTACCCAAATTCGATTTATAATTAAAAAAACATTATTTCATTTATTTCAGATCGCGCGCGCTTTAACATTTACCGCGGAGCGTTACGATCGCGTTTAAGCAATACACTGCGCGCTCAAAAATGTCAATATCTGTAACAACCGATCATTTTCTACATGAATGACCGAGGTCATTTTATTTTTGACCTTGAATGAAACCTTGTCACGACGCTTGTGCGTCGATGTCCCTTCAAACTTGTAAACACTTACTACACTATAAATGGTCGCCAACACGTGTGATGCTTCGGTGTTGTAAACGTCAACGTAACCGTCTACCATCAAAAGGGCTGCATGCTTGTTTGTTTGTTGTTTAAAAAAATACCTACCTGTATATACACGTCCTTTTCAAAGTAATTTCAAAAAGATTGTAAATAAAATGTGCCTACACTTAACACAATGATACAACCGTTAACAGAGTGACTTCATTAAAATTTTCTGCTAAATCCTTCGTATTTCATTCCCTATCTCTTTTGATAATATAGCTATCTCCTAACGAGTACCATTAACATTTCAAGGCGGCCATTGTGGTACCGAAAGTGCCAACCGAAACAAGATTTAATTGTTTAACGTGTCATCAAAGGAAACTGTTTGTCTTAATTAGATATCGATCGTGTGCAAATGAATGTAGCGTGTGTTGAAAATGAAAGACTGAATTGTTTTTTATTTATTTCATCATTATCTGCCGAAAGAGGTAACTGCACGCTCACGCTTGATAAATTAAAAAATGTTGGGCTGCATTTATTTGCGAAGGATATTTTTTTTTGTAGTCTCGCCCCCAATTACATGGGACCTATACGTACCCGCGAACTGTGGGTGTACATTTAGTTCACCGCTGCCTAGCTCTTCAGGGAATATAGGCGTTGGTATATTGTTTTTTAATTTTATTCCCAACTTGCAATACATTGGCGTAACATGTAGGTACTTGGTTTAATTCGTAGAACAAGCCCGATGTTACTGTGTTTTTCTGTAAGGAGTTTTCAGTTGCAACTCGGAATTGATTTGTACCCCGTTCTCTCTATCAATTGTCAACGTAAACCATATTGTCAAGGTGCTGTCCGAGGCAGGTACGAGTCTTGATTTGTCAAGAATGGTCACCCATCCATAGACTGTCCACGAGAAGTACAATCGCCGTTGTTATTACCTAGAATTGAGCCCATATTCTGAATGTATTTGATATATCATTTCCTCAATAACATTATAACTTTAACGTAAGAGGACACGTTTCCATTGAATTTGAGGACAAAGATGAAGATGTATGGTACATAATGGATCAATAGGGCAATATCGGAGCAGAATATAAAAGAGCCTTGATGTATTCAAAGAGCGTCTCAACAAAATATGAAATATATTAGGCTAGCCGCAATAGGTATACTTACCTATATCATTTAGACGACGTCTGTGGTCTAGTGGTTCGAGTACCGGACTGCTGATCACGAGGTCGTGTGTTCGATTCCCGCAGGACACAAACATTTGTGTTATGAACTTAAGTGTTTGTGTTTGTCTGGATGTTTCATATGTATGTATTTACAAAAAAAAAGTATATAAGTATTATATCCATTGTCTAATACCCATAGTACATGCTCTGCTTAGTTTGGGACTAGATTGTGCCGTGTAAAATGCCCCAGGATATTTATTTATTTATTTTGGTTTTAGTAACTACCTCCTTGGTCTAGTGGTTCCAAGCGGGACTGGTACGCTAGAGTTCCTGGATTCTATTCCCGGGTTGAGCCGCGTTGTTCTGTTTTTCAGGAGACTGAATTTGTGCCTGGTAGATGGTAATAAGCTTGCATGCTAGCTACAGCTTTTCTAGAAACTGGAATGGCAACATATCGAGACCCCTCCATGCCTCGGAGAGCATTTTAAGCCGTCGCTCCCGGTTGGCATACGAATACCTATGACAATCGTTAATGGTAGTCAGAAGAACAAAACACCCGACAACCAGTCTATCCTTCGAATATCAGTATTGTCCAGAAATCGGGTTGCGGAGGTCTGATGGCAGTTGCTCCGAGTAAAATACTGATATTCAGCCGCATCTGGTTAGACTGGACGCGGACCCCAACGTGGTTGGGAAAAGGCTAGGAATAAGAAAAGATGGATATGCTAGTTACTGTAAACATGCATGTGTTTTACGATCTTAGGGCTATAGCAGACATGCTACATTTAGCATCTAAGGTGATCCTGCCTGCAATACATTTTCATTTCAAGGCATTCAAGGCTTGGTTTTTGGATTTTTAGTTAATACTTTTAATGCAGTCAAGTTTTTTGTTTGATTGATTAATTTTTGATTACAATCAAGATGACATAAACTTTCGTTATAAATTAATTATTAATATTTTATATCAACGTTATTGAAATACTAAAATGATTAATGAATATCTTTGTTATGAAATATAAATTATGTTATTAATTAATTGAATATTTAATGTAATGAAAAAGCATATTACAATTAACTGACAATAGTTTGTTGACAAAACAAAATTATTTTACGATAACTATATCATGTATAAGCCGAAATAAACTTGATAAGCATCACGTTTGTATACATAAACGGCTTAGTCAGAATTGTAGGTACTAATATATATCCACGTCTCCGGTCTCGGTATTTTGTAGCTTCTACTTTACTCGAACTGGGAATAGGACTCAAGAGTAGCAGTTACATTTACGATGAGGCTGTGCAGAATGAGTAATTTAAAAAAAATCTGTTGTATGAATTTATCTACCTAAGAAATTGCCCTATATTTTATGAAATCTAATTTACCTACTATGAATAGATATTATCAGGGCTCCTTTTAAAAATAAAGTTTTGGTCCTAGAATCCCGTGTTCATTAAGCGCGATTGTGACTATGTTCACGATTACGACTGGCCCGGAGTGTCCCACTACTGGGCAAAGGCCTCCCTTTCATTCCTCACTCCATCTATCTAAGCTAACTGGATCTATTCTGCGTTAAACAATGCCTTTTTTCTACGCAGCGCAAACAGACCTTTTGCCTTTCGAAATAGACCTTTTTACAACTAGCTGAAATAAAATTAAAAAAGTAAAATGTGCCGTGCCATTTAATGTGTTACTTACGTTTATAATCTCTTCTTTATTATTCTTATGCTCTTCCTTCTCTCTAACTTTCAAGTCCTTCTTTTCTTTTTTCAAATTTAGGTACTAACATGTAATACAAATGTGGAAGCTTTTTATTAGCAATTTGTATAAGTATTATATGGTTTTTTACCTTTGTTATTAGTCTGTAAGCTGTCTTAAAATAAATAAATTAAATGTATTAAGGTCATCACACCATGTCTTTTTTAGTCGATGATATTAAATTCAGCAAACATCTTTAAGTGTACCACTCGTTTAGTAAGAATAAATAAAATGGCACCTTAAGTATGTGTACATCTATGTTTTTTTTCCTCTGCTAATATGTGTCTGTCTTTTTTTTGACGCGTAAACCGCTTTTCCAGTTGTGATTAAATTTGGTACAGATATATATTAGATCTTGGAGAAGGATATATAGGCTACCCTTTGTAACGAAAGTCTTGAAGGAGTTGCAATATGAAAGTTTTTACAAAAGATGTCGGTCTTCTATAAAAACTGAACTATTGAAGATAAAACAATGAAAATGTACCTATTTAGGAACTTGAGCAAGTGTATAAACATTATATTGAAGCGTTTTTGAAATTGCGACCTACATAGGGGTGAAATAGGTGATGAAAATACTACCTACTTTGTTTCATACGAACTAGCTTTTGAAAAGCTAAAACCATACTTTATCTAGAAGAAAAACAAAAGACAAATCACAAACAAACGACTTATATTTATATTGTTCTACATTCAAATTATATTCGAAAGTTGCAGCGCAATGATGACATGTGATACGGTCAAAGATAAAATCAGAGGTATCAAAAACATTCCTAACTCTAGTTTAAAAATTTCTATTTTGACTGGCTTCGTTGTAACCAGCAGTTTCAAATTTCTTATACGCTTCGTTTCTTGGCTTTCTCGATCTGAAAATATGTTATTCAATTCGTAAATTATGTTCAATTCACTTTAAAGTTAGGTACTATATACAAGGTGGAAGGGACATCGACGCACAAAATGTCGTGACAAGATTTCATTCAAGGTCAAAAATGAAATGACCTAGGTCATTCATGTAGAAAATGATTGGTTTATACAGATGTCGCCATTTTTGAGCGCGCAGTGTATTGCTAAAAACGCGATCAACCGCTCCGCGGTGCATGTTATCGCGAGCGCGATCCGATATAAATGAAATTATGTTTTTTCTTTTCTAATTTGATTAGATAGAAATAATGGTTTTTACATGATCAAGAAAAAAAACTGCAGAAAAAATTTAAAATTTGATGAAAACAGTTACGGAAAATTTCAACGCAGGGGGGGTCCAGAATCATGTACTGAACTCATGGTATTCGGATGTGCGTCGAGGTCCCAGCTTCCACGTTTTATTTATATCTAAAAATATATTGTGATCTTATATTTATATACTTACAAATTGACAACAAGCTGTATATATTTGACAAAATTCTCTTGGTTTTACTGAATTCATTTTGTAATTTTTGACCTGTATATACTATCATGAACATGGAGAAAATATAAAAGGCCAATACAATCAATATTTTGGACGACCTCAAAAGCATGTATTTTTGCTGCAAAAATAATTCAAATTAATTTATAATGAAAAAAATCTTTATTCGATATATGTCCGTTAATAAATTTGATATTTACGTGTTTTATGGTTATTCTTATTATTTCATATGTTGAACACATGTAAAAGGTTGATGAAGTTACTAAAGAAAATGAAATCTGAAAAAAAAAATATTTATGTAAGAGAAAATAACGGCGTAATTTACCCGGTTATCCGAAATTTCAATCAAACTACGTATTGTTTCAAGTTTAGATAACCGGGTAAATATAAGAATCTGTATATTCAATTGTATAATCGCACTATACTCACTTGATATTTGAAACATATCGACAATTGCTTACAACAGTCCACTAAGTGCTGATACTTCTCACTCCAATCGCGTATTTGTTCTAACAGACGCAGTTCATTGGAACTACTAACTAGATTTACATGATAAAACTCATATTTATACATTTTCTTTTCCATATCAGATAAAGAAGCATTCATACATTTAAATAAATTGTATACAATTGTAATATACACATAAAACACAAAATGTTCTAGAATAAATCGAGCTTCAGCCCAAAATTCTGTCAATGTTAGTAATAGAAAATTTAAAAGCGACCCATATCCAATTAATTTTATATAAATATAAGTCTTGATCAATTGTACAATTAATCTGAAAACAGCAAAAACGACAAGGCCAATTATGGAAAGAAACTGCGCTTTAAATAAACTCTTGATGAAATTAAGTTTTAGCTTATAAAAACTGTGAACAGTCATGACATTTTCCAATAAACATCCGAAGTTTTTAGTGGTTCTGACACTGCATATTAGTACAATTAAATTACTGATCGAATTCAACACATAAAATAAAACAAACACGTAAGACATATTCCAATCATTAGTATTGCCAAGGCTGATATGGAAATTGATCAACGAAATTGCCACATAAGACAAAATATCCACAACAATACGTATCAATATCAATATTTTACAAGAATTCCCACGATATATATAATTTCTGTAAATAGCAAAGATGTTTTCGGCTCTTATTAGTCTGTTTATTGCGTATGTAATTTCCATTCTGTTGCAGGTAATTTCGAGTAGACCACTCAAAATACGAGACATGGACGAATGAGGAGAAATTAATTTTATTGTTCAGTATCAGCATAGCTAATAATTAGATACAAACACTTTCTGTAACATTAATGAAATCATTCAATAAATCATCTCCTAATTTGAATTGTCACCATATACACAAATTTATTTAGGCTGTATGTTCATGTTACTGTTGTGCTAGTCGCATTGATCAAATATTTCCCAATCATGTAGGAAATTGCCAAAATTGTTTTTTTAGGAGACGACCTTACAAGTAACCATGATGCCAACATTTAAGTTTGTGGACAATAAAGTTTCTGAGATTTCGTGATTAATAATTGAGTGATAAAGTTAAATAGAACCAGTGAAGAAAAAAGTGGGGATCGAGTCGTATCAAGAGGTATAACGGAAGGCAGAAGATAGAGAATAGCTGTCATTGCTCCAATGAGGAGAGCTAACTGAGCTCTTAAATTAAAGAGGAAGAGTGAGGGTTGTTGGAAATATACTAAATATATCTTAGTCCAAAAAAAAGAACCACGATCCCATAACAACGTATTTCGGTTCCTTATAAGGTTATTTGATAAGAAAGGAACTTGATCGGGAAATACAAAAACAATGCTAGTCACACCGCCAGGCAAACCTAGTTTTTTATGTAACTCTGTGACAAAACATTAACATAAAATATTGAATGGTGACAATTAGGCCATGATTAATTGAACTGATCATTAATCATCAACATTTCCGAAACAACAAGTTTTTCCATCGAATTCTAATTCTAATTTACTAGCGGTGTTGATAAGACAGAATTGATTTCTTCATATTATTCCGTGTATTTGTATCGGAGTGGTTTGCTCGAAATTATCTTTAACACAATGGCATTTATTAATATAATTAACAGATTAATAAGAGCCGAAAATATATTTGCTGTTTACAGAAATTTTACGTATCGTAAGAATTATTGTAAAATATTTATATTGATACGTACTATTGCTGATGTTTTGTGGGTGGCAATTTCCTACATCAACTTCCATTACAGTTTCGGGAACAATTATAATTGGAACATGTCTTACTTGTTCCTTATGTTTTATGTTCTAAATTGGTTCAGTAGTTTAATCGTACTAATATGCAGTGTCAGAACTACTGAAAACTTCAGAATTTTTTTGGAAAACGTCATGGCTCTTCACAGTCTTTATAAGCAGGAACATAACTTCACCAAGAGTTTATTTAAAGCGCAGGCTATTTCCCTAATTGGCTGTATCGCCTTTGTGTTGTTCAGATTAATAGCACAATTATTCATAATAACATACTTTTATATAAAATTAATTGGATCTGACACTATATTTAATTATTTATTGCTAACATTGTCAGAATTTTGGGCTGAAACGCGATTTATTCTAGAACATTTTGTATTTTACCTGTATATTACAATTATATACAATTTATTTAAATGCATAAATGCTTCTCTATCTGATATGGAAAAGAAAATGCATCAATATGAGTTTTATAATGTAAATCTAGTTAGTAGTTCCAATGAACTGCGTCTGTTAGAACAAATACGCGATTGGAATGAGAAGTATCAGCACCTAGTGGACTGTTGTAAGCAATTATCGATATGTTTCAAATATCAAGTGAGTATAGTCTGTATGTAATTATTTTATAGTCAGATATTTGAAATTATTTTGAACATTTTTTTTTTCAGATAGCATTTTCTTTAATAACTTCATCAACGACCTACATGTGTTCAACATACGAAGTAATCAGAATAACTTTAAAAAACGTAAATATCAAATTTATTTATGTGTATCGAAACAAGCTATCGTTATTGTCATCGTAAAATTTTGAAAACCGTTAGATTACAATCTACCTCGCGAGATTGTAAGTTGTCGAATGATTGTGAACTAGAACATACAGCTAACAATTTACTCCATTATTTTTCGGATTTGGCTGGTTTATTGTTTGGTTACAGTTATAACCAACCGAACAAAGAAGATCAGTGTATTTAAATATGGTACAGTTCACAAATAATCGACAGTCTTCAATCTCGTAAACATTATAATCTAACGGTTTTTATAATCTAATCGTAACATTATACAAAAAAGTTATTATAATGAAAAATTTGAATTATATTTGCAGCAGGAATTCCAATTTCTGAGATCTGCTAAAATAGTGATCGTATTGGCCTTTTATATATATTCAATGTTCATGGTAGTCTATTCAGGTCAAAAATTACGGAATGAATTTACTAAAACCAATCGAACATTGTCAAACATATACAGCTTGTTGTCAATTTGTAAGTATTGTAGATATAAGTTGACTATATATATTTCTCTTCTTTTCTTCTATATCTCTATGAAAATAATTTTCATTTTTTCAGATCGAGAATGCCAAGAAACGAAGCGTATAAAAAAATTAAAATTGCTGGTTACAACGAAACCAATCAAAATCGAGATTTCTAAACTAGAGTTAGGAATGTTTTTGATACCACTGATTTTATCTTTAACTGTATCAAATGTCATCATTGCGCTGCAACTTTCGAATATAATTTGAATGTAGAACAATATAAATATAAGTCGCTTGTTTTCGATTTGTTTTTTTGTTTTCCTGGGTAAGATAAATGGAAAGTTAAATTTAAAAAATATATTTACTTAATAGTTTAACTTTACAAAAAATATAATTATTTAAAAAACAAACAGCTCCTAGTAGATAGTACAAAGTGTATTCGTTAGACAGAAGTGTGAGTACCCTCTACGATTCGCCTGTATGTTTAGATCGCATGCAATAGGGAGCGAGCCTATTGCCATTAACCGGGCACAAATCCAAATTCCGAGCTGCTACTCAGAATTTAATAGAAAAACCTAACAACTTTGCTCGACATTGGCATCGAATCCAGGACCTAGCAGTTGCCCGTACGACGACTAGGCCAATGATACTAATAGTTAAGAATAACCAGCTTATAATTCATTTTGTGGGGGGAATGGGTGTGTTGCCCTTGTTACGCCCCCGTATAATAAGTATTACGGTATAAGTAAGACATCAACTGTCTTCACTAAACAAACAAAATTAATGTAATATCCATATAAGCAAACACATTAGTTCTCCAATTACTTAACATTACTTGTAAAACATTTCCACATCATTATAAGGTGCTCCTTTATAACAAGCATTCGTCAAAATGAATTTATTCCGCGGTTTAACATTCGCTGAAAATTGGATGTGTATTCACAGAAACTACTTGTCTATGAGTAAAAATATGCAAATTATAGTGATTATCCACGTCATAGTGGAAGTTTGTGTGTCTTTGGCTATTACTGGAAATAACTTCGCCGTAAACTATTCCATTTATAATTATTCTCGTGAAGCTATGTTGAAAACACAATTTTTTCATCTCTTGATTTTATCGAAGAACTTGATTATAACTATTGGCGGAATAACCAACACATGTTCTTATAAAATATTTCTGGACAGCGTCAACAATCTGGATACCCGATTCGTGAATGAACCTTCGTACTCGAATTCCGAAAAAAAACTCAAACGGAGGTGTATAGTGATATCCATACTGTTTGGGATATTGGCGATACTGCTTTCGACAATCAGAATTAGCAACAGATATTATTCGCAAAGTCACCTTCTATTAGAAATAGTAGTACTTGTTATGTACGAATTCTGGATCGATATTCGCTACATGTTGGAGCACTTAGTGATTTACTGCGCGATAACACTAATTTACGAATACGTAAAATGCTTGAATAGTTCCATACATGAGGTTTTGGAGAAGTATAGTGACGATGAAAGCTGCCAGATATTCTCCGATGCTGATGAAGATATTGATATAGCTAAAAAAGTTAGTTACTGGACTGAGGTGTACCAAGATATCATGGCAAGCAGTAAACACATGTCAAAATGCTTTAATGGAATGGTAAGAAATCTTTGTCTTATAATTTTATTCCAAATGCTTATCCAACAGAGACCCAAAATCAAAATTATGCATCGGGGTAGGCGCAGTCTCTTTTTCTTCCATTCATCTCTCTTAGCCGTCATATCGTCATTCAACTCCTTTGTGACCACTGACCATCTCCTTTCTCACACAGTTCATCCATCTTTTCTTTGGTCTTCCTCTTCCCTTATAACCATAGCTATATTAGATTAGAAATAACAAAACTTATATATTTTACAGATGTTTTTATCTCTGGTTGCCGCTGTGCTACAGACCGTATCGTCAGTTTACGAACTTATTGGTATGATTGTGATTAAGGTAAACGATTTTATTGTTATTTCTTTATATTTTAAGGGATCTTCAACAAGGAATAGGTACACACAGTCTTAAGTAAATATTTTTCCATAATTCAGAAGTTCACATTCTCAAAATCTTACAAAAATAAATAGTAAATCTAACTGCCTCGTTGGTCTAGTAGTCCCTAGGAACGAGCGTAGGTATGCTACGCTAGAAGTCCTTGGTTCGATTTCCAGGTCGAGTTATTGGGTTTTTGGAATCCTCAGTAGGTACTAAGTCGGAATTTCAATTCGTGCCCGGTTAATGAGAATAGGATCGCCTCCTTGATATGGGACTTACCTAAAATATACCGACAAACTGTAGATGTAATTATTACGGCTCTACCCCTTCGGGGAAGACAAGCGTGATGGTATGATCAATGTGTTCAACTTTTTTTTTAATTTCACACTTCTTTTGCAGGCATATCCGTGCCGTGACACGAGGGAAGTTCTCTATATTTTGTTATATCACATGGGAGCAACGATTCCTCTTTTATTTGCTGGTCAAAAGTTGCAGAATGAATTTAGTTCTCTTAATATGGCACTAGCGAGGCTTACTAATGCAGTTTCTATATGTAAGGATTATCGTTTTATGCTATGTGACTATGATAGACTGGATAGGGTTCCTTTATACGGAATCGATACAGGCCTCTGAAGGACAGGCAACTTTAAACGGCATGCTTAATGACGCAGTCCTTAAGAGTAAGGACAGGCAACTGCTCCAGAGATGCAGTTGTCTATGGGCGGCGTTAACCACTTATCATTAAGAGGCTTGTCAGTTCGTTTGCCAACTTTTAACAATATAAAGCAGTCACACATCTGGATGCACCTGTATTATAGCTAACTTAGCTGTTCTTCTGGAAAGACGTCTATAGGCTTGATAATGGAGCCGGATGAAATTCATTGTCTGGTTGATAGATAGGTACAAGCAGGTAACGTTTTTCAGTCAGTACAAATTGGACATACCCAGCCATGCAGCACACATGAGAATGTTGACACTCTAGGATTAAAAGGCCGTGTTCATGAAGTTTGTGTCCACCGACCTACTTTATTCGACACGTGGAAAAACTAAATATAAGTGGAAGCACCTTGATCATAAAGCAATCTAGAAATTGATGAACTGTTGTAAAGACAATCTTAGAGTCTTTCTCCTCTTCGAATCTTTGTCTCTTCACCTTTACTAAAGTCTAATTAATTATTAATTATCATTTTTTTCAGATGATCAAAAATCCGGAATAAGATCGCTAAGAGATCTAAATCGTATAGTGACAACGAATCCTATTGTTATAAAATTCGGCACTTTTGCATTAGGAATGTATTTGCTCCCTATGATGTTATCATTGTCTGCGACATACATCGTCGTTATGTTGCAATTTAATCACGTTATATAATAATTTGAACATGTATTTAGTGTTTATTCTCGGTGTGTTAAATGTATAAAAATATATACTATGTGAGTGTGTCCAATGAAACACGAGTTAATTAGTTGCACATCCTCACAAATTATTTCCTATGTTCGAGTGTAATATTACACAATAAATTACCTATTTCAAAAGTAAAAATGTTTATATTGAACGGCAACTGACCCTATCACGCTAAAATAGATTTATCCAGATTTTGGATTACATAAACCTACCTAATCATCCTCCTAGCCTTTTCCCAACCATGTTGGGGTCGGCTTCCAGTCTAACCAGATGCGGCAGAATATCGGTATTTTACACGAAGCGACAGCCATCAGACCTCCGTAACCCATTTCTGGGCAATACCGATATTCGAATGATATAGACTAGTTGTCAGGCTTTTTGGGCTTCTAAGTACCACTAACGATTGTCATAGGTGTTCGTATGACAACCGGGAGCGACAGCTTTACGTGTTCTCCAAAGCACGGAGGGGTCTCAATGTGTTATGAATGGTCAACCATTCACAGACTGACCGTGGCAAGCACAGCTTAATCTTGAAGATCGGTTGATCAGTGTAGTTATAACTTTCCCACGAAGATAAACCTGCCTCGGAACCATAAAATGTAGTGATAATGAAGTACCTAACCTATTCTTACATAGTCGTTAAAAGAAATTAGACTTAATAGATAGGCAGGTAGATTAACACCTAGGCAACGGTATAAAGTCACAAACATTTATCCAATATCATTAAAACTAAACATGACACGTGTAATTTTGTATTTCCATCAAATAAATACTTAGTGTACTTAATTTTCGGAGCGTAATAAATTGGAACATACACATAGTTTTATCCTTGTTATTAACAAAAGAGTTTCAATGAAGTTAAATATTTATATTGAAGGTTATCGTCACTTGGCTCTATGTTTAACAAAAACAATGAATAAAAATTACCCTAGAATGTTACCTTGTGGAATACCACAGTTTAACTTATGATCTATAGTGTAACCAGTCAAATTTCTATGCAGCTGCTTCAATTTTTTTATACAAATTGTTATTCAAATCTTTTAACGATTTTATGGACAGCAAATATACCACATTTTCTTCATATTTAATTATGAAGCCTAGATATATGAACAAGGTTAAACGCTTTGGTAAAGTTTCGGAAAAAAAAATTATTATTTCTGAGTTTGGTTTGACATTTCGTCTCAATACGCCGACGCCGTCTTGTATTGAGAAATTTCAAACATTCACCTTGAGTGACTTTAACAGTTCTATTTGCAAAGATAAATAGCTTATATTAGTAAGCCAGTTTAGTTAGGCATCATTCTTATTTGTTACTGATCTAACTATACGAAGAAATCTGGACATAGCAGCCATGTCCAATTTAGAACCCAATGATCACCTAATACTATGTTGAGGTCGTTATATTGTGCTAGGTGTGTTAGTGTAGTGAAGGAAACACCTTGTTAAAAAACAAGTGGTGCCCCGTTTTAATATGGATCTTTAAAGTAAAACGCCAGATTTCCGTGGGAAACAGTCTACCCAAATTGTTAAAGTTTAAGACCCCTGACTAGTAAATAATATTTTTTTTAGCTTTTACGGTATTTAAAAAAGAAACAGGATTATTAGGACTATTCAGTACCTACACAAATGTACTACATAATCTTTTTGATAAATTACTATGTTACTCTAGTTTATTAACACGTTGCAAGTGACTGTAACCATTTATAATACTTATCAGCAAAAACTTATCATTTTGACTTCATTATGTAACTGGGTACTTATTTTCATATTACTGTGTTGCTTTAATTTCAGTATTTGATAAATTTCATCTATCTATAAGTAAGTATTTATATTAAAGTATATATCTTCAGTGCCTTTAAGTAGCACTCTCATTTGTACCTAATAGCGGCGAGTAAGCTATGGTAGAATTTCTACGTGGTTTTCTTTTCACTACAATTTAAGTTTACTTTAGTAATACGTGGTCCACTGATAGAGTTTCGACATTTCGTCAAAATGACATACAAAACTATCCTAAAGATGTTGTCTCGTATGGACACAATGAAAGCCCTTTGGTAGCTTTTTTCAACATAATTTAATAAACTTGATGTGCAATCACGTGTGAACCGAATGGATAATAATTGACAGAATGACTATACAAAAAAATAGGCATTAGAATGAGAGACAAAAAACATATGCATGTAGATTTGCTTCGTTAAAATTATAAGGCGCGGCGTGAACATCTTCCCCCGCGTTGAAGGTCTGCAGCGGGAGATCTTCAACCATCTAGTTCTTCGGCCGAAGGTAGTGGACAAAGTCGCGTAAGAGGACGTCGCAGAGATCCTTTAGTAGTACGTACTTCGGCGACACGGGCTATATTGTCTGGACCCGTGTACAGTCTTTCAACTCGACCAAGGCGCCAGCATAACGGAGGTGCTTGATCATCTTGTAAAAGAACCAAATCACCAGACTTTAGTTTTGAAGTGTTGGTCTTCCATTTAGTGCGCTGCTGCAGTTCTGCTACATATTCTTTCTGCCAGCGATTCCAAAAATGTTGTCGCATTAGTTCAAGACGAGAATATCGTTGGGAATGATTTAAGTCTGGCTGGCTGATCATTGGAAGAGGCAGCGCAGTTAAGGGTCGGCCGATTAAAAAGTGCCCAGGAGTGAGGGCAGAGATTTCGTTGGGGGAAGGTGATAGAGGACACATAGGACGGCTATTAAGAATAGTTTCTACTTGAGAAAATAAGGTACCTAGCTCCTCGAAAGTCAAGTGGCAGTTGCCCATTACGCGTTTAATGTGGTGTTTCGCGGACTTGACGCCAGCTTCCCATATCCCACCGAAATGTGGAGCGTAAGAAGGAGAAAAGACAAATTTGATACCTAGCTCACTTGCAAAGTCAGATAGTGAGCTTTTATTTAATTGAATAAAATCGTTAAAATCTTTGGCCGCGGCAACGAAGTTGCGTCCGTTGTCACAAAATACTTCCGATGGCTTGCCGCGGCGAGCTACAAAACGTCGAAACGTCAAAATGAATGCATCTTTTGTCAGGTCGCTAGTAGCCTCTAAATGAATGCACTTATATCTTAGGCAAACGAATAAGCAAAGATAACATTTGATTACCTTTGAACCGCGTCCCTTGCGGTTAATAATGTAAAATGGGCCTGCAAAGTCTATTCCCACCGTGTTGAATGGAAAATCTACAGTGACTCGTTGCCTTGGTAGATTTCCCATTAAAGGATGCAGGGTCCTACCTTGATGACGCCTGCACACCACACAATTAAAAGCCGTACGACGCGATAGATGTCTGCCATTGATGGGCCATATGACATCGCGTACTAGTGACAACAGTAATTGTGGGCCAGCGTGTAAGTTTCGCTTATGCTCGTGTTCGAAAAATAAGCGAGTAAGTCGATTAGAAGAATGAAGAAGAATAGGGTGTTTCTTGTTGAAATTGAAGTCGGACGCATCGAGACGACCACCGACACGAATCACCTTAAAAGTCTCGTCAAAAAAAGGAGTTAATGACAAAATATTTGATTTAGAGCTTAATGTTTTACCCTTTGATAATAGCTCGTATTCTGAAGGAAACGATTGGAGCTGCGATAGACGACAAAGATGATAAAAAGAATTGTTTAATTCGTCAACTGTTAAAAAAGATAAACATTTATTGTCACGATTTCTTAAATTATAGATAAATTTTAAAACATAAGCGAATGATCTTCTTAATCGATTAAAATTAGAGTATTTTGAGAAGTTAATTAATGGTTCAGTAGGTGTAGCAATATGAGATTTTATTTCTGGTAAATCATGGCTGACTGAATTTAAAATAGGCCATTCGGCTTCAGGCAGTAATAAAAAATCAGGACCAAACCACCATAAATTAGTATCCTTGATCTTATCTGGGTAGACACCCCTTGAAATAAGGTCAGCTGGATTAGAAGAAGTTGGCACATAACGCCATGAATTAGGATTGGTTAGATCACATATTTCGGCCACTCTATTAGCGACGAATGTTTTTAAATCACGAAAACTTGTCTTTAACCATCCCAAAACAATACTTGAATCGGACCAGTGGTAAAAACAGATATACTTGTTGCGTATCGATTCAAGGACAGTTTTACAAAGCTTAGCTGCAAGTAGGGCTGCGCAGAGTTCGAGGCGCGGTATGGTGGTTGCCTTTATTGGAGCTACCTTTGACTTAGCACAAAGCAATCGAACGGTAACCTGTTTGTCGGAGTCAATAGTCCTTGCGTACACACAGGCACCGTATGCAGCCTGCGAAGCGTCGCAGAAAGAGTGAAGTTCGATGTGATCAGGATCACTGCAAAAAACATATCTAGATAAATGTAAATTAGACATAGATGGTAGGGTATTTAGGAACTTGATCCAAGAAGCTGAAATATTTTGTGGAACAGGTTCATCCCAACCGATCTTTTGGAGCCACAAAGTTTGAATTAGGATTTTGGGAATGATAATACATGGGCTCAATAATCCCATAGGATCGAAAATCTTGAATGAAGATGATAAAATGTATCTTTTAGTAATGACATTATTGTCTGTAGGAATTTTAAACTTAAAATGTATTGTATCTGATTCTGGATTCCAGCCCATGCCAAGGGTACTGGAAGATTCACTGGTGATTAATTTTTCGTCTGATTTAGAAGAGTTATATATGGATGGTACATTTGATTTAAATTTACGCAGGTTGAAACAACCCTGTTTTAAAGTTTCAGTTACTGATTTGTGTATATATTTTAATTCTTGTTCCGAGTCACAACCTGTATATAAGTCATCCACATAAAAATCATGCTGAATGATGGTTTTGATTAGGGGATCCTTGCACTCCTCGCCTAACTGCCACAGACATCTTGTGCTTAAGTAGCTGGAGCTTGCAAGTCCGTAAGTTACAGTACATAGCTTTAGTGTTCTGATAGGAATAGTCTCGTTTTCTCTCCATAAGATTAGCTGCAAATTTTGGTCGTCAGCGTGTACCTGCACCTGGCGATACATTTTTTCGATATCGCCAGTGAGGACATACTTGTACTGCCGCGCTCTAATCAGTATGGAGAGAAGAGAGTCTTGCATGTTTGGGCCTATCATGAGGATATCGTTGACAGAAAAGCCGGATGTAGTAGGAGCGGACCCGTCAAAAACGACACGAGTTTTCGTGGACTCGCTATCGTCCTTGAAAACAGCATGGTGACTTAAAAAATAAGATTGAGTTGGCTTTGAAATAGGTGATTCAGAAAGATGTCTTAAACTAGAATACTCTTGAAGGAAGTCTAAATATTGTAATTTTACATTGGGTTGTCTATGAAATCTCTTTTCTAGTGATAGCAACCGTCTCTTAGCAAGATTATAGGATTCGCCTAAACAGTCAGGGGAATCTTTCAGGGGTAGTCGGACACAAAACCTGCCTGAAGGTAGCCGAGTGGTGTGAGTTTTAAAATGGCCTTCACACTCTTGCTCGTCTTTGCTAAGAGAAACCTTTTGGGGTAGCTCTTCCAGCTCCCAGAACTTAGCAATTTGTTTGTTTAAAGTTTGATAAGAATCAGGTTCACTAGTAATATTAATAGCGTGATGACATTGAATTTTAGTAACTTGATTTAGTGAAGGATATATAGGACCTGCTATTAGCCAACCAAACTGGGAGCTTCTTAATTTAGGAAGATTAGGGCCTAGAGTATGTTGCTCACAGCCAAGAACATCCCAGAATATGTCTGCACCAAGCAGAATATCAATTTCTGCTGGCTGATTAAATTTAGGATCAGCTAAATTGAAGTCTTTGATTAATGGAAAATATTGACTTACATCAATGGAAGATCTTGGCAGCTTACCCGTTAGCTCATTGAGAACCAACAAGCTAGCTGTGATGCTGAAAGAGTTATGCAGAGAAATGAGCTTGGCTAAACAACTTTCAGTCACCTGATTGGTAGAAGAATTTCCTATACCTATTATATTAATTTTATTTATAGTATTAGTGGTTAAGGCAAGTCTTTTCTGAAGCGTCTTTGTAATAAAAGAAGACTGACTTCCACAGTCTAGAAGAATCCGTACTCGCTCAGTCATATTTGTTGCAGGATTACAGATGTCAATAATTGCGGTTGACAAAAACACTTCGTTATGTTCCTTGGAAAAGTTTGCTATAGAATTTTGGGGAGCACTTTCAGAAACATCACTGGTAGCTGTTGGTTCTGTAGGGACATGCAGAAGCGAGTTGTGCCTTCGCTTACATTCACGGCATGGCCCCATGCGACAGTTTCTGACAGAGTGCCCAGGACGTAGGCAATTTAAACAAAGATTTAATTTAATTACTTCTGCTTTTCGATCGCTTACACCTTTCGTCTTAAACAATTGACAATCATAAATTCTGTGATCTCCTTGGCAGAACACGCATCTAATTACATTAGGTAAACTCTTGTCTGAAGAACTAGCAAATGATTTAGTTTGTAAAATATTAGGTTTTTTTTGTAAAGGATTATTAATAGGTTTAGTATTTGATTCAGATTTATTACGATTAATTGATTCTAGGACATCCGCACGATCTGTAAGAAATTTATGAAATTGTTTTAGATTAGGAATGTCATCAAGGGTATTGCGATACTCTTCCCACTTGGCCAGAGTTCGACTATCCAGCTTAGTGCACATAATATGTATCACTAGTATGTCCCATTGGTCTGTGGGTTGGTTAAGGTTCGATAGTGCGCGTAGATTCTTTGTTACATGGTCAACTAGGAACCTTAATGATCGTTCAGATTCGCGAGTGAAAGCATTGATATTTAATAAAGAATTTAGGTGATGTGTTATTAGTAAACGCTTATTGTCATAGCGCTCGCAAAGTAATGTCCAGGCGATATTATAATTTGCACTACATATCTCTAAATTAGAAATAATCCTAGCGGCATCGCCCTCTAAATAAGAAGAAAGGTAGTGAAATTTGTGTATAGGTAAGATACGTTCATTGTTGTGTATCAACGAAAGGTACGTATCGCGGAACTCAAGCCATCGAAAGTAAGTGCCATCGAATTTAGAGATTTGAATTTGTGGAAGTTTAAAACTTACTTCATGATGATGGAGTGAACATTGAGCAGAACTGTGCGAAGAATTTAGGTCACGACTTGTTTCCTCAGTTCTAGAATTTGAGTGTCTTTGAATAACACTTTGAGCAAACGCGATGTTACCAATAAACAATTGCTCAATGTCGTCTCTTTCATCAATCTCAATCGACAAGTCATCGGAATTTAAAACCTCTATTTGACTTTGCAAGTCATCGAATTTGTTTGACAATGACTCAAATTTACTTAATTTTAAATGTAATTCAGCTAATTCTATAGTACTTAAAGTTGGGTTTACAGATAAATTTGACAAATAATTCTTAAACTTAGTGATTTGACCTTTTATAGAACTGCGTTTAGTGAGAAGTACTTGCAAAGTCGATGAAATTCCGCTTTTAGAAGCTTCGCTTCCATCACTCCTTTCTTTATTCATCGTTCTTTGAATATATTTAAATTAGTAAAGTAATATAATAAGTTAAGTAGTATGAATAAGTATTTAGTATTACTTATACACCAAGAAAGTGAGTGATAAAATCAAAACTTGTAATCTAGTTAAAACGTATAGCTAATTAATAAAATAAAATTCTCACGCTCCTCAAATCGGCAAAAAACGGCAAGCAGCGTCGCGTTGTATAGATTTAGTTCTATGCACAGATAACGGTTGTTTGTTATCAATGCACCACGCGCCGGCGCAGCTGATCGGAGGACCGGTTTCCCTGGAAGTGTTCGGCGTACATATGTTTATAACTTGAAACAGATTTAGCGATAATATTTTTATTATTGAATATTAGTTACGTAATGATGGACTTAGAATGTGTAATTATAATAGAATTTTGCAGAAAAATAAAAAGATTATGTTGGTTGTAGTAACACACAGTTAATGTTTAACGAATATAACCTAACGTTAATCTACGTAAATGGCAGCGTTTAACGTTATTATTCATTTATGTACTTGTATTTATCGGTAAGCGAATACCTTATTGGCTCAAATAGCACTATTCTTGTGGAATTTAGGTATTGTGGTGATTAGATGGAGACAAAGGAAAGGGCACTTAGCTGCACTGGCCTGGCTGCGGAGTGGTATTTTCTTGACTATATTTATATTCTCGTCACTTTCCGGCTTGACTGCAGTGGCTGGCACTTAAATCTCCATGGTACAGCAGTTAGAATTCCAAAATATTGTATGCATCGAATATCTTGCTGATAGTATTTTTCTTGATTCTTGCTCAGATTCTTGAAATGTTAGATTGTCCTGTAGCGGTCGCCACTTTTATGTCTCGTATGGACACAATGAAAGCCCTTTGGTAGCTTTTTTCAACATAATTTAATAAACTTGATGTGCAATCACGTGTGAACCGAATGGATAATAATTGACAGAATGACTATACAAAAAAATAGGCATTAGAATGAGAGACAAAAAACATATGCATGTAGATTTGCTTCGTTAAAATTATAAGGCGCGGCGTGAACAGATGTTGATAACAGCGGAAAACATTATAAGTGTTTATAGAAATTTTTGTTTCCTCGGTAAAAAACAAAAACTTCTTGTATTCATTCGTGTAGTTATTGAAATTATGGTTTATGCAGTTATTTATTTATACCGTGTCATCGATTTTGTACGAAACATTTCGACTTACGACCAACCACCAATGATTTTTGCATTCCAATACATCAATCTCATATGCGATTTGATTGTTAAAATATACGCCATTAAAAGCTCGCGTATTTTCAAAACCTTCCTAAAAGACCTTATGTCTGTTGATCATTGCCTTCATAACAAAACAACTTACATCATATTCTTAAAGAAACTGAAGAAAACTGCTATTATAATTTTATCTCTGTACGTATTCATAAGTCTAGTTTTTGTAATGCTAAAAATGTTGAATCAAGTCTATTTTCACGGAACGGAATTGACAATAAACTACATCATACTAACATTCATGCAAATTTCAATTGAAATACGTCATATTTTTGAAAATGTTGTACTTTACACTTACATCAGGATTCTACAGTATTTTGTGAAAAATGTCAATGCTTCTATACTGAAAATTCATGAAGAATATAATAAAAATCTCGAAACGAGGTTATTCTTAGATGGAGAACAGAGGAATGATGTTTTGACTGTTGAACATATAAACAAATGGGCAGAGAAATATCGAAACTTAGTAAGTTGCAGCAAGAATTTATCAGAATGCTTCAAATTTCAGGTAAATATAGCAACTAATTTCAGTTAATATTATATTTTATATTAACTAAACTATGCCCTGGACTTGCAAACTTAAGTATAATATGGGTGGCGTGCGATCACGGCTATAATTTGGACACAACAATTCCTTTTGTTGTTGATTTCAGTTCAGTAAATTGTTTATCAGGAATGTGACATAGGGATTATGTTCTTGTTACATGATTTTCAGTTGATTTCTTCCGCAGTCGGCGGGTTGTAATTTTTTAAACTTAAATTGACAAGATGGCGCCATATTGTAAAACGTCACATTTGTCCCTCTAGCGGCGGGACTCACGTTACGCACAATATGCATCGCTTGCTCGATACCGAAGCCATTAAGTGCCATTGCGCATAAATTAATTATCTGAGAGTTATATTTTTTCCGTTGACCACTAAATATATTTTTTTATTTACAGATTTTATTTACATTAGTATTGTCATCAGTACATTATGGTATTGCGTTGTACGCGATGTTCCTGTTAGTTTCAAGTAACGTATGTATATTATATTCTTTTCATATATCACTACGCTAATCCCCCCAAGGCTTATGCAGAGGTATACTTACTGTTGCACATCTTTGATCAAATGCTTCTAGGTGATGTAATAGGGGCTAAGTCTATTACCGGTGTTTCCTCAAGCAGAGTACCTCAACTATGTCTGAACTTTAAACAATAAGACCATGTTTCTTTGAGCTTGTATCAGTGTTTCTTCTCAGAGGTCGTCAGGAAATGCTGACACTATTTTAAAATTTACTTATTTTGAATCACTGACAGACACTAGTTCTTCACTTTATAGATATAGATGATTGTGAAACAGCGTCTTTCTTTCCAGTTTAATCATAAAGGATACGTTGCAGCAATGTTATTATATTTCCTGATTTTTGCCTTATGCCGTACATTTTTCATCATCGCTGCGGGCCAGAGTTTGGTGAACGAGTGTTCAATAACAAAAAGACGTTTATCAAAATTATATAGTACATGGTCGATCAGTAAGTAACTTCCATAAAAAAATATCTATAATGCTTTTTTACATACCACCCAGCTTGAATTTTCATAAAGACGAAGATAAGGATGATGATGTACACCCTCAGATATTGTCACGTTATAAAAATAATCTTGGGTTTGATTCCCAGGTCGAGCTGTGTCATTGGGTTTTTCTATGAAATTCTCAGTGTTTGGAGTTTGGATTTGTGTCAGTTTAATAGCAAACGGCACGCCCCATGTTTCATGCGACCTAAAACCGGCTATATAATATATCTATCACGATATCTCAGAAATTATAAAACCTAGAAACTAGAAATTTTGTAGACATGTTCTCTATAAGATACAGAATTTCAGACCTCTCTAAGCTAAAGGACTTTGATATCCCACGGGATTGGACTAAGTAGGATCGCAGGCACAACTTTTGATACTATTTCCTATTAATCCTTTTTTTTTTCAGAACCCAGTGCTCCACAAACAAAGTGCTTAAGGAATTTGAATCTTCTGATAAAGATAAATCCGATTAAAATAGAATGTGCGAATAATATACTCCTGGGCACGTACCTGATTCCACTCATTCTATCCCTTTCGGCCACCAATGTCATTGTGGCTTTACAGTTAAATCATATTATTTAATTTAGTTTTAAACTTAAGACAGTTCGAATGTCATATTGAATATATTAATTATTGTATTATTGATTTATTAAAGTGCAATGCGTGGGCAACAAAAAATCTATTAAAACCTCTAATTTTAAAATCTTTATATAATTTTTTAACCTTTCTCTGACTTTCAACAATATCATTTGCTAAAAAATATTTGAATTAGTCTAGTCGTTCTCAAGTTTTACACTTAGCAACACGTTTGGCCATTCGTCCTTACCAATATATTAAATGCGAAAGTAACTGTCTGTCTGTCATGCTTTCAGGCCAAAACTACAAAACCGATTTACATTAAATTTGGTACACAGATAGTCTAGAACGTGCCAAGGACATACGCTACTTTTTAATTCGAAAAAAGCGATGCAAGGTGTTGAAATAGGGGATGAAAGTTATAAGACATATCCAGACCACGCGGGCGAAGCAGCTGGCGGAAAACTAGTATTTAATAAAATAGATTGTTAATAATATTTGTCAAGTGAAAGACCCGTCATGAGGAAAATGCACGACTGTATGTGTATGTATGTTAATAACAATGATTTATTTAGTAGCTAAATACTAAAATCGTATAAAGGGGAAGTGAGCGAGTTATATACGCCATACTGTCTTAGAAGGCTTTCACTTTACACTCAATGGGGAGTGGCAGCGAGGATAAAAACACTGTCCATTATTCCGACGCAATAAGCATAGAAAAAGGTACCTACAACAAAGAAATCAACGAAAACGAAATGAAAAGCATGATATCGCAATGGAACATAGATAGGTGCAGAAACGTAATTTAGCATCGGTGTCTAAATCACCGATCACCGATAGCGAAATTTAGCATCGGTGTCTAAATCACCGATCACCGATAGCGAAATTTAGCATCGGTGTCTAAATCACCGATCACCGATGCAAAAATATCATGTGTGACTAAGCCCTTTTTACAAACAAAGAAGTGCCGAACACAAAAAAAAACAATTGGGTCCTTGCTAAAAGCTAAATCGGAAATTATGTTCAAGGTTTATTTCCTTTACTTCAATGTAGACGAGGATACGCCCTAAAAACGTACTACTTTTTGCTTTATAAATTCGTATTTATAAGGTCAACACAAAATGTAAAGGCGACTGTATTGTAAAAAGTATTTTAGAACATTGGAGACTTTTTGGAACACTTTTGAAATTAGTATTTTAAGGCGGCGGCGCCGAGTAATAGTTACCTGATTATTCTGGGACGACGTTCGAAATTTCTTTTAACATATCATCACACCGTTATTCCCCAAAGGGTTAAGTAGAAGCGTACTAATGCATACCCACGTACATGTAATAGAGGGCGAACCTATTGCCATTAATCGGGCACGGAACCAAACTCCGAGTTAATATTTATAATTTCATTGAAAACTCAATAACACTACTCAACCCGGGAATCGAACAGAGTTCGGAGTTTGGTTTGACATTTCGTCTCAATACGCCGACGCCGTCTTGTATTGAGAAATTTCAAATATTGACCTTGAGTGGCTTTAACAGTTCTATTTGCAAAGATAAATAGCTTATATTAGTAAGCCAGTTTAGTTAGGCATCATTCTTATTTGTTACTGATCTAACTATACGAAGAAAACTGGATATAGCAGCCATGTCCAATTTAGAACCCAATGATCACCTAATACTATGTTGAGGTCGTTATATTTAAATATCTAATTAGTTGTGTTAGTGTAGTAAAGGAAACACCTTGTTAAAAAACAAGTGGTGCCCCGTTTTAATCTGGATCTTTAAAGTAAAGAGCCAGATTTCCGTGGGAAACAGTCTACCGAAATTGTTAAAGTTAAGACCCCTGACTAGTAAATAATATTTTTTTTAACTATAGTCCTAATAATCCTGGATTTTTTTAAATACACAGGGTATTTAAAAAATCCAGGATTATTAGGACTATATAGTACCTACACAAATGTACTACATAATCTTTTTGATAACTTACTATGTTACTCTAGTTTATTAACACGTTGCAAGTGACTGTAACCATTTATAATACTTATCAGCAAAAACTTATCATTTTGACTTCATAATGTAACGGGGTACTTATTTTCATATTACTGTGTTGCTTTAATTTCCGTGTTTGATAAATTTCATCTATCTATAAGTAAGTATTTATATTAAAGTATATATCTTCAGTGCCTTTAAGTAGCACTCTCATTTGTACCTAATAGCGGCAAGTAAACTATGGTAGCATTTCTACGTGGTTTTCTTTTCACTACAATTTAAGTTTACTTTAGTAATACGTGGTCCACTGATAGAGTTTCGACATTTCGTCAAAATGACATACAAAACTATCCTAAAGATGTTGATAACAGCGGAAAACATTATAAGTGTTTATAGAAATTTTAGTTTCCTCGGTAAAAAACAAAAACTTCTTGTATTCATTCGTGTAGTTATTGAAATTATGGTTTATGCAGTTATTTATTTATACGGTGTCATCGATTTTGTACGAAACATTTTTACTTACGACCAACCACCAATGATTTTTGCATTCCAATACATCAATCTCATATGCGATTTGATTGTTAAAATATACGCCATTAAAAGCTCGCGTATTTTCAAAACCTTCCTAAAAGACCTTATGTCTGTTGATCATTGCCTTCATAACAAAACAACTTACATCATATTCTTAAAGAAACTGAAGAAAACTGCTATTATAACTTTATCTCTGTACGTATTCATAGGTCTAGTTTTTGTAATGCTAAAAATGTTGAATAAAGTCTATTTTTACGGAACGGGATTGACAATAAACTACATCATAATAACATTCATGCAAATTTCAATTGAAATACGTCATATTTTTGAAAATGTTGTACTTTACACTTACATCAGAATTCTACAGTATTTTGTGGAAAATGTCAATGCTTCTATACTGAAAATTCAAGAAGAATATAATAAAAATCTCGAAACGAGGTTATTCTTAGATGGAGAACAGAGGAATGATGTTTTGACTGTTGAACATATAAACAAATGGGCAGAGAAATATCGATACTTAGTAAATTGCAGCAAGAATTTATCAGAATGCTTCAAATTTCAGGTAAATATAGCAACTAATTTCAGTTAAAATAAATCATTTCGAAATAGTCGGATCGTCGGCAGTATCGGAGATCATAATTAAAGTTTACCGTGGACGCTAGCGTCATACAATCATCTCTTAGTTAGTAAGAATGTCTGACTGGATGGTTATATGCAAATGAATGCTTAGGCTTTATAACTTTCTCAGAAGGAAGACAGTGAGTGAGATACAGCTCATCATGGATCTAAATGAACGTGGCCAAAACTGGGGGCCTAGACAAGTTGCATTTTGACATTCGAATCGACAAACGAATAGAAACATAATGTATGGAAATGACACAAGCTTTTGACACATCGGGCTGTCACTAATGTCATTTCCATACATTTTCTGTCTATTCGTTTGTCGATTCGAATGTCAAATTGCAACTTGTCTAGCCCCCAGAACTTACGCCGCCAATCCTTATCGTGAAACGTCTTTTTTGGGAATATTTCTGGCAAGTACGCCATCTTATAAAACGTCACATTTGTCCCTCTAGCACCGGGACTCACGTTCAATAAGATCCTTGTCAGACCGCACAATATGCATCGCTTGCTCGATGCCGAAGCCATTAAGTGCCATTGCGCATTTATTAATTATTTGAGAGGTATATTTTTCCATTGACCACTTTTTTTTTTATTTACAGATTTTATTTACATTAGTATTGTCATCAATACATTATGGTATTGCGTTGTACGGGATGTTCCTGTTAGTTTCAAGTAACGTATGTATATTATATTCTTTTCATACATCACTACGCTAATCCCCCCAAGGCTTATGCAGAGGTATACTTACTGTTGCACATCTTTGATCAAATGCTTCTAGGTGATGTAATAGGGGCTAAGTCTATTACCAGTGTTTCCTCAAGCAGAGTACCTCAACTATGTCTGAACTTTAAACAATAAGACCATGTTAATTTGAGCTTGTATCAGTGTTTCTTCTCAGAGGTCATCAGGAAATGCTGACACTATTTTAAAATTTACTTATTTTGAATCACCGACAGACACTAGTTCTTCACTTTATAGATATAGATGATTGTAAAACAGCGACTTTCTTTGCAGTTTAATCATAAAGGATCCGTTGCAGCAATGTTATTATATTTCCTGATTTTTGCCTTATGCCGTACATTTTTCATCATCGCTGCGGGCCAGAGTTTGGTGAACGAGTGTTCAATAACAAAAAGACGTTTATCAAAATTATATAGTACATGGTCGATCAGTAAGTAACTTCCATTAAAAAATATCTATAATGCTTTTTTACATACCATCCAGCTTGAATTTCCATAAAGACGAAGATAAGGATGATGATGTACACCCTCAGATATTGTAGATACTGTCACGTTATAAAAATAATCTTAGGTTTGATTCCCAGGTCGAGCTGTGTCATTGGGTTTTTCTATGAAATTCTCAGTCTTTGGAGTTTGGATTTGTGTCAGTTTAATAGCAAACGGCACGCCCCATGTTTCATGCGACCTAAAACCGGCTATATAATATATCTATCACGATATCTCAGAAATTATAAAACCTAGAAACTAGAAATTTTGTAGACATGTTCTTTATAAGATACAGAATTTCAGACCTCTCTAAGCTAAAGGACTTTGATATCCCACGGGATTGGACTAAGTAGGATCGCAGGCACAACTTTTGATACTATTTCCTATTAATCCTTTTTTTTTCAGAACCCAGTGCTCCACAAACAAAGTGCTTAAGGAATTTGAATCTTCTGATAAAGATAAATCCGATTAAAATAGAATGTGCGAATAATATACTCCTGGGCACGTACCTGATTCCACTCATTCTATCTCTTTCCGCCACCAATGTCATTGTGGCTTTACAGTTAAATCATATTATTTAACTTAGTATTAAACTTAAGACAGTTCGAATTTCATATTGAATATATTAATTATTGTATTATTGATATATTAAAGTGCAATGCGTGGGCAACAAAAAATCTATTAAAACCTCTAATTTTAAAATCTTTATATAATTTTTTAACCTTTCTCTGACTTTCAACAATATCATTTGCTAAAAAATATTTGAATTAGTCTAGTCGTTCTCAAGTTTTACACTTAGCAACACGTTTGGCCATTCGTCCTTACCAATATATTAAATGCGAAAGTAACTGTCTGTCTGTCATGCTTTCAGGCCAAAACTACAAAACCGATTTACATTAAATTTGGTACACAGATAGTCTAGAACGTGCCAAGGACATACGCTACTTTTTAATTCGAAAAAAGCGATGCAAGGTGTTGAAATAGGGGATGAAAGTTATAAGACATATCCAGACCACGCGGGCGAAGCAGCTGGCAGAAAACTAGTATTTAATAAAATAGATTGTTAATAATATTTGTCAAGTGAAAGACCCGTCATGAGGAAAATGCACGACTGTATGTGTATGTATGTTAATAACAATGATTTATTTAGTAGCTAAATACTCAAATCGTATAAAGGGGAAGTGAGCGAGTTATATACGCCATACTGTCTTAGAAGGCTTTCACTTTACACTCAATGGGGAGTGGCAGCGAGGATAAAAACACTGTCCATTATTCCGACGCAATAAGCATAGAAAAAGGTACCTACAACAAAGAAATCAACGAAACCGAAATGAAAAGCATGATATCGCAATGGAACATAGAGAGGTGCAGAATCGTAATTTAGCATCGGTGTCTAAATCACCGATCACCGATAGCGAAATTTAGCATCGGTGTCTAAATCACCGATCACCGATGCAAAAATATCATGTGTGACTAAGCCCTTTTTACAAACAAAGAAGTGCCGAACACAAAAAAAAACAATTGGGTCCTTGCTAAAAGCTAAATCGGAAATTATGTTCAAGGTTTATTTCCTTTACTTCAATGTAGACGAGGATACGCCCTAAAAACGTACTACTTTTTGCTTTATAAATTCGTATTTATAAGGTCAACACAAAATGTAAAGGCGACTGTATTGTAAAAAGTATTTTAGAACATTGGAGACTTTTTGGAACACTTTTGAAATTAGTATTTTAAGGCGGCGGCGCCGAGTAATAGTTACCTGATTATTCTGGGACGACGTTCGAAATTTCTTTTAACATATCATCACACCGTTATTCCCCAAAGGGTTAAGTAGAAGCGTACTAATGCATACCCACGTACATGTAATAGAGGGCGAACCTATTGCCATTAATCGGGCACGGAACCAAACTCCGAGTTAATATTTATAATTTCATTGAAAACTCAATAACACTACTCAACCCGGGAATCGAACAGAGTTCGGAGTTTGGTTTGACATTTCGTCTCAATACGCCGACGCCGTCTTGTATTGAGAAATTTCAAATATTGACCTTGAGTGGCTTTAACAGTTCTATTTGCAAAGATAAATAGCTTATATTAGTAAGCCAGTTTAGTTAGGCATCATTCTTATTTGTTACTGATCTAACTATACGAAGAAAACTGGATATAGCAGCCATGTCCAATTTAGAACCCAATGATCACCTAATACTATGTTGAGGTCGTTATATTTAAATATCTAATTAGTTGTGTTAGTGTAGTAAAGGAAACACCTTGTTAAAAAACAAGTGGTGCCCCGTTTTAATCTGGATCTTTAAAGTAAAGAGCCAGATTTCCGTGGGAAACAGTCTACCGAAATTGTTAAAGTTAAGACCCCTGACTAGTAAATAATATTTTTTTTAACTATAGTCCTAATAATCCTGGATTTTTTTAAATACACAGGGTATTTAAAAAATCCAGGATTATTAGGACTATATAGTACCTACACAAATGTACTACATAATCTTTTTGATAACTTACTATGTTACTCTAGTTTATTAACACGTTGCAAGTGACTGTAACCATTTATAATACTTATCAGCAAAAACTTATCATTTTGACTTCATAATGTAACGGGGTACTTATTTTCATATTACTGTGTTGCTTTAATTTCCGTGTTTGATAAATTTCATCTATCTATAAGTAAGTATTTATATTAAAGTATATATCTTCAGTGCCTTTAAGTAGCACTCTCATTTGTACCTAATAGCGGCAAGTAAACTATGGTAGCATTTCTACGTGGTTTTCTTTTCACTACAATTTAAGTTTACTTTAGTAATACGTGGTCCACTGATAGAGTTTCGACATTTCGTCAAAATGACATACAAAACTATCCTAAAGATGTTGATAACAGCGGAAAACATTATAAGTGTTTATAGAAATTTTAGTTTCCTCGGTAAAAAACAAAAACTTCTTGTATTCATTCGTGTAGTTATTGAAATTATGGTTTATGCAGTTATTTATTTATACGGTGTCATCGATTTTGTACGAAACATTTTTACTTACGACCAACCACCAATGATTTTTGCATTCCAATACATCAATCTCATATGCGATTTGATTGTTAAAATATACGCCATTAAAAGCTCGCGTATTTTCAAAACCTTCCTAAAAGACCTTATGTCTGTTGATCATTGCCTTCATAACAAAACAACTTACATCATATTCTTAAAGAAACTGAAGAAAACTGCTATTATAACTTTATCTCTGTACGTATTCATAGGTCTAGTTTTTGTAATGCTAAAAATGTTGAATAAAGTCTATTTTTACGGAACGGGATTGACAATAAACTACATCATAATAACATTCATGCAAATTTCAATTGAAATACGTCATATTTTTGAAAATGTTGTACTTTACACTTACATCAGAATTCTACAGTATTTTGTGGAAAATGTCAATGCTTCTATACTGAAAATTCAAGAAGAATATAATAAAAATCTCGAAACGAGGTTATTCTTAGATGGAGAACAGAGGAATGATGTTTTGACTGTTGAACATATAAACAAATGGGCAGAGAAATATCGATACTTAGTAAATTGCAGCAAGAATTTATCAGAATGCTTCAAATTTCAGGTAAATATAGCAACTAATTTCAGTTAAAATAAATCATTTCGAAATAGTCGGATCGTCGGCAGTATCGGAGATCATAATTAAAGTTTACCGTGGACGCTAGCGTCATACAATCATCTCTTAGTTAGTAAGAATGTCTGACTGGATGGTTATATGCAAATGAATGCTTAGGCTTTATAACTTTCTCAGAAGGAAGACAGTGAGTGAGATACAGCTCATCATGGATCTAAATGAACGTGGCCAAAACTGGGGGCCTAGACAAGTTGCATTTTGACATTCGAATCGACAAACGAATAGAAACATAATGTATGGAAATGACACAAGCTTTTGACACATCGGGCTGTCACTAATGTCATTTCCATACATTTTCTGTCTATTCGTTTGTCGATTCGAATGTCAAATTGCAACTTGTCTAGCCCCCAGAACTTACGCCGCCAATCCTTATCGTGAAACGTCTTTTTTGGGAATATTTCTGGCAAGTACGCCATCTTATAAAACGTCACATTTGTCCCTCTAGCACCGGGACTCACGTTCAATAAGATCCTTGTCAGACCGCACAATATGCATCGCTTGCTCGATGCCGAAGCCATTAAGTGCCATTGCGCATTTATTAATTATTTGAGAGGTATATTTTTCCATTGACCACTTTTTTTTTTATTTACAGATTTTATTTACATTAGTATTGTCATCAATACATTATGGTATTGCGTTGTACGGGATGTTCCTGTTAGTTTCAAGTAACGTATGTATATTATATTCTTTTCATACATCACTACGCTAATCCCCCCAAGGCTTATGCAGAGGTATACTTACTGTTGCACATCTTTGATCAAATGCTTCTAGGTGATGTAATAGGGGCTAAGTCTATTACCAGTGTTTCCTCAAGCAGAGTACCTCAACTATGTCTGAACTTTAAACAATAAGACCATGTTAATTTGAGCTTGTATCAGTGTTTCTTCTCAGAGGTCATCAGGAAATGCTGACACTATTTTAAAATTTACTTATTTTGAATCACCGACAGACACTAGTTCTTCACTTTATAGATATAGATGATTGTAAAACAGCGACTTTCTTTGCAGTTTAATCATAAAGGATCCGTTGCAGCAATGTTATTATATTTCCTGATTTTTGCCTTATGCCGTACATTTTTCATCATCGCTGCGGGCCAGAGTTTGGTGAACGAGTGTTCAATAACAAAAAGACGTTTATCAAAATTATATAGTACATGGTCGATCAGTAAGTAACTTCCATTAAAAAATATCTATAATGCTTTTTTACATACCATCCAGCTTGAATTTCCATAAAGACGAAGATAAGGATGATGATGTACACCCTCAGATATTGTAGATACTGTCACGTTATAAAAATAATCTTAGGTTTGATTCCCAGGTCGAGCTGTGTCATTGGGTTTTTCTATGAAATTCTCAGTCTTTGGAGTTTGGATTTGTGTCAGTTTAATAGCAAACGGCACGCCCCATGTTTCATGCGACCTAAAACCGGCTATATAATATATCTATCACGATATCTCAGAAATTATAAAACCTAGAAACTAGAAATTTTGTAGACATGTTCTTTATAAGATACAGAATTTCAGACCTCTCTAAGCTAAAGGACTTTGATATCCCACGGGATTGGACTAAGTAGGATCGCAGGCACAACTTTTGATACTATTTCCTATTAATCCTTTTTTTTTCAGAACCCAGTGCTCCACAAACAAAGTGCTTAAGGAATTTGAATCTTCTGATAAAGATAAATCCGATTAAAATAGAATGTGCGAATAATATACTCCTGGGCACGTACCTGATTCCACTCATTCTATCTCTTTCCGCCACCAATGTCATTGTGGCTTTACAGTTAAATCATATTATTTAACTTAGTATTAAACTTAAGACAGTTCGAATTTCATATTGAATATATTAATTATTGTATTATTGATATATTAAAGTGCAATGCGTGGGCAACAAAAAATCTATTAAAACCTCTAATTTTAAAATCTTTATATAATTTTTTAACCTTTCTCTGACTTTCAACAATATCATTTGCTAAAAAATATTTGAATTAGTCTAGTCGTTCTCAAGTTTTACACTTAGCAACACGTTTGGCCATTCGTCCTTACCAATATATTAAATGCGAAAGTAACTGTCTGTCTGTCATGCTTTCAGGCCAAAACTACAAAACCGATTTACATTAAATTTGGTACACAGATAGTCTAGAACGTGCCAAGGACATACGCTACTTTTTAATTCGAAAAAAGCGATGCAAGGTGTTGAAATAGGGGATGAAAGTTATAAGACATATCCAGACCACGCGGGCGAAGCAGCTGGCAGAAAACTAGTATTTAATAAAATAGATTGTTAATAATATTTGTCAAGTGAAAGACCCGTCATGAGGAAAATGCACGACTGTATGTGTATGTATGTTAATAACAATGATTTATTTAGTAGCTAAATACTCAAATCGTATAAAGGGGAAGTGAGCGAGTTATATACGCCATACTGTCTTAGAAGGCTTTCACTTTACACTCAATGGGGAGTGGCAGCGAGGATAAAAACACTGTCCATTATTCCGACGCAATAAGCATAGAAAAAGGTACCTACAACAAAGAAATCAACGAAACCGAAATGAAAAGCATGATATCGCAATGGAACATAGAGAGGTGCAGAATCGTAATTTAGCATCGGTGTCTAAATCACCGATCACCGATAACGAAATTTAGCATCGGTGTCTAAATCACCGATCACCGATGCAAAAATATCATGTGTGACTAAGCCCTTATTACAAACAAAGAAGTGCCGAACACAAAAAAAAACAATTGGGTCCTTGCTAAAAGCTAAATCGGAAATTATGTTCAAGCTTTATTTCCTTTACTTCAATCTAGACGAGGATACGCCCTCAAAACGTACTACTTTTTGCTTTATAAATTCGTATTTATAAGGTCAACACAAAATGTAAAGGCGACTGTATTGTAAAAAGTATTTTAGAACATTGGAGACTTTTTGGAACACTTTTGAAATTAGTATTTTAAGGCGGCGGCGCCGAGTAATAGTTACCTGATTATTCTGGGACGACGTTCGAAATTTCTTTTAACATATCATCACACCGTTATTCCCCAAAGGGTTAAGTAGAAGCGTACTAATGCATACCCACGTACATGTAATAGAGGGCGAACCTATTGCCATTAATCGGGCACGGAACCAAACTCCGAGTTAATATTTATAATTTCATTGAAAACTTAATAACACTACTCAACCCGGGAATCGAACAGAGTTCGGAGTTTGGTTTGACATTTCGTCTCAATACGCCGACGCCGTCTTGTATTGAGAAATTTCAAATATTGACCATGAGTGGCTTTAACAGTTCTATTTGCAAAGATAAATAGCTTATATTAGTAAGCCAGTTTAGTTAGGCATCATTCTTATTTGTTACTGATCTAACTATACGAAGAAAACTGGATATAGCAGCCATGTCCAATTTAGAACCCAATGATCACCTAATACTATGTTGAGGTCGTTATATTATGTCTAATTAGTTGTGTTAGTGTAGTAAAGGAAACACCTTGTTAAAAAACAAGTGGTGCCCCGTTTTAATCTGGATCTTTAAAGTAAAAAGCCAGATTTCCGTGGGAAACAGTCTACCGAAATTGTTAAAGTTAAGACCCCTGACTAGTAAATAATATTTTTTTTAACTATAGTCCTAATAATCCTGGATTTTTTTAAATACACAGGGTATTTAAAAAAATCCAGGATTATTAGGACTATATAGTACCTACACAAATGTACTACATAATCTTTTTGATAACTTACTATGTTACTCTAGTTTATTAACACGTTGCAAGTGACTGTAACCATTTATAATACTTATCAGCAAAAACTTATCATTTTGACTTCATAATGTAACGGGGTACTTATTTTCATATTACTGTGTTGCTTTAATTTCCGTGTATGATAAATTTCATCTATCTATAAGTAAGTATTTATATTAAAGTATATATCTTCAGTGCCTTTAAGTAGCACTCTCATTTGTACCTAATAGCGGCAAGTAAACTATGGTAGCATTTCTACGTGGTTTTCTTTTCACTACAATTTAAGTTTACTTTAGTAATACGTGGTCCACTGATAGAGTTTCGACATTTCGTCAAAATGACATACAAAACTATCCTAAAGATGTTGATAACAGCGGAAAACATTATAAGTGTTTATAGAAATTTTAGTTTCCTCGGTAAAAAACAAAAACTTCTTGTATTCATTCGTGTAGTTATTGAAATTATGGTTTATGCAGTTATTTATTTATACGGTGTCATCGATTTTGTACGAAACATTTTTACTTACGACCAACCACCAATGATTTTTGCATTCCAATACATCAATCTCATATGCGATTTGATTGTTAAAATATACGCCATTAAAAGCTCGCGTATTTTCAAAACCTTCCTAAAAGACCTTATGTCTGTTGATCATTGCCTTCATAACAAAACAACTTACATCATATTCTTAAAGAAACTGAAGAAAACTGCTATTATAACTTTATCTCTGTACGTATTCATAGGTCTAGTTTTTGTAATGCTAAAAATGTTGAATAAAGTCTATTTTTACGGAACGGGATTGACAATAAACTACATCATAATAACATTCATGCAAATTTCAATTGAAATACGTCATATTTTTGAAAATGTTGTACTTTACACTTACATCAGAATTCTACAGTATTTTGTGGAAAATGTCAATGCTTCTATACTGAAAATTCAAGAAGAATATAATAAAAATCTCGAAACGAGGTTATTCTTAGATGGAGAACAGAGGAATGATGTTTTGACTGTTGAACATATAAACAAATGGGCAGAGAAATATCGATACTTTGTAAATTGCAGCAAGAATTTATCAGAATGCTTCAAATTTCAGGTAAATATAGCAACTAATTTCAGTTAAAATAAATCATTTCGAAATAGTCGGATCGTCGGCAGTATCGGAGATCATAATTAAAGTATACCGTGGACGCTAGCGTCATACAATCATCTCTTAGTTAGTAAGAATGTCTGACTGGATGGTTATATGCAAATGAATGCTTAGGCTTTATAACTTTCTCAGAAGGAAGACAGTGAGTGAGATACAGCTCATCATGGATCTAAATGAACGTGGCCAAAACTGGGGGCCTAGACAAGTTGCATTTTGACATTCGAATCGACAAACGAATAGAAACATAATGTATGGAAATGACACAAGCTTTTGACACATCGGGCTGTCACTAATGTCATTTCCATACATTTTCTGTCTATTCGTTTGTCGATTCGAATGTCAAATTGCAACTTGTCTAGCCCCCAGAACTTACGCCGCCAATCCTTATCGTGAAACGTCTTTTTTGGGAATATTTCTGGCAAGTACGCCATCTTATAAAACGTCACATTTGTCCCTCTAGCACCGGGACTCACGTTCAATAAGATCCTTGTCAGACCGCACAATATGCATCGCTTGCTCGATGCCGAAGCCATTAAGTGCCATTGCGCATTTATTAATTATTTGAGAGGTATATTTTTCCGTTAACCACTTTTTTTTTTTATTTACAGATTTTATTTACATTAGTATTGTCATCAATACATTATGGTATTGCGTTGTACGGGATGTTCCTGTTAGTTTCAAGTAACGTATGTATATTATATTCTTTTCATACATCACTACGCTAATCCCCCCAAGGCTTATGCAGAGGTATACTTACTGTTGCACATCTTTGATCAAATGCTTCTAGGTGATGTAATAGGGGCTAAGTCTATTACCAGTGTTTCCTCAAGCAGAGTACCTCAACTATGTCTGAACTTTAAACAATAAGACCATGTTAATTTGAGCTTGTATCAGTGTTTCTTCTCAGAGGTCATCAGGAAATGCTGACACTATTTTAAAATTTACTTATTTTGAATCACCGACAGACACTAGTTCTTCACTTTATAGATATAGATGATTGTAAAACAGCGACTTTCTTTGCAGTTTAATCATAAAGGATCCGTTGCAGCAATGTTATTATATTTCCTGATTTTTGCCTTATGCCGTACATTTTTCATCATCGCTGCGGGCCAGAGTTTGGTGAACGAGTGTTCAATAACAAAAAGACGTTTATCAAAATTATATAGTACATGGTCGATCAGTAAGTAACTTCCATAAAAAAATATCTATAATGCTTTTTTACATACCACCCAGCTTGAATTTTCATAAAGACGAAGATAAGGATGATGATGTACACCCTCAGATATTGTCACGTTATAAAAATAATCTTGGGTTTGATTCCCAGGTCGAGCTGTGTCATTGGGTTTTTCTATGAAATTCTCAGTGTTTGGAGTTTGGATTTGTGTCAGTTTAATAGCAAACGGCACGCCCCATGTTTCATGCGACCTAAAACCGGCTATATAATATATCTATCACGATATCTCAGAAATTATAAAACCTAGAAACTAGAAATTTTGTAGACATGTTCTCTATAAGATACAGAATTTCAGACCTCTCTAAGCTAAAGGACTTTGATATCCCACGGGATTGGACTAAGTAGGATCGCAGGCACAACTTTTGATACTATTTCCTATTAATCCTTTTTTTTTCAGAACCCAGTGCTCCACAAACAAAGTGCTTAAGGAATTTGAATCTTCTGATAAAGATAAATCCGATTAAAATAGAATGTGCGAATAATATACTCCTGGGCACGTACCTGATTCCACTCATTCTATCTCTTTCGGCCACCAATGTCATTGTGGCTTTACAGTTAAATCATATTATTTAACTTAATTTTAAACTTAAGACAGTTCGAATGTCATATTGAATATATTCTTTATTGTATTATTGATTTATTAAAGTGCAATGCGTGGGCAACAAAAAATCTATCAAAACCTCTAATTTTAAAATCTTTATATAATTTATGTTTTTTTTCCTTTTTTAACCTTTCCCTGACTTTCAACAATATCATTTGCTAAAAAATATTTGAATTATTCTAGTCGTTCTCAAGTTTTACACTTAGCAACGCGTTTGGCCATTCGTCCTTACCAATATATTAAATGCGAAAGTAACTGTCTGTCTGTCATGCTTTCAGGCCAAAACTACAAAACCGATTTACATTAAATTTGGTACACAGATAGTCTAGAACCTGCCAAGGACATACGCTACTTTTAAGCTTTTAATTCGAAAAAAGCGATGCAAGGTGTTGAAATAGGGGATGAAAGTTATAAGACATTTATCCAGACCACGCGGGCGAAGCAGCTGGCAGAAAACTAGTATTTAATAAAATAGATTGTTAATAATATTTGTCAAGTGAAAGACCCGTCATGAGGAAAATGCACGACTGTATGTGTATGTATGTTAATAACAATGATTTATTTAGTAGCTAAATACTAAAATCGTATAATGAGGAACTGAGCGAGCTATATACGCCATACTGTTTTACAAAGCTTTAATTTTACACTCAATGGTGAGTGGCAGCGAGGATAAAAACACTGTCCATTATTCCGACGCAAAAAGCATAGGAAAAGGTACCTACAACAAAGAAATCAACGAAAAGAGAGAGGTGCAGAAACGTAATTTAGCATCGGTGTCTAAATCACCGATCACTGATAACGAAATTTAGCATCGGTGTCTAAATCACCGATCACCGATGCAAAAATATCATGTGTGACTAAGCCCTTATTACAAACAAAGAAGTGCCGAACACAAAAAAAAAAACAATTGGGTCCATGCTAAAAGCTAAATCGGAAATTATGTTCAAGCTTTATTTCCTTTACTTCAATCTAGACGACGATACGCCCTAAAAACGTACTACTTTTTGCTTTATAAATTCGTATTTATAAGGTCAACACAAAATGTAAAGGCGACTGTATTGTAAAAAGTATTTTAGAACAATTGGAGACTTTTTGGAACACTTTTGAAATTAGTTTTTTAAGGCGGCGCTAAGTAATAGTTACCTAATTATTCTGAGACGACGTTCGAAATTTCTTTTAACACATCATCACGCCTTTATTTCCCAAAGGGTTAAGTAGAAGCGTACTAATGTAATAGAGGGCGAACCTATTGCCATTAACCCGTTGTCTGCGCGATATAAAATTTCTCTATTATTTTTTGACAAATAAATACTCTACATAGCTAATATAACATACAAATTTATAACAAGCAATCAGCTGCTTATCTGCGACACCAAGCACGGTTATGCCAGCCACGAATCCCGGCGGTAACACAATCATCCCGTATTGATTTAAATAATCCCTAATGCCGTGTATTTGCATAGGTATTGGATGTTTAGCTGAAGTAAGTATTATTTGTTTTGCTAATGTGCGTTTACATGGTTCTATTAACTGAGCTGTGGTAGATACGGAGTGTAATAGCTCCGACTATAGCTCACAGCTCGTGCTCGCTCGTGGAATGCAAGAGCGTGGGATCTCAATGGGTACAAATACTTCAATCACTGGCTTCGCATCGCCAATAGCAGCCTCAATAGGCTTCTAGGAAGCCTGGGTTGGTTGGAGTAGGAAAAACTAGAAGACACGCATGATGGCCCAATCGAGAGGCTAAGTGCGGAACAGCCCAGCTAAACAGCTTCGACTTTAGACAAAGGTAGGCAAGAGCGGTTTGAATTCCGTTTTAGTACTACAATACGACGTTCAAGCGACCACCCTGGTTTCATAACGACCGAAAAAAAACTCCATAAAAATATTAAATACGGAAAATGTTACGTTGCCTAAAACATAGAAAATTGTTTCTCAGAAAAACACCCGAACAGATTCCTTGTTTTATATTCCATACATTTATATGAATGCTTTTTACATTTGAGATACCCCAAACGCTTAGGCTATGTACACACCGCCAATAAATCATCACAGAGAAACCGTTTTTTTTGTCTACTCGAATAGACATCGACTTCTAGAGGGTAAGTTGAGTGGTCTCTGACTTTTAGGAGCTATGGCCTGAAGGCGGTAGAAAATGACCTAAGTCTGGGTGTGATTCCTTGGTCAAGTAAAGGTTTGGCTATAAAATCCACTGTAGCATCTTGGAATTGGAATTCCTGGCCGGTTAAAGGTCACAAATACGCTCATGTATCAAGCTGTTGTTTAAACCTACTGTTGAATTTTGGGTGTCAAGGACTAGGAGCATAATGATGATTTCATCCTTGTTCCTTTCTTTTGCGCGTAAATATTTAAGCTATTTTAGTTTTAGCACGTTTAAGTTGCAAAATTTATAATTTTCATGCAAAAATAACCTGTTTCAGCATACTTATATAGCCACTATCCGCTAGATATTTTCGACAAAACAAGATAGTGCATCATTTGTATGAAATTATCTGCCACGTTATTTAATAGAAACTCAGTAGGAGGCGTAAAATACGCCCAAAAGCCCCATTTACATTGGTTCAAGTACAGTGACGAGTAGCGAGTACAAGTAGCTACAATGCGAGTGGCGAGCATCTTGGAAGCCAACTTGACTCGCTACTGTCCGATCAGTTTACACAACTGTACTTATCGCCTTCACTAAACACATCTTCTTCCTAGCCATGTTGGGGTCGGCTACCAGTCTAACTAGGTTGCGGCTGAATATCAGTATTTTACACGAAGCGACTGCCATCAGACCTCCGCAACCCAATTTCTGGGCAATACCGATATACGAAGGAAAGACTGGTTGTCAGGCTTTTTAGACTTCTGACTACCACTAACGATTGTCATAGGTGTTCGTATGACAACCGGGACCGACGGCTTTACGTGCTCTCCGGGGCACGGGGTCTCGATATGTTAAGAATGGTCTCCCATCCACAGACTGACGGCAAGTGTAGCTTAACCTTGACATGACATGACCAATTTAAATCGTGCTTTAGTCTATTTTCTAGTGATGTTTCTACATCTCTAGTGTACCACAACCCACATTGTTGTACACATAGCCTTAGAAATCGGTACATACTTGTACATAGACCACCTTGAACGCTTAATACTGTTTATGTATGCATCAAGCGGCTTCAATCTACCAGATCGATATAACACACGAACTTAGGTTATGTGAGAATTATAACTAGGTAACACGTACTAGAATTCAATTAATTTACAGAATGAGTTTGAATTCATAGCTAATAAAGGTTAGAGATGGGCGTGGCTAATTGATAACAACGTTGAACAAACATTCTTCAAGGTTAAGCTGCGTTTGCCACGGTCAATGGATGGGTGACCATATTGACCTGTTCAAAATCTAGTTTTAAAGCTCAGGTTATAAAGAACATCAAAGACAAATGACAAGCATCTTCGCTCTGTTTAATATATTACTTGTTTTGTAATTCATTGATTTACTTTCTACATATTATACATTATTGAAAAAAAAAATACTTATTTAAAATGTATGTCCGTCCGTCCGCATGATAACACAAATTTAGTAAAGCAGGGAAACTTATTATTAGCCATACCAAACTGTTTTATATTATGTATATAAAAATTATATAAAAAAATTTAGCACTTTAAGTAACCCATTCCTTGAGCATAGGGCATCGATCCCGGATTTCATACCAAAATCGTTATTAATAGTCAGAAGCCTGAAAAGCTTGACAACCAGGGTGTGTATATACATTCTGTTATCGCAATATTGTACCAATGATAAATAATATTAGGTACAAATCTTATTTTAAAGGGGTGTCCATGGAGCTTCGTGCGCGATAGGATCAACTTTTTGGAACAGTGCAAGAGCGTATCTATACTTAATATTATAAACAGGAAAGATTTGATTGTTTGTTTGTATTGAATAGGCTCCGAAACTACTGGACAGATTCGAAAAATTATTTCAGTGTTAGATAGTCCATATATCGGGGAAGGTTATAGGGTTATATATCATCATCATTATATATGATTTTTTTTCAAAAACGGGGGAATAAATTTATAAGACCACGCGAGCGAAGCCGCTGGCGCAAAGCTAGTTTGAAATAAAAAAAATTGAACTTAAATGACTCCCTCTACGGTTTTCTCCTGTACAATGTACAATGCAAATAATTGTTACGATCACCTTAGAACATCTGTACCATCATAACATCACGTCTGTATTCCCCGAAGAGATCCCAGACGCGTACTAATATACACCCACATTTCGCCAGTATGTTTAGGTCCCATGTAATAGGGCCCCCTATTACATGGGACCTGGAGCCTATTGCCATCAACCGGGCACAAATCAAGACTCTGAGGTGCTACTGGGAATTTCATAGCATAATATTATAAATTAACGTTCGAAACGTCGGGATTAAAATAATATCAATATAACGCGATAAAATCCGTAAAAAGTAGTTTTATTTCAATGTATTATGTTTTTATTAAGTGGAGGAATCAAAACCGCACACAAAACCATTGCAAACAGCCATTGTGCCAACCATGCCACCTCCTACTAAATTTTCATAAAAATCTTGTACAAAAATACATCAGCCGTAACACACATTTGTAGCACGGTAGCGCCATACATATATAATTTGAAGAAGGCAATTCCTCTCGTCTCTGAATCCCCTAATATACCACTGGAAGCCCTGAAGAAGAATCGTCTTTTTTCAGTTATATGACGGATTTAGTCCCAGATATATGTGCCTGGATTTTTTGTTTGTGAAAAGGAAAAAAGATTTCTGTAGGTATCACAATTTTGTAGACATACCATCACGCCTGTATTTCTCGAATGGTTAGGCAGAAGTGTACTAATGTACCCTGCCGGTACCTATGTTTAAATTCTATGTAGGGGCGAGCCTATTGCCAACAACCGGGCACAAATCCAGACTGAGCTGCTGCTACTGGAAATTTCACAGAAAACAGACATTTCGGTCAAATGAAAGTCAATTATGACCCACATCCCGGTGGTCAAATTGATCGGACCGAACAATTCATTGAGCCGGTCTGATGATTACGCCAATAGATAGCGTTGGCACTCAGAAGTAAAATAATGCGATGGAAAGCTACTTTTCCGAACCGCTCCTTGGACGGCGCGCGCATTGGTCCAAAATGCATTTGTCTCTGGTTAGCAAACCATCTCCATCTCGCCATAACAAGAAGCAGGTCTTCCGTCTTCTATCTTTTAATCGCACGTGTAGGGGGTGTGGGGCAAATGTCTATAAATCCCGGAATATCGGGGTGAGTTAGCTTTGGAATACATAGATGATATTATGGTTCACCACGAAACCTCGCTGTTTTCCGGTCAGTGAGTTTGCCCCCCCCCCCCCCCCCCCAATATATATTCCACTAAAACTTTGAAAATAAATTATTTTAAACAAAAAACAAACCGCCTCCAAAAATCTCATAGGAACTAAAAAGCAAAAAATATTTACATTATGATTTCTAACTAATTTGGAGGCGGTGCCAAACTACTAATTTAATTCAAATATGACGTTCGTTGATTGTCTGTTTGGCACCTATAAATATTTATGTGAAACAATTATATTCATCACATAAATATTTGTGTCTTGTGCTAATCGAACTCACGACCAATATTTTTTTCCAAATAAATAAAATTTAATTAGAAATACTCACTCATTCCCTTCACTATTCTGCCCAGAAGTAATTTTATACCTACACCCCACAGACTATAGTCCAATTAGCTTCGTCGCGAAACGACCAATTTGTAAAACAACCGAGTGATACAGCATATCAATCACCAGCTAATCTTCCTCTTATTCCCTTGCAATCAATCAACTGGCTTCATTATTCTATTGCTCGGGTAAAGCAGCGTTGATGCTATATTTATATTATTTTTCCGTGCCTCGGAGAGTACGTAAAGCCGTCGGTCCCGGTTGTCATACGAACACCTATGACAATCATTAGAGGTAGTCAGAAGCCCTAAAAGCCTGACAACCAGTCTATCCTTCGAATATCTGTATTGCCCAGAAAATGGGTTGCGGAGGTCTGATGGCAGTCGCTTCGTGTAAAATACTGATATTCAGCCGCATCTGGTTAGACTGGAAGCCCACCCCAACATGGTCGGGAAAAAGGCTAGGAAAATGATGATGCTATATTTAGTGCATACAGGGTGTTTGGTAGAACGTTGAACATACGAAAATGGTGGTTAGTTGGGGTCATCTGCTACCCACTTGGCCCGAATTATTTGACCTTGGCCGCACTGTTTTTTTTTTAATTTCACAGAAAATTACCAGTTTTTTTTAACTTTAAATTCGAATATCTTTACTTGTGACGGGTAAATGTATTTTTTTACATCTTTTTGTACCTTCAAAAGACTAATATCTTCTTTTCCCATTAAAATCTGTACCAAACAATAATTTTATGAGAGTCTGCTACAATTAGACATTAATACAAAACAACATCCTGCCTGTTTTACTCGTCACAAGTAAAGATATTCGAATTTAAAGTTAAAAAAAACTGGTAATTTTCTGTGAAATAAAAAAAAGTAAAAAAAAAACGGTGCGGCCAAGGTCAAATAATTTGGGCCAAGTGGGTAGCAGATGACCCCAACTAACCACCATTTTCGTATGTTCAACGTTCTACCAAACACCCTGTATATTAGCCTGTATGTAGGAATTGAACTTTTTTTTAACTAGCCCGTATTGTCCCAATTCTGAGCAAAGGCCTCTCCCCATTTCTTCCATTTATCTCCTCCGTGGTCTGCCACGTTTCCAGTTAACTGTCTTAGGGCTCCAATTCTGTGCAATAGAAGCCCACAGTTCATCCGACATGCGGCAGACATGGCCTACCCAGTCCCATTTAAGTTTAGCAGCCTTTTGAGCCACATCGATAATTTGGGTTTGGAGCGCAGTATACCACGCTCCATAGCCCGTTGGCAAACCTTGAGTTTGGACTTCTGAATCTTAGTCAAAGACCAGGTCTGTGTACCATAAATTAGAATAGGGAGAATACATAAGTCCATTAGCTTGCTTTTCAGTTGTAAGGGTAAATTACCCTTACCTAAACAGCTCCTTCATGGACTTTGAGCTTTAATAACTCCTTGAGCTTTAATAACTCCTTGAGCTTTAATAACTAAAAATCTTAAAACAAGCTCTGTGATTACGTTTTGTTTTTGTATTTTTACCTGACTGCCGCAGGAGGGTTATTTAAGATTACCAGTTACTTTAATGAAGGAAAAAATAGACTTTGACAATTCACTTCTCCTTTATTTAGAGATAATATATCAATATCAGACGACAATCGTCTACCTTACTGACCACCCATTAGTACAGTGGTTAGGAGACAAATTGCTCTCAATTCATCAGGCCCATGAAATATATACGCATTACGGTGACAATGGGCTATTACGTATGACGCCGCACTTAATGTGTGGAACCAGTGATTTGTATTAGGTTAATAAACGCTTGTGAAAAGCTATGTATGTAACCAGTGATTTGTATTACGTCCATAAATGCATATTGTTCGTGTACTTGATTACAGTATTATGTTACTTTTTGTTTTTCCAAATGCGCTCATGAACTTAATGGGATAATAGTTATTTGTTATACAAGAGTGCAAAGTTGGTTTTTAACCGCGTGCTCAATTTTGATGACCGAGCAAGCGAAGGATTCTAAAATTGAATCACGAGCGGAGCGAGTGATTCAAAAATTAGAATCCTGAGCGTCAGCGAGGGAATTAAAAGATCACAAGGTGAAAAATCTTTGCACTCGAGTGCAACACGTAACTTTTCATTCCACCTCAGCGAGGAAATGACTAAAAAAACATTTACAACCACAAGATACTTTTATTTCAGTTTAGGTATTAAATACTATATGATAGGTAAGTTTTACAGAATACCTATTCTTTAAATTATAACAAATAATACTAGGTATAATTAAGAGAAATTGAAAGTAACGTTGCTACAATTACTTGAGTGTAATATTTTTGTTAGGTATTGTAATGTTGGTGTTAGTGACTTAAAAAAGTACACCAAGAAAGTCCGATAGGCTTGTTGAAAAAATATCGAAACATCGATATATCGATATTATTTTTTTAATGTATCGATATTTTTGAGCGATATTTAATATTTCGATTTATCGATGCATCGATATAAAATTCAAAGTATCGCAAAGGTATAAAAATCTATATTTTTTACAGACCAATAAACATTTATAAGTTTTAAGATTATAAAATCCCAAAAAGGAATACTTTTTTTATACTAACATCTTTTTAACAAATTATATTTAATGTATTTTTTGTTTTTGGTCGACTTGATTTGTGGTTTTATAATTTGGTTTTTAAGATATATCGCCCATATATCGATATTTTTAAATAAAAATATCAGTATCGATACTTATATTTTCAAAAAATATCGATTCGACATATATCGATACTTTGTTGCGTTTAGACTCGGAACCTAGGTTCCAAGTCTGAGTTTTTAACGAATTAAAAAAAAGTTGTATGATAAATTCGGCGCCAAGAGGGTAAAAGCACGATGTTCTAAATTCAATTTACTTTGTCTCTCTAGAGGATAAAAACGACTTTTGCACTCAGATATCGAAGAGTAAAAATACTCTTTCCGAGATGGTGGGATGAAAAAGTTTTTTTTCTTGCTTTATCTATAATAATATTATAAATAATAATAATACTTTTATTTCGAGTATCGTAAGACTCATATAGTGAGGTACCAATTACTGAATGCTATGTTACTATTTCTTTCTTGTAGTCTATATATTTTCGAAATGAAATTCATTCCGGCCACAAATTATCATCTAAAAATATCTGCAATTTATGCCTGGGTACAAATATTTTATAAGCGTCGTATTCTTTCTGTTTTTTTTTTTGCTTTGTATTTTTTCAATATCCACTTTGGTTAATATAAAGCTGAAGAGTTTGTATGTTTAGTTGAAAGCGCCAATCTCAGGAATTACTGGCCCGATTTGAAAAATTCTTTCAGTGTAAGATAGCCAGCTTAACGAGGAAGGCCATAGGCTATATATCATTACGCTACGATCAATAGGAGCTGAGTATCAATTAAAAATGTTGCAAAAACGGGGGAAAATTTCAAGTTCTACGGAAACGAAGTCACGGGCAGAAGCTAGTACCTATAACATAAAAAACAGACAACACATAAACAATAAAGAGTCTCAATATCCGCGTTAAAAACATTCACCTTCGATGTACCTACTAGCAACAAAATGGCGGTTTCTCAAGAAGCGGCATTCAACGGAGCTTGTAACTCCACTTTTATTGCACTTTATCTTCCAGATATAATCCTGGTTGCTACGGAGAAGCCGTTAAGCCTCCTACAACATACTCCTACATCTAAACTTTGTGTAAACATTAAAATAGAACTATGGACCTAATAAAACTGCTGGATTTTTATTGTATTTTCTTAACGTAGAGTGTTCTAGAAAGTGTGAAAACAGTGGATGGATATTATGTATTAAAAAAAAAACCCGACTGCGTAAAAAGTACTAACTAAAAATCTAAAAACAAGCTCTGTGATGATCAAGCTCTCCAACATCACAGAGCTTGTTTTTAGATTTTTAGTTAGTACTTTTTACGCAGTCGGGTTTTTGTTTCTTTTAATAATTGATTTTATTTTCTTCTTTTTAGTTTATAAATCATCATAGAATCACTAGGTTCAATCCTAAATGATGATTTAAAATCAATTTAAGATCATTTTCAAAATCAGTTCGCACATTAAAGCGTATAAAATCCGCCATATTGTTTTTTTTTTTAATTCCATGTACCCAGTGACAGTCGTGCTATCAAGACGAATCTAATGAGTTGTCATTTATTTAAATCGGTTGAGCCGTTGAGTAGTTACGACCGGACATAGGAACGGACATACATACACATACATACGCGTCAAACACATAACCCTCCTCCTTCGGCAGTCGGGTAAAAATAACCGCCTCATTAGCCCTAGAGATCCTACACGCAACTGCTACGTTTGAGGTCCTGTGTTCTTTTCCCAGATTAGCTTGCTATTAGCAGGCTCATCTGGTTTTTAGGTTTTTTATGTGTAATTCTCAATAGCAACCCGGAGTCTGTATTTGTGCCCGGTTGATGGCAATAGGCTCGCCCCCTATCACATGGGACTCTAATGCAATGCATAGTATCTTATGTCCCAGAACGTTCCAAGCCATATATCCATTGTTTTGTCAAAACAATTTTGAGAGATGCAAATAACATGACGTAAGCATCTACGAGTAAGTTCTTGATTATATTCCAGCATTTAAATCTCATCCAGTCACTGCCAGAGCCTTTCGCAAGTCGTCACTCCACCTAGCCGACGGGCGTCCCACACTACTGAAGAAAAGAGCTGAAGATAAAACTCTATGGCGTTCACTAAAAGAGGCCTATGTCCAGCAGTGGACGAGTATGGGTTAATGATGATGATTTAACTATCTATTTTTGTGTCGGAGGAAATCATGTCAGTTATGTCAATACATACTACCATACCGGCGAAATGTGGATGCACTATTGTACACCCACATTTCGCCGGTATGTTTAGGCCCCATGTAATAGGGGGCGAGCCTATTGCCATCAACCGGGCACAAATCCAGACTCCGAGCTGCTATATTGTTGTTGGGTTTTCTGCAGTATTGTTGGGTTTTCTGTGAAATTCCCAGTTTCACAGAAAACCCAACAATACTGCTCGACCCGGGGATCGAAACCAGAACCTTTAGCGTAGCCGTCGCGCTTGGGACCACTAGACGGACGAGGCAGGTACATACGGCAATTTACATAGTACCTACCAAATTAGGATACAATTTCAACAAAATTAGAAACAAAAATAGTAGTCTATTTGAACCAATAACACTTATCGTAAAATTAAATGATAATAATAATAATAATCGTTAGGGCAAGAATACGGACCTGAAGACCTAAATACCTATGAAAATTAGGACATAAGATAGGTAGGAACTGTCTTACAGATATCGGTATTATGGGTAATAATTAGGTAAGGACTGTTTTATAGAAAGGAAAATTCTAATGTTTCGTCTAGAAAGACAACCGGTGCCTTACTCGGGAACTCTTACTAATCATTAGCTAATAGAGACCCAGTATATCTTAAGTACACTGACAACAAACTCAAATATGGAAAAGTAGGCCAAGATATAGTAGCCACTGTTTGTTAACGATTCATTAACGTTAATTGACGTTTCTGAGTGTGGCCCTTAACTATTAAAAACAGCACTTGCCTTACCTTTCCACGTGTAGCATATTTTTCTCCGACGGTTTTTATGCTATTATGCGGAAGAGAGCGGCATCTCTGATGCGCAGGATTCGCGGGAGCACCAACAGTATTTTGAAAGTCATTGCGGACAAGCCAGATTGTCCATTCCTGGGACACTGGACCCGTATGCACAACGGCGGGTCTGGTGCCATGGGCCCATGGGTAATGGGCAAAGGTAAGATATATTATTAATTAGCAATTATGTATTTATGAACTATTATAATGAAATGAATTTGTTTACTAACATAGTTTATTAGTGACTTCTACTAACAAATTATGGATCGATGTAATCTGAGTTAAACAATAAATAATAATAATAATAATAGTATTGGACGTAATAATATATGAAGTATTGCTACCTCGTTACTAAGAAAGTTGTGCATTTAACGCAGTTTATTGATCTCAAGAATATGAAACAAATAATGAATGTCTCAAAATAAATAACTTACGATCATATTCACTACGACTCTCGACATTGCAGTAAATCTCAACCAAACCCTTGGGACTATCCAGAAATGCTGATATATAAACGTCATTAATTATAATGATTATAAGAAGACCATCATATAACCTTTTAAAGGTTGAACCAATAGTGAAGCTATTGTAATTGCTTAATAGCCATCTTGTAATCCAAATTTATACAGAAAGCGTTTTACTACGAACAAAAAATCTAAACGAGAGAATATTAAGGATTTGTTTAAGTCCATTAGAAGAAAAAGGCCAAGAAGAAGAAGAAGAAGTTAGGTCGTTTGTACAAAATATTCTCTCAGAAATGATTTTGTGGTAAAGAACTCTACAACTCTGCAACAAAACTCTATATTGGTGCTTGGACGTAAAATAGGCAATTTCGTTGGTCATTACTTTTCCTGATGGCTAGCCTACCGTGAGTTTGGACCGAGCGTAAATCTATGAAAGAGGCAGACTTTTAAAGAGGATTTAAATGAATGTTATGTGTGTAGGAATAGAGTGCATTGGAGTCATTAAATATTTTATGTTTGGCATTGAAATCGTAAAGTTTTACAAGACATACAAGTAAGTACTTTTAAATTGATTTCAGAATTTATACTTTTTAAAGATAGCTGATGTAGAGACTGGTCAAAGAAGATAAACTGAATGAGTTAGAAAAACATGGTTAATTTGAAATATAATTATGTATTTTTATTGTAAAAGTATCTTTGACAGATATAATGTCGTAGTGTGTGTGGTATTTGGTGGGGTTAGGAAGTGGTGTACCAAAACCCACAGTTACCGATATCATTAGATCCCACGTACTAGAAGCCTATTGCCATCAACCGGTCACAAATGCAAACTCCGAGCAGCTACTGGGAATTTCACAGAAAAACTCAACAACACTGCTCGATCCAGGAGTCGAAATTAGGGTCTCTAGCGTAGCAACCACGCTTGCAACCACTAACAAGGCAGTAATTAAAAACATTGAAACAATTTATAAACGGCTTAAGGAACAGACAAACGGCTCACGCAATCTCGACGTCTTATCACGAAGGTGATTTCCTGAACACTTACAATGTCAAAGCTTTTACGTCGTCGGGAGCATTTTAGCAAATTAATTAAGTCCCAACGTTATCCCACCCTCGGAGGAAGACGGATTGCCATTGTCTTCATATAAATTGTTAGAACGCACCAACCTCTTAATATATCGAAAATTTGATATTAACTAGCGCGTTGTTGTGAAAACTGAGCAGAAACGAGGTTGTAAAATTGTTGACGATCTCTTTTTAGCCTAGAGCTACTGGCCGGGATTTCCAAATTTGAATTTAAACTTCTTAAGACATTATCTAATGAAAAATTTAAAAAAAACAGTTCGTGCTTAAAGCTGTGTATTCATCGAGAAACTTTGTTTATAATTATTTATTATCAATATAATGCCATTAATTATTACATTATTCAGTGACAAACTTTGTTGATAAAAAACAAATAAATGTGTTTCTCAAACACAATTTTGAACACACACAGAAAGAAATCAGTATTGCAGCAGATGCGTACGAGTGCGAAACATGGAGATAGTGAAAGACGATGACCAAATGCGGACGACATGTAAACAACTGATGATGTGGACGGCACAGTTTCCGAAACATTGCTCCTGTTAATACAACTACTGTGTATCCGAATTGTTTCGTGTGAACCCCAAAATACCCTAAATCACTGTGAGAGTAAGCCATCTGCATTATCAAAGGGTTTGATGCGATTTTGTTAGTTACTTGACCCAATAGAATTTGTTACTTATACAAAAAAGATTTAAAAAGTATTTTTTTATTGATCGTGTTCAGAACTGCCTCATTAGCCTAAAGGCCTCTAAACGCGACTGCTACGTTAGGTCCTGAGTTGGATTTCTGGGTTGAGCAATGTTGTTGAGATTTTCTGTGAAATTCCTATTAGCAGCTCGGAGCTTAGATTTCGCGACCGATTGTTGACAACAGGCTAAACTTTTACCTAAACATACCGATGAACACCTCAGTCTAACCCTTCGGGGAGTACAGGCGTGATGGTAATGTACATCGTGGAATCTGAGTTGAAACGAGGTTGTGGAGTTTATTTAGGGCAGGGATTTACAATGTTTTGCCTAAGTGAAGAAGTTTCCTCGCACTTGTTCTAAGATATCGCCCCTGATTAATGTTTGTTGAAGTTCTCACTTTATATTGGCTTGGACAATCTTGTGTTAAAATTTTGTACTGTTAAAGAAGTTGCGAGAATTTTCAACGAAATATCTTTCTTCTTTTTGTATTTTTTAAGCATTTTCCATGCTAAGATTACTAGTTATTTTTATAAAGGAAAAAGTAAAAAATATACCTTTTTATTTTGGCGCGACTGTCCTGGGTTCGAGCAGTGTGGTGTATTTTCAATAAAACTTGCTTTTCTTTTCTTTCTTTTTTCTTCTTTCAGTGTCGAAATTCTTAATAGCAGCTGAGTTTAGATTTGTGGCAATGGTTTCGCCGTTGTTAAACAAGGTGGAAGGGACATCGACGCACAAACGTCGTGACAAGGTTTCACTCAAGGTCAAAAATAAAATGACCTATGTAGAAAATTGTCAGTTATTACAGATATTGACAGTTTTGAGCGCGCAGTGTATTGCTAAAACGATCGTAACGCTCCACGGTGAATTTTATCGCGCGCGCGATCCAAAATAAATGAAATACTTAATGAGTTTTTAATAAAAAGTCACGGAAAATCTCAACGCAGAGGGTCCAGAATCATGTACTGGTATTTGGATGTGCGTCGATGTCCCTTCCATCTTGTATTTATTTGTTAGTATATATTTTTTGTATTATTTAATTTTAAATATCTCTAATATTTTACTGCAATGAATATGTTCGCAATTCTATTTTTCCACAGTAAAGTGACAAAGTAATTCTTTGACATTTTACTGTTCTATTTTACTAAAGCGTCAAATCGTCGGAGTATAAGCTGAACTGCAATACCAAGTCTATAAATCAAGACAGCTCTTCATTTTTGTTGGTCTAGCTTTCACGATTTACCGCCGAAGCACCGGGAGCATTAATGTCATTTATCGTTTAACGCTAGCTAGAGATTTTCAAAAGCAAAAAATGGGTGAAAAGCGCTTACCCTTAAATTTTCCAGTGGATAAATTTTGGGGAACGTGAAATTTTTGCAGTAATAAATGCTATGTTACTTCGTTACTTTGTGGCTTTTTGGTTTTCTCTATGTTACTTCTCTTTTAGTTACTTTGTGGCTTTTATGGTTTCTTTTTTCGCTAGACAGAGAGCCCACTACCTATAGCAATCTGTGCCGTCAAAAGCTGCGTGAGGCATACAAATTCAATACTAACACTCGTTTTGCGGGATAGGGATAGAGCATCCCTCCTCAATCCCCACCAAAAACTTTGAACGGTTGTATCTTGGAACGTGATAAATCGACTAAAATTTTTGTATCAGTACATACGCAATTTATAATTCGTTCTATTAGTAATTAAACCTGTTTTTGACGTGGGTTCGTTTGCAAATACACAAACAAACCAATCTGGAAATAACTACTTGTAGTGTAGGTTATAAAATTATTTTGTTTCATGTGGAGATCAAACCCACAACACGAAGAGCATAAGCTATATTATAACGATGCTAAAATGTTGACTGCCGAGAGTTGCTTTATGTAAGTAGATAAATAAAGTCTTTACCAATACTTGTTACCTGCGTTTAGGGATTCGAGATAGCTAATCGCGAGAAACAAGTTCAGATAACAGATCATGTATCCTCCTTACCTGTAACAAAAAGGAGATATTGAATACATAAAATAAAACCTTGACACTTAACTGTAAAAATAAAATGGTATTAAAAATATATCACGTCTGTATCGCCCAAAGGGTTAGGCACAGGCAATGACATTATACATATATATTATAGTTAATAACCTAACCTAACCTAAATTAAAAATGTAGAAAACCCCCGACATGAAATGTAATTTGCTATTTTGTGGTGGCGGCCATCTTGGATTTGAAATTTATCATAGTATTCTCCTAGTTAAGCCCTTTCATTTGATACCCATATTGAGGGAGTTGTGAAAAAATATGTAATTCGGGATTTGTGGCGGCGGCCATCTTGGACCGATTTTCATCAAACATAGCTATGAACACTCCCGACTAATTCACCTTTCAAATAAAAAAAACAAAATCAAAAGACACACACACACACACAGACACGTCAAACTTATAACACCAGTTGTTTTTGCGTCAGGGGGTTAAAAAGAGGCACAGGCGTACTAAAATGTCCACCCACACCCACAATTTGCATTTTTAAGACTTAAACATGCTAATTGTGGGTAATAGGGGGCGAGCCTATCAGCCCAGGCACAAATCCAAACAAAGCTGCTACTAGCTAAGAATTTCATAGAAAAACCCAATGACATTACATAGTTACAATGGGGGCTATCGCGTATGAATCCGCCGCTAGAGGCGCTTGTATAGTGAGGTCTTCGAAATGTCACATATCATTTGCTTGTAGGTTGACTACGGGGTTGATTTCTACTTAAAATAATGTTGTGAATATTTGGCAATAAATCAGATTAATTATGGCACTCTTCAACGAATGTCAGTGATTTAAAAGCGGAGCTAAGAAAAAGAAGTACAAAACAACAACAAGTACAACTTATGTCCTACTTTTTTTCAGTTTGCCGATATGTTTACGCTACGGTTCTATTGTATTAAAAAATAATAATAATACCCATTTACTGTCCCACTGCTGGGCACGGGTCTCCTCTCAGTATGAGAGGGATTAGGCTATAGTCCACCACGCTAGCCTAATGCGGGTTGGCAGACTTCACATGCCGTCGAGAAAATATCTCAGGCATGCAGGTTTCCTCACGATGTTTTCCTTCACCGTTAAAGCGAGTGATAATTACGCACATGATTTCGAAAATTTTATTTTATTGTATTAAATATTATTTAAATGTAAACTTTGTTTTCACGCGCGTATTAATAAATTTTGAGTGCTTCAGTACCTCACTCAACAGTTGCGCCATTTGGTGAGACAAAAAACGATAGCTCCCATTGGAATAACCCAATAACAGTTTGCTCGACCTGGGTATCGGCCGTTCTAGGGGAACACGAGGAAGATTAAAAAATAAGTAAAAATATCAACGCAAAAAAGTAATAAAAAAAAACAAATCAAAGAGCAAAATATTTAGCAGTTGATCTTTGACAGATGAAATTGACGGTCACATTACTGAAACAAGGGCTGTCACAGTCATAAAAATGACAAAAGAGGTCAATTGGACTTTTATTAATCGACCCTCTCGAACAAATCGTTTTGAGGGTGCTCGAGTCTTGAGAAGCGCTTTAAGGAGTGCGTTAATGTTTTAGATGAGTTTGAGTACCTACTTTCATATAACAACGGTTGTTATCTGTATTTATACAGAGAAATATATACAATGTGTGTATTATTTATTATGTACCGATATTAGATTGCATTTATCTAATCCTTTTCAGTTTTCAAGTAAAAAAAATATTCCGAATAAAAGTTTTTTTTTTTTAAATAAAACAATGAAACTTAGATACATAGCTACAAGGGCACATCACAGGTGCCTAATATACCACGGCAGGTGATAGTGTTGTCACATTCAAGAAAATTGCTAGATTTTAGTAATTTTTGTAAAAAAGCTTTTATTTTGTTTTATTTTATTTGGTAATCTGATTGGGATACCTACCTATACCTTTCAGGTCAGAAAGGTTTTTTTAAACATATTGTAAAAAATAATGCACAGCTCAAATCACTGAACGGATTGGGCTGAAATTTGGCACACAGATAGATGTTATAACGTAGGCATCCACTAAGAAAGGATTTTGGGAAAATTCCCATGATAAGATGAACCACAATTTCCCTTAGCCTCGCCATATCTTGGGAACGGTTGAACCAATTCGGCCCAACCTTTTCTTCAAATATCCTTAGAATTTTGATAAATTCAAAATTCAAATTCAATTTTTTCATTTCATATAAGTTTTTACAAGAATTTATGAAACGTTAAATGATTCTAGTTGCACGGTTCCAAAAAGTTGGTCCTATGGAGAAGAATCCGGCAAGAAACTAAGAAAAGAATAATTGGGATATGGGGGTAGGGGGTCCAAACTTAGCGCGAGTGAAGCTGCGGTTGAAAGCTAGTCTTTAATAATAATTTAAATAGCTCAATCTATCTGAATGCCTAAACTAATAAATATAATAATAATAAATATCCTGGGACATTTTTACACAGCACCATCTAGTCCCAAACTAAGCAGAGCTTGTACTATGGGTACTAGAAAATGGATATTATACTTATATAGGTTTTTTTTTAATACAAATTTATGATACATAGGACACACCCGGAATAACACAAACACTTAAATTCATCACAATAAATGTTTGTGTCCTGTGGGAATCGAACCCACGACCTAGTGATCAGCAGTCCGGCACTCAAACCACTAGACCACAGACGTCGTCATAATAATAATTTAAATAGCTCAATCTACCTGAATGCCTAAACTCTCCAATAATTGTATGTATATCGAAGAGTCCCGAGCAGCAGTGTTATTAGAAATGGTGACGTCAGCAGCGCTGACGTCACATTCCTCCTCAAACTGGCTATCCATTTGGGGTTGCTTGTCCATAGTGACAGTGAAACTCTAAATAGCGTTAAACTGATTTATTTGATAATACTTAGAGGTCCGCACAGTATGACGGCTCGAGTAATAATGAATCATAACTCGTTCCGTCGCCTCTATTTATACTAGCCAACACGTGATTCAATACACTGCGCGCACGTGTTGTTTACAATCTTTGTTAAACAAAGTAATTCCTTATTTTATTTCATAAATTGAACTAAACGTTAAAAACAATAATGATGACATCATTTTAGACGTTCTTTATTATTATTTAAACAACTACTAAGTAATTGCGCCGATACGGCCATTCTGACGGGTGGTGCGCGCTCTGCACCAATCCGTTTCCCAAAGATCCTTCCTACATAGGGTACGTTTATTCGAATCGCGTCGATGACATGGTAAACTGAGTTTGATACCCGTATGCAACTGTGTTGCTTTTCGGGTTTATATTTTTGCCAATACATTTTAAATTCATGATAATTCTTGGTTCTCGAAGATTTTTATGATTCTCGAAGATTTTTATGATTCTCGAAGATTTTTATGATTCTCGAAGATTTTTATGATTCTCGAAGACTTTTATGATTCTCGAAGACTTTTATGATACTCGAAGATTTTTATGATTCTCGAAGATTTTTATGATTCTCGAAGATTTTTATGATTCTCGAAGATTTTATGATTCTCGAAGATTCTCGAAGATTTTATGATTCTCGTAAATTCTCGAAGATTTTATGATTCTCGAAGATTCTCGAAGATTTTATGATTCTCGAAGATTCTCGAAGATTTTATGATTCTCGAGGATTTTATAATTCTCGAAGACTAGTAATGGAAGGTGTGATGCTGTGCTCTGGGTGGTCTTGTTCACCGTGGTACACAGAGGCTCTAAGGAAAGTAGGGAAAGGTTGATGCTGTGCTATGCACAGGGGCTCTAAAGTAGGAAGGGTTAAACGTAGATTCTCGAAGATTCTCGAAGATTTTATGTTTCTCGAAGATTCTCGAAGATTCTCGAAGATTTTATGATTCTCGAAGATTCTCGAAGATTTTATGATTCTCGATGATTTTATAATTCTCGAAGACTAGTAATGGAAGGTGTGATGCTGTGCTCTGGGTGGTCTTGTTCACCGTGGTACACAGAGGCTCTAAGGAAAGTAGGGAAAGGTCGATGCTGTGCTATGCACAGGGGCTCTAAAGTAGGAAGGGTTAAACGTAGATTCTCGAAGATTCTCGAAGATTTTATGTTTCTCGAAGATTCTCGAAGATTCTCGAAGATTTTATGATTCTCGAAGATTCTCGAAGACTAGTAATGGAAGGTGTGATGCTGTGCTCTGGGTGGTCTTGTTCACCGTGGTACACAGAGGCTCTAAGGAAAGTAGGGAAAGGTCGATGCTGTGCTATGCACAGGGGCTCTAAAGTAGGAAGGGTTAAACGTAGATTCTCGAAGATTCTCGAAGATTTTATGTTTCTCGAAGATTCTCGAAGATTCTCGAAGATTTTATGATTCTCGAAGATTCTCGAAGACTAGTAATGGAAGGTGTGATGCTGTGCTCTGGGTGGTCTTGTTCACCGTGGTACACAGAGGCTCTGAGGAAAGTAGGGAAAGGTCGATGCTGTGCTGTGCACAGGGGCTCTAAAGTAGGAAGGGTTAAACGTATTGTTGGTTTTAGCCAGCTGGTTGATTTTCTTCGTTTTGATCTTGTGCTTGTTGTTGGCATGGTTCGGCGCGTGATGTACTTGGTAAAGGTTCTCTGGTCGTCTCAGATGGTGGAGGTTGTTAGATTTCCGCCGATACGGTCACCGGATTGCCAGGTTGTGGTGCGCGACGAAGTATGTCATGAGCAACCTTTCGTGGTCGTCCTCTACCAACAACTCGCCATATGGGGCGCGGCAGGTAAGGCAGGGCAGCAGGCACGAGCCTGTATTGGTGTCAGATGGCATAGGAATTACTATCTTGTGGGCAACAGATGGGTAATGCTGGTTCACAGAACTCGTACTCAAAAGTCATTATATTTGGTTTAGACTGAGTACGCAATATTACAATACAGACATTCCCCAAAACGCCCGCCCTTCGCAGCTTCGCTAGTGCTATTTTATGAGAAGAAGCCGCGGAAGAAACTCCGCAAGCACATTTGTCTGTTTACGAATTTACGATTACCAAGCTACATTTGAATTACGATTCAGCAATAGCAATAACAATGTAGGTAGACTATAAAGAAAAGTGAGTCAGTCAGTCAATCAAGCCAGACGTTCGCACGAGTCTACCACCGAATACAAAGTGAGGAAGTGCAACTGCGTGAGGCACAACTGTAACTGCGCGAAGCACGATAACAACTGCGTGAAGCACGACCACGACCACAACCGCGTGAAGCACGATGGTAACTGCGTCCGCTGCTGCGCCGCTGCGCATTTTATGTGAGGTCATTGGTTCCATTCGACGTCACCAGGTGCGCTGTCATCTCAATAGTGTCACCGGGTGGCGCTGTAGTCTCAAAAGAGTCAATTGAACGTCCGTGATCATGTCCGATGCCGACACGACACGACACGGATACTGACGAGTCACACGTCCTCGTGTGTATCTGTAACATATATCTCATTTGCAGCAAACATTTCGCTCGGCCTAACCTGACCACGAGGTTAACACGGTTTCAAGTCTTGACAGATGAAAAGTTTCGAAAGATATCTCATAAGTAGACAATCAAATAAGTTCGAGTATTGTACAGTGAATATTACACAACAAATCACATCACGAATAGACCCGACTGCTCGGCAGCGTAGTCTCATCGAGACCCAAAAGTGGCCAGAGGCCCAAACGTGGTCAGAGACCCAGCCACCGTACATCTAGCCGCGCATTGCGCCCTGAACGATTCTTAGAATCGCAGTTACAACTACGGCCAGACAGTACAGTTCGATCTTAGTCATATCAGAAAGAAGGCACATCATAAAGATAACACAAGTTCGAATAAAATTCAAATTTTGTTAATTAGTTAAAATTAATAGACCAAGCAATAACAGCAACAGACATTACTAGCAAACCTTCCGGTAAGCCCGAGATAGTAGATGGGTTAAAGTAACAGTCTTTCTTTCTGATAAGCTCCAAACATCAACTGACATTACTAGCACACTTGCCAGTAAGCCCGTGACGGCAGTAAACAAGGTACAGTACCAGGCCTTCTCTCCAGTACATGTACCTAAGTCATAAGTAGGCAGTATCAGTACGTCTCTCTAATAAGCCCCAAACATTAACAGACATTACTAGCACACTTGCCAGTAAGCCCGTGACGGCAGTAAACAAGGTACAGTACCAGGCCTTCTCTCCAGTACATGTACCTAAGTCATAAGTAGGCAGTATCAGTACGTCTCTCTAATAAGCCCCAAACATTAACAGACATTACTAGCACACTTGCCAGTAAGCCCGGAATAGTAGATGGGTCAATAACAGTTCTTCTCTCTGTTAAGCCCGACAAGGGATAATACCAGTCCTTCTCTCTGGTACGTGTACCCAAGACCGATTTAAGTAGGCAGTATCAGTCCTTCTCACTGACAACCCCCAAAAACAGAATAGACATTACCAGTCCTTCTCACTGATAAGCTATAGCCATCTCCCAGCCATAGTCTGTACCGGTGGATGGGCCTTCACCCGCATCCTCTATGTCTAACTCTTCGCATAGTACGTCTAATTCAATCGGAACCTGATCTTGTGGCATCCTTCCTATGCGATCATGAGCATACAATTAAAACTCTTTCACAATTAAAATCACAGTGAGTAGAGTATGTACCGAACAACAACATTGTCAAAACAGTCTCCCGACCGTCACAGTTTACACTCACTCGTCACTTCAACAACAAGTAGGGTTTACCCTAGGTCCCTCTCACACGAATACCTATCAAGCGTATGTGTTCTCATCACAACACGCATACAGGTTTTACAATCGGTCTTTTGCGAGTCACCCTAGGTACCCACAAACACAACTGAGGCGTCTGCATACCGCACGGCAGAGCATACGATATGGTGTTCACAAAAACAAATGAAAATCATTGTTTGGTACATAATCCATCGACTCTAGTCAATGCATGGAAACAATAAAACTGTGCCTGTTATACACACAGACCAGTGACGTCTGACGGGGCAAACGACATGGTCAATTTACATGGACAATTTCACAATAAAAAGCAAATGTCGTTCGTGTCATCGTATGGTTACGATCACTGTACGAGTTTACACCATATACAGTGTTTGATAAAACAAAATAAATTGGATTGATCTCACCGAAATACAGCATCATACCAGCATTCCTGCCTCACCACTTTAGTATCATCAGGACTTGACGTGACGATGACAGTTGTGAAGCAGTACTTAACAGCTCCAAGACGCCATCTCCGATGTCCCTTGTCGTTCAGCAATGCACTCACATACGGAATCACTTAGAAATCTGCAACTTAATCTCACGGTTTTGATTAGTGATCCGCCAATGGCGGTAGTTTTTACATTGCCAGGGTTTTGTTACAAGAAATCACAATGTTAAAATATCTAAAATGCAATAATATCGCAAGTGTAACATAAAACGTCATTTATCTAGGAATATATTTAGGAATCCCTTCGATTCCGCACATGTAAGCAATTTCACGAAACAGTAAAAGATTACAAGTAATAAAAACTAGTGAGAAATCATCATACTATTCGATACACGAAAATGGACTTGCTTTTCTTCAAAATGGACAAACTAATCTGTGGTCACTATGAATGCTATGTAAACACAAACCACTATTACATGGACACTTATGTGATTATAAGGATTCCCGTATCTACGATTTGACTTCTTTTATTTACCAACTAGAAATCGTTTTTAATAATTGAAACAGTTAATTTACACACAACTTATGGACAACCTCATTTGGGCGTTAACATGTGTTGGACAACAAGGAAACGGATGACCAAATCGCAGTTAACACAACTGCTAGTACAGTTGTCCGTCTGATAATGATATGGACATCAATCCAGCATCCGAAAGCAAAAGACGGTCTGACATTGTCTATCATGAGCGTACTTGTAAGTTTCTAAATTTCGAATAATTTAACACCTTAGAAAAGAAAAGGTAACATTCAGTACTTCAAATAACATCGGGGTAGGTGCGACGATACTCTTTAATCACTACACATTCATAGTTTCTCACTAAAATCTGGGCCAGCAATAGGTGGACACTTGACCATGTTCCCGCGATATGTGCGACTACCCTCATTCTCTAAATTATACAGTGGAACATAATTTTTATCACTATACCAAATAGGAATAGAATCTTCATTTCAAATTCAACAACAATGAAAAGCAACAACTTTTCTACCAATGAGTACTCATTAATCCTGTCTCACATAAAATCTGCACTTTATTTTACAATAACTAACCAACATTATGAAATGTTTACCACGGCACTTAAACAACCAAACTTTAATAATGAGTACTCGGTACTAGAACTTGTGAATTTGACAATACTCACTGGATATTGAAGTTTTCCACACACATGGATCAAAATGTACGCTTACCCGAACCACTATGTTTTGAACCAACACTGATCAATACCACTGTCAAAATTTACGCTTACTCAAACAGTTTCATGTTTGAACCAACATTGATCCCACTTCTGATATCGAAGAGTCCCGAGCAGCAGTGTTATTAGAAATGGTGACGTCAGCAGCGCTGACGTCACATTCCTCCTCAAACTGGCTATCCATTTGGGGTTGCTTGTCCATAGTGACAGTGAAACTCTAAATAGCGTTAAACTGATTTATTTGATAATACTTAGAGGTCCGCACAGTATGACGGCTCGAGTAATAATGAATCATAACTCGTTCCGTCGCCTCTATTTATACTAGCCAACACGTGATTCAATACACTGCGCGCACGTGTTGTTTACAATCTTTGTTAAACAAAGTAATTCCTTATTTTATTTCATAAATTGAACTAAACGTTAAAAACAATAATGATGACATCATTTTAGACGTTCTTTATTATTATTTAAACAACTACTAAGTAATTGCGCCGATATGTACATTTATGGGAGGCCGGTGATTGATGCCAGAAAACCTTTGTGTCTGTACCAATTAGTTGGCCGCCATTGTAGTGGATACCAATTATATCAGACACAATGGCAGTGTAATTACATGTAACTTGTAACTACAGAATATAATTGTTGATTGTGAATGCGATCAGCCAGGCTAACATGCGCGCCACGACAAAAAATTTTCTACTCTTTTGTCTCGCTCTTTCTTGTGCGAAAACGATACAAAAGCACGACATAAGCGTAGACAAAATGTTCTCGTGGCGTGCATGTTAGCCCGAATGGACTGCCTTGGTCTAACGGTCGTAAGGGCGTCTGATACGGTCTCGTTCCTGTGTTCGATTTCCAGGTTGAGTAACTGTTGATGGCTTTTTTCCGAGAAATTCCCAGTAGCGCCCCGTTGGTCTAATGGTCTTGCGCGCCTGTTACCTGTTACTGGGTTCGATTTCCAGGTTGAGTAACTGTTGATGGCTTTTTTCCGAGAAATTGCCAGTAGCGCCCCGTTGGTCTAATGGTCCTGCGCGCCTGTTACGGTAGAGTTCCTGGGTTCGATTCTCAGGTTCACTAACTGTTGGGCTTTTTCGGTGAAATTCCCAGTAGCAGCTCGTAGTTTGATTCAATAAGCTGGCGAGCTTAAAGCCTGATAACTATTATCTTAGTAGGAACACATCTGTCTGATACCCTTTAGGAAATAGAAATGTTATGATATTTATCTAATATGATCTTAACGTTCGATCCCGGGTCGAGCAGTGTTGTTGAGTTTTTCCTATAAAATTCCCAGGCGGAATCTTTCTTCAGCTCGGAGTCTGGATTTGTGCCAGGTTGTTACCGGTGAACTGTGGGTGTACATTAATACACCTCTGCCTAACCCTTCGGAGAATACAAGCGTGATGGTATGTTATCTAAGCGAAGACTATATTCGTGGGAAAAAGCATTGTAATTTTTTTTCTCTGCAGTAAAGTTTATCCAATCGTGTTTCTGTACTACAAATTTATAGCTAAAGACATGAATAATGATATATGTAAAAATCTGATCCGTATGTTTTATAACTGAGAAATATTAAGATCCATGACGCCCAGATCTTCAAGGCGTCGTCTTAACGCAAAGCATTTAGTAAAATCTACCACATTTCCAACAATATTTGCACAATATCCGCTCAGGCGCATACTAAAAGGACCTGAATCAGCATAAAGATATCAAAGTGTCCGCTCTTCGAAAGGAAATGGACAAAATAAAAAATCTCAATATGATGAGATATTCAAATGTTATGGAAGTTCCATGAACAGTATTACGGAAATCGGTCTCCTGAGGACAGCGGGTCTGCCGTCCCCAACTATGTGGGAATAGGGTACTTGTATGCTGGACGCTAGACTGTTTTATGACGTCAGAGTACATAAAAATGGCGGCACATTGTAATATTTTGTTAGGTATAGGCGTTGAGAACTTTGGTCAATAATGTTTTAACCCCCGACGCAATTATTGAGGGGCGTTATAAGTTTGACGTGTCTGTGTGTGTCTGTTTGTGGCATCGTAGCTCCCGAACGGATGAACCGATTTTGATTTTGTTTTTTTTTTATTTGAAAGGTGTTAGTCGGGAGTTTTTTTAGCTCAAATATCGGTCAAAGATGGCGGCCGCCACAAAATAGCGGATTACATATTTTTTCACAACTTCCCCAATATGGGTATCAAATGAAAGGGCTTAACTAGGAGAATACTATACACTATGAGAAATTTCAAATCCAAGATGGCCAACACCACAAAATGGCAAATTACATTTCGTGTCTATTCGTCATTTTTTGTAAATTTTTAATACTTTATTCTCATTAATCTATAGATACTCGTAATATTATGAAGCTGAGGAGTTTGTTTGTTTGGTTGGTTGAACGTGCTAACCTCAGGAACTACTGGTCCGATTTGAAAAATTATTTCAGTGTTACATAGCCTGTTTAACGAGGAAGGCTTATAGGCTATATCATCACGCTACAACCAATAGGAGCGGAGTATCAATTAAAAATGTTCCAAAAACGGGGGAAATATCAACTACTATGGGAACGAAATCGCGGGCAAAGCGCGGAATAAAGTAGGTAATAGATTCATTAATTGATCGTTGAAAAAACTATTGTTCTGTGTATTAACATTTTAATAGGTACAGCATCAAAATTATCGCGTCGAACTAAATTCTGATATAGGTATACTTATCTAAAATACAATTAAAATTAAACTTTACAGCTACGGGATACAATTCATATGAGAATGGCAGTTTCCTTGTACTGTTTTAATTCTGAAACATCCCTTGTATCATTGAGATAATACTTTAAACAGTCCAAATAACATTGAAAATTGACTAGATATAGTTGTGGCTGACTGTACACATGCCAAATTCAATGTATTTTATACATATTAAGTAGAGTCACCAAGCGCGGTTCCAATACTCGACTATGTACATAAGAATAAGTTTTATTTACATTTAAATAGCCCCATCTGTGAGCTCACCGCTTAAGTTGACATAGTTCGTCTGTACCTTTAAGGTTGAGATAAATCGATTTGAGGAAATGTTTATTCATAAGGCTTACCGTTTCAACACGTCTAACCGACGCTAACCGACGGATAAATTAAAAAATAGAACAAAATTTGAATAAAGTTATCTGCCAAGTAATTTAACGGGAACTTTGTAGGAGATGGTGAAATAGGCCCTTAGTGTTACTTCTGTAGATACAAAGAAAATATTTGGATTTAGATAAAGATAGGGGTTGATACAATTTGCGACCTAACCGTTGAATTAAACAAAATGTATGGACATGAAATAAGACGAGATATTGGATGGAGAATATTCTGAGATAGTTTGGAAATGTTGAGAGATTGAAAAGCGACTAAAAAAGGAATATAAAGGACCCATTTCAGTGGTAACGCAACGTTCATAAAGGGCGCTGTACTATTTTTAATTATTATCAATAAAAGTAGTGTTTGTCGATATAGTGGCCCTAGAAATTGAATCTCTGTGAAAATGTCAACTCTCTACTTATAAGGAGTTGAAATTTTCACAGATTTTGACTCACAGGGAGACGGACGGATGAACGGACAGCGGAGGCTTAGTTATAGGGTCCCGTTGGCACCATTTGTGTACGGAACCCTAAAAATCAAGAATCCCTCGTTAATTACGAAAGTTAAAATAAATTCATAAGAAACCATCATGTATGACACTGTATTGTGTGTTTAGTTAAGTGTTAGTAGTTTATGCATGTTAAAGTTCAGAGCACATGTACAAAACGTTTCGACGTTACGTGTTCTGTGTTTCCTCTAACATTATTTGTGCTACGTGAACTAAAGCGTTGCCAAGTTTCGGCTAAATTATGAATTTATTCGGGATAAGTAAAATCCTCATCTTTGGCTTCAAATGTCAATTCTGTGTATGATTTTTTTTATTTTTTTTAGTAATACCTTTCGTGCCTGTATTCCGGGAAGGGTGCCGTATATTTGTATAATTAGATCCTATTTAAAAGAGGGCGAGCCTATAGCCAATAACCGGCACAAATTGATAATCTGAGCTGTATGGAGACACTGGCGATCTCTGTATCTATACATCTATTTAATTGTATATTAATGTCTATCTGCGGATGTTAGTTAGGTATTTTTGACGGAGACCAGATAGACCAGATTTTTTAACATCAGTAGAATCGTTTGTTTTTTTTAAGCATTTTGCATGCGTTACGTCACCTTAAGACGTAAGTTTAGAACGTGAAGAAAGATTTGGAGGTGGCGAGCAGGACTCTCGGTGGCGAGCAGGACTCTCGGTGGCGAGCAGGACTCTCGGTGGCGAGCAGGACTCTCGGTGGCTTAACGGTCGTAGCGTCTGGTGTACCGAACCAGAAGTCGCAGGTTCGAATCCTGCCCGCCAGTCAATATTTTCCTTCATTAATATAAATATTAGTAGTTTAGTAAAGTAGTAAAATTAGTAATGTAAGTATTTAAATAAATCCTGTGGCAGCATTGCTCCCAATTCTCTTGCGAATTTCTCTACAATGCTGCTACCATTAAAACTTACAACTATAAATCTATTATTTTTGTAGCTACCATAAATCAAATAGCATTACGCCCAACATGTTATTACGGTACCAGCCAGTTCTCACAAATGTGACTGGAATCTCTGCTTGTTCCCCAGAGAAAACTGTACCATTTTCTGCTTATGTAATGTACAGAGAGCAAAAAAGCTAGGCATGTAGGCGACTACAAAATTAATACGTAGTTGTAATACCTCATCTTTGTACAAATCTGAGCCAGCTAAACGCAAAATATTTTAATATAAAATTATAAATAAATATAATTCAAATATTTTATTTTAAAATATTTCAAATGTAAATGTTGTCAACATAAAAGTAGTGTCCAATATTCTTTACTTTCATTTTTAATTAATTAAATTAAATAACCTTACCATACTAAAAGCTCTGCTTAGTTTGGGACTAGATGGTGCCGTGTAAAAATGCTCACGATATTTATTTATAATTATTTACTGATTTCTGACACTTACGCGAATACTAGACATTGAAATATATATTAATTATCTTCTTGTATTTTTTTAAGCATTTTCCATGCTAAGATTACATTACGTTATTTTTAATGAAGGAAAAAATCGGCTGGCGGGCAGGATTCGAACCTGCGTCTTCTGGTTCGGTACACCAGACGCTTTGACCACTAAGCCACCGCGAGCCCCGCTCGCCAGTCGAATATTAATTCGTCGTATATTAATTTATTAATTATTATTATAATTATTTATTCATTTAAAATATCTCATTTCTTAACCAACTACCTATTAGTAATTCGCCTGCACACTAAACTCTCTTGCAGTGTGTACAATGTCACTGTAAATGCATTTCGTTACAAACACAAGCTTGCTGCGGGCTCTGAGGTAAAGTTGTATACAAATGCTGCAATTTAGTTTAATTTGTGTGTGACAGACGTAAGTGGACGTGTTTAATGATTATAAATTGTAATACAAAGTAAATACAGTGTGTTAATATATAATTCGAATACTGCAGGATTATGTTTTGTATCTACTGTCTTCCTGGAGGGGCTCGTGGCTAAGCTATAACTTCGCTGATCAACCGATCTGCAAGGTTAAGCTACGCTTACCGAGGTCAGTCTGTGGATGGGTAACCATTATTAACACATCGAGACCCCTCCGTGCCTCGGAGAGCACATAAAGCCGTCGTTCCCGGTTGTCATACGAACACCTATGATAATCGTTAGTGGTAGCCCAAAAAACCTGACAACCAGTCTATCCTTCGAATATCGGTATTGAACAGAAATTGGGTTGCGGAGGTCTGATGGCAGTCGCTCCGTGTAAAATACTGATATTCAGCCGCATCTGGTTAGACTGGAAGCCGACCCCAACATGCTTGGGAAAAAAGGCTAGGACGATGATAATCTACTGTCTTCCAAATCGTCTAGTCTATTATCAAGTCTTTTAGTATTTTAGTTTGATGATGCATATCATCTGTCTCATTATTATATTGCTGTGCCCTTACCGGGCTTCGTGTTGATCCTAACGTCTATGTAACACCTGAGTATGTAACACATGAACGCAATAAATAACTTGAACTTGAACTTGATAGATCTGTCAGTCAGTCCAGCCACTGGCGGAAAGTCCTTTAAACAATACTAGCTTTCCGCCAGTGGCTTCGCCTGCATGGTCTTATAAGTATAGCCTACACCAACAAATATCATTATATTTTAACCAATGTATTCAAAAACTTGACAGCTTATGTATTAAAACCTTCCTCAAGAACCACTTTATTCAATGGTGAAAACAGCATGAAAATCGGTTCAGTAGTTTTTGAGTCTATCGAACTGACGCGGCGAAAGGACTTGGTTTTATAATATGTTGGTATGTATGTTACGATGTGAGAAACGCGAGTTTTCAGATCACTTCACTACCAAAAAAAACCTAATCTGGCAACAACGCCGCAGAGTCACAGCGTTTTCCTTGTGATCCGATTACGGTAGTGCTGTACCTACATTTGTTCCCGGGGCACGTCGCGACGTCATGCGTCCCGGATCGTCCCCACTCTCATACATCAAGTGTGACGGGCGAACTACTTGCGAAGCTACTTCCTCTCTATTTTGGTTGAAAGTTTCACTTGGCAGTGTTGTTTACTAAAAGATCGGTGCTACTTCAAGACTGATGTAGTGATACGAGTTCTAGTTCTGTTTATACACTAGATTTATTCATTTATATGAATCATCCGTATGTCAAGTTTGTTTTACAATTTGACATATGGAAACGTAAGTTTACGCTTAGCGTCGTCTCTGAATATTAAGGCTAACATTCAGAGACGATGCTCAGCGTAAAGTAAAGCTTCCGTATGTCAAATTTGTATTACAATTTGACATACGGAAGCGTAAGTTCATGCTGAGTCTCTTCTCTGAATCTCAGCCTCAGCCTAGTAGTTTTAAGCGCTTGCTACGCTAAAAGTAAATATAATAATAAATACATTTAATGGGACATTTTACACAGCACTATCTAGTCCCAAACTAAGCAGAGCTTGTACTATGGGTTCTAGACAATGGATATAATACCTATATACTTTTTTGTTGTTGTAAATACATACGTATTACTACTTAGAAGAGAAGATAAAGTCCTAGGACTTTTAGCGTAGCAACGGTTACGATTCTCAGGTCGAGCAGTGCTATTAAATTTTTCTATGAAATAGCCCAATCCTTGTGCCTCGTAAGTTGCAATAGGCTTACCCCATATTACATGGGACCTAAATATATCTACGAACTGGTGTTTTTTTATACACCTCTGCCTAACCTTATGGGGAATACAAGCGCTATAGTATGTTATTTACAGTCTTTATTTATCATTTTCATCGTAATTAATACAACAGTAACCTAAGTACCTAAATAACAGTTAATCTTAATATTCTGAATAATATTATCGCTCCATAATTTAAGTCCGACCCTTCAATGCCTACTAATATTGGTATTTGTCTATTGTCTAAGTATACCTATTGTTTTGACAGCCTTTGTCATACTAAAATCAGCTTGAATTTAGGATTATTGTTTAGGTCCTTTTCTGAAAACAAATGCCTGACAATCAGAAATTAATACAGTTAACTTTGGGCATTTCAAAATAAACAACAATTTATTCAAAATTTACTTCAAAAAGACACAATATTTTATAATAAATGAAATGCGTAACGATGGCGTAATGGAAATATTATGCAAATTAAACCCTAAACTGCAACAGTAATTGTAATCCTCTTCTAAAAATATTTTATAAATTTTACAAAGAAAACCGTTTCTAATTTTTGAAGGAATAATAATTAAGAACCTACCTACCTTTGAACTTTGAAGGCATAATAAATTTTAATACAGATGAAATTAAATAAAAAACAGCCAAAAAATTTTAAATTCGAACTCTCCAATGTTTGTGGCCAAGCTGAAGTTGGTGCGAACCGGTGAACAGAATTGGACACGTTACGCTAACTGTCATTGATTTAGCGCTGACACTGTTGACAGCGCTTACCGCGTAGCGATCCCAATTTTGCTTACAAGCGCTCATTAGCGCTTTTATCAGCCAAGCACACCTAATGTAAAATAGTTTTTATGCAATCGCATATTTCGTCCATAAAAAATTTAATCCAATTCTTTTCTCTCCAATTTTTTCGCCATTACTGTATAAGGCGACTTGTATATTTAACCTCTTAAATTAAAATTTACTCTTCAAAAACACATGTCGTATCAAATGCTAAATAAAAAAATTTCATTCAATACAGATATCCTCTTCAACGATGTCATAAAATGAGAAAAAAGACGGAACTTAAGCACTCTATACAGGTCGACGGGACAAGAGACGAATCGATTGACTACTGCTGCAAGTAACTGTTAACCCTAACTTTGAATACGGAGAGGCGAATTTGGCTTGGAAGATAGCCACTATAAGCAATTGTGATTTTTTTAATATCAGCGTCCGAAGCTAGTAACAATGAGACAGACAAAGCGCGGGAGGCCGCATCAATCTCCTGCTATACCTAATATTGTTGGAGTGAACGACGTTGACTGATGGCTGTAGCGGCGCCAATATTAAATATCTCGCCAACCGTCTTCATTTAATTACAATGTAATGAATAGCATGAGGATTTTGTTGCTTGTATCTGGTGAGAGATGGTTTGAATAATAGTCTTTTTGTGTATGGCTTTGATTTACAAAGAACTGATCCGTCATTCCCGATCTTTTTTCAACTAGTAACGTAACATTCTGCTTGCAATTTAACGCATTATTTTTCGGTTCTTTGTTTCGTCATAGTTTGAACCCAATCTAACGACGGTTAACTAAATCGACAGTTAACAATCTTGCAAGATAGACAGATGTTAGATTATAATCAATCTAATAGTGTTCACAATCTTACGGTAATACATACATAATATATTCAACTACCATGATGGAACTATAAAAATAAAGATCAAACGATATGAAAAAAAAACAACAAAACCGAATAATATTCTAATTCAAACGCTTCAGAAAATCATGGCTGGCAGGCTGAATACCTTTTATTATCATCCATTGTAAAAAAAACGACAGAATTTCGCGCCATTATCGAGAATAAAGGTTGGAATAACGCGAAGCAACCTTTGTCACACTTGTATCAAAGATGGCGACAAATTGAATAAAAAGTGTGGTCCTTTGAACTGGAATCTCGAAAACAAGGCGGTCCCGTAATGTAAACGTGTTTTTGCGCTTTCTTCTGACAAATGAGGCAGATAGTGGAAATACGGGGGAAATAATACACAGTATTCTCTTGTTTAAAAAGAACATTGCATATTCAGGCACACATGTATAGGAAATTGATTTAATGGGAATACTACTTAACTACTAAGTATTTACTTACATCACAGTCTTACATCAAAAAATTCTAGCTCGATAATGAATTAAGCTGAAAAGAAATATTATTAAGAAATATTTGCTCAATAAATGTACATAAACGTTTTTTAGGAATCTTAAATACCCTAAGACTTTTTTTGTTAAATCTTTTGAAACCAAGAACTTACATCTCTATTTATCTCTTTATGTATAAATTTGCAAAAAATATCTAAATACAATGAAGTATCATCTTACTCAATTAATAGCGTATAGCAACCCACATCACTAGCCAGCCTAATCGGCCAATAAGAGCCTTTCGCGGCATGAAGCCGCGCCGTTACCGCGAACCGTAGGTGCGCGCGTCCCGCGCTCACCAGTCCGCCGCCCGACCGTGTGCTGCGCACACGTGCATAATTATATTCTTTACGCGCTCCCGCCGCGTCCGTTATACTTTACACGTTAACTAGTTTTTAGGGTTTATCTTGTGTACTCACGTGTTTTGTTTTGTTTTATAATATACTTTTACTACCATAACTACAGTGGTTTAAGTTATACTTCCTGAACTATCTCATTCCTCATATGTGGCGCTCCAACGTTTTTTTTCGTGTATAGTGTACCCAAGTTTCGGACACGGTAATTACAGTGAGGTTCGTAGACAATGCCGGTGACAAGGAGCAGAGCCGTAAGCCTTGAGCGTAGAGAAGATGCCCGCGAAGCATTACCCAACCCCTCGCGCCCAAGCACGCCAACGCCGGCGTCCGCCGCGTATCAACAAGATGGCGGCGCCGACGCGCTCTACTCGCCGCGCCCCGACGCGAATTCTACGTTTTCCTCAGAGAACGTAGCTACCATCATAGCGTCTCTCCAGCGTTCGCAGACTGAAGCCTTCAGGGAACTATTGGACTCAGTAACACGCGCGAACACTTCTACCCCAGAGTCACTCGCGCATAGTACGAGTACTCTAGCCCGCTGTAAATCTACTTTCGCCGGTCAACAAAAAGAATCGGTAGAAGCATTTATCGATGCAGTCGATGCTTTCAGTGAATGCGCGCAGGTGACGGACTCAAACATTTTACGCGGATTAGCGTATTTACTAAAAGAGGACGCCGCCACATGGTGGCAGGGCATCAAGCATTCGGTGACATCATGGCGCCAGGCAAAGGAAAACTTGATAAGCGCCTATGGTGACCGCCGCCCGCCCCATCGGATATACCTGGAAATATTCGCATCCCGACAACAAACGGAGAACACGGATATATTCGTGTCGCGAATTCGCGCTCTTTTGGCCAGATTACCAAAAGGTGACGTCACAGAGTCGGCACAGATCGACATGACATACGGCCTCCTCCACAGCCGAATCAGGAAAAGGCTGAGGAGAGAAGAGTGCGTCAATTTTCAGGAACTCCTCCGCCTTGCACGTAATATCGAGGACTCCTTCGACGAGGCACAAAAGACACCGACGCCGACGACGAGTGAGCGCCGAACGCAAGTAAATACGCGCTCGCCATCAACATCGACGTCTCGTGTTCAACCTATCGCTCGCGCATCAGCTCCATGTGATAGCGCGACCGCTCGCGCGCCGGCCGCTAGGGCTCCGCCGCGGCCCGCCGCCGCTGTGTTGCCGCCGCGCCCCCCGCCGCCGCCCGCGCAATCTCCGCGGACTCAGGACTCCACCGCTGCCGCGACGAAGCAACGACCTACCTGTGTTTACTGTAAACGGTATGGACACACAAGGGACCAGTGTCGTAAGTTGCAGTATCAAGGTGAGTCCCAATTCAATAATAACTCTGCGGAAGTGCGTGATAACAGTGATAGTGATAAAAATCTTTGTGTTCAAAGTCAGTCTTTCTGTTGTGTTCAATCTCGTGAAATACGTAAATATTCACCTCCAACAGAAAAGTCAAATCCGTGTTTTTCATCGAAAAACATCGCGTCAGTTAAAGACTCTAGTAACAATAACAATAACAAACATGTTACGCGTTTACCTAATAATAATACATTATGTGGTGATGCATGCAATAATAATTCGGAGTTCATGTCAAAATCGAGCCCGTTCCAACAAAATAATAATTTTGTCCTTGAAAAATCGAATTCTAATTCGCAATTAAATTATAATAACACATCTTGTTATCATCCCGGTGTTTCTAATAATAATAACGATGTTAGTGCATCCAACACCATGAACACGAATTTTCTGTGTTTTTCCGATTCTATTCGATGTGATAACAATGTTTATGATAAAAAGTGTGTTCAAACTAATGATTATAACTGTGTGGTTGCCGAACATTTTCGCCCACGGGCACGTAGTCGTAACCATTCAATTAAATCAGTGTCGTGCTTAAACGCAAATAATAATTTTAAATGTAATCCCGTTTCGCAAAAATGTTCGGTTGATAACGAATGTAAACAAACCCATTGCCAAACAGGCCCTATCCCGCAATTTTCAAAAAATATTTGTACCAATTTAAATGCTCAGAAGCAAAAGGGTCACAACCCAAATTTTTTAACAAATATGTGTACTGTGTGTTTTGATTCCAGTAAGGAAAATTGCTGTAACTTAAATTTTTCTAAAAATAATAATGATTGTTTACAAAAATGTTGTGATAATGTAGTACGTAGTGGAGATGTTTTATCTTTGTATAGTAGTGATTTTTCGAGACCCTCCATTGGTCGTGATTTACGTCCTATCTTTAAAATTAAGATATTAGGGTTTCACGGCACCGCGTTGATAGATACGGCTGCCAAGCATTGTATTGCGGGTCACACGCTATATACTCTCCTTCTACGCCAAGGTCATCCCCTCAGCTCTTCCACGCGCGAAGTTAAGCTTGCTGACGGTATTATCCGTACGATGGATGTACTTACCACCACGTTAGAGGTGTGCTTAGAGACTACAACTATCACAATTCCATTTATTATTTTTCCTGATTCGACCAATAACGAGACGTTATTAGGTATTGATTTTATTACCGCTGCTGGAGTAGTAATTGATTTTCGTCAGGAACTGTGGTACTTCAGTAGTAATCATATAGTAAAATATAACTTGTGCTTTGAACCTACCTCGCGTAGCGTGTCCTGCGCCTCTACAGATGTTCTTAGGGATGATGAAGGTACTCACCTTAAACCAGCTGAGCGACAGGCGCTCGCTGACATCCTCACCAGGCACGCACACGTCTTTAGAGCAGGGGGAGGCCCAACACCGTATGCGGAGCACCGCATCGAAACCGGTGAGCATCCACCAATAGCAGTACCTCCCTACCGCCTAAATCCTGCAAAGAAAGAGCTGATGAAAGCTGAAATAGGTAAGATGTTACAAGAAGATATCATAGAAGAGTGTGAATCGGCTTGGTGTTCACCCGCGCTGATGGTGCCGAAGTCGAACGGTAGTATCCGTTTTTGCGTCGACTACAGGCGCCTGAATGCAGTCACCAAGGCCGACACGTATCCGATGCCACGCATCGACGAGTTACTACAGAGCACTAAACGGGACTGCTACATGAGCACGCTAGACCTTCGATCTTCATACTGGCAAGTTAAAGTATGTGAAGCTGACAGAGACAAGACTGCTTTTGTCTGTCCTTTAGGCACCTTTCGTTTTAAAAGGATGCCCTTTGGTCTAAAGAACGCACTAGCGACTTTTCAGCGTCTCATCGATCGTCTTCGCTCCTGTTCTGCTCTGCAAGATGTAATTTTACTTGCTTACTCGGATGATCTGTTGATAATATCACAGGGATACCAACAGCATCTACAAGACCTTGAGGCAGTTTTCAGACGTCTAGCCGAGTTTAACCTCCACGTCAATAGGGAGAAGTGCGTTTTCGCTAGAGAAAGCGTTAAATACCTCGGCCACGTCATTACACAAGAAGGTGTATCCACCGACCCTGGGAAGGTGAGTGCTGTACTCAAGATGAAGGAGCCAGGTAACTTGAAACACCTGAGAACCTTTTTGCAAACATTTTCGTGGTTCAGAAAGTTTATACCAAACTTTTCAAAGGTTGCCGAACCACTTACACGCTTGACTAGGAAGAGACAAGTGTGGTCTTGGGACTTAGAACAGTCCCAAGCATTCAACGAGCTGAAGCGTCTACTGACCACAGCTCCAATACTGGTACAAGCCGATTTTAGTCGTCCCTTCATTCTGCGTACTGACGCAAGTAACTACGCCTTGGGCGGAGTTTTATTACAGGGCGACGGCAATCAGGAAAGGCCAATCGAATACGCCAGCCGACTCCTCAACGCAGCTGAGCGCAATTACTCCACAACGGAGCGCGAAACACTCGCTGTAGTGTGGGCGGTGGAGCGATTTCGACCTTACCTAGACGGCCAACCAGTCATAATAGGCAGTGATCATCAATCTCTCCGCTGGCTGCTCTCTCTCAAATCGCCAGCTGGAAGGTTAGTCCGTTGGGCTCTCAAGCTCCAATCTTTTGATATCCAATATTCCAAGCCTATTCCAAAACCTATAATTCCCAAGCGGAATCGCGGTCGTCCAGCTGCTAGTTCGTTACCAATCCAAGAGCGAGGGCGTTCTCCAGGATTGGAGGGGGAGTATATAGCAACCCACATCACTAGCCAGCCTAATCGGCCAATAAGAGCCTTTCGCGGCATGAAGCCGCGCCGTTACCGCGAACCGTAGGTGCGCGCGTCCCGCGCTCACCAGTCCGCCGCCCGACCGTGTGCTGCGCACACGTGCATAATTATATTCTTTACGCGCTCCCGCCGCGTCCGTTATACTTTACACGTTAACTAGTTTTTAGGGTTTATCTTGTGTACTCACGTGTTTTGTTTTGTTTTATAATATACTTTTACTACCATAACTACAGTGGTTTAAGTTATACTTCCTGAACTATCTCATTCCTCATAAGCGATATTTTTTTCGGTTTAGACTTCTAGAGGTTGGTTATTCCAAAGAGTAATAATATCGATAATATAATCTCGATTATGGCTACAAAATTAGAGTAGTTTCGAGATGCTGGGGTTAAATGAGCCAGTTAAAGTTTCTCTCTTAGTTCCACCCGCTGTGGGTTCCCGGGAAACGAGTTCAAAACGACTTTTGTAACACTGGGTGATATAAAACTGCAATTAACTACAGTCTCCGCTGTTTTCTAATTAAATTCTTATAGATATTAGATTAAATTTGTTGAATAACTTAGATGTGAAGTTGTAAAAGAGATCTTAGTTTTTGAACCACTAACTCTATCATCTATCGAGGACTGGTTCGAGGCGGCACAAGATACATGGAAAGACCTGGGGGAGGCCTTTGCCCAGCAGTGGGACAGCAACGGCTAATAAAAAAAAACTATCATGGTTTTTATAAACCGAGCTTTAGTGCCGGTAAAATTAACTGTCGAAAAAAAAACATCGCTTATGTACCTTATTTTATTTTATAATCAGAAGTTCATAGTCCAGAAAATACCGGTAAATATTGATGTAAGTAGTACTTGATAAAGTATCAATACATTTTGCACAATTTTATACATTTTTTAAGAAATTATTTGTCATATAATTTAATGAGAACTTGCTAGGAGGTCGTAAAATAGGCCCTAAATCTATAAATACCAGCCAATTCCCAGGTCACAGCTACCATATTATATGCAATAACCAGCTCACAAAATATGTAATCTGTAGCCCGCGTTGCGCTAATTTCACTAATATTAAAACCACTAACGCTCGGCGTATTATCGCCTAAAATTTCACAGCGCTTTGCAATTAAATAGAGCTCGATAGATATTGTTTTCCAAGCGAGTAAGCTGTGACATAGACCACGCGATAAATTCACTATAATCCCTTTTATTGAGAGTCTCTATTTTAATAGAAAATATTTTGAATAATGATGGTTGAAGAAGGGTTGAAGCGAGTTTCACGCGCCGCATTTTTAACCCCCGACGCAAAAACGACGGGGTGTTATAAGTTTGACGTGTCTGTGTGTGTGTGGGTGTGTCTGTCCGTGGCATCGTAGCTCCCAAACGGATGAACCGATTTTGATTTTCTTTTTTTATTTGAAAGGTAAATTAGTCGGGAGTGTTCTTGGCTATGTTTGATGAAAATCGTCCAAGATGGCCGCCGCTACAAAATAGCGAATTACATATTTTTTCACAAATCCCTCAATATGGGTATCAAATGAAAGGGCTTAACTAGGAGAATACCTATGATAAATTTCAAATCCAAGATGGCCACCATCACAAAATGGCAAATTACATTTCATGTCGGGGGTTTTCTAAATTTTTTATTTAGGTTAGGTTATCTACCATGCTTTACATTAGGGTAACCATTAGTTATCATTTTAAATATAACTTTTCATAGTTATAAATTTCTGCTGAGTTAAGTACTTAATTAATTTTTGTATTTAATTAAACTTTTGCAAATAAAGTACTTTTACTTAACTCTAAGTTAGAATTATGTACATAAAGTACGTAATTCTACCTTGAGCCCAATATTCTAGTCAGTATTATGGGCTTAGTTTTGAGTAAGTACTGACTTAAAAAAAACTTTAATTGTATTTACTCTGTTCTCTCACTTTGATAAAACCTATTTTCTCTAGTCGACACTATTATAGTCGCCCATAAATCATAATTACACAACTACATACATTTATCTATTTACACAAAAATTATCGTCAAATATAATTACTTTGCAATAAACATTATTTTCACAAAAGCATTTACAACACAAATAACAATTTTATTGCCTGCAATGCGCCGCTGTCTATTGGTGAGGGTATAAAATTGTCACAGTCACACAAGACGATATTTATTATCTATGGTACAACAAGAAACATCTGGGTCGTGTCTATGGAATAACATGTATTGTATTTGACAGCTCAGTGTGGCGGGAAAAATAATGCAGATAAAAAATTGTGTTTCTTTTTTACTGGATCAATATTCCATGGAAAACTACTAACAATCTTACTCGTGTTGGTATTTTCCCAATTAAAAAGTTCTAGTTGTAAGCTTATTAAGTTTTTTATTCTGTATTATAAGTCGTCGCAGTGATTGTGCCAAGAGGGTTTTGTGTTTAATACTTTGTAGCAGTATGTAATTTTTTTATAATATTCTTTTTTTATAATTTAGTTTCTTATCATTACGCATGAATTTAAAAGGTTATGTAGGTAGGTAGGTAATTAATTCTACACTGACTATACCCATATAATTCGTTAACTTAATACGCGCTATTTATGAAGAAAAAATCTCAATTCCGAGCTGCACCTAAAATTGACTAATAGACAATTTTAATAGCAGCCTAGTAATTAATACGCCATTAGACCAATGAGACATCCAATCGGAAGTTTAGGTACCTATGTAATAAACCTGGATTTGGCTATTTACTTTTTTGAAATGTCTCATTGATCTAGAATTAACGCAGGGTGGATGAAATGGCGGCAGGTTACGGGAACTGTGTGCGACCCCCGAAATCCCCTTAAACTAAAGGGGAAATATACAAAAGCATGATAAGACCTGCCGTCTTGTATGGGTCTGAATGTTGGGCTACAAAAGGAATGCATAATGTTGAATGTTGGGCTACAAAAAGCATGCACGCAGCTGCGATGAGAATGCTACGCGGAATGTGTGGAGTTACTAGAATGGACAGGGTCAGGAATGAGTATATAAGAGGTAGTTTGAAAGTAGCACCGGTTACTGAAAAGTTGTGCAGTAACCGCTTAGCGTGGTATGGACATGTGATGCGTAGAAGTGAAGAGCATGTTACCAAACAGGTTTTAAGCTCATGCTTAAAACCTTGTTTCCATCCACATATGAATGTGGATGGAAATAAAAGAAAAGATGGATGGACTGTGTGAGAAAGGATATGACCACAAAGGAAGTGAATGATGAGATGACGGATAATAGAGATGTATGGAAGATAGAGACATACTGCGCCGACCCCAAGTGAATAGGGATAAGGGCAGGAGGATGAGGATATGCGTAAAGGTGCAATTCCGATCCAGGCTGCCGACTGCAACTACAGGCTGTACGTGCAGCGACTGGTCTGTGTATTTCTTACTAGCTTTCCGCCAGCGGCTTCACCCGCTATCCCAAGGGAACCATACATTTTACCGGAATAAAAAGTAGCCTATGTGCTATTCCAGACTATAATCTATCTCTGTGCCAAATTTCATCCAGACCCGTTCAGTAGTTTTTGCGTGAAAGAGTAATAAACATCCATCCATCCATCCATCCATCCTCGCAAACTTTCACATTTATAATATTAGTAGGATTAATTATTTTTTATTAAATACCTAGACTATGCGGGCAAAGCCGCTGTCGGAAAGCTAGTATATTAATATACCTAGGTATTTTTGTGGGGTGATAAAAACTATAAATCATAAAAGGCTAAATATTATAATATGAGACGAACAAAATAGGCAAAATTTGTCGAAATTTATGGTTGGTCCGCAAAAATACACATAGATACTCCTCGGAATATTTTTTTATCACTTGGGCTGTAAAATATTTTATGATTGAATATAAACAGTGGTTAAAGTTCAAGTTTTTATACGCTAAAACCGAAAGGGTAAAATCATACTCTAGTCTTTGGGTAAAAAAGTTTCTGACTAATATAGGCACGTACCATATTGCTTATACATGAACGTAAAATGTGTCTAACTGTATTTTAATTAAAACTGACTGGTCCCACTGCTGGGCACTCACTTCCTCTACATCTCAACATAGTTCTCTTGGTGTTAATAGAGTAAGTAAATTTTTTGTTGGTCTGCCAAGATGGCAACTGATAGTCACAGAGTCACTGTTAGTGCCTATCAGCGCAACTCCATACTACAAAACTATGAAAAAACTAGGTAATGAGCTTTTAACTATCTTACTGTTACTGCCCCATTAACGTGTAAGAAGGCAATAGATCAAAGCTGTAGTCAACATTCATTTCATCATTGAGTTTGTTTGGGCGTTTCTTCTCAGAGGTCGTCAGTTAGGAAATGCCGGCGACAACTAGCATTAAAAAAAAATGACTTGTAATAGTGTCTTTAAAGGATCTACTTACAGAAATATATATCATTTCATTTCATTTCATTACCATTTCATATTAATTAAAAAATAGCAACATTTATGTAAAACCACAGAGTTTAAAATAGACTGCGTTCGGATACACCACCAAAACATTACAATTACTAATAGCCAGCAATGCTCGATTTCTGTAAAAGTATTTATTAGTTTCTATAAAACAATAACATTAAATACACCGCACCGTTTTTGTTGGCGATAGCATTTATTACGTCACAAATATCCTACATAAATGCCCGTAGAAAGATCCTGGTGCTCTAAACGGGCAATCATGAACGTTCGACGGTTGCCCATTAAAAGTAATAGGCAGGTATGACGTAAAGTACCTATATTTAATTGGAATATATTTTTATGTGGCCTTTAACATTATTGGCTATAAATATTGGGTATTGATTCCGGGCTTCGATTTCGGGTATTACTTGTATGTACCGTTCTTGCGATTAACAATTTATATGGAGTTTGTATACGTATATCTGTGACTAAATGACGAGATTACCGCTAATAGAGATGTAATAATAATAATAATAATAATAATTACATACATACATAGCTTCACGCCTGTTTCCCATAGGGGTAGGCAGAGACTATAAATTTCCACTTGCTACGATCCTGGCACACCACTTTCGCTTCGTCTATGTTCATTAATTAACCTCTCCATGCATGCTCGTCGGTTTAGGGTGCTCTTAACCTTGCCTTTTTTGAGAACGTCCGCAATCTGGTTGTGATACGTTCGCCGAGGTCGATCCCTTCCAACTCTTCCATTCGTACTCGCATAAATAATAATTTACTGTCTCAAATAGTTACAAAAAATTGGTTTGAAGCTCTAGACCCCACACTAGGATTCCCTGTGTTGTGGGAGCCAGGCTCTTTCGACCCGTTTACAAAAGGTGAAGAACATTACCATTATCTTTTCAATATTACAACTATAGAAGTCAATTATAATATTAAAATACAAATCGTTTTTCGCGTGTGTGTGTGTGTGTGTGTGTGTGTGTGTGTGTGTGAGTGTGTCTCACTCTATTATTTTATGGAATTCCTCAGTCAAATCACATGTATCAAAGAAAAAGACACTACACTGCACTGAATTGGGATGAGGGCGCGGGATGATGATGATATAGCAACTCTGATCTCGTCAACTATATGAGGCCAACGTGGTGGACTAAAACCTATCCTCTCTCTCTCATTCTAAGAAGAGACCTGTGCTAAGCAGTGGGACAACAGATATGGATTGATGTAGATGATCTTGTGTTTCTTATTGGTGTCCAAATAAACGTTTCGTTTTCATTTTTTGGCTAAAACAAGTAAGGCCTTTCCCAGGTCCAAACTTCGGTCTCGGTCAGTTATACGAGTTTCTGCCCACTGCCACTTAAGCTTGCGAATACATACCCTGGAGTATTCTGAAAGTAAGCATAAAATAATACTCTTTTGAGTATTATTTCTCATTCCCCATATCTCTAGATAAAAGGCATGAATAATAATGAAGTCATCCATAAAATATCAAGTTCCGTAAAACGGATACGGACAGATTTTATTTGTCGGCGTCACAGGCCGTCGGTAGGCCCCACCGTGCCGGCACGAATTTACGGGATCTCTGTCCCCAATATGCACAAATCCCTTCGTCATATAATATCTTTTATTTGAACAGCTTTGAAAAGCAGTTATAGCCTCATGATATGGCCATTGGACTGGCAATATCAATGGTCTCGAGTTCTAATTTATAAATTACTAGCTTCCCGCCAGCGGCTTCGCCCGCATGGTATTGATAACTTTTTTGCCCTATTTTTGCAAATTTTTTCATTGCTACTCCGCTCCTATTAGTCGTAGCGAGATAGTATATAGCCTTCCCCTATAAATGGGCTATCTAACACTGAAAGAATTTTTCAAATCGGTCCAGTAGTTTCAGAGCCTATTCAATACAAACAAACAACTTTTACGTCTGCCTTTTACGCCAAAACTACTGAACCGATTTAAATGAAATTTGGTATACAGATAGTCTAGAGCCTGGAAAGGACATATGCTACTTTTTAATGCAAAAAAAAGTTTTTTAAGGGGTAGAAAAAGGGAACGAAGAAATATCCAGACCGCGGATAAGGCCGACAATTCTACATTTTTGGAGTTCAAAAATGCAGTGATATTAATTCTGTGCGTTAATAAAAACTGCAGTAAGGTTTATTGCTGTACTACACGACAAGTGACCCAATAACGGCAATCGAAAACTAATTGGAACTTGTTTAAAAAAAACTGTATAGAGGAATCAAAGAAAAACCTTTTTGGCGCGAACCTGTGCACGTCTGACTCTCTTTATCACTCCAACGGATCAATAGTTTTTAATATATGAAGCTTTGATATATTTTTTCTTTATTTTCAGTGATGGCATTTTTTTGTTCAATTTATCACTCATTTACTGATTGCAAAATATTTTTCTTTCCTCTTAGCTTATTCCCTAGCATGTTGGGGTCGGCTTCCAGTCTAACCAGATGCGGCTGAATATCAGTATTTCTCACGAAGCGACTGCCATCAGACCTCCGCAACCTAATTTCTGGGCAATACTGATATTCGAGGGATAGACTGGTCTTTAAGCTTTTTGGGATTCTGCTTACCACTAACGATTGTCATAGATAGATGTTCGTATGACAACCGGGTCCAAAGGCTTTAATTGCTTTCCGAGGCACGGGGTCTCGATGTGAATTTAAATAAACTTTTAGGCTAGTTTGAATAAATGATTTTTGACTATAAGAAGAGCGCTAATTGGTACGTCTATTCCACACTTCCCAGGATTTTATAAAGCATATTCCAGAAATATGCTAAAACTAGAAATTTTCATACGATTACCGGGAGTGGTAAAACACTGGTTAGCATTCGACCAGTCGTATGCTTTTGTAGCATTAAAAGCCGGGCGTATATATATTTCCTGCCGCAATTTGCGAAGCGACGCATCCCTTGATTTATACACATACTGCAAAGCGACACCTCTCGGCTTTTTTAACATAAATTCGTGTTACTAAAACAGGGATATGCAAACGAACATATTTAAAATTTCATCTTTAAAAGCGACTTTTTTGCAGCGCAGCGGTGCGGTATTGCGAATTTTCCCGTGGTGGAGATAGCTGTGTGTGAATGTGTTGTGCAATAATGGAGTGATGTGAGATTGAGATTCGAAAGAAAGAGAGATCGCCATGAAAGAGTAACGGACATATGGACGGACAGAGTAACTTTAGCCTTTATAATATTACCAGCACCTTCGCCCGCGTGGTGTGGGTATTCCTTATAACTTTCATCCCCTATTTCAACCCCTTACAGACCTTTTTTCGCTCTAAAGAGTAGCCTATGTCCTTTCTCAGACTCTAGACTATCTGTGTACCAGATTTCATTTACATCGGTTCAATAGGTTTGGCGTGAAAGCGCGACAGACAGACAGAGTTACTTTCGCATTCATAATATTATTTAAGGAAGTAAGGATTAAGAATATTACACAAAAGGTTCCGCAACTCTGTCCAATGCAGTACGTTTGTGTTAGCTTACAGTAGCAAATTCATATCAATGCCTTCGTGAAATGAAATTGATAGAGTCGGGAGACAATATTTGTATATAGAAATGTAAGTTACGTCGTCCACTGTGTTGTAGACATAACATCCTTATCAATGTTTATGATGATAATGACGCTTAAGGTCCTCGGTTTGTATCCCTAGTCGAGTAAACTGTTATTGAATTTTTCTGTGAAAGTTTTATTGACAGCTTTAAGTTTGGTTTTGTGCCTAATGGCAATAGGCTCGCCCCCTACTAAATGAGACCTAAACACTACTGCATAACTTTCAAGGTACGGCAGAACCATGCTGGCGACTCCAACTGCACGTGCAGCGACTGCGTGCAGTCGACCGCAGCAGCACTACTTGTTTGTAATATGTATTTCTATGAAATGACTTCAGAGCGATATGACAGCGGCCGTGCCGTTGCGGGTGCTAGGACTATTAATTTGATAGAAACTATTCTTGTATATAATTATATGAATAGAGACTTAAAAATTTGGGGGGCAGGGTTTGAGAACTGTCGATAGAAAAAAAAACTAAAAGAAGAAAGCTTTCGGTAACGATGACGTGGGTTCCATGATTTTTGTTCACCCAAAAAGTGCTCAACGCGCCTAAAGCAGTTTTCACTTCAAAAATAAGCGAATTGAATTGCAGACACAAGTTTCAGAACCGTAAATAGGTATTAGATGATGTTTATTTGGGACACCGCTTTGTGTTGTATAAATACATAAACACAACACGTTCTTTGTACAATTATTCATTAATTCTGTACCTAAATAAACCTGTAACAATAACGACACGAGTGGAAACATCTAGACGACTCAGAAACCCGCTACATTTACCAGCTGACAGCAGACGTAAGACAAATAAATTAGCGTTGTCGAGACACGTCGGGTCGACAAATATTGGGCCAAATGTTTGCGACACCAAGAAAGACACGCCATGTCTTCCGTGAAGTGGAGTGATGTTTATAAAACAGGCAAAGGCAGCCTTGATGTTAATCCTACTATTTTGTTTTTTAATCATGTTGGATTTTTTCTTTTTTATTGAAAAAGTCATACAACCTGTTTCGTAATTCTACTGAAACGGTTATATTCTTGGGGGCCTAGACAATTTGCTTGTTGTTATTGACCTTTGAATCGACAAACAAATTAAAGAAAATGTATGGAAATGACATTAGTGACAGCCCGATTTGTCGAAAGCTTGTGTCATTTCCATACATTTTGTTTCTATTCGTTTGTCGATTTAAACTTCAAATTGCAACTTGTCTACAGACCCTGTACTAACTTCTACCCGCAGTTTCGCTCACGCTAAGTTTGGATCCCCGTCACACCTTTTAGTATTTTTATCATTAATTTTTCCAATGTTTTAATAGATAAAACATCGGAAAAATTAACAAAAAAGTTACTCTCCTTTACGGGGCGGAGACAACTCCAATAAATCAAAGATCATAAAAATCTAGAGTTATAAATGGTGTAACTAACCCCAATTTCTTTTATATATTAAGATTATAGAAAATTTTATTACTTGGCTTCGACTTTTACTGCCCCTTGGTGTTTCTAATAGTCATCGCTTTCTTTTGGCTTGGTCTTTTACAATAACACAAAACACATAACCCTCCTCCTTCGGCAGTCGGGTAAAAATACCGATGAATATCGTTTAGACATACCCCGATTCGGCAGTATATAAAGGTAGGTACATAAACAGTCTTCTGCATTAATTTACAAAGTAGCGATTTAACACTTTCACTCCCAGGCGAATATAAATGAAACAAAAAGCTTAAAAAACAAAAAATATCGCTAAGAGTTTCACCCATTTTAGACTTTTAACATAAAAATAAAACCTACTTTCTGTTGTTTTATTTTTCCTTCACGAAGACACTGTAGACGGCAATAATCTAATCTGACGAGTCACTTTGCTGAAATAAATGAGGGAATATTTCACAAGCACTAACACTGGCAGCTAAGCTCGGTAATGGAGGCTTGCTTTCATTATATTTACCCTAGATGTATTAAAAGAACGTTGTTTACTCTGCAGCCTGATATAGCTATAAAAGAAAAAAAATAAAGATTATCTCCAAGGCAATCGCTGTATCACAATGACATTTAAGGCGCGAAGACTTTTGAATTGAGAAATTAAGCGTCTGAATTCGAAATTAGAATTTTTGTTTTGATTTAAACATTTAATCAAACCTTTTTCACTTGCTGACCTCGTTCTATTTCCCTTCAAACTTTTTAAAATTATTTTGCTTGTTTTTTCGCAGCAGAGTTTTAGGCTCTGCGGTGGTACTAGATATGTAAAAAAGGTACTACTAAAAGTATTAGGTACTTAGTAAAAAAGTTCAATGACATGATAATATATTATACATACATACCTATATTGTTTCTTCCTCTTCTACTTTTTCTATTAATGGTTTTTATTTTGATAAATAATTGGGCCCAATAATTAAAACAACATACTTAAGTTTTTTATGTATAAAAATCTTTTCACCTGGAGGTTTCATTAATTGTTATTTTACGCAATAAAAGTTAGTTTGCGGTACCTAAACTAATAATTGTTATTTACGCAATAAATGAAACTAAACCGCAAGCGGTAGCAGAGTTTAAAAATAGCAAAACAATTTAGTTCGTAGGTCGACATACGTTTGGAACAATTGCTCGCTCAATATACTTGGCGCTGGCTCGCTGTCTATCATTGGGGCCACGGGGTAAGGGTGAACGTCTATTCAGATTTATTTTTTCGGGAAATTACATACATACCATCACGCCTTATATTCCCCAAAAGGCAAGACAGAGGAGTACTAATGTACACCTTCAGTTTTTCAAAAGGTATTTTCAGGTCCGATGTAATCGAGGGCGAGCCTATTGCCATTAAGGCCAGCGTGGATGGACTAGTCTAACCTTTCGGATTCTGATAGGAGATCCGTGCCCAGCAGTGGGGAAGTTAATAATGAGTCGATGATGATGATGATATCAGCGAAGCGAACTAAATAATGAAATCAAACTTTGCGCAGGAAACTCTTTTAGGCGTGAAAATACGGACAAACGATTTTTTTCAGTGCCTCGACCATGAGTTTTTCTCACTAGATTCGCTAGCGACGCGGTAAAATATTTGTATGGAAAACCCTCGCAGCGCCTCTAGCCGTTACGTAAGGTAGGTAAATAAAATCTGCTATGAGATTACAGCGTTTCGATGCCTTAAAAGCTATCGAAAGCCATTCGATAGAATTCATGGTTGAGGTACTGATGTGAGACCCAGCCAGATCGATTTTTCACCCCGTAAAGGCCCATATTGCAACTTTTCGTACAATAATCGTATACAAATATATTTGGCACCCAGTATGAAACCGCCCTAAAAGCCATTCCGAGCCGATTGTCCGGACAAATCACGCGGTAAGCCTCGGATTTAGAATTACGAAATTCTGAATTTGAATTGGAATTAGAGCTCTTGTTATTGTTGCACGGGAATCAAAATGAAGGCTGGGTATAACTCGGCAACGTTGCGTCATCAACAAAATTATTATTGGCTTCAAATTATCCGATAATTTGGTTAGTTTGAAATGTAGGGAATTTAGCGAGATATGTAGATGATAAACAACGAGTAGTAAATGAACCTATTTATTGTCCTGAACTTGGGGTTGGGGTCATATCACCATTGTTTGATATTATATACTTACTGTCGAACTCAGAGACCTCACTTAACATATTGAATCCTTAGCTTATAGAGACCCAGAATATCTTAGTACACTGATAACAAACTCAAATCTAGAAAAATAGGCCAAGATATAGTAGCCACTGTTTGTTAACGTTTTTTAATTATAGTCCAAAATAATGTAGGTACTGCTTATTTCTATAGAAATCTCTTCCAGCAGACCTGTGTATATACGATTAAGAAAAATATATTGAGGAACCTTCATGCTTGAAAGATTTTCTCGACGGCGTGTGAAGTCTGCTAATCTGTATTAGGCCAGCGTGAACTCCACTCATTCTGAGAGGAAACCCGTGCCCAGCAGTGCGACAATGAATCTTTAATGATGAGGAAGTGTATCAAGAGAGAAATATCCACCCATCTCCAAACCAATCACAGCAAGTTTACCATGCAATTCACGTGCCCTTTTATTGCAAGTAATTACGTTAGAAACAACCCGAAAACACCGCAAAGCCCCCATCAGGGGTACAAACAAGTAAATTCATTGAACGACGACCGTTCATCAATTAACTGAGGACCGCATTAATTCGCGACGTGACATAAGCCGGTTCGCAGACGGATTTGCATTAGTACCGATACGCGAACAAACGAGCTATAATTACACGCCTCGCGGTTTCTGCTAGCCTGGTACTCACAACATGATTTGTATGTGTTTGTCATGTTGTTTATGACGTTAACTGAGTCATAAATAAAAGATTTCAAAACGACGTGATGTCCGTGGTCGTGGGTCGAGTGTTGAGTGTGGTCACGAGGTCGATTTCCACTGGATACAAATATTTACGTGCTAAACATAAAGTGTTCGTGAGCGTTTCCTAAGTATAATTATTATTAGTATATAGCAAAAGAAAAACACTCGACCTGGCTAAATTTTGCCTCAGACCACACGGTTAGCGGGTTATTTTGTGAAAAGTGAACCAGAGGCAGAGCATACAACCAAAAGCATAGGTATATACGTTTTATCAAATGAAAAAGCTTTAGCCATGTGACTGGCGTCTCAACTCGGATTTCTGGCAAGTCTCTCTAACAGTGGTCAGAGCGTCCGGTGTGCATTTTTTTTTTCATACATGCAATTTTGTTTTGTACCCATTGGGGTACGCAGAGACTATAGATTTCCACTTGCTTCGAATTATGCATTATAAGATTTTAATGTTAATAATTATTATTCATAACCCTTAAACTGGCATTATAAGATTTTAATGTGAATAATTATTATTCATTCTATGTAAGTAAGTAAATACTTCAATCTCATAATTGCATTTAACCCTCATACTGACTCTACGCTCTGAATACACGTATTGATAAAGAATACAAAAGAAAATCAACCCTTTTATGAAACTCGTCGTTCGAAATAAAACAGTCAATAAGTGAAAAGGAAACATCCCAAAAAAATATAAAGGGCACTTAGGTAGAAACATTAAACTTCAAGGAGACTATCATTAGGCTTTTTGTACTAGAATAAAGGATGACAAAAGAAGGGAAATTTATATAAAAGGTCAAATCAATATCAATGAAAAAAATAAAGTGGAAATATTACTTCTTATTTGTTTGAAACACTTTGACGTAAACAAAATGTTGAAATAATATAAAATTGAGATACATAACTCAGAAGTGTCTCCATAATCTGCCTCGTTGACGTTGGTAATATGTTTGTTAGTTAGTTAGTGCTGAGTGAGATATCCTGGATTAGATTCCCAGGTAGAACCAGGCGCTGTTGGATGTATCTATGTAACTATCAGTACTAGATCGGGAGTTCAGTTTAGTGCCCTGTAAATTGCAATAAGGCTAGCTCTGTGAAGGGCCACCCTGCATTTAAAACATGCGAATTAAACAAATTCAAATTCTAAATATTTTTATTCGTATAAATGTGGTTACATAGATCTTACAGATCTTTAATGATGAGGAAGAAATTTTGTTCAGCACATTTGTCATATAATTTTTATGGCATACAAATTTTTAAATACAAGAAGACAGGGCAATATCTATTAAACATCACAATACACAATAGGGGTGAAGACTGGTGATGAATTTGTTAATAATCACACGCTTATTGAAAAATATCATTAGCATACTTCGTATATTGAAAATAATTAATAAATCGACCAAGAAATTTCTGAGATAAATGCGTTAAAAGATTTTGGTGGGGATTGAGAGGAGATGTTCTGTCCCTTTCCCGCAAAATGAGTGTTAGTATATAATTAGTATGGCGCACGCTACTTTTGACGTCATTTGTAAGTATAGTGCGCTCTCTGTCTAGCATAAAATTAAAATGCTTTTAACTTCGTAATTTTTGAACAAATTTAAATTTAGTTTTTGATAATCGGCTCTATTTATGGTCAACTTTTTCATGAGGCCATAAAAAATAATTAGTCGCATACATAGCCTATTTCACAGCTCAATACTTACTTATATTTAAGCCTGCGGGGGATGAAGGCTTGATGGTATTATTATGTTTATCTTCAAACAGATACAGAATACATGTAGTAGTTGGTCTTCCTCTAAAAAGTTTCTATATTTAAAAAAGAATATGTACACATGTTTAATACGCGTATTCTGTGTTTGAAAGTCTGTATCTGAGTGTGTAGACATAACGTCGTGTATCTACGTGGTCTCGCGACGTATCTCGATGGGCAAGGTTGCAAACAGGAGACACGTTGGCCTCAACAAAAAGCTACGGTTACGAAACCTGGTTGTAGAGTCGAGAGATTTAATCAAATTCAAATATTTTATTTCAATTAGGAGACCATAAAAATAGGTACTTTTGAAAAGTCAAATTACACGGTTCCAAATAGTGGGAGTTATGGAGAAGAGCCGCCAAGAATCTCCATAGTCACTGTTTTAAAAATTATTTATTATGGTTGGTAACACTTAAATAATGTATGTGAGTTTTGAGGACAGTGCAGTTCGATATGTACAACTAAAGATAAACTAACCTAACCTAAATTAAAAAATTGGTCAACCCCCGACACGAAATGTAATTTGCCATTTTGTGGTGGCGGCCATCTTGGATTTCAATTTTATCATAGTGTATAAGTATTTTCCTAGTTAAGCCCTTTCATTTGATACCCATATTGAGGGAGTTGAAAAAGTATGTTATTCGCTATTTTGTGGCGGCGGCCATCTTGGACCGATTTTCATCAAACATAGCTAAGAACACTTCCGACTAATTCACCTTTCAAATAAAAAAATCAAAATCAAAATCGGTTCATCCGTTTGGGAGCTACGATGCCACAGACAGACACACACACACACACACACACACACACGCACGCACGCACGCACGCACGCACGCACGCACGCACGCACGCACGCACGCACGCGCACACACACACACACACACACACACACACGTGCATCATTTTCTTCTCTTTGAAGAAATTTGTAGGGGGAACTCATTGATTAGATATCCAATTAATTATCGCATTAATTATTAACTGATTTTTACTGGTCGATGTTTTCCCATTAAATTTTAAAATGACCAAGTCAGTTTGTTTATCAAAATATGTAGATGTCAACTAAACATACACATATAAGCATACCATCACGCCTGTATCCCGGAAGAAGTAGACAGAGGTGTAGGTTTTACACCCTCAATTCGTCGTCCCATATAATTGGAATGAGCCAAAAATCGAAACTCCGAGCTGTTACTTAGAATTTCATAAAAAAAACCAACAAGTAAGTATTTTAATCTCTCTGATCCAATGAAAACTACTCAATATACTGCTTTCTGTTTCAACCAATAACAATAAAACAATGATCTTCCCGACTCGTGCGTCGTTTACTCAACATAGAATGCATACAAACAGCCAATCAAACTTTACGATTGTACAGCGATTTTCCCGGATTTTTTCCATTCTTTGAAACGTCATAAAACAGATATTGTTCCCTGTGATAGGCACATGAATAAATATTTATTGGGAGAGAGAACGTAAGATCCGAGTAACCTACTTATACTGTCGTTTATAAAACATTTTGTAAAGCTAATAAAGCTGGCTGCTTTGTTATTCAATAACTTTTACAACGCTTCCGTTTTTTCTTTGAGAAAAAAAATATATATTGGAAATGTTTCCGCTACAATATACATACATAATATATGTATACTTCCATTAGATATCTACCTACATGTTTTTTATGACAAAGTAAGGGGTGCGTGATGGTAAGCGTTATAGACACTAACAACACCAATGATATGACTCGCGCGTTGTCAGTTTACATTGCCCTTTAACATACATACATAGCTTCGCACCTGTTTCCCATAGCGGCAGACAGAGACTATAAATTTCCACTTGCTACGATCCCGGCACACCACTTTCGCTTCATTTATTTATTTATTTATTTATAACAATCTTACCTACACTATCATTACAGATCTATGATCCAATGCGACAGAGTGGCCTTACTAACTAAATCCTAAATCTACACCTTATAAATAACTTATTACATATAGTGTGACTTTTGCGAATTCACTCAAGTTGCACCACAATACATCAACCCTCCCGTGAACCTCATTCACCACGCGTATGGCTCTAGTGAGAGGAGTTCTCGCCAGCAGGTTGGTCCTGGCCGCAGGCATAGCGAGCAGGGCTATGTCATCTATGCTCATCAGCCTCCCCATGCATGCTCGTCGGTTTAGGGTGCTCTTAACTTACCTTTGAGAACGTTCGCAATTTGGTTGTAATCCGTTCGCCGAGGCACGCCGATTGCCTTTCAAACATGAACAAAATATTGTTAGCACATTATGGCTTAGGTATTAGAGATGGGGCTACGCCGAGGTAGGTACTAATTAATTTGCTTCACAAGACGAACTAAGCAGTTTACAACCACTTAAAAAATGTAATCTGAAAAAATTTAAGATAATACATAATAAATCTTAAATGATTTTTTTCAAACCCTGCCTGAGACAATGTTTTTTCACAAAAATTATTATTTTGTTTATTTATTTAGAATGTTTATCATGCATTAATGCTTATTAAAATTTTAAAAAAACCCGCTAGCCTAGTGTTCCTAAGCGCGACTGCAAGACTCGAAGTCCTGGGGGTGTTGGGTTCGTTTCCTAAGTCGTGGGTTTTCAATGAAATTCTCACTAGCAGTTCTGTACATGTACAAAAATTCTGCATGAAGTTAAAGATAGTGTACTAAAAATTTACGGGACACTTCAGTATGTGAATAAACGATATGGCTATGGGGGGATCTGATGCGCGGGTCCGACATCCCTCAGGCATTTTATGGCCACCCTTAACCTCGGGTCCAAGACCTCATAAAGGCGCAGTGACACACCCCGTTTACATTCCGCTTACTGTTTGTTTATTGCGGTTGAGAGGATTTTTATATATATACAATTATACATATGGGTTCCTCGCCATTGCCTCGTTGGACTAGTGGTCCCAAGCGCGACTGCTACCCTAGAGGTCCTGGGTTCGAATCCCGGGCCGAGCAAAGTGTTGTTGGGTTTCTCTGTGAAATTTCGAGTAGCAGTCTCGGAGTCTTGATGTGTGCATGAGACCTAAACATACCGGCGAAATGTGGGTGTACATTACCTCTGCCTACCCCTTCGGGGAATACAGGCGTGATGGTATATTACCTCAAATAAGATTTTGTGTACACTACAATCTAATATAAACGCAAAGATGGACAATTTTGGTCTGGTAACATTTACTAAGTTGCCAATTTTGTGGGCTTAAGTTGATAAGCTAGAGTAACACTGAGCTACAAAATTATGGATTCTAAAGTAGTATCTAACTTTAACATACCAAGTTACCAATCAATAAATTTAGCATTTGTAAATTAACTTACTGTAAAACTACTATCTACAATATGTACAAAATGTATAGATACATATATAGCCTAAGCCTAACCACTGGACTGCAAAGTCAAAGGTTTCGAATTCGAATCTAAGGCACGCACGCACCCCTGACTTTTGAAAATCATGTGCTTATCAGTCGCTTTAACGGTGAAGGAAAACATCGCGCGGAAGCCTGAGAGTTTTTTTTGACGGCATGTGAAGTCTGCCAACCCGCATCAGGTTAGCGTGGTGACTATAGCCTAATCCCTCTCATGCTGAGAGGAGACCCGTGCCCAGCAGTGGGACAGTATATGGCTTGATGATGATAAACTAAAGAAATAACTAAACGTAAACAAAATAAATAAACAAAGATGACTATTTAAAAGAAATAATAACTCACAATAAGGTCATCAAAAAACTCCTCAACATCGCTATTAGTTGGAAGGGTACCCAAAAGGCTGGCTGCATTACCACGTTGGATAGATTGTGTGAGAAAGAGTAATGTCTACAAAGGAATTGAATGACGATGGCTAAGAGAGAGTATGGAAGAAAAGAACATACTGCGCGCAAATATAATCTAATATATAAAATTCTCGTGTCACAGTTTTAGTTGCCATACTCCTCCGAAACGGCAGGACCGATTTGTATGAAATTTTGTGTGCTTATCCGGTATCTATGAGAATCGGCCAACATCTATTTTTCATCCCCCTAAAATGACCCACCCCTATATGGCAAAACAACGTTTGCCGGGTCAGCTAGTCTAATATATAAAATTCTCGTGTCACAGTTTTAGTTGCCATACTCCTCCGAAACGGCTGGACCGATTTGTATGAAATTTTGTGTGCTTATCCGGTATCTATGAGAATCGGCCAACATCTATTTTTCATCCCCCTAAAATGACCCACCCCTATATGGCAAAACAACGTTTGCCGGGACAGCTAGTATAATATAATATAACCAGCCCGAGGTAGAGCTTGTCATGCTCACTTAAATGTCCTGCTGATAGTCGCGTTGTGTGTCGGGTCTTTTTATTCCCTACAACATGGTTGAGTCAAACAGCGCCGATACACACGTCATGCTCGTGAACGGGTGCTGTCTGTCGGGACTGGTCAACTCTTACTGCAATGGCTATGTTCTTTTGTTTTTTAGTCATACATATCATACTGCATTATACTCATACTATTCATCACAACATTTTATTGTTACTTACTATAAATACCTATATTTTTTTTAAAGAGTGTCTATGGAGTTTCTTGCCGGCTCTTCTCCATAAGTCCCACTTTTTGGAACCGTGCAACTAGTTTGACAATTCAAAAGTGCCTATTTATATGGTCTAATTGAAATAAAATATTTTGAATTTTGCATTGGTATAAATGCAAGAGGATGATGATGTAAGAGATTCCTAAACACACGGGTGAACAGTGTGTGTACATTAGTAAACTTCTGCCTAACCTGTTGGAGTATACAGACGTGATGGTAAATTACTAGGTACCTAACTTGTTGTTACAATGGTCTGTAGACATCAAACAAGTAAATAATTTAAATTAATTACAATAAAAGCAGAATTTCCGCCATTAATTACTCTTCTAATGATCCGGAAACTAATCTACAATTTGGATCCGAAGTTCGGCGACACTAAACTCCGGTTCTCACTAATGTATTAGTGTCGCATTCATCATGCTTAGTCTCGTTTCCCTATTAATATCTTAGAATGCAATACGATGAATATATTTTATCGAAGGTCGGCCCCAGATTATTCTAAGTCACTATATATTATTGGTTTATTGATATCGGTTCCTAGGCTGGTGTTATTGGGATTTTTTGTGTTATTTTTATTGTTATACACAACGCGAACATGCGTGAATAAGCGGCTTCCTTACTGCAACGCTAGCGTAGCAGTAAAGATGATCGGAATCTGAAATGTCCCATCCAGAGATACTCTGTAAAGCTGTCTATAAGGACCTAGAAAAAGTGAATAAACTGCTAACAGACCATCACACTAGCATTCCCTAAAGGCTTAGACAGAGTTGTACTAAAGTACCTACCATACAATTTTTTTTTATAAGATGATAAACATGCAATATACTCGTAATTTGAGTGAAAACGAAAAATACACACACAAAAATGTATAATAAACAGTATTGTAATATCAACGAATTTACAAGTAATAACAAGCAAGACATTCCAGATTAAATTCTTTATAACAGATTTGGCCAATAATTTGGTGTGGAGGACGCCTAACCAAATAATAATGGCTATCATCAATAAAGACCGGCTCTCTGCCCCTCCCCATTCGTTATTAGGGATTTTTCATCCTTCTCTAAGGAAATGAACAAAGGATATTGATAGTTTAAGGTCTGTTTCTATGAAGACGAATATTCTGAACGAACCGCAAAATATTCAATTGTACTGGGTGACTGGTTGAAGGGAGGAAATATTCTAGGGCACTGAATCAAGAACTTTTGTGATACAGATAGGAAATTAAAAATAACATTCAACAAAGAATCGACGCTGTTCGGTAAGTTTGTTTATGAAGGTAAAAATATACCTAATCAATTATTAACTTGTCTTGTCTTTGCTATATACGACGTCATTTAAGGCCAAATTAAATTCTAGCAGAGTAATTAAGTACTCAAAATAAAAAATTGAGGTTTTGAAAACCTATGTAGTCGCGAAATTGTTTAAATATCACCAAAATGTTTGAATAATTTTTAAACCTCAATAAATAAATAAATAATCAACCCATATTCTGTCCCACTGCTGGGCACGAGTCTCCTCTCAGTATGAGAGGGATTAGGCTATTGTCCACCACCCTAGCCTAATGCGGGTTGGCAGACTTCACATACCGTCGAGAAAATCTCTCAGGCATGCAGGTCTATTAACAATTTACTTCAGTCTATATAACAAGCAAGCTAAAGAAAACCTACAAATTTACAAAAAAACATCTTCAAATTATCTGCTCGCACCGTGAAAACCACCTTTAACATTATGCCAAATGGATTCTTTAAGAAGTCCCCAATATAATATAATACACTAAACGAGTCAGAAACAAAAAAAAATTCATTCTTTCGAGCTAAATAATTCAGTGTCTAAAGAGACATGATTATTTGGGTCTTCTTACATACACAGACACATACACTGGGTCAATAAACTCAAAAAATAAATTTAAATAGCTAAACCATAGACAGTAAGGCTAAGCTATTTGAAATAAAAAAATAAAATATTTGAATTTGAATTATAGATAATTGAATGCCATATGGCATTAAGTCCGCCTTTTGTACTACTTTGTACATTAAAGAATAAATAAATACAGCTCTAACCAAACTTATTGTCCGGGTTGAAGTTGGCACGAGCTAACTTTAACCCGGCTGCAAAAATCGGAGAAAGAAAAATATTGGATTACAATGATTTCAAACGACAGCCTACGATTTAGCTTTCGTTTTTATTTATTACAATTCAGTATTATTCTTTCTCCGATTTTTACGGCCGGGTTAAAATTTGCTCGTGCCAACTTCAACCCGGACAATAAGTTTGGCGAGAACTGTAAATAAATAATTATTACCTATTGAAAGTTTCAAACCCTAAAAATCCTGTGCTGCCCGTAAAGTTGGCAGAGGTGTTTTGTAAGTGAGCATATTGTCATTTACCGAAAAAAAATAATAATCAAGTAAGTTTAGATCCTTAAACTACCTGCAATAAGTTCGTAAAATAGAGACTTTTTATTTTTACTAACCGCCCAAAGAATTTTGTCCGCACTTAAAGACTGGACTTTCAAATTGAAAGCCTTACTTGAGGATGTTTTAAAAAAAGAACATGCATGAGTTCCACAGGTTTGTAAAGATTTTTCGTCGAGAGTTGAAAGTAATTACTTTAGGGCACAAAACCCGTTGTAGGATTCAGAGGGGATTTCAAATTTCGAACGTACGACCACAAACCAGCGTTCACAGTACACAACACAATATGTAGGTAACACAGTTATATAGTGTATTATGTGTGTGTACCTGCTATGTATCGTGGTATTTTCATGGCTCTCGTCAATATTGGTTTATATCCTTTCCACTGTTTTCCTGTTGCGAAAGCCGAAGCCGAAATCTAGTGCTTTCTCCACTTTCACTAGATGTAATAAATAGGTTGGGAAAAAGGTTTCCTGGCATTTTGCATGAAAACTCAAGATTTTTTACAGTTTAATTACATTTAATTGCAGTGTATACTTATGTTCCACTTTGTTCTCCAGCTTTGTGCTTGGTTTTTTTATATAAAAAAATAGGTAGCTGCGGAAGGAACATTTTACTTATTTGTTTTTTTTTTAATGTATTGTAACCTTTTTAATGCCATCAAAACCAGACAGATACATAACGCGAAAATACTCCTTCCTTTTTTCCTGTCGGGGAAACAGTCTTTTAGCGTTATGTAAAAAGTTAAATACTTATATACATTTTTATAAATAAGTAAGTACCTATATCTGTATTTTATTAATTGTTTATATATACGCAATTCCAATAATTATCTGTTGCTTTTGATAAGAATTACGTCTAAACAATTTAGGTACAATTTAAATACATATATAGCTAATACTCGCATGATAATACTTGCCCTGCCCAATCACACACATGAAGTGTGACGCCGCCACAGAAACAGTAACATGGCGCCCCCGCTTACCGTGAAATTGAGTTAACTTCAAACAAAATAAATGAACAACCGCCATATCAACGTACAAGCGAATTTCATGCAAATTAATATATTTATACGAAAATAACAAACGATCGTGGAGAGTAATTGATTACTGTTGAAGCTGAGACTAAGGAAATTGAATGCCATTTTTTTATTTGTTTAGAAATGGCTTATCTTAAAGAATATGCGACCCTCATCGTAACCTACCTATATAGAAAACTATCTTTTTTTTTCGATAGAGGGCAAGTCAAATTTCTGTTGCAGGATCCATCAATCATCTTATTTAAAAAAAGGCAAAGCCAACCAACATACATACATACATTATAAAAAAAACATTTAGGTAATGGAGTATTAGCTTTATTACCTTTAAGTGTTGTTGGGTGTTGGGTTTTTATATGAAATTCTCCATTTTGATTTGTGCCCGGTTAGTGGCTCAAAAATATTTGCCTTTACGTGGGATCTACCATCTACCATACCAGCGAAATGTGGCTTAAAGCAGTACATCTCCGCTTTACCCTTCGGAGTATCCAAGGATGATGATAGGTTATAAGGACCTTGTTTAAAATGAATACATAAATTAAACTTTATACCTAAAATTTCCTAAAACTCGGTCTCTTATTCAGAAACTGGTATTCATCAGCCACCAATTTAAGTTTCCGCTTAGTACCTCCAAGAACACTGCACGACCAGAATAAGTAGACCTCTATTACGTAGAATACTCAAGATTTGCGAAGTAATAAGCAGTTTAAATGGCCTCGCGGGGGTCACACGTCCTGGGCACGCGACTTTACCTACCCGAAGTCAACCCTCAAATTTTAGTGGCGCTGGAATTTTAAGAACCTCATTAATTCAGAGAATCTTTTAAAGTATTTCGTCGCTTAATTGCTTGCTTGCTTAATTAAATCTAGTTTTGGAACTCTATGGTTTTATTCCAAGGAGGTCTCATGCATCTCGTTATTAAAATTTTCTTTGCTATGAATCTCATTTAGCAGTTGAATGTCATAAGGCGGCGCGTCATTTAGGTACCTACCTACATGTATGATATCTTCAGGAAATGTTAGGCTATGTGAAGATGGCCCATAGATATATACCTTACAAACTAACATATATAAAACATTTACACAAAGTAGTGTTAATAGATAAGGCTTAAGACTAACATAGTCTTAAGCCTTATCTACTAGCCTTAAAGGTACCAACACAACAAATAAACCAATCGGGAATATAACTGGAATTGTAATTAGTGTTAAATGAAATTCTTAAATTAAATTATAAGTTCTATAAAGTGACAACATTCACTTATTGTTTACAAAACACACAACATTGTTCGGAACATAAACATTACAAGTCCGTAGATCACGTCTCTTACAATATTAATGGACGACAACTGTTTGTCATCGGCTTAACGCGAACGTACATGTAAACGTTACCATTGGGACCATGAAATCGGGATGGAAAGGGTGTGACACTGTTTTGTGGCAACACTGTTTTATTTATTTCGTACTACTTTCATTTCTGTTTACATTTTACTACATAACCTTATATGAAATAAAGTTTTCGTATTTCTAGCATTTTTTTATATTAAGATCAGCTTCCATCCTAACCAGAGAATTTTATACGAAGTGACTGCATCCAGACTTCCGCAACCCACATTCTGGACAATGCCCATGCTGATATTAAAAGGATAGACTGGTCATTTGTCTTTTTGGGCTTCTCACGAACACTAACGATGGTCATAGGTTGATAGGTGTTGTGACAGAATGGCTTTACGTCCAACAAAACTGAAAAAAGGCGAGAACATTAATAACTTACTTATCTATATTAATATTATAAAGAGAAAAGATTTGATAGTTTGTTTGAATTGGATAGGCTCCGAAACTACTGGACGGATTTGAAAAATTCTTTCACCGTTGGGAAGCTACACTATCCCCGGGTGACATAGAATATAATTTACAAGAAATACCCCAGACCACGCGGGCGAAGCCGCTGGCGGAAAACTAGTATCTGACGACGTCTGTGGTCTAGTGGTTCGAGTACCGGACTGCTGATCACGAGGTCGTGGGTCCGATTACCACAAGACACAAACATTTATGTGATGAACTTAGGTGTTTGTGTTTGTCTGGGTGTTTCTTATATATTATAAGTATATATTTACAAAAAAAAGTATATAAGTATTATATCCATTGTCTAGTACCCATAGTACAAGCTCTGCTTAGTTTGGGACTAGATGGTGCTGTGTAAAAACGTCCCAAGATATTTATTTATTTATCTCATAATACCATACCATTTTCCTATAGCATTCAAAAAAAACCTCAGTAAAACCTACTTTGTATCCTCTTCGCATAAGCGGCCATGTTTTTTTTTTTGTTTCTCAATTTCCTGAGATCGCACGAGCGTGAACCCTATTTCCCCGTTACAGTGTAAACAAAACAATAGAGAAAATTAGTCTGCATAAGTTTAGTACTTCATGCAAGTGAAATCGGCAGAATGTGTGTGAAATACATACTGCTACCAAAAGTATTTTCTAGAAATAATTTGTACCTTTCTACTGCCTCAATGGTCTAGTAGCCGCGCTTGCATCTGCCGAGAGTTATTAGGTTTTTAACATTTAATTTTTTTATAATATCCTTTCCTTCTTATCTTATACTTCTATCCCAATAAAAATGTAAGTGTCTGTCTGTGATTTCAACAAAAATATTTTCATGTATGTTCCATTTCGATATCTTGCAGGGTTCACAACATACTCCCGTTAGATCGTGTCTAATGTTCCTGATCCCTTGGCCATGATGCAAAGGACAAATGCGGTTTTTAGTCGTTATAGTATTCCTGCCGCCTCCCCAGGGGGTAGGATCTAGGTATAAGAATTTTCCGCACATACATAAAAATAAGGTTTTAGAAGATGATCCAAAAGTAACTAAACCTAAATACAAGTACAGACGCGAGACACTAGCAATCTATACTGATAATATAAAGAAAGACGATTTGATTGTTTGTTTGTTTGTATTGAATAGCCTACGAAACTACTGGACCGATTTGAAAAATTCTTTCAGTGTTAGATAGCCCATTTATCTAGGAACGCTATAGGCTATATGTCATCAAGCTACAACTAATAGGAGCGGAGTAGTAATAAAAAATGTTGCAAAAACGGGGGAAAAATTATAAGTCCACGCGGGCGAAGCTGCTGGCAGAAAGCTAGTGTTAAATATATTCAAAGCTTATCACTTCGTTCCCTCCGAAAACGCGTATCTGCAGCTTTTTATGATTTATTCCATTCAAACAATAATTTATTACGTTTTATATTGTACATCTTCATAATCACAATCTCGCTAATGCAACGCTTGTCCTCTGTCAAGTAAATCATGGTCACAGTACTGTCAGCCCATCCATCATGGCTTGAACAACGTTGCTATCATCGCGTAAACAAATTAAGTATAGTCGCGACTGCTGACTCCTCTCACTCGAAATTAATTTATATAAATTAATATTTAGCGGCGGGTTCTGTTCATTGGTTATAGCTGGAGTGATTAAAGATATTGTAGTGTGAATATTGTGGGAATTATTACAGTTGAATACTAGACGTGTCAGGTATGCTAGCTGATAGAACAATGGAAATGACATTAGCGAGAGGCCGATTTGTCAAAAGCTTGTGTCATTACCATACATTTTGTATCTTGCAACTTGTCTAGCCCCCCTGTATTTAATTGTTCTATCAGATAGCCTACCTGACACGAATAGAAAACGAAACGAATAGAAACAAAATGTATGAAAATGACACAAGCTTTTGACAATTCGGCCTCTCGCTAATTTTCATACAATTTTTTTTTCATATTCGTTTGTCGAATGTCAAATTGCGACTTGTCTAAATAATGGACGTGTCTAAATGTAACGTCTGCCCTATGGCCAAGGGAGTCGATAACGAGGTCCAACATTTAGAATGACTTCATATTTTACTTTTAAAATAACCTTACTATTTTGATGCTTAAATGAATGAATACCAATAATAAAACCGTTTCAAAATGAGTTCGTAGTAAGAAATGTACTTAGGTTGAAGTTAAGAAATTCTAAAAGATTATAAGTTGTAGTATTAGTTAAAAAAATAAAGTTATTTGTAGATAAATACCTAATTAAATACGTTAAAAAAGCTTTAGTTTAAAAGCGTTAGCTTCAGAAGCCATGACTAACCTTCTCGTTTAATAAGTACCTACCAATCATAAAACGGGTTTCTTCATCTTACCATTGAACCCTAACAAACAAAACACAAAACTCCGCAGAGATTGGAATTCAGTTAGCGAAACAAAAAGTAGAGCTTGGGAATCGAATTCGGTACTTCTTAATTGACTTTTGACGTTGTTTTGCCACGTCAATATATTGAACTTTATAATTTTTTAAGCTAACTTTGCCTGGGTAAATGGATTTTTCGCATGCGCACTCACGCTTCGAGTCTCATTTTGAAAGGAGAAACCGGTAATTGTTTTTAATGCTCCCTTTCCCGGGTTATTTGAAAAGGCAATCCTTAATATATAGGTACCTTCCTTTTGAAATGGCTTCAAAAAAGGATCTTAATTCTTTCGAGTGCAGAGCCTGCTTACGCTTCGGAGCCCTTAATAACCATTACGACTTTGGTCTTTTACATTTCTCGGGCTTAAAGCTCTTGATAATATTGTGTTCGAAAATAAGTAAATGATTCCAGTTTTAGAGACAAGCTGGATTTTTTCTTAAATCAAATCTTTTATTTTGCGAATATAACATACCATCTCGCTTATTCCCAAAGGGTTAAGCAAACTCGTACTAATGTACAGTCAACAAAAGAAATAAGTGTACAGGCAATCTGTGTTTTTACAAGATTGTGATACACCTACATAAAATTATTATCTGCTTTAGGGTTTGGTATGTAGGCAGCTAACAACATCTGCATTTTGACACATTTTCCGTAATGCATTATTTCACAATCTATGTCAAAACATAGATAATTATAATTATCAGCCTGTAAGTATACAGGCTATTCCAGGCTTCTCCCCCGTGAACTTCCACAGGGACTGGACGTATGCTATCTGCATCCAACGACTCCCAGCGACCTTTACCAGGTCATCGGTCCATCTCGTTGGAGGCCGTCCCACGCTGCGCTTTCCGATATAATTATACCTAGATCCTAATATTCGTAGCCTTGGCATGAATTCAAACTCGACGCTGCTAAAAATTTCATACAAATAGCAATTTTCAATTTCGGCCCCCACTTTGTAGAAAAATCGGAGAACATCAATCCGTACAAAACAACATGCTACTAGCAATTTTTTATCACAATATTTTGCTAATGAATGAAAGAGTAATAAAATTATTCTGACGTACAAACAAATATTGGGAGCCCCTACCATGTGTTACGATAATGGTTCGTATATTAACTTCAGCGCCGGTATTTCACGTTCATGTGAAATGCAACGTTGCAGCCAAATTGCAGTTCGCTGGACTGATCTATTCGCGTAGGTGAAAAATATATCTTTGTTCCGAATAAAGTGTTGTTAACGTCATCATCATCATTAAATCAATGAATACCGGTTTTTTATTGATGGACACCAGACTGATAAAGCTTTTTTCTACTGTTTCATGGTTTTTGCTTATTCGATTACTGGCCCTAGTTTCAATTGTGTCCCAAAAATGCTAATAGGAACTCTTTTTGAAAGTAGCCTATTTTTAACCCCCGACGCAAAAACGACGGGGTGTTATAAGTTTGACGTGTTTGTGTGTTTAACCCCCGACGCAAAAACGACGGGGTGTTATAAGTTTGACGTGTTTGTGTGTTTAACCCCCGACGCAAAAACGACGGGGTGTTATAAGTTTGACGTGTCTGTGTGTGTGTGTGTGTGTGTGTGTGTGTGTTTGTGTGTGCGTGCGTGCGTGCGTGCGTGCGTGCGTGCGTGCGTGCGTGCGTGCGTGCGTGCGTGCGTGCGTGCGTGCGTGCGTGCGTGCGTGCGTGCGTGCGTGCGTGCGTGCGTGCGTGCGTGCGTGTGTGTGTGTGTGTGTGCCCTTTGCGTCATGGTGATCAGGAACATTCACAACGGCAGTCTTATTCTCCCTGCCAATACAACTTAGTTGAACTGTGAACACCTAAACTGATACATACGCTTAGTATTTAAATGGTACCAAAAACAAATGTTACAACTAATATTTACACGGAACCCTTTATGCACGAGTTTAAATTGCACTCATTAGGACTTTATTTAGTCCCTGTTTTATGCTTTAGGCAAATACGGCACGCAGAAAGTAGCAAGTTAGTAAACTCTTATTAGCATTAGGTATAAATATTAATACGCACGAACAATTCGAAATCATGTAGTATAAGCGTGTTGGCGAATCAAAGATAAATAAAGAATAATATGTGGTATTAGTGAAATGTGACTCGCTGGGGCGACGGGCGATATTTATTTTGTTAATGTATTTCGAGATTCCAATGTATATTGTGTACATCACACGTGTACACTCCCACGGGAATTACAGAGCTTTTACATCATATTGGGGTAGTGTCAATTGAAAAAAGTGTATACATTTATTATCATCTAGGTACATTTTCGCGTTTGAAATAGAATATTTTGTAACGTGTATGCCTGTATTCCCTGAAGTGTTTATTTATATAAGTACACCCACAATTCCTCGGTATGATTTAGGCCCAATAAAATAAGGGGGAAATTTCCATTCTAAGCTCCGAAGCCCGAGCTACTACTAAGAAATTCCTAATAAAATAAAAAACTAAGTAGCAGTTTGCAGGAACACAACCTAGCATATACCTATTTTTTTAAACATTAAACTGAATATTCTTGAATTTAATGACATTGACAATACTTAATTGACAGATGACAGATGTCAAGCAATGTTGCCATATAAATACCGGAATAATGTTACCATTAATTTTTTGATATTAATACTTATTATTAAAACCATACAATATCTAAAAATTATGCTATCACTGCTTGTATAGTTTATGTTTGATGTCGAAATCAGCCAATACAGAAAACATATAAGTCGACGTCTGTGGTCTAGTGGTTCGGGTTCAATTCCCGGTAGGTGTTTGTGTTTGTCTGGGTGTGTCTTATATAAGTATGCATTTACAAAAAAAAGTATATAAGTATTATATCCATTGTCTAGTACTCATAGTACTAGTAGTAGTTTAGTAGTAGTAGTAGTTTAGGACTAGATGGTGCTGTGTAAAAATGTCCCAAGATATTTATGATTTATTATATAAGTAACCTCTAGGGAATTAATTACGTAATTTGGAGAGCAGCCAGCCTCACAATGTCTACACCATGTACGGTGTCCCGGTATAACAACGGTTACTTATCATATCACAAACGAGTCTAAATGTTGTACAAGCTGTAACGAACAAACTTCCCGAGGTTGGACTACGAATTTAGTTGTTAAACACGCAATCGGAGTTCAACTTTGGTAATTATGAATCGTATCTTTTGTTGTGTGAAGATGAGAATCTTTGCGGCGATAATTATGTTAGTAGCCTTATAAGTAAGTGACTTTGTTTACACGATATCGCAAAGAAAAAGCAATTACAATGCCGATATGATTTAGTTGATGTGATCTCGGACTTTCTAGGTTTCGCAGGACCTGTTGAAATCTTACCGGGGGTTCCTTAGCTGAATGCCCATAAACCCATAATATAAGGTACATTTTCTTAACGACTACCTTTTGTGGTCAACACTAGAACACTACACAAACTATTATTCTAAGAAAGGACAAAGGTGTCCAGTCCTACCCCGTGAGTAAAACAATGGGTAACAGAGTTCTAGAAGACTAACAAAGTCTAGGTATATTAGAAATCCCATACAATTTTCTTTCAACAATGACCATCAAATCATTGTTCAAGAAATGAACACCATATGCCACATCAACAATAACTTTTGACGGAAACCTTCACAAAAATGAAGGACTTGGTTTTATCAGGGTGTTCCGGGCGACTGGCTGTTTCGGTCACTTGAAAAATATCCGCTGAACATACACCATTGCAAGACTCTTCCGTCTTCATGCTTAGTACTTTTGTACCAGCAATGGAAAGGTAAAATATCAGAGACGTGTGTTCATTTTTAGGGCTTTTTACATCGGACGGAAAAAGGGAAATCTCACAGAATTTTTTTGTTGTTCATTCCTCTGTCTGTCTCGACCCTTTTTAGTAGAAATATGTAAACATGTGAGATATTATGTTGAAATGAATATCAAATCTGTCTGATGCCCCTTGGAGGTGTAAGTAGTCTTTAAAACAAAAAACCCGACTGCATAAAAACTACTAACTAAAAATCTAAAAACAAGCTCTGTGATGTTGGAAAATGTATTGCAGGCGGGACAAGCAAAGAAACAATTTTGTTTATCAACGAACAGCTTGTCCCGCCTGCAATACATTTTCCAACATCACAGAGCTTGTTTTTAGATTTTTAGTTAGTAGTTTTTATGCAGTCGGGTTTTTTGTTTCTTTTAATAATTGATTTTATTTCCTTCTTTTTAGTTTATAAATCACCATAGAATCACTAGATAGATCCTAAATGATGATTTAAAATATAAATTGATACAACTAAAGATCATTTTCAAAGTCAGTTCGCACATTAAAGCGTATAAAATCCGCCATATTGATTTTTTTAAAATTTCATGTACCTAGTGACAGTCGTGCCATCAAGACGAATCTAATGAGGTGTCATTTATCTAATTCGGTTGAGCCGTTGAGTAGTTACGACCGGACATAGGAACGGACATACATACATACATACATACATACATACGCGTCAAACACATAACCCTCCTCCTTCGGCAGTCGGGTAAAATAAAAAAACTAATATTCGTTTCAAGATAGGAGTAATCGCGGGGAACATTTTAGTCTTACATCAACTGTGCTTCACAGTTTCACCCACCTTGCTCGGCTCCTAAGGGTCGTAGCGTAATGTTAACAGCCTTTACCATTCTCAGGGATTGGACTATCAAAAATTTCTCCAGTTATTAAAAAACAAACTACAGTTTTCTTATAGACATTCTCTGTCAGTCATTCATCCCCCGAAGACCTTTATTAACATAAAATTCACGGATAGATAACGGACATTTAACCTGATATAATTCTATATAGTAAATATAATTTTGTGTAGATAATTAAATATAGCAAATAGCCAACGGAGAGCATTCCGTCCTTCAATTTTTTTCTCTCAGTAGTAGGCTACGATTATTGTTAGGAAAAACCTAGCCTAACAGGATGATTGATAACGTCCGCCGGTCTGCCTGTTCGTTGATTGAGTGTAATGTTTGGTCTAGTTAGTTATCTGTGGGAACAAATGGATATTTGTTCTGGCTTACTGACACTTAAGCTAATATTAGACATTGCAATAAAACGGCTATTTACAGATAATATCGCGGTATTTAAATTATGACAATTCAAATCCCTTACAGCGTCCATGGTTGCGAGTAAACTAAGGTGGTGGGCTTTATTGTCATAACTTGAGCTGTGGTATGTATCCATTTTAGGTAAGATCTATGTTATAAAACTAGATGTCATTTGTTTAAGAGTAGTAGTAATAAAAGGTAATCAATCGAGTACAGTCGTTTCAATAACATATATCCCCCTGCCAGGATTTGGGGCTCGTGACGCGATTTCGTTGTACGTGTAGTGTTGCGGCTCCAAAACATGCACTTAATACAAATTAAAAATAAAAGAGTTATGGACTTAGCATTCTAGACTCTACCACAGCTCAACTAGCTGTTTTGCACGCTGTTACTTCTTTTTCTTCTTCCTAGTCGCTACCTCATGACTGAAGGGCGTGACTATAATGGGTAATGTTTTTTATATACGTCCTCCATACTGCTCTGTCTTGTGCCAAGTGTATGGCCTTTTGTAAGTTCGTTCCAACAACCTCCCTCACTGTGTCTATCCAACTACTACTAACGCTGTTACTAGCATTCATCAAATTCTCAAAATTATCTCAATCACTTTCTTAGTTCACACTTACGTCACCTAAGGAACATTTGAGCAAAATTTCATATTCCTAGACCCAGCGGTTTTAGCTGTGCGTTGATCGATCCGTCAGTGAACCAGACTGTAAAGTCTGAGCATCGTGCAGGTTTTTTTGATATTGCATTTGGTAAGTGCCTTTAATTTTAGTTGTTATTTTATTGTAGATTGCCTAGCAGTTTGAGTTTGTCATGCTCGCTTAAATGTCCTGCTGATGGTGGCATTGTGTGTCGGGTCGTTTTATTCCCTGCAACATGGTTGAGTAGAACGACGCCGATAGACACGTCATGCTCGTGAACGGGTGCTGTCTGTCGGGGCTGGTCAGCTCATATTTGCTATTGCAATATTTTACTATTTTCTTTAAGTAATATTTAATAGGTAAATCTTATGCAAACTGCACTATTCTCAGTAGCTCTCATCCAAAATAAGATTGTAAATAAAATCATAATATTGTAACATTTTTTGAAAGGAGTGTCTATGGAGTTTCTTGCCGGCTCTTCTCCATAAGATCAACTTTTTGGAACCGTGCAACTAGTTTGACTTTTCGAAAGTACCTATTGATATGGTCTAATTGAAATAAAACATTTGACTTTGACTTTGACTTTGACTTTGACTTTGACTTTGACTTTGAATTTCTTCCTTTGTAGATACAGATTACTAACAGCTAACATAATTTGTTGTTAATTAGTAATTAGCACGCCGAGGGGCTCGTGGTTAAGCTGTAACTATGTTAATCAACCGATCTGTAAGGTTAAGCTACGCTTAGCGCGGGTCAGTCTGTGGATGAATCTGTGAACCATTCTTAACACATTGAGACCCCCCCGTGCCTCGGAGAGCACGTAAAGCCGTCGGTCCCGGTTGTCATACAAACACCTATGACAATCGTTAGTGGTAGTCAGAAGCCCAAAAAGCCTGACAACCAGAAAATAGGTATCGGAGGTCTGATGGCAGTCGCTTTGTGTAAAATACTGATAATCAGCCGCATCTGATTAGACTGGAAACCGACCCCAACATGGTTGGGAAAAGGCTAAGAAGAAGAGTTATTAGCAATCCGGTTCGCGCAGAACGAGCTCACCGAATCCTTTGGTTCTGCAGTTTTTTGCTTGGATTTTAATTTTGATATCTTAAATGCAGTATCAGGTAAACGAACCACCCTCCCTATGTATTGACATTTTAATAGTTTTTAATTTCAATGGCGTCACGGATCACCCTGGGTAGGAATCAGTTTTCTTTTGCAACAACTTGTAGCTTATCAAACATTTAAAGTTGAATTTCAGTACAAGCGTTTCACGCAGCATTAAGAAAAGCATTATAAAAGGTCAGTCATAATCAGGCCTTAATACGTGCTTGTGATTTTAAAAGCCTCTAAGCCCTTAAAGCCCGTTATCAAATAATTCATTGCAGATAAAAAAAACGAATCGAATCGTTTGCTACAGTAAAACCGTGTGATTTATAACGATAAAATAAATTCCACGGATAAAATCCTCTTTGTTTCAAAGTAGAAAAAGATTGGTACTTGACTAAGGACACGCTTATCAGTGTTCTTTTTCTTTTGAATTAGGCAATAGAATTTCAGGATGATTACTTGAATTCTCATGTTCGGTCTGATAACAAGCTTTATCGGAGTATAATTTTATTTGAGAGTGGAAACAAACTTAAGACTTATTTGAGAGGGGCTCGTGGCTAAGTTATAGCAACGCTGATCAACCGATCTGCAAGGTTCAGCTACGCTTGCCAAGGTCAGTCTGTGGATGGGTGACCATTCTTAACACATCGAAACCCCTCCGTGCCTCGGAGATCACGTAAAGCTATCGGTCTCGGTTGTCATACGAACACCTATGACAGTCGTTAGTGGTAGTCAGAAGTCAAAAAGCCTGACGACCAAGTCTAACGTTCGAATATCGGTAATGCCCAGAAATTGGGTTGCGGAGGTCTGATGGCAGTCGCTTCGTGTAATATACTGATATTCAGCCGCATCGCTATGGTCGTGACTGTACACCGGCGCTATGGGAAGTTATGCTTCCTAAAGATAACAAAAACTGATTCCCAAACACCGTTGAATCCCATTAACATGATTGTAGGGCTGTCGAGAAAAAACCGCATCACTCAACGTCGCAGTGAAAAGCATCTGAACTGATTATAGCAAGTGATTGATGTCACCAGGTGCCACAGACCCGTGGGGCGACCTCATCAATAACCAGAGACAAAGACATGACAACACTGAGTATCCAAATGTATTTTTTTAATGCCTTTTCTATTTTTTTTGACTGACTCATAGCCGGAAGAATTTTAGCAATTTGGAGTAGTATGTAATATAAATTTTATACGGTGTTTGTTTTTCTAAAACCTAGAGGGACTAGGCTATGGACCACCATGCTAGCCTAATGCGGGTTGGCAGACTTCACATACTGTCGACAAAATTTCTTAGGCATGCAGGTTTCCTCACGATGTTCCAGCGAGTAATAATTACGCACATAATTTCAAAAAGTTAGAGGTGCGTGCCTTGGATTCGAATCCAAGACCTTTGACTTGGCAGTCCACTGGTCATGCCCCTAGGCTATCAGTGCTTCTATTTTTTTTTGTTGGATGTAGAGAATTAATTTTGTCATTAGTTTTGTCCAGTATAATGCAATCGTAGATAAATACAGATAAGTAATTTGAGGAAGTGCAAAACACAATACATTTCATTCATCAGGGAAACCCAACGACTCGTCATACGTCCGGATCGGGTAGCCCCAAAAATTGTGTTGCAGGCGCCCAAACAACATGTAAAAACACGCAATATATTTCTGAGCATACACAGAAAATCCATCACGCCGTCATGACTCGACTGCCCATTAACAGTCGGTGGCCTGTCCCTAATTGAAGCACTCTAAACAGTTAATCTCTCCCCATGTATACTAAATAAGATTTAAAGTTTGTTGGACCCTTGTAATTTCCTTTATGTTGCCAGTAAATTGAAACATATACACGTACTCTCTTAACAAGGTACACCCACAAATGTAGGGTCTTAATTTAATTTCTGTACCCCCGGTATACGTATCCAAAATTCAGAAAACTTTGGACCTTAATTACATGGAGATTATACCAAAATATTGGTGGATTTTCCACTTCGGGTGGGTTAATTAATTCTATGCTTAAACTTAATTCGGATTATATCGGGCTTGTTTTGTGAATAACCTAATTTTGAATCTAGTTGAGAAAGGAAAGCCTCAGACTAATTCACACCTTTTATCTTTCTTATTAAATTGTATTACATTTTTGTATCTTAATTATAACACATTGTTTTTTCAGAGAAATACTGAGTATTCAGTATTCATCTGCCTAATCTCTCTCTCTATTCAGGCTTGTATCACAGGTTACTGATATGTTCCCGTTAAATTACTTGGCAGATAATTTCACACAAATTTTGTTCCATTCTTTAATTTATCCGGCAGTTATACAGCGGTGGTGAAACGGGCCCTAAGTATTCTAATAATTTACGTCTTATAGTGACGGTAGTTTCGAACGTGAACGATTTGGACCTAGCGGGTGGGACTAGCGGTGGCTTAGTGATCATAGCGTCTGAATGTATTGAAACAGAAGTCGTAGGTCAGAATCCTGCCCGCAAGCCGATTTTTTTCCTTCATTAAAATAACTGGTATTATCTTGGAAAATGCAAAAAAGGTACATAAAGATAAATACTGAGTCGACACTTAGACATATATTTGTAGTTTACAACTTTATTTTTACAGATTTACAGTTTTATTTTTGTTTACTGGCAAACTGTTGGTGTACATTAGTACACCTCTGCCAAACCCTTCGCGGAATACAAGCGTGACGGTATGACTTTCGACCGCCGTTGCAGCTGTATATATGTGCAGTCGCTGCACGAACAGCCTACAGTTGCAGTCAAAAGACCGTGGTTTGGTGGCGCACTTGGTTTTCCACATAGAAAGAAAGACAAACATTTTCTCAATACAAATATATTTGAAGGTAGATACATATAACGAAAACCAACCACAAACTAAATTTTCTCTAACACCATCCTTAGTCCTAATATTATAAATGCGATACTTTCGCATTCTACTCTGTCTGTCTGTGTCGCGCTTCCACGCCAAAACTACTGAACCGATTTAAATGATATCATGATCTTTATCTTTTAAATAGGTTTCAGCCAACGAAGGTCTACTACTACTAGGCCATAGACTACCTGTCACCTCATGTCACCTATGTCCAAAATATTCCAAGCGATCTTGAGCAGCCAGGCTTAATATGTTAAAAACTACCTATTATAAATTTATTAATCTTCTTGGCTTTCTTGTTTTGTTCCAATTATTATTTGAGAACGCTGTAAGATTTGTGATGTATACTGGAAGGAACTGTCTCCTGAGATACAGGCTAACAACCTAGTTCAGGAAACAGGGCTTTTATGTAACTGTGTACTTTGTTTTCAATAAAGCATTTATTATATTATTTCATTTATTCATTTTTTTACATATTATTTGTATTTTTAAATATTTTTATAAAAAACAAAAAAAATAAAAACATTTAAAAATATAAAAAATAGTAGCCCACCGGTATCGGGAATAGAGTCCAAGCTACCGGTGGTCAGGGCTCCAGGGAAAGGAACCTCCTAACAATACGTGCCGTATCTAGGAGTACCGCTTTCTGTATCAAGCCCTTGATCCAGCCACTCAACGAGAGCCTCCTTAGATGTTGGTCGAGGCTCTTGGCTATTAAGCCATTGGCAGACACAACGATCGGTACAATGATCGCCGAATTCACCTCCCACATTATTATTATTATTATTATTATATGTGCGCCGAGTACACAGATATTCTAGACTGAGAAAGGACAAAAGCTACTTTTTAATGCGAAAAAAGGGCTGTAAGGGGTTGAAATAGGGGATGAAAGTTATAAGAAATACCTAGACTACGCGAAGCCGCTGGCAGAAAGCTAGTCGTGCTATAAAAAAGAAAACGTCAATCTATCTACGCAAACAAGTTTCAAAAGGATGTTATCTTTTTTGCGAAAGCCTGTCGCCCCGTCCAGTGGGTGTTGATCCGGGAAATCAGGCTTTTCATAACGCGGTCAGTCACATTGTTACCGGGTAAATCGCTCGTCACGCCGACACTATGGGGGGTGAAATGCTGATCACGCGCCGTAAGATAAATTATGGTGAGTTGAAACGTGTGATGTTGTTGTAAAGGATTCTTCTTTTTGTGGGCATCCCGTTTTGTATTGTGATATATAAATATAAAGAGCGGCCTGTAAATAAACAAATAAGTTATAATACTTGTTATTTTTAATGAAGGAAAACATCGACTGGCAGGCAGGAGTAGAACCTGCGTCTTCTGGTTCGGTACACCAGACGCTATAACCGCTAAGCCACCGCGTACGTGTACGTGTCTCCAAAAAAAATGTGAATGGAAATGACATGTCATGAGCTTTGACGTTTACAATCTGACGTTTACAAATGTCATTCCGATACATTTTGTTTCTATTCGTTAGCCGATTACAACTAGCCTAGTTAGACTGAAACCGACCCCAACATGGTTAAAAAGCCTAAGAAGATGATGGTATAGATATTTAAGCCCTGTTGTAACTAGTTTTATAGGTTTTGTTGCTGTTGTTTCATGCCGCTAGATTAAGCCGTTTATACTGAGGACATAATCTCCTAAATGCCTGATTATGAATGCTGCTTGTATCTAGGATTTTAGACGTCTTGTTGTTTAAAGTGCCTATCGACTTAGTTTTAATCTTTATAGTTATGAAAGATTATTTAACTAATTCCAGTTAAATTACACTAGTGCCCATCCCGCGGTGTTACTCGGGTTCATCAATTAATCACAATCAAATATAGTCTATGTCACTCAAGAATAATGTAGTTTTATACTGGTGAAAAAAAAATCTGTACGTGGGTCGGCGGCGTCAGCCACTGCTGTTATCGGTACCGCGAGCGCGCACCAATCTGCTGCAATACGCGCCCCGGACGCGCACGCTGCTATCACAACAGATTGATTTGTTTAACTGCACTATGAGTGAATTCACACGGGCTTAATATAGTTCTAATTTCACTGTTCAATTTTCACAAAGATAGTGTATGTAATGTAATAATAAATAAATAAAACTCACAGACTTACAAGCTATTACAAACGTTTTTGTCTTATTTATGTTAATAACTGAGCTCTTATCGGTGGACAAATCATTACTTACTTGTCTTTATAATCAGCCTGTGTTCTAGTAACATGCTATTAAATTCCATGATGTCGATAATAGGTAGGTAACTTGGTACGATAAGCGGTTTCTGAACAAATTCAAATCTTTATCACGTGAATACGTACTTAGGGTGTTAGGTACAGAAAGTTTAGGAAAATTCACAACTAGTTACATTAAATTCAGATAAGAACTTCTTGAGTTAGCTGTGAAAGTGCTTTAAGTTCTACAGAACCCAACTAAACTTATATAACCGTTTAAAATACGATTTTAATTAATACCTATATCGGAATTTACTATTCTCCGTACCCCCAATTTAAAAGTAGCTAGGGGCAAATTTCGCTCACCTCCACAAAAACGGAAGGTGTTAATAAGCACCGTTATAGGAAATTCTTCGAGTATACCAAGTTACCTCTCATCCGATAAATGTTGGCCCGTAGAAATCGCTGATTGTTCAACACATTCCAACTGTAAGTGGAGAGGGCGGGTCATATTTAACTGGTTGTGTTATAATGATTTCCTCGACACAACACAATGGACCAGTAGAACGGTTTGCCGTTCTAATTATCGTTGTTAAGAGTTTCACTCGGTCATAAGCCGGAGTTTCATTCAACAATGGTGACACGTTTCTCTTTCATTGTTCGTTAATACGCCCGCAAAACTTCGACTTGATTAAGATGGGCGTCGTGCACACCGCACTGTACCGTAAAGTTTGAATGCGCGGCGAACGTTAATGAGCGACTGCGAGCGGCTACAACTGTTCAACTTCGAGCTATTAATACGTATTGTTTTCTCAAGTTGCTTTAGTGCGCTGAAATCGTGCAGTTAGTGTGATAACAGTGTCGGAACGGCGCGGGTAATGTATGCGGCGCAATGTGATTTTCTCATTACACGGTTGCCTGATCTAATTCACTGTGTAACAGGTACCCATATTTTACGAATAATAACCGTGCATTGCCATTCATTGTAATGTCGTGAACAAAAACGTTAGTCTTCATTATTTCCTGAATTCATTACCTACAGTTTGAATTTGTTACTGTCAGTTTATTTTTTTAAGGATCGAAGAATGTTTCACATGTAAGAAGAATGAAATATTTATAGTATTGTGAAAAAGATAGCGTTGATTACCTATAAAAGGCAGGGTAATGGGGGCCCAACCTATTGCCATAAATCGACTACAAATCTATATAAATAAAAATGAATCGCCAAATGTTTGTACGCCCATATCTTCCGAACAACGGCACCAAATTGAATAATCCTTTTTTTTTGTTATGTCCATTATTGTCAGGACAAGGTTTGTGTGTGTGTGTATATATTTTTTAAATCTACCGAGATTGGCAGGCGAAGATGTGCACGAGTCGCTAGTTTTATAAATAATCCAGTAAATGTAGTTTGCACACCATGTGTGCAAAAAAGTTGGCGATTTTTTTTATCATGGAAATTCGTAAAATTATATTTTTCCTGCTCTAATTTACAAAAATTGTAGGGAAACGAAAAGGATGGGGCAATAATAGTCATATTTGCACCCGCATACTGCACATTTTCGCATAGGTTGCATTCTAAGCGCGGGAGAGGATAAATAAGACCTAATGACATCTAAAAAACCGGCATACCGGCGACCCGTGGATGTAGGCACATTAGTATATCTTTACTTTGACTTACCTTTTTATAACATACATACTAACTATCTTAAGGGTTAGGCTTACGATATGGCATGTTAGTATTATAGGTTATTTCAGAAACTGAATAATAAATAGTGGACTATCTTTTTGTATTTTTTTAAGCATTTTCCATGCTAAGATTACAAGTTATTTTTAATGAAGGAAAAAATCGGCGGGCGGGCAGGGTTCGAACCTGCGCCTTCTGGTTCGGTACACCAGACGCTCTGACCACTAAGCCACCGCTCTTGAACTTGTAATCTTAGCATGGAAAATGCTTAAAAAAATACAAAAAGATAGTTGATAGGTAAGGCGGTATCATACGACATTGAACTAGCTGTAAAGTTAGTCGTGTCGGTTGTGAAGCATCTTCACAATAGATGGCGCCACGTCACCGTAAGACGTAAATTAGAATATGGAGGAAGATTTCGACTGGCGAGTAGGGCGAGCGGTGGCTTAGTGGTCAGAGCGTCTGGTGTACCGAACCAGAAGGCGCAGGTTCGAACCCTGCCCGCCCGCCGATTTTTTCCTTCATTAAAAATAACTAATAAATAGTGGATTTCATTTTTAAATGATGCGCGCCCGAAAAGCAGAGCAAATATGAATGAATAAATTCTTTATTTGTAAATAAAAATATATATGCACAGACAGTTTGCAGTCACTAGTGAGAGCACTATTTATTTTAGTTTTATTTCTTCATGTAAGTATTAAGTATGTTATTCTCACTTTTCAGCAGGTGCATTAAAGGGGGGTAAGCTAAAAAAGCCATATTTAGCAACTAACTGTTCCCGTGGTGTTTATCTCATGCCATTTTTTCCAAATACCTATCTAAAATGCTTTCTTAGCGGAAGCGTCATAATAACTACCTGTCTGCCAAAATTCAGAACAATCTGTTGATTGGTTTGAGGTGTAAGTACATTAATAGATCAGTCACTCCTCTTTTCCTTGTATTACCTTATAATGGTTATTTGAAATCCTTTCCCAACACTATCAATTTCCAGAAATCCTCGAGTGTCCCAACCCGGAACGAGATAAAAAGGGAACCGCAGAGATACCCTCGGCGAGGCCAAATAGTAACAATATTACATCGCAGTCTTTTATACTGTCCTATTGAGTCGGCCACGATAAAATCTCCGGCCGAGTTAACAAAAGAGGCCAAACAATAATAAACGGATAATCGCGCCGCTAGGGGCGCCACAATAGCCGCAACTTTGAGGTCCTTGATCATGATTGATGAGCCAAGTTTGGGCAACAGTCGCCCAGCGTAAGGTTACGCTGGACTATTGTCTTGGTTTACAGAAGATGGAATACCGGTGTGGGTTTTGGGATATTAAAGGCGTTACTAGGGTATTAAAATTTATAGTGAACTAGCTTTTGCCCGTGACTTCGTCCACATCAAATAAAATCAAATGTTTGTATTTGTAGATCATAGGTATAGGTAAAATGTGTTGTTAATGTACAAAGATACTAGCTTTCCGCCAGTCTAGGTATTTTTTATAAATTATTCTAGCTAGGTAGATCACTCATCTTCTTAAAACAAATCTATCCCGCGGGAACCATACATTTTATCGGGATTAAAAGCCTATGTGCTATTCCAGACTATAATCTATCACTGTGCCCAATTTCATCCAGATCCGTTCAGTAGTTTTCAGTAGTTTGCGTAACAGAGTAAAAATCATCCATCCATCCAAACTTTAGTAAGCTATTTTATCAGGGCTTAGAGTGTGTTTCCCTAGATATAAGCACTGCGCTTGTGTATTAGCGATCCACATTTCCCTAGAACGTAAAGGGTCGCCAAAGGGTAAGGCAAAAGTGTACTGACTAATGTATACCCAAAGTTCACCGATATTAAACTTCGAGTGTACTGTTGGTTTCTGTTGCTTGCATTCAAATACTACAGTTATAAATGTAGCATACGAGGTTTTACTAAATATAGGTAAATTTAATCGATGCTAATAATGTATAGAGATATGATGGTGTTTATCTCTATAAAAGGAATCACAGGTCAATTATAATTACAACTGCAACTTTATTTGATTCGTCGATTCGTCTTAAACTACTCGTCTAAAACTAATCTTACACAATCTAATACCCGATTCAGACTAATACCCGATACACACTCCTACCCGACACACACTCCTACCCGACACACACTCCTACCCGACACATACTAACTCTAAAACTAACATCGAGTCCTTAAATACTACCTGGGCCTCAACCCCACTCATTTCGACCCTTTCGTGTTCCCACGCAACGGTCATATACTTAAGACATCTGCGTGCAAGATGCAGAAGGCGTCTTACAATGGTTATTAACTTTTACAATGAACTAAAACTTAAATCTACACAAAAGTACCTTAACAATAGAACTACCCCATAACCATAAAGTTAAATTTAACAAAAAGACATTATTATTTCCGATTCCACATTCGGCCATCCTGAAATAACATTTGCCCTCAAATGTTTCCTGGACTTTAATCTACCTCTTTTCTTATATAATATACTAACAGCAACCCTTACACAATCAGTCACAATCTTCTTAAACATAATATCTAGCAAATATACTCTAAATATTTCTAGTAATTCTATAACAGCTAATACTACAAAGCCATAACTACAATGTTTAGACTTGGCTTTAGTCAATAGTTTTATACATCTAGCGTCAAAAACATTTTTAACGTCTTTTGTTTCGTCAACAACATTATTTTTAAATATGTGTGACTCTTCAGATTGAATTGAGTCAATGCTTTCAAATTCTACAGTAAACTTATCATTTTCAACTAGCGTGCTATTAGTAAATAAACCTACATTATTCACCCTGGACCCAAATTTCTCAAAAGATATCTGCATAATCTGCTTCCTTTGTTGTGACACTGATCTCAACTTTTCAAGTCCACCTTTACACATTAAAGGTAAATCACTATCTATGTCTACTAGCGCTAATATCTTAATGTCTCTAATTTCTATTTGTTTTTGATATTGTTCCTTTGCAGGTCGTAACACCACATACACTTCCTTGGACTTTGGTTGACATTTCGTAGATACGTGTCCAAATTCACCGCACTTAAAACACTTCGCGCCTTTGTCCTTTTCAGGGCATACTGCACTCACGTGATCCTTAGCACCACAGTTATAGCAATATGTTACCGGCTTAGTCACCGATGTTACGTCATTGGTCTTCTTTTTTTCTTTACTTAACTCTCGGTGGACTTGCAGGCTATCCACTGTTTCTTCAAACTCGTCTTTTAGCGCTGTCTTTAATTTTTCCCATGACGCCGCGCACCTCTCGTAGTCGACAAATAGCTTCGCCGTCCCACACAATAATCTTTTAGCGTAAATAATCTTATGCACATCGCTCCACCCGCATAATAACGCCATTTCTTCGAAATCATTCAGCCACTGTTGAATGTTAACGTGGCCGTCACCACTAAACTTCTCTAATGAGCCCTCTACGTCTTGGAATGTAAATAATACACCTTGCGATGAGTTGTGCCGTCGGTATTTCACTGGTGTAGTATCGTCTTGGTTTTCTTCGTCTTCGTCTTCCTCGTCATCTTCGTCATCAAAGTATGATTCGTCTTCATCGTCAGTCATGCGATCTCGTTCAATTAGTAAAGCTGCCCTTAGCCGAGCCAACAGTTCAGGTTTACGACCCGTCACCCTAAGACGCCTTCGTCTAAGCTCCTCTCTGAGCTCAGGAATCCTCATTCCTGCAAGCCGGACGTCTTCCAGCTCGAGCACGTTGACACCTTTCGCGACGCGGTCCATCATACCGTCTATTGCCTCACTAACTTGACGAACTTTACCAAAACGCGACGCTCTGCACTGACACGTCTTTACGTCTTACGTCTTTAATCGTCTTCACGCCTTCCGTTGCAATCATAATTCACTGATTGCTGTGATCCCGGACGAGCCCCCAAATGTAGCATGCGAGGTTTTACTAAATATAGGTAAATTTAATCGATGCTAATAATGTATAGAGATATGATGGTGTTTATCTCTATAAAAGGAATCACAGGTCAATTATAATTACAACTGCAACTTTATTTGATTCGTCGATTCGTCTTAAACTACTCGTCTAAAACTAATCTTACACAATCTAATACCCGATTCAGACTAATACCCGATACACACTCCTACCCGACACACACTCCTACCCGACACACACTCCTACCCGACACATACTAACTCTAAAACTAACATCGAGTCCTTAAATACTACCTGGGCCTCAACCCCACTCATTTCGACCCTTTCGTGTTCCCACGCAACGGTCATATACTTAAGACATCTGCGTGCAAGATGCAGAAGGCGTCTTACAATGGTTATTAACTTTTACAATGAACTAAAACTTAAATCTACACAAAAGTACCTTAACAATAGAACTACCCCATAACCATAAAGTTAAATTTAACAAAAAGACATTATTATTTCCGATTCCACATAAATAACCACACAATTTAACTAGAGCGGTGCACACGACAGAAATAAATAGTACCACTTACCTGCCCCGGTAACTTGAGAAACGTTCTCAATTTTCACGGATCACGTGGCCACCGTGTGTCATTACCATCTGTAAAGCATTAACTAATAAAGTATACTGATATTTATTACTTTTCGTATACAAATAAGAATTAAATAAGAGAATGTTTTTGTCCGTCGTGTTGTCGTGAGAATATGTACAGCGCCATAATCATTGTCCATCTTGCTGTACGTCCCGGAAAAAAACAGGTTAAAATTGGTTACGCTAAAAAAATCCTGGACAGACTATTCTATTATCAGCTGGGTGAAGATCGATGTAGGTTCGGATCTTAGACTTTAGCAATAATTACAAGCTTTACTACTACTAAGTCGTAGATAATTTATTCACGAAGTCAGAAAAGGCAGGCTCGTAAATTAACTCCTAAAAACGAGCAATCTTCGTAAAACTAAACTAATTCTATTCAATTCTTTAATATAAAAACACAGACGACAATTTAAGACAAAAACCTTCATTCAGCAACAAAAAATACATTGTTCAATAAATTGTAGCAGCCCAAAACGATTCAAGAAGAATAGTCGTCTAGAAATAAAGAACAATTTTCGAATGAATGTTTTGATTAAAAATATGTGACAATGGACAGAACGGACACTAAACGTTCGTACCACTTAGCTAACAAGAAAGATGAGTGGAGCCATAACCCTAAAAGAAAAAAAAAAAAAAAAGAAAGATGAGGAAAGTGCTCGATCTCCTGAATTCCTTTTCACTCCTCATATTCCTCCACACCTTATATTTATTCCTTACAGAACGATATTGATTATAAGGCTAATATTCAGAGATGACGCTAAGCGTAAACTTACGCTTCCATAATTATGTCAAATTGTAATACAAATTTGACATACGGAAGCGTTACTTTACGTTTAGCTTATTATCTTTAATTGCCTAGTTGATTGTTTATTCTATAAGGTCTAATGAAAAAGTTGACCATACCTAAATAGAATTACATTTACCCCTTATCCTTACTAATATCAAAATGCGAAAGTAACTCTCTCCGTCTGTCTGTCGCGCATTCACACCAAAACTACTGAACCGATTGAAATGCAGAGATAGTCTAGAGCCTGAGAAAGGACATAGGCTTACTTTTTATCGCGAAAAAAGGGCTGTAAGGGGTTGAAATAGGGGATGAAATTTATAAGAAATACCCAGACCACTGGCGGAAAGCTAGTCAAAAATAAAATAAGAATCTATTAACAAAGAAGGAAGTTACGTGTTTTAGTTTTATGCTAGACAGAGAGCGTACTATAGCGGACTGTGACGTCATAAGTTGCTTACGGCTAAGCCGGAAAGGGACAGAGCATTGGCACAAACTATATTATCTTAGAACTTTATTAGTCGATTATAATTATTGTTTTAGTATATATACAGCCCAATGAGGCAGGTTTTCTGATATGAACTTACCTGAAATTATTTCATGGTTACGCTCTTTTATAAGCTACTAGCTTCCCGCCAGCGGCTTCGCCCGCGTGGTCTTATAATTTTTTCCCCGTTTTTGCTACATTTTTCATTACTACTCCGCTTATTAGTCGTAGCGTGATGATATATAGCCTATGTTACTCGGGGATAATGTAGCTTTCCAAAGGTGAAAGAATTTTTGAAGTCGGTTCAGTAGTTTCGGAGCCTATTCATTACAAACAAACAAACAAACAAACAAATCTTTCCTCTTTATAATATTAGTATAGATTAGTATTCCTTTGAAAATTATTAGTATGGTCAAAGACTTTAAAGAAACCATGTATAACGTAACCTTTCTACATAATTCAGTTGTCTTCTTGGTACCAGAGTGAGACACCAGGTGTCGGTAATAAGAATTTATTTTACGAGCAGAACAATGTACTCAGTTTTACGACGGTTCTGTCAATTTGTTCCATCAAATTATTGCAAGTGATGACCCTACTATTGTATCATATCGAGTATATGGACCTAATTTTTATGTGTAGTGTATTGTCACTGTCGTCACTTTTGATAATATTGGCTATTTTTACTAAGTATATTGTCTTCTTATCGATTTCTCAGCATGCCGCTGCTGAGAAATCGATAAGAGTCCACCCGAGTCTCTAAATTCGTCGTTAGCAATCGAAGGGACAAAACCCGAGCTGTCATCGTAGCCCACACAGGTCATTATGAAAATGACGTCATGCTCTATAAAATGAAGCTGGCTTTGAACAAAAAAGCAGATTGAAAATATGTAATAAAACCGAGGTAAAATCCATAATAGTAGTTTTATTTTATTATTATTTTAGTCCGAACTGTCCCAAAATTGAGCAAAGGCCTCAAAGCAAATTGAGCAAAGGTTTTATTTTAATTACTTATATTATAAAGAGGCTATAATTTATAAGACCAACGCGAAGCCGCTGGCGGAAAGCTACTAAATAATAATGGCGTCAGTGTCAGATACAAGTATTCGATGTCCTCAATAGAAAATATGTACAACAACTTTTTAAAACACTTTCTAAGCTCATAATTTTGTAGATACATTCTATAGCTCCTCATTCATGGCCACGGCTTTTGTCAACCCTTTGTCAACACTTCGCCTCCACATAAGGACATTGTGCCAAGAAACACAATCGCAGAATAGGGTGTACGCCACGAACAATAGGGTTGTACACTTTTAGTAAAGTGTTCTCCTGAATTCCGAGTTTGCACAACAATTGAACTGTAGAATTTCATTACAGTAACACACGCGATGTTTGCAAGTTGTGACAACCCTAGTCGTGAAGTGAAGCTATCTTTCTTTTTGTGTGTACTTGTAAATCGCAAGTAACATTTTGTTGTAACACGATACTGTACTGTGACTTTTACATCTCGGATACCATCACGCTTGTATTCCTCAAGCAGTAAGGCTGAGGAGTACTGAGGTACACTTATCATTCGCCTGTATATTAAACATCTCATAAAGCTAATAAACTGAGTTGCTGCTAAAAATATGCAAAGGTACCCACCAATTTTTTTTTATTGAATCTTGTACATCACGCAGCGCAGTATGCGTTTTGATTTAAATAATATTCAAAGTCAAAGATATTTATTGCGTAAAACTGTGTACATAATGGTGATTTATAGTTTTTGGTAGGTTTCAACAGTCCACCAAATCGGGTGTAGCAAAGTAAAAATGTTAAAATCTAAACAATAATGTCTATGCTAACAATCATAAAAACAATTTTGTAAACATTTTTGTATGTAATAATGATTACATAATATTATATGTAATCATTGTTTTTTGGCAAAATATTCATTCATATTGTAAAATACATTTTTAGTTTGAACAAACATACCTATTTATTCAGTTTATTTAGTATGTCGATTAATCAGAATATTGAAATCATAACTATCAAACAAACAATGCTTTGTTGATTGATTAAACAGGATGTAGGTACATAGTTCCATTTATTATAAAAAACGGATTTGTTAAACAAACTGAATTAATTACAGTTTCATATGATTGCATTCTAACAACAATCCATATTTTTTATTAGGTATCTATACTTATATTATAAAGCCGAAGAATTTTTGGGTTGGATGAACGCGCTGATCTTAAGCACTACTGGGCTGTTTTGAACTGGTTTAGACTCGATAAATGGGCTATCTATCACTGAAAGAAGTTTCAGTGTTAGATAAATCATCACGCTACAACCAATAGAAGCGGAGTACCAATTTTTTTTTAAAAAAGGGGGTGATTTTTCCATTCCAAATCTCGTTTGTTCCAATGGTTTTCGGAAGCTAAATACGACAACATTACTTAACAAAATATTTAAAGCAAAAAAGCAGCTTTTTTGACATAAACATTACCTAATTATTTAAGACTAAATTAATTTGTCAAGAATATTCAAAATAAAGCCCGACGCAGCGCGATGTTTTCAGAATTTCATCAGTACTAATAAATTGGAGCAATCACGTAATTAGAATTGACAGTAATAATGTTATTAAGCCCGTCTTAATGTTCATTAAAAAAATCTCGAGTATAATATTATTAGGAAAATTATTTTTACGAAGGAACGCCACGCGACAGCAGCGTCTACATTCAACGACATTTTTCTAAATATCGTTAGGGATGTGACCACACAATATCGTTATGGTGTTGTTACAATTTATTTTATTGTAAAAAATGGGGCAACGTCCACAACAATTATTATTTAACTGCAACTACATAGTTTTTGACTTTTAACCCTGTAATTATGGTTTAATTGAGAAAAATAATAATAATATCTTTAGACATTTTGTATTACTCAAGTATTGTAAACATTTGTTACACATTATTTTATTGTAAAAAATGGGGCAACGTCAACAACAATTATTTAACTAACTTTAATTATTCAAGTACTGTAACAAACAATTAAACGTGTGATTACTGTAAATTGTAAGCCAATTACAATATATTTACGAAAATAAAACAGTTTTATAAAATTACTGTCAATCTCAACCCATTTTTCGCACACAACACAGAATAAAAGACATGAAAATGCAGTTACATAAACCTAGTATTAGTGCGGGAATATTTTTGACCGATTCTCATTATCACATCTCTAATCATTATAAAATAAACCCGCCTTACGTTCAAGAGGCAAGTTTACCATACATTTGGGTTGTGGAGAGACATAATTACATTGACAAATGCTGAGTGCGCCGGCGTCGCCATGACAAGTGGGTTAGCGTTTATCAAGATACACCATCTTAGGGCTGGCGCGTGTTATCTTGTATAGTCACGAGCACAGCCACATATTTTATTATTTTATTATAAATAAAATATAATAGAAATATAATAAAATAAAGTATCCATTATTTTTTCATGAATGAACGATTGCAACTTTGTGATAACAGCAATGTCACTATAGTATTGGTTCGTAAATACTGCGTTTGTAATATCACAAAAGTTCTATTAGTAATTTAGGAGAAAATCTATTTAGCACTTTTGTTAGTGTGTACATGTTTTTGACTGTACAACTTGAAAATTATGAAGGGATTCTTTAATTTTACACGCTTCCTATTTAGTTACCAAAAATTATTTTATACTTATTATATTTTGTGTAAATCGGGTAAGCAAAGTGTTATTGTTTTTTTTAATAAAATTCTCAGTGGGAACTTGGAAATTTGTACTCGGTGAATGGCCATAGGCTCGGCCCTATTACATGGGGCCTAAACCATACATACAAAATGTTTGTTTACGTATATATTTATACGATGATCATAGATTCATTACGAAACTCTTTAGACGTAATTTGTCGAAGTTTTTTTTTCGCTTTTTGAAACCAGCCATCACAGTCATGACTATGCTAAAACAAAGTTCGTTTTATTTTAACGCAAATTAATCGCGCAAGGGACATTAAGCCAACCTTCATACTAACGAACACATAATTGCTTTTAAAATAATTACAACACTATCGCACAATAACTTACATTAGTCTGTATATAAACGATAATGTGCCGCTATCAGCACCCAAACCCACAATTAACACCCAAATGACCTTCGGAAAAGTTCGGGAACACTCGTTCGCACCAAACTTTCACGATAATAAAATCACGGGTTGTCTTCAATGTACTTTAAAAAGTTTAAAACGAGGCGACAACAGCTGCCAGGACGCGACGTTATATAAAACGGACACATTTTAAAACGGACCGGAAAAGAACAAGGTTTTAAAAGTGTTTTTCGAGGTTTTCGGACGTAATAAAATCGGACCGCTAATCTCTTTGGAGCCGTGACGTGGGATCGCGTCGGCGCTACGTGCTACGGGGCTACGGACTACGTGGGTATTACGTGCTACGAGCTACGAGTTGCTACGACGACGCGTGTGGGAATTTGTTTTTGATCTTGAAAGGCCCTTCAGCCTAATGTAATATTTCTTTTTCTCTATGTGGGTTGAAACTTGAAACATATTATGTAATATTAATGATTTACAACCAAAAAAATTCTCTTTGTAGAAGTTTATGGTAATAATATCTTATCTATATAAAAATGAATTGCAATTCTGTTAGTCTCGCTAAAACTCGAGAACGGCTGAACCAATTTGGCTAATTTTAGTCTTGAAATATTCGTGGAAGTCCAGGGAAGGTTTAAACGGTAAGAAAACTTTGATATTCGCTGTGTCAGCTAGTTAAGAATAAGTCAAATGAATAATTAAAAGTGCAAGTATGATTAATGTCTAAAGTAAAAAAAAACGAAATGATGTATCAACACCTCTAGCTACCTGGGGGCCTAGACAAGTTGCATTTTGACATTCGAATCGACAGACAAAATGTATGGAAATGACACAAGCTTTCGACAAATCGGGCTGTCACTAATGTCATTTACATACATTTTGTTTGTCTATTCGAATTTCAAAATGCAACTTGTCTAGCCCTCCTGTATAGATACATCATGTTATATACCTAGAGTAAAAATTTGTTATAACACCCACAGTTTGCCGGTATATTTAGGCACACCATGTAATATGGGCAAGCTTAATGCCATTAACCGAGCTAACAATTCCATAGAAAAATCCAATAACACTACTCGACCTGAGAATCAATCCCAGGACCTTAAATGTACTCGCACTTACCACTACTGGGCTAACGAGGCACTTATTTTACAATGATTTAAATCTCTAACAAGGTAATTTAAAACCCGTTCAGAACTGTCTGGTCTAAAGTACCAGTAATTTATGACGAATGGTCACCAAAGAAACAATTGCAATTCTAAGGACCTGTTTTACCACGTCTGGATACTCTGTAACTGGCGAATAAATTCAAAAATGGAACAAAACTTGTATGAAATTATCTGCCAGCTAATTTAACGGGAATCTGTGAAACAGGCCCTTAGGGTTGGGTCTCACTATCTACCGGCCACGGTCGGGTACACACGGGAAATTAACGCCCGACCCCATTAGCCGGCTGATTATTGTGTTAATGAGATCGTCCATTTAAAATGGTCAGTGTGACAACCCTACTTTGTGTGGTCAGTAGTGGTTATGGACGATTTCGTTTTTAGCGTTAGTTAAAATTAATCTAGGCAATTTAATTTTGGTTTAAGTCTAGTATGGTTTTACGATTGGTGATTTTAATTAATTCGGGGATTTTGTGTCTGTGAAACCAATTTCAGATAATTTTTAATTAAATTGCCACAAAAATCTTAAAATATTGATGTAGATCTTATAATCAACTTAAGCTTAAACGACTTTTTTTATTAGTGTTGAAATAAAATATTTTAAATTATTTTCTACCCGACTGCGCAAGGATATGTGTTTAACCTGTATGTATGTATGTTGTTGTCATTGTTCTCATTGTCCGTTCCTCTGTCTACTTGTAACTATGCAACGGATCAACCGATTTTAACATATTATACGTCTCTACTTAAAAACAAACAATTGAAGAGTCATATTTAAATTAAATTAATAGTTTGGCGCCGCCTCCAAATAAGTTAGAAATCATAATATAAATAAAATTTATGTACGTGTTATTTTTTGCCTTTTAGTTCCTAGGTGTTTTTTGAAGATATCATCTATGTATACATTTTTTTTTAATTTTCGTAGATATTTTGAAATCCGATTTCAACCATTTTCGATAAAATTTATATGGGACCACCACACGAGCCAGACGATCACCAACTTTCGAATGAAAAAAAAAAAGAATCATCAAAAATTTTGATTCTTGACATAAAAAAAAACAGTCGAATTGAGAACCCTTTTTTGAAGTCAGTTGAAAATAAAGCACTTTTTTACTGTTTCAAATCAACTTAGAAAAACGTTAACAATTGCACAGATACTCGCAATACAGGAGCCTGTTTGTGCCCGAGACCACATTATTATTCAACTCGAATCGCTTGCAGATAAGACGAAGTCTCCATAAATTACTGCACAAATCGAATTCATCGACTTTTCCGATTGTATCGATTTGTTTGATTTATTAGCCGTTGAGGTAGTCACGTTTCGATAAACTAAGAGGGTCGGACAGTTGCTGAAAAAACAAACGAGTCCCTTCCTGGTGCCATTAATCTAATAATGCTCGAATTCTATCGATAAATAAACTCGCAAAGTAATGTGAACGGTGTTGTTTTTTGCTATAGTCACAAATACACATGTTTATCACCCTCCTAGACTTTTTCCCAACCATGTTGGGGTCGGCTTCCAGTCTAACCAGATGCGGAATAAAAACTGAATATCGCTATTTTACACTTAGCGATTGCCATCAGACTTCCGCAACCCAATTTCTAGGCAATACCGATATTCGAAGGATAGACTGGTTGTCAGGGTTTTTGGACTTCTGACTACCACTGACAATCATAGATGTTCGTATGGCAACCGGGACCGATGGCTTTACGTGCTCTCTGAGGCACCCCGCCGTGCCGTCAGCACGTAAAGCAGTCGGTTCCGTTGTGTTAAGAATAGTCACCCTACCACAGACTGACCTCGGCAAGCGTAGTTGAACCTTGCAGATCGGTTGATCAGCGTTGTTATAACTCAGCCACGAGCCCCCCCGAGTCACAAATAGACATGTTACGTAGTTACTCAAAACTGAAACTGGACTTAAAAAATTCAGGCGACCCGATATTTCGAAACCGATGTTTTTTTCACCGATCCGATATTTTTTCTCTATTTGAATTTCAAAATTATATTCTATTCTTCGTGATTGGTTAACCGATATCAAAACATACAGGGAACTAGACACCGCGTGACCCAATTCGCTACATTATCAACATAACACGTCCTGACACGTCATATGACGTGATCAGACGAGAGATCGAGTCTCGCGCGCAGCGCCAATCGATGCGCACGTACGTTACTGATTGAATGAAAGTTTGTTGTTTATTCATCATGGAATGTCAAAAGTGTAAAAAAACATTATCTAAAAAGGGTTCACACTTTATGTGTCAAGGGCAATGCCAAGGAACTTTTCATAGGAATTGTGTGAGAGGACTTGCAGCAGATATAAAAGCGGGGAAAAATAGGATTTTTTGTAACAACTGTGAGGATGAGGGGTCGGATGTTGAGGAACCTGAAGAGGATGTGCAAGGAGTAGAAAAAATTCTGAAGGATATACAAAGAAAGGTCAGTGCAATACCTGGCCTGAAAAAGCACTTAGATACTATACAACAAAGTATAAGCGTCTTATCTGATAAGTATGATTCACTTTTATTTGAACAAGAGCAAGCCAAGGATAAAATTATAAAACTTGAGAAGGCAGTGGTGAATACAAATAATAAGTGTGTCTATTTAGAAAAATGCAACCTCGCTCTTGAACAAAAAGTACACGAGTTCGAGCAGTCGTCACGTAAACATAACCTCGAAATTGTGGGTGTGGAACAATTGCCAGGTGAAAAGGTCAAGGACCTTGTGACTAAGATAGGAGATAAAATGGGGGTTAGTAGCGATGACATTGAATGGGCTAGGCGCAGCCGACCGCCGAAGCAGGGCACAAAGCCATCCCCCATTATAATAGGATTCAAATCATCCGGAACCGAATCGCGTAACAGCTGGTTGTCTAAGCGTCGTACTACCACTGATATGAAGAGCGATGTTCTCACAGGCGGTAAGATGACCAACAAAATCTACATAAATGAAGACCTAACTAAGACTACTAAAAGCTTGATTTGGAATGCAAAAAAGGAATTACGTGGAACATATGATTTCGTATGGGTAACAAATGGCAGAGTTTTGGCGAAAAAATCTGAGGGCGAACAAGCAATATGGATTCGGACGGAAGGTGACCTTAAGGAATTATTAAGATCAAAATAAATGATGTGTAATGTATAGATATTTGCATAAAATCATACTATAAAATTCGCAGACTTCAACAGTATCGATTTTATTTCAGAAAACACTGTTAATTTTAACTATATTGATAATTTCAGTTGCTGGATAAATAAATTTGTAAATAGAAAAGGATTATCTATATTGCATGTCAACATTCGTTCTCTAAAAAAACATTTCAACGAATTATTAGTTGTCATAAATAACAGTTTAAAACATCTAGATGTATTAGTCATAACCGAATCAAATATTAATTATACAATGTTATCATTATTTCAAATTAGTGGGTATAATTTGAATACGTTTACACGGACGGGTCGAAGCGGTGGCGGAGTACTGGTGTATACGCGTGCAGAGCTATATGCATATGTGTGCGAAACAACGCCAGTCACTGGAATGCAATCGGCGGAGTGCGTTTCCGTTGCACTGAATATTAACAGCGAGATAATTTATTTAGTTGCACTTTATAGACCACCTAGAATTAATAAACATGACAAAACTAATCAGTTCCTGGCAGAATTTCGTAATTTATTAGAAAGTTTTCCTGTGAATTCCAAAGTTGTATTGTGTGGTGATATAAATATTAATCTGTTAAATCGAAATGATAAACATGTATTATCGTATGAGAGTTTACTGTCCGAGCATGGTTTTATACAATGCATCAAAGATGTAACACGTGAAGAAATACTGATGGGAAACGTAGTAAAATCTTGCTTGGATCACATTTATGTAAAAACTAGTGATGGATTTATTGACTCGGCCATAATAAAACATAAAATTTCGGACCATTACTTAATATCAGCTGTGGTGCAATGGAAACAAACTACGCGGTCTCATACTAGCCCCGGTACTTCTCGCACGGTGCGTGCGCCGCATCTGCCTACTGCTGTAAACACTAAACGTGTGTTGGACAATAAAGTGATTCGTGAAAAATTGTCAAGTATTGATGTAGACAGTATGATGTCTATTAACTGTCCCGTTGAATTGTATAAGGTTTTAAGTCAGTTGTTTACTGCGATATATAAAGATTGTTATAAAACCGTAAAAGTAAATAATAGTAACAGAAATAATAACATTTGGGTTAACAGTAGCTTAAAGGAAATGATTAAAGAAAGAGACAGATTATTTGAGGTATGGAGAAATGAACCAAAAAATATGTTAAAGCGTCTTATATATACTAAGTATAGGAATAAATGCCAAAAAGCCATAAATAAAAGTAGAAATAAATATGATAAGGAAAGCATATTAAAATGTAATAAAAATATAAAGAAATTATGGGAAAAAATCAATAATATGTTGGGAAATACTAAACAGTCATTAGATACTTTAATTCTATCCAATATGAATAAGCAAAAAAGTGTTAGAACTATATGTAACCAATTTGCGAATACCTTCTTAAAAGAAATACTGGATATTAAACATGTATGTGATGAAAAATTTTTAAATAGAAAAATGTATGTTAACATAACAGACGTGTCTATGAGATGGCAGCCGGTAACCAGTACGGACATGAAAAATATTATTAAAAACATGAATGCTAATAAATCACCAGGCTGCGATCTCATTCGCATGTCAGACCTAAAATTGATAGTTGAAAAGGTGAGCCCAGTATTAGCTAAACTTGTCAATCTATCCGTTAAACATCATACATTTCCAACTAATTTAAAAGAAGCGATAATTCGTCCAATTTATAAAAAAGGGGATCGCAAAAATATATCAAATTACCGACCAATTGCTATATTGTCAAGTGTTGATAAAATAATAGAAAAATGTATTGTTAATCAATTAAGTAACTACCTGCATAAACACAATATAATAGACAATTGTCAACATGGTTTTTTATCAGGAAGAAGCACAAATACGCTATTATCAAAATTCACAGACGAAATTAATAATTATTTAGAGAATAAAGAATTCGTAGTAGCCGTATTTTTTGATTATAAAAAAGCATTCGATACTTTAGAAGCAGACACCCTACTTAACGCGATGGGGGAGTGCGGTGTGGGAGAACCACTGAACCAGTGGTTCAGTGATTATCTCACAGCGCGCTCTTACCGTGTTAAAGTAGGCGACACGCTTAGTGACAAGATGGAGGTGCGGTGCGGGGTGCCTCAGGGCTCCGGATGTGGACCTATATGCTACCTTATGCACGTCAACAGCTTGTGCAATGTGCTGAAGCATTGCTCAGTACATATGTTCGCGGATGACCTGTGTGCACTGCGTGCCGGTACCGACATGATAGATACGTGTCGACTTGTTCAACAGGACATAGACGCGGTTGTAAAGTGGTCACATGACAACGGTATTGTCCTTAACTCTGCTAAAACTAAGTTACTAATTATTCATTCTCCCTATTTACGACCTACTGCGCAGCCAATTCTTTATACCCACGACTTTTCATGTTATCATAATGAGCCAATAAACTGTAAGTGTAAACCCATAGAAAGAGTAAACTGTGTAACCTACCTTGGTATGAAAATAGATGAACATTTTTCCTGGTCCCATCATATCGACTACATCTGTGATAAACTTAGAATATTACTGGGAAAATTCTATCATTTAAGTTATAAAGTTCCTTTAGGTACATTAAGATGTTTATACTTGGCACTTGTGGATTCTATACTCAGTTATGGCCTTGATAGTTATGGCCTTACATTTAAAACATATATGGATAAACTAGAATCAATTCAAGTTAGATTCCTAAAACTTCTTGTTAACACAAAGGTCAAGGAACAATGTAAAAGGGACTACACAAAATTATTTAAAATATGTAAAATACTTCCTATCAGTGTGAAACATAAATACCTACTGGCAGTAAACAACCACGGCAATCGGGAGATTAACTTGATGTGTGTAAATAATAAATATAACACCCGCTCAATGGCCACCGGCAGATACACAGTACCAAGGATAAATAATTATTATGGTGACAGAACACTAAAAAAACGCTTGCCTTATTTATTAAATACCCTGCCGGAGGTTATAAGACATGAAGGTGACAAACATATTTATAAACTTAAGCTAAGAAAATATTACTTAAATAATTAGTCTAATATATTATTATGTCTAACATTGTATGGAGACTCGAGATCCCACAGTCAAACTGATTACACAGTTTTGTGGGGCAATGTATAATTTAAGATAAGCCTTGTTTTTGTAATAATAATAAATAAATAAAAAAAAAAAAAAAAAAAAGACGGGCTCGTCAACAGCTCGGTACACGCCGCGGCGACAACTTCACATGGTACCACGAGTTATGTACATAGGTACCGGTTACACCAAAGAGTATATAACCGCTAAGCCAGAAGGGACTTCCATATAGAAAAATATTTATGAAATGGGTGCGATGACGTTAATGCTAGTTATGATAGTTCTTCGTAGACAGAGACAAACTTATGCGTTAGAGTAGTTTACAAAACGTAAAAGTTTGATTTTGAACTGAGAGATTGTAAAGTTGCGCAAACACCACACGTAAAACCTACTAGCTTTTCTCCGGGACCACAGATTACTACGCCGGGGCTCCGCCCGCGAAGAATACGTAGTAAATAAAAGTAGATTTGACTGCGCCATTGGCATAGCGGTCGTAAGTGTGACTGATACACTTGAGGTCCTGGGTTCGACTCCCAGATCACGCAGTGTTATTGGGGTTTTCTATAAAATTTTCAGTAGCAACTCGGAGTTTGGATTTGTGTCAGGTTGATAACAATAGGCTCGCCCCCTATTACATGGGACCTAAACGTACCGGGGAACACCTCTGTTTAACCCTTCGGGGAATACAGGCGTGATGATATGATTTAAACGTAAATAAAAAACTATCCTTATCCACAATTTACAACAAAATTTATGACGCGAAATAAAATCAACTTCGAAATATTTGTTTCAAATAATTTGAATAGGAATTATTAATTGTATCAGTTACAAGAACAGTTAAGTTTACAATCAATCAGAAGAATCAAGGGAGTCTTCAATAATATTTATTACAAATTCGGCTCATTATTTAAAGTCAGACTACAATCGATTAAATATAATTCTGTTCCTTGAGTTGTGATGACGACCATTGAACATTGTGCTTTCGATTCCCACTTGAGAAATTAGGGTGTTACTATAATAGGGTGTGTGTCATTTTTGAAAAGTGTCTCAATTTTAATTCTCTATGGTAATGACACCTGTCCTGGTAAACGAAGTCATTAAAATTCAATTAATTTATTTTAGTTTTACTTTTTAAAAGTCAAACTATGTAGTTGTACGGTTCCAAAAAGTGGGACTTATGGAGTCAAACGATTCACAGTTACGAAACGAGTAAACCGTGTCAGACGATTTTTTCCTTAAAATTATTTGAAATTCCGATCATGGAAAGTAGCTGTGATTCTGAAGATGTCTTGTTTTTATATTTGGCCAATATGAGCGATCCTATAACCCATATGATGGTTTTAAAAAACTCTTCTCGATACATTTTTTCGACGTCGAAGGAACGCCTTTTTGAGCCTGACTGTACAATCACGCGGTAAAGTGCACAATTTTAGCTCAAAAGCCATGGCACTCATAGCTCTCTATCGGCGTCGAACAGTGGGGGATTTAACGCAATTTACCGGTTTAATCCGGATCGCGTAACGCCCGCCGGCGCATTGTTCACGACTGTACCGAAGAAATGCAGATATTTCACCCTGGGTGTGCGAATTATTACGTATTTGGATAACTGTCGCCTTTGTGGTCGACTGTACTTTCAGTAATCGAGTTTGCGCTCTTTTTTCCGTCTAATTTAATTGGTGACGATAAAATTAAATATGGCGGAACAGTAATTAAGTTTGTGTCGTTTGTCTTTTTTGTTAGTTGTATTTTCCGGGATTAGGGCTGCTAATTATTTATACAGGACGCAACATTTTCTTCGCACGTCCTTAATTGAGTGGCAAAGGTAATTATTAGCTGCCTTTCCAATTTATTTAACGGCTTTTTAATTAAAAAGGAAAGGTGCTACGAAAATTTGCACGTTGGTTATAGTAAGGTGGTCAACGGTCACCTGGACGGTGCGGCGAGTGCCGTGGGTTCGGTTCCAACACAAGACAAATATTTGTGACAACAATAAAACAAGCAGCATATCAGAGTTTTAAATTTATTACACCTGAAACTAAAAAAAAAATATTCCTCCTTTTTTGCTTTCATATATTTATTTCCTTTCGTAGACCCCTTGCCGTACCCGCACGTGTTGCTGCTTCCCCTAGAGGCGAACAGTCTATGTCAATTTTTCGCAGAAAGCCCAAAATAGTTTTTTTTTACCCTACCTACTCACGATTGAGGCTGAAGTCATAGTGTAATAAAACAATGTAACTAATTAAATAATCATTTTAAAGTCACACTAAATTATATGCTATCTTAAACTATTAAATAAGCAATATTTGTATAAATATTTGTAATCACGTTCTCGATAACGGCTCTAACTCTTTCGATGATTGTTGCAAATGGATTTAAGAGGCTGAAAAATCGATCTAGCTGGGTCTTCATCCGAGTAGAGCTCGGTCCCCCAGGTACGGAAGTACCTGTATAGGTAATAGGAATATTACCTACTAGCTTCCCGGCAGCGGCTTCGCCCGCGTGGTCTTATAATCTTTTCCCCCGTTTTTGCAACATTTTTCATTACTACTCCGCTCCTATTAGTTGTAGCGTGATGATATATAGCCTATAGCCTTCCCCGATAAATGGGCTATCTAACATGGAATTTTTCAAATCGGTCCAGTACTTTTTGAGTTTATTCGTTACATACAAAAATACAAATCTTTCCTCTTTATTATAATATTAGTGTAGATACAACTGCAAGTACAAATGCAGTATTCAAAAATGCCTTGTGATTTAACACTTCGAGTGAAGGTACGTAAATTACGCCATATTTGAACAATGAAACCCATATAGAAAGATATATATTAATATGCCTTCTAAACCCCGAAGTAGCATTCCACAAATTTTAATGGTACATGTACGCTCGATCACTAGGGTTTTTGGAACACTGTGCATGATTACAGTTGTTTATTAGTTATAGTGTGCTGTGAACTCATTCAAATTTAAGTACCTTGACTTGACTCTATAAGAATTATTTTTTGCAACAATCTCATTGGCCTAGAGGCAGTAAACGCGACCGCTATAGTGCTAACTACTTGTGCGTGTTGAAATATTTTATGCTTGAAAGTTTTATAAGTAGCCACAGCTGGTACGGCGCAGTGGGGCATGAAACATTGCTTGTAAACTGTTGCCAAGTTTCACCGCTAATAAAACTAAATACGGAGTTATGAGTACTACTTGAACATTTGTTTTTTCTTCTTTGTAGTTTATAGTGAAGTAATGAAAGAATTACGAATGAAGGAAAACCATAAGAAGATATTACTCGTGTGTTAATTCTACCAAATGGGTCTCAAGTCTGCTATTTTACTAACTCTTCAATGGTGTGTCGATTGAATAGTTTTACACATTTGGTAGTCTACTGTTTATTTAAAACTAGTCGGGTTTAGTGACTTTCCATTGAACTACCATTCAACTGTCATAGATGGACAGATACAGCTTTTGTTAGCCAAGTCGTCAATAGTTTATGTCTGTAATTAATTATTATAGATTAATATACGAAATAATAAAAGAAATAAGAATACAGAAGTAATTTTAGCGACACTCCACTGAACACTATTGGTACGATATTGAATATTTAACAGAATACCCAATCTGTCAAAATCTCAATAGAATCTCAGTAGTGTGTCAGTGGACTGGTAATCGTAACTTAAAGAGCAGAATTGGGGCCCTGTCACAGAATAAATAATAACAGAATGGCCACTCTCCGCCCCTCCCTAACGTCAGATACCTCAGGTCCCCCGCATTCTGCCGGTGTTCTTGCCGGACGGACTGCCAACAAAGCCTACGCACCTTCACGCACACATAATTATTTGCACGTGTACAAACGTAATTTTGACAAGTTTGACATTTGGTATTGTAGTGTGCAGCGGTATCGGAAAGTTTGTATGGAGTGTCAAAGGTGTGGCCCTGTACTAGGCCTGACCTGGCCAGTCTAGCGGACTACTGCCTAACCCCTTCCATTCTATACCAAATAAGGTCTCACTTTCTCAGTCTCCTTCTCACGTGTACATAATTATGATTAATGGTAAATAAATGGCCTGTGAAGCAATCTACTTTTAATGTGAAAAGTTGTATCTTTAATTTTATCGCTATTATTTACTGGTACAGACTTTTGCAACATCCTAGTAATATTATAAATGTGAAAGTTTGGATGTATGGATGGATGTATATTTTTTATTTATTACATAAGGCACACTAACAACTTATTCACAATACATGAGTAGACAATACATTACATTATTTATTTCAATTTAAATAAGAATAAAATATAAAAATATTTTTTCCTAATTTCAAATAGAATTAATCATTTAAAAATATTATTACTTAAAATTAGAAACAGAAAAAAAAACATTAAACAATTATTATATTATTATAAAAGTTACAGTTATGGATGGATGTTTGTTACTCTTTTACGCAAAAACTACTGAACGGATCTGGATGATATTTGGCACAGAGATAGATTACCTATAGTCTGGAATAGGCTACTTTTTATCCCGGTAATATGTATGGTTCCCATGGGATAGCGAGCGAAGCCGCTGGCGGAAAGCTAGTTGAAAATATGTTTACATTCTTGTAGGACGGTTATCCTTGCATTATCCCACAAAAATAATAATTTACCACCTTACTAATAAACACGGTTTAGGCTAAGAGTAGTTAAGCTATGTTTTGTCGTAGTGTTTTTTTTTTGTTTGAAAGTTAAATTAGTCGGGAGTGTTCTTAGCTGTTTGATGAAAATCGGTCCAAGATGGCCGCCGCCACAAAATAGTGGATCACATATTTTTTCACAACTCCCTCAATATGGATAATGGGTATCTAATGAAAGGTCTTGACTAGTAGAATACTATACACTATGGTAAATTACAAATCCAAGATGGTCCCCACCACTAAATGGCAAATTACATTACAATTTTTAATTTAATTTTTAATGTATCCAGTGATTAGCGGATATCCGGAGGTGGGGAAACAGACCATTCGTCTCTCTTAATTCACATTTCCACTCGAATATTCACTGGCATCGGAAAACTTACATCACAAATCCCTGGTCGCCAATGAAATAGTTTGAACAACCATAAAATGGTGTTACTCACTTAAAATACCGACGCAAAATCGTGGCGAAGTTACCCACTTAATATTCAAGCAAAGTCAGATGTTTTCGAAAGTTTTCATAGAAAATACGTATTGCCAGGATTATTATTAAGTTTCAGTCGCGATAAATATGTATATAAGGTGGAACAGAGGTTAAAATAAATGGAACCATAGCCAATCTTTTTGTATTTTTTAAGCATCGACGACGTCTGTGGTCTAGTGTTTCGAGTACCGGACTGCTGATCACGAGGTCGTGGGTTTGATTCCCACAAGACACAAACATTTATGTGATGAACTTAGGTGTTTGTATTTGTCTGGGTATTTTTAATATATTATAAGTATGTATTTGCAATAAAAAAAGTATTTAAGTATTATATCCATTGTCTAGTACCCATAGTACAAGCTCTGCTTAGTTTGGGACTAGATGGTGCTGTGTAAAGAATGTCCCAAGATACTAAGATTACCAGTTATTTTAATAAAGGAAAAGATCGACTGGCGGACAGGATTCGAACCTACGGTTCTCCTCTTCTGGTTCGGTACACCAGACGCTAGACCGCTAAGCCACCGTGAGTCACGAACCATAGCCTGTTATAGTCTTAAAAAGCACTTTAAAATAGGAACGAGTACATTCATACATAGCTTTACACCTGTTTCCCATAGGGGTAGGCAGAGACTATAGATTTCCACTTGCTACGATCCTGGCACACCCCTTTCGCTTCGTCTATGTTCATTAACCTCCCCATGCATGCTCGTCGGTTTAGGGTGCTCTTAACCTTAACCTCTTATTGGAATGAATACAGTAGGTACTTCAGGTTTTTCTCAGCCGGCAAACGAACAGACGAGCCACCTGATGATAAGTAGTCCTTGCCGCTCGTGAACACCTGCAACACCAGAGGCATTACTGATGCATTGCTTAGAATATAAACATTCACTTATTGAGAAACAAAATGTTGTTTTATACAAGGTGGAAGGGACATCGACGCACATCCGAACACCATGAGTTCCGTACATGATTCTGGTCCCCTGCGTTGAAATTTTCCGTAACTTCTTTCATCAATTTTTTAATTTTATCTGTAGTTTTTTTACTTGAATGTGTAAAAAGACATTATTTTATCTACCCAAATTAGATTTATAATTAAAAAATCATTATTTCATTTATTTCGGATCGCGCCCGCGATAACATTCACCGCGGAGCGTTATAATCGCGTTTTTAGCAATACACTGCGCGCTCAAAAATATCAATATCTGTATTCACCGACAATTTTCTACATGAATGACCTAGGTCATTTTATTTTTGACCTTGAGTGAAACCTTGTCACGACGTTGGTGCGTCGATGTCCCTTCCCCCTTGTATACATTAACTAAAATGAGAGCGACATACCACACACACGACAGTAACAGAATTACTTGTTTAAAATCAATTAAATTATTAACAAAAGTATTTATTACCTTTTTCTAATTTGAAGTGCTTCTTTAGACTAGTATAGACAATTATTGTTTTAATGTCTTAATTAAGGTCGTATCTATCTTGTGTAATATATAAAATCAGTTGTTCCATACATTCCGCCAAATTCAGTACCTAAATACAAGTTGATCTCTCTTCGTGATATCAGGTTTGGTTCTAAAGTAAAACAGTTCATTATGAATTATGATAGTATAAAAAAAAGGTTGTATAATGAATATTTCATTTGGTTGGAGTTTGACCACCACTTTTGAAGGAGAATATACTAAAATGCTACTTGCATTTTAGTATATTCTCTCTAGATAACAATAAGGTATTTTAACTATATCCTTTCGTCTTAATGATATTGTAAGGGGGCAATGGATTAAGCTAACTGTTGCCCTACTTACTTTTGAAAATACTTTCGATCGAGTACCAGGGGGGCTAGACAAGTTGCAATTTGACATTCGAATCGACAAACAAATAGAAACAAAATCTATGGAAATGACACAAGCTTTCGACAAATCGGGCTGTCACTAATGTCATTTCCATACATTTTGTTTCAACTCGTTTGCCGATTCGAATGTCAAATTGCATATTGTCTAGGCCCCCAGGTATAGGTACTGCCATAAAAGACAAATAATGCGTAGTTATGCTACTGTAACAATATCTGTTAACTATTATACTATGTTGCGTCCCACTTCGTATCTCTTTATCGTGTTGGTGCCGCAGGTTGTAATCGGTTTAACCCCTTCGCTGCGGATGGTACAAGGAACACGGTGAAACTTCCACTCGTTTGCTTCATTGCACGAATTTGTGCAGATTAAATTGTGTAGTTTGTGTTTTCTGCCGATGTTTTGTAGTAAATTTTCGGTACACATATTATACCGAATGACGTGTGTTTTTATTTTGTATTTGCTTAAAAATATATGCTATCTCTAGTACACTGTGGAGGGATTGATAGGAATAGGCTCACCCCTTAAGACATATACATACAAGCGAACTGTGGGAGTACTATAATATACAATTATTACACCTCTACTTAACCCTTCCGTGAATACAGGCGTGATGATATGTATGTAAATGTACAAAATGAAATCCCGATGTTTCTGAACATACATAGAACTATGATTCTGAACATATGAATGTACTAGCTTTCCGCCAGCGGCTTTGCCCGCTATCCCGGGAACCATGCATTTTACCGGGATAAAAAGCCTATGTGCTATTCCAGACAATAATCTATCTCTATGCCAAATTTCATCCAGATCCGTTCAGTAGTTTTTGCGTGAAAGAGTAACAAACATCCATCCATCCACCCATCCATCCTCACAAACTTTCACATTTATAATATTAAGTAGGAAGTAGGATTAGTAGGATTTCTTCCTGATAACTTCAGTCTTATATCAAACCATTGATGTATAAAAGAAAGCAAGACTAAAAAAAACTCGGAACAAATCGACCGTCTGTAAAGAATGGCAACACCAAAACTATTTCACGTACAAATCCTTGTAATATATTAACGTATTTAACAAACAATTTATCCAATTTAATAGCGAATAAATTTTTAACGAGCAGTAATGCAGCCATTTGCCGCAATGTTTTGTCTTGCTAGTCACACTTTATAAGAACAACGCACACTGGAGATGTCGCGATTGATAGCAACTCTGCGATTTTTGTCATCATCATCTTTCTATTAATGTGAAGTAAACTTAAGTTAACAATAAGTAATGAATCCTCGACACGGCACTCATTGTAAAGAGGTTCCCCCCCTTGGAATCTGTTCTCGTTTCGATAGCGACGGTTTTTATATGGTTTCTATTAAGAAGCACTATGATTTCTATTTGTTAGGAAGGCTAGTCACCAGGAGAACGCCAAAGAATCGGAATTTCAGCGAAAGATTCATGGATTAAAAGTACCTAAACTTTTAACTGATTTAGAGACTTTCTTTTTCCTAGCCTTTTCCCAACCATGTTGGGGTCGGCTTCCAGTCTAACCAGGATGCGGCTAAATATCATTATTTTACACGGAGCGACTGCCATCAGACCTCCGCATCCCAATTTCTGGGCAATACCGATATTCGAAGGAAAGACTGGTTGTTAGGCTACAACTTACGATTTTTATAGGTGTTCGTATGAGAACCGGGACCGACGACTTTACGTGCTCTCCGAGGCACGAAGGGGTCTCGATATGTTAAGAATGGGCGGCACCCATCCTCAGACTCACCGCGGCAAGTGTAGCTTAACCTTGCAGATCGGTTGATCCGCGAAGTTACAACTTGGCCACGAGGTCCTCTGAACTGATTTAGAGACTAATCTTCTAAAAAATATTCTAATACATTTCTACGACTAATTCTAAAACTATATTCTAATATCAAGTTCAAACAGCTAACGCAATAACTCGCGTCGTGCCGCGTCTTAGAAAAGTCGCGTTCGCTGTTCAATATACGTTGCCCCTACCTCGATATCATTAGTGGGGGCGCCCAGGTTGGAATTCACCTCTCGCCCACTGAGAACTTACTTTGGCCAGTCGCCAAACAACTTCTATCAGTTTTTACTAGTTTATCTCGAAGTAAACTCACTTTGCAGTCAATATTTTTATGGAGTATGCAGTCAAAACTTTCCTATGTAAAACTAGTCGTGAATCCTACTCTTTTATTTATGGAGGAATAAGTTCCTAATACAAATCGATATTAATAAAAAAAAACTGGGTAGCACGATACAAAGTATAAAAAAATTGACGGGAGGTTGTCGTAAGGAAATAAACCACAATTTTCTGGTAGATAGAAAGATGGCAAAAACTATAAGTTTGACGTGGCTGTGTATGTGTGCCTGTCTGTCTGTGGCATCGTAGCTCCCGAACGGATGAACCGATTTTGATTTTGTTTGAAAGGTGATGTAAAAATTGTAGTAGGTTGTTTTAGCCTACGGAAAATCTTCATAGTTCACCACCCAGAAAAGTGACTAAAAACCGCACTTGCCTCCCCTTGCTCTATAGTTATAGCTACCGGATTCACAACACGGTAGTAAGCCTATTCGACGGCAAAAGGAGCCCATAGTAAGAGTAAAAGAGATCACGAATTCCTGCCAGTTAATTGTGGCGGGCAAAGTTGGCGTGCCAACATCCAGTGCAGGGCTTACCTTCGACTTGTGATCCTCTTGCCAAGACAACCAGAACATGCGACAGATTTAAATCAGTACTAGATGTGCCGCTGAATGTGCTGCTAAGTTGGACGACAATACTTACAGATGATATAATCATAACGTACTAAGTCTAAAATGAACTATTCTAATTCTGTGGAACGCATTGTGGTACAAGAGAAAGTTGACGGCACAAGAGCTCGTGGCAGATCACCAATGCGCTGGACAGACCAGATTAAAGCTGCATTGATTGATTATGAGTGCACCAGAAAATCTGCGGTGCGAGAGGAATGGTGATAAATTGTGAAGCTTGCCACCGCCTCTGCTGTGACGACCACGACCACTCCGTCAAGAGTGTATCGACTAAGGAGAAGTCTAAAATATCGGGTTTTGATTAACTTACTGAAAATAACCTCTTTTCAAGGAATAAGGAAGTATGATTTAGGGCCTGTTTCACAGCTTACTGATAACTTGCCGTTAAATTACTTGGCAGATAATTCTATACATATTTTGGTCCATTTTTTTATTTATCCTGCAATTAGCGGCTATCCCGAGGTGGTGAGCCTCCTTAGCCTTCTTTTTTTAATATTGTTTAACCTAGCCGAATATTTTTCGACAAATTCTGATGCGCAATGAAAGGCTGCGTGCATTTTGTAGGTACTATTTTTGTACTAGAACCCTCATTGCAATTACTGAGATTAGTGAGGCATTGGGACTGAACAACTGAGATCTAATGACGTGGACGAAATACAGCAGTGTTGCTGGTATAATTGGCGCTAACTATTGTGCTAGTTTGTTATAATGCTACAATAAATAATGTGTCGAAATTCTGCCATGTTAGACGACAATATAATATATTATTATATAGGTATACCATACGGAAGTTAAGAAAACCTTAGTACCCGTTTGGAAAGTAGAGAAAACTTTAGTACTCAAATTGTACCTTGTTTTTTGAGGTTGGAAATCCTCATGGATATCCCCCGCCCCGGGGAGGGTGGGGGGGTCTGTCAGAGTCCTACTGATTGAAACCAACCCCGGTGTTCCCACTCACACTTGCGTCGGGGGCTAAGGGAACAGCGCATTCTTCCGCGGACCCAAATTGTACCAATTGAATAGATGAAGTAATTTTTTTTACATACCACAAAGTTTCTAGAACTATTTATAGCCCTGGGTATATTTTGGGTTAACAATAGACGTATAAACAAGCAATTTACGCCCAAACCCGGCGCGTCTTAATCACTGCAGAGCCAGTAATAGGCCGTGCAAGGAATTCAATTAGGTGACACACCGGACCACGACCGCTAATGGAAACCGGCCCTTACAATATCCCCGGCAGGGCTGCCACGTGAATTTTTAATAAACTATAGCAAATGAGATAAATAAAAGCGGCGGAAAAGAAGTTCCGTATAAAATTGTTTGGGAAACTACTTAACTTATGGTTGGTTGTCTTGCGGCAAAATGTCTAAGGAATTAAGACCGCCTTTAAACCTATTAATTTAAGCATGATCATATTTTCGGTGCCTGTTATACCTAATTATGTAATAATCATGTTCTTGTATTTCTCAGTCAAATGATAAGCCATAAGACCGCCTTTGTATTTTTCTGTACATAAAGCATATATAAAAAAATTGCTTGCCAATTTACGTCACAACTAACGACTGTATTTATTCATTGATCTTCGAGTTAAAATCAAATTTAAATGTTAATTTAAATCTCGTTTGCCACTGTAGGCAATAAAAAAATGCACTTCCCGCGGTCAATCTATGAGTAGTTGTAGCATATAGTAATAGTACATTGTGCGCGGCATAACCGCACTGAAGTTAGCCGTTTAGTTGCGCAATGTAGCATTATTTATAACCCAAAGAATTCATTGCACATTCAAATTTCAAACGGATGACTTCAGTCTGGCCATCCTATATCTCGCTTACTGTATAGGTACTTAAGTATTATAATATCTGTGATTAACCCAGTAAATGTAGTTTGCACACCATATGTGCAAAAAAATTGGCGATTTTTTTTATCATGGAAATTCGTAAAACAATATTTTTCCTGCTCTAATTTGCAAAAATTGTAGGGAAACGAAAAGGATGGCAATAATAGTCATATATGCACCCGCATACTGCACATTTTTGCATAGGTAGCATTCTAATCGCGGGAGAGGTTAATAAACTTAAGGCGTCCGATCACCATTTTTAATCAAGTATACAAAAATATACTGATAGTCTGAAGTCTTTTGGTTTATCAAAGCGTATAATCATTCGATTTCTCGATGTTTCGCGATACATGTATCGAAATGAATTAAACATTGGAGAGGTCTAGTGAATACCTTATTACTATCTGCTTAGATTTTCATTGATTTTCATCAGAAAAAAGAAGTTGTTTGCGGCACCCCTACCATTGTAAATTAATCATGTCCCAACTTGAATACCGTAAAGCTCTATACTTCAATGAATAAAGGACTTAATTTTGTTTGCTTCAGATCTATTTTACATAAAATTATTTATTAATTTAGGTAGGTAGACGGTACTACAAACACGACTCATATTCGTGGTGAGGCAGTACTTAAGTGAGCCAACTACGCTAGAGGTTCTGGTCAAGCAGTGTTATAGAATTATTATTTTTTACGAAATTCTCTTTTATTAGCTGAGCGGTCTGGAGTTTGAATCTGATTTTAGCACTCTATATAATTATATTTGCATGACCTAGTTGGTAGCGGGTAGTCACAAGATAGCTGTGTATGTAAAAAAATATGTTCGTAAACGCACCCACGATACAGAAAAAAACCCAATCAGGATCAAACATTTTTTTTATAAAATTTATTTAACCAACTTAGGAATCGAATCCAAGATCTTACACACAACAGTCATGGTTATAACCAATGCACCGGCAAGAGTATTATCTCAGATATTAATCTCGACAATTGAACCATTTAAAACGGGGTTGGTCGTAGAAGCACAAAGTGGAACATTAATTTTAATTTAATGGGCTAGTTACCTGCCTAGGTGGGTTTTACTGCCGTTTTAATCTTATAAGGCAGTGACGTATAATTGTTGATGTGGTTGCAGATTGTAAGGTATGTGACATCAACTATTTAAAACTGCTTATTGACATATGGCACAGAGACGTGGCCACTCACTATGGACCTCACAATAAAGCTCAAAGTCACTCAGCGAGCTCTAGCGCGAGCAATGCTTGGTGTTTCTCTACGAGATCAAATCAGAAATGAGGAGATCCGTAGAAGAACCAAAGTGGCCGACATAGCCGAAAGGATTAGCAAGCTGAAGTGGCAGTGGGCGGGGCACATAGCTCGTAGAACTGATGGCCGCTGGGGCAGAAAGGTTCTAGAGTGGAGACCACGCACCGGAAAGCGCAGCGTGGGACGCCTCCAACAAGATGGACCGATGTCCTTGTAAAGGTCACTGGAAGTCGTTGGATGCAGGTATGCGTCCGGTCCCTGTGGAAGACTATGGGGGAGGCCTCTGTTCAGCAGTGGACCTCTTTTGGCTGACATGATGATACTAATTGTCTACCTTTTTTGTGAGCACCGGATAAGCGACCTGATGGTAAGTTGTTATCCACCCATGGATGCGCAGCCAATTCTTTAAAACCCGATCGAAAATCAATAGGAGAACTGGCTCTCTATCGCAAGTTTAAATACACAAAAGTGGTTTATGTCAGACTCCGACGGAGTGGTCGGCAGACAGTCAAATCTCAAGAAAGGTAAGTAGTGTGGTAGGAACCTAGGAATCTACCTTTATGGTGGCATGACTGCTGGACTACGTTTAGGGTGATACGAACGGATTACCAAAGATTTTATCACTCAGCAATTTAGTATAGGAATAATGCCCCTTCTTCAACCAGTCAAAGAGTATATTGCGTATTTTTTATTATTTCTAGTTCAAACGGGTTCAGTTTACTGCGATATTAGCGATGACCAAAAACTCAGTTCCACGTTCGAGTTCAAAATGATAAATGTTCAGAATGGTAAGATGGAGCAAAATCAAGAAATAAAAACAAATAACCTAACCTAAATTAAAAATTTAGGGAACTCTCGACACGAAATGTAATTTGTCATTTTGTGGTGGCGGCCATCTTGGATTTGAATTTTTTTATCGTGTATAGTATTCTCCTAGTTAAGCCCTTTCATTTGATACTCATATTGAGGGAGGTGTGAAAAAATATCTAATTCGCTATTTTGTGGCGGCGGCCCTCTTGGACCGATTTTCATCAAACATAGCTAAGAACACTCCCGACTAATTCACCTTTCAAATAAAAAAACAAAATCAAAATCGGTTCATCCGTTGAGGAGCTACGATGCCACAGACAGACACACACACACACAGCCACGTCAAACTTATAACACCCCGTCATTTTTGCGTCGGGGGTTGATATAAACAAAACAAGAAAAATATACTTAAATAATAATAAATAACCCATAATTATACTGTCCCACTGCTGGGCACGGGTCTTCTCTCAGTATGAGAGGGATTAGACTATAGTCCACCACGCTAGCCTAATGCGGGTTGGCAGACTTTACATGCCGTCGAGAAAATCTCTCAGGCATGCAAGTTTTGTTAAAGCACCGTTTGAAAAGTCAGAGGGGCCTTGGATTCGAAGTCGAGACCTTTGACTTAGCAGTCCAGTGGTCAAATCCCTAGGCTATCACTGCTTTAATTTTTAATTAAATAAACATTATCTTTTTGTATTTTTTTAAGCATTGTTCATGCTAAGATTACAAGTTATTTTTTCCTTCATTAAAAATAACGAATAAATAAATATTAACTGTAAGATATTAGTTTGCGTGTATGTATGTGTGAGACAGTGACAGTGTGTTAGTTTTAATGTGTGTATTTGTTTGTAATGGCCATTAGGGAATATGAGCTTATATTTATTACGTAAAGTAATGAATTTTCGTCTAATAGCTAATTAATGAAAGATTCTTCATTAATTAGTCATAAGAAGAATATCCATTACTTTTATTTAGTGCCTTAGTATTTCAATTTTAGGTACTTAGGTACTTTATATCAGATACTTGTATCAGATTTAACGCACGTATATTTTTACTCTGTAACGCGTTGAATTTGATATCAGCGACACTTCAAAATTAATTTCATCGATAGCATAATAAACATTTATCTCAATTTTAGCTAAAAATACAACGTGGAAGGGACATCGACGCACATCCGAATACCATGAGTTCAGTACATGATTCTGGACCCCCCCTGCGTTGAAATTTTCCGTACGTTTTTTCATCAATTTTTAAATTTTTTCTGCAGTTTTTTTTACTTGATCGTGTAAAAAAACATTATTTCTATCTACCCAAATTAGATTTATACTTAAAAATAATTATTTTATTTATTTCGGATTCCACGCGCGATAAAATTCACCGCGGAGCGTTATAATCGCGTTTTTAGCAATACACTGAGCGCTCAAAAATGTCAATATCTGTAATAACCGATCATTTTCTACATGAATTACCTTGTTCATTTTATTTTTGACCTTGAGTGAACGTTTGTGCGTCGATGTCCCTTCTACCTTGTATAAAACAACTTTATTATTAAAAATGATTATGAGAAGCATAGTTATAGACACACCAACTTCTACATACGAATAAAGCCACAAATAGTGAGAGAACTAACTTTGTAATAACACAACATGAAACAAACAAATTGTTATGTAATAAGCCGTGTACATTTTACATAAAATATAAAACCGCGGTGTTGTTAACTAAAGTTGTGCTTCAAATAGTTTTGATTCAAAACACTGGCTTCAAATAAATTGACAATCGCAATAGAAACTACGGGGTTTAGGTTTCCTTTGCTATTTAAATAAAATATTTTTACAAAAAAATGTAGCTGATTGATCACAACACAAATACAACTCCGTTCAAATTTCGAACGTTACGTAGAATATTTCTTGGTGTTCGTTTTAGAATTGCACAATTCTTTAAATTATCGATTAGTGCAGCTGTGGGGCAATGGATTGCTCCGCTGAATACCCCAAGGAACATAATTATATACATATGTTCAGCTTACAGTTCCCTGTGTGTTTTGTTTATAAACGCACCTACAACATAGAAAAAAAACTAGTACCTAAAGGACATTGTTAAAAACACTAAACAGTTCATACCTACAACATACCTACTCGTACATAAAACGTTATTAGTATACAGACTTTTTTATTTTTTCTGAAAAAAAAGATAGCCGAATCATTAAGCTAAACCTTAAACTCTTTTTCAAAAGCCTTTCAACTGTTTTTCGAATCGATATTCAAATGAGCACATCCTTATTCCATAATAGCGCTTCTATTATATTCTGATGACGTCAGCGGCAAATGACAAATTACACTTGGGAGCGTAAATTAGATGTGCCTTGCTGCAGGGTGACAAAGTTTACGTTAATGATACGAGAGATACACGGAACAACAGACTGTCTAACTGCCACTAATTAGCTTTATAATAATTTATATACGACTTGTAATACTACCGTATTTATATAAATGATATCTTATATTATTATATACCTGCATTCCGTCAGCGACTTCGTCGGCGTGGCCTTTTATATTTCATCCATTCATCTTCTATCCATTGGTGAAAACAACATGAAAATCGGTGCAGTAGTTTTTGCGTTTATCCCGAACGGACAGACAGACGCGGCAGAGGACTTCGTTTTATAATAATACTAGCTTCCCGCTAGCGGCTTCGCCCGCGTGGTATGTTATTATACATATAAACCTTCCTTAAGAATCACTCTATCTATTAAAAAAAACCGCATCAAAAATCCGTTGCGTAGTTTTAAAGATCTAAGCATACATAGGGACAGACAGACGGCGGATAGCGACTTTGTTTTATACTATGTACTATATAGTGACTAGCTCTTTGCCGCACCTTCGCTCGCGCTAAGTTTGAACCCCGTTTTTTTTGTTATTCTGTTATTCGGGATGGAGACAAATCCAACAAATCAAAAATCATGAAAATCGATGGCGAATGCTCCAAGTGATTGAGCACCTTTATATACAAGGTGGAAGGGACATCGCCGCACATTCTGGACCCCCAGAATCATGTACTGATTCTGGACCCCCAGAATCATGTACTGAACTCATGGTATTCAGATGTGCGTCGATGTCCCTGCGTTGAAATTATCCGTACCTTTTTTTATCCATTTTTTCTGCAAAACTGCAGAAAAAATTGAAAAATGGTTTTCGCTCAAAAATGTCAATACCTGTACCAATCATTTTCTACATGAATGACCTAGGTCATATTATTTTTGACCTTGAATGAAACCTTGTCCCTTCCACCTTGTATAGAAATACGGAGTCACGGTAGAAATGCAACATTGTGTAAATATTTCAAGTCAATCCATCGATTATTTTTCGAGCTTTGCCATTATCATAGACCAATACCATCACGCCTGTATTCTCCGAACGGTTAGGCAGAGGTATGCAATGTACACCCACAGTTTGCTGGTATTTTTATCCATGTAATAAGGAGCTAGCCTATTGCCTTTAACCGGTCACAAAGCCCAACTCCCAGGTGCTACTGAGAATTTCATAGAAAAACCCAAGAATCGAATCAATGACCTTGAGCGTGACCTTGAGAATATTTAAGCCTGTATAAGTTGCAATCTAACGATGACTTTTATTATTTAAAATAGCTAATCTCGTTGCCCTTAATCTGCCTAGAGGTGGGGGTAAGCAAGTTTGCGCGTCAAGCGGATGCTCTGAATCTACTTAAATCGCGATTAACAAATTTGCACGCGGCAACCCTATCTCAGTTAGTAGCATTATCAAACGATTAGTGACGTTACTGGCGAATCTACGTCATCTATTTTAGGGTTGAACGCAATTCTGTCAGCGCTGTACACAGGATGGCTTAAAGCTTAAGTACTTAATATTATTTGTTGGCTTTCAGATTTCCTTGTTTTTATTTTCCGATTTCCGAATACAAAGATGTGATAACATTTAAGTATAATAAGGTCATGTTCTAGCCGTATCTCAAAGTGCACTTGTTTAGGCGAACTACTGTCTAATATGTATTCTATGTTTTAGTTCTGGAAAAGATGACTAGTTTTTATACATCACAGGATATATGAATATTATCTGTTGTGTTGTGAGTTTTGTTGAACCTGTTTGAAGTATCTCTTTACTTTGTTAAACGACTTGTTATCAATCGACGAAAAAGGGAAAAAGGGGGAGGTCGTCAATTCAGTTGTTTTATTAAAGTTATTTCATTCGTTCATTGGTCTAGTAACCACAAGGCATTGATCAAAAATCGGCAAATGTAATTTACTCTGTAAAATGCTTTTTCAATGTTAGCTGTATAATATATTGTTAGAAATAATCCTGTTAAGATTTGGATAACTAAGCAAAGTGCTAATAAAGATCCAAAATTTCATCAAGTTGAAATGTTTGAGGGGGAAGGAATTAATGATCCAAGATTTTTCACCCGTTATTAAACCCTTATATAGACATTTTCATCGAAATCGATAGAGCCGTTTTCGAGTGCTCTTTTAATACTCGTAGTATATGATAGGAAAGGATACGTGGGTATATAAAATAATAGAATATTCCAAATACCTCTCTGGAGCACCTAAAACTATTTTGTATTCACATTTTCGTCACGTAGCCGCTTAATTCGTTACGAAATATTCATAATACTTAATGAACAGTAGTGTGGTAATTTGCTGCTAGTGCTACAAAGCAATAACTGTGTCCAAATTACATACAGTTGGAGCAATGTCGCAACTATTCCAATAGTTGCTAACCGAATCAAATTCGTGTCATACACAATACACTGTAAAGGTACGACCAGAAGGCTAACAATTTAATTATTAAAAATGTAGAAAACCCCCGACACGAAATGTAATTTGCCATTTTGTGGTGGCGGCCATCTTGGATTTCAAATTTATCATAGTGTATAGTAGTCTCCTAGTTAAGCCCTTTAATTTGATACCCATATTGAGGAGGTTGTGAAAGAATATGTAATCCGCTATTTTGTAGCGGCGGCCACCTTGGACCGATTTTCATCAAACATAGCTAAGAACACTCCCGACTAATTCACCTTTCAAACAAAAAAAACTAAATCAAAATCGGTCCAACCGATCGGGAGCTACGATGCCACAGACAGACACACACACACACACCCCGTCGTTTTTGCGTCGGGGGTTAAAAATTAATTCATTTCAGAAACTAAATTACGTGTATTATTACAAAATCAAAAATAATAATCTTTTCAGTTTCAATTTTGATTTGGGTCCAGAGTGTATCCGGTTCGATTCCCACGTCAGCAGTGTCATTATATTTGTCATGCGCTCAAATGACTCGTCATGTGAGCTCGGCCTAGTTCCGCAATGTCTGTAACTCCGCTCCGCAATACTCGCTGGCTCCGCACCGCTGCCTCTCTCCGCGTCAATAAACAGTCACAGTGCGCAACTCCGCTCCGCAATACTCGCTAGGTCAGCTCCGCTGCCTCGCTCCGCGTCAATGGACAGTCAGCCAGTTGTACTTTTGTATATTTCTATAAGTTGTCATTTTTGCACTAATGACATTCTGCCCATATTAATACGGTGTTGAGTAAAGTAAAATTAATCAATGCATCATTTTATAGTTAGAATATTGTTGTTCTAATATGGCTTCTTACTAAGCGCAACTGCTAAGGGGTTTGGGTTCGATAACCAGGACAATTGTTTTAAACAATGTTTTTTCTAATAATGATAGTTACATCTCCAGCTTAGATTTAGCCCGGTTAGTAGTAATAGGGTCGTCCCCTATTACATGGGACACACCAATGAATGTAGGTGTTCTTTACCTAGCCCTTCTGGAATACTGGCATGATGGTAGTTTTTGTATTTTTATTGCGTTTACTGCATTTTTTTCTGATTTACAGGTATATTTCTCGCTTCGCAGAGTTATACTCTCTGAAAGATACTCTTTAGAGATTCCGAATTTTCATATTCACAAATTATCTGTAGTCGGGTTCGATGGATCGACGAAAAAGAAAGAGAATCTCAATTCGGCTGTTTTTTTTTTTCATTCTTTAGAAATAATAAATTTTGTAAAATTCTGTAAACTCTTTGTAAATGTTCGGTTGTTTGTTCGTTCTCTATGCGTACACCATATATTATCATTACTATTTACGATGAAACCAGACATAATGCGAATATTTCTAACAAAAAAAAATTGAATAAACACAACGCAACGCTTGTTGAGCACAGCTAGTGTCAAATTCAGCATACGTCATCAAAAAAATGTATGAACTTATCTCAAATTGCCAGCAATAAATAAAGGTCTCAAACAAATGATCTAACTAAAACAAATTGGTGGGAAATGTCAGTATTAATCTCACAGCCTCATCTCCGCTCGTTGACAGCTTAATAAAGTACAACAGAGCTTTACAAAATGAACACCATGTTGCCATATTGGTGACGCATATCTAATACAATAACCTAACCTAAATTAAAAATTTAGAAAACCCCCGATACGAAATGTAATTTGCAATTTTGTGGTGGCGGCCATCTTAGATTTGTTTTTTTTCATAGTATTCTCCTAGTTAAGCTCTTTCATTTAATACCCATATTGAGGGAGGTGTGAATAAATATGTAATCCGCCATTTTGTGGCGGCGGCCATCTTCCGATTTTCTTCAAATATAGCAAAGAACACTCCCGACTAGTTCACCTTTCAAATAAAAAAATCAAAATCAAAATCGGTTCATCCGTTCGGGAGCTACGATGCCACAGACAGACACACACACACACAGACACGTCAAACTTATAACACCCCGTCGTTTTTGCGTCGGGGGTTAAAAATAATAATGTTCGTTTGTTGTTTTGGTGTGCACACGGCGTTTTTCTTAAAAATAAACTTAAAATTTGTACTTAGTGGTCTACATACATACATAGCTTCACGCCTGTTTCCCATAGGGGTAGGCAGAGACTATAGATTTCCACTGGCTACGATCCTGGCACACCACTTTGGCTTCGTCTATGTTTATTAACCTCCCGGTTTAGGGTGCTCTGAACCTTGCCTTTTTTGAAAACGTCCGCAATAGAGGTAGGCAGAGACTATAGATTTCCACTGGCTACGATCCTGGCACACCACTTTGGCTTCGTCTATGTTTATTAACCTCCCGGTTTAGGGTGCTCTGAACCTTGCCTTTTTTGAAAACGTCCGCAATAGAGGTAGGCAGAGACTATAGATTTCCACTGGCTACGATCCTGGCACACCACTTTGGCTTCGTCTATGTTTATTAACCTCCCGGTTTAGGGTGCTCTGAACCTTGCCTTTTTTGAAAACGTCCGCAATCTGGTTGTGGTACTTAGTGATCTGCTACTAGTGTATTCTACTACTACGACTCTCTGCTACGCTCAAGGTTCGATTTCCAAGTCAAGCAGTGCTACTAGGCTTTCCTATGAAATGCTCAGTAGCAGCTTGAAGTTGCTGTTGTACAGTTGAACACTGCTGCCGCTGCCGATATATATAGGTAAACATACCGGCAAATCATTGTGGGTGTACATTAGTACACATCTGCCTAACCGTTCGGGGAATACAGGCGTGATGGTATGGTATGATGTCATTTAGCTTCATAATTTTTAGTTTAATGTTAACTATCTTTCACCTCATCATCTCCTGGTAAAACGATAAATTACTTGACATTAGTTTAATTTTTGACGACGTCTGTGGTCTAGTGGTTCGAGTACCGGACTGCTGATCACGAGGTCGTGGGTTCGACTCCCACAGGACACAAATATTTATGTGTTAAATATAAATGTTTGTGTTTGTCTGGGAGTTTCCTATGTATTATAATATGTATGTTGGGTATGTATTAAAAGTATGTATTTACAAAAAAGTATATAAGTATTGTATCCATTGTCTAGTACCCATAGTACAAGCTCTGCTTAGTTTGGTGCTGTGTAAAATGTCTCAGGATATTAAAAAAAGAGGTATTGAACAGGCGCTTAGTATTATCGACAACAAATAGTAATAAAAAATAGTACCCATAACCGTATCTCCGTTACCGCAGACGCGAACACATGATTACTTTCCGAAGCGGTTAGTTCTCGGCTGACAGATCTGGTCGCGTCCAATCGGACGCGCCGTCCGTCCGGACGAGGGTCGGACAGCGGACAGCCGTGTCCGATGATCCGGACGGTATCATTGACATGTGTACGTCACTGATGTTTTTCGGGAAATAGAGTGTGAATTGTATTCTTTCAGTATCTAAATACAATCGCGAGTCGAGAAAAATGTGGTTGTGTTTATATAAAATTACTTTTTACGGATTTTATCGCGTTCTACAGTGTGTCTTTATATTGTACACATATCGAAAATGAGGAGATCTATGCTTAATTTTATCGACGAAAAAATACTTATTTAATAAATAGTACAGCTTCTTTATGAATGCATGTATTTATTAAATAAATAATAAATAAATATCCTGGGACATTTTTACACAGCACCATCTAATCCCAAACTAAGAGCTTGTACTATGGGTACTAGATAATGGATACTTATATACATTTTTTTTTTGTATATACATACTTATTATACATAGGAAACACCCAGACAACCACAAACACTTAAGTTCATCACAATAAATGTTTGTGCCCTGTGGGAATCGAACCCACAACCTCTTGATCAGCAGTCTGGTACTCGAACCACTAGACCACAGACGTCGTCTACAAATCAATACATGCAGTATTCATTATAATATTTAAACGTCACTTGTGCATAACTATGTATCTTTAGAGGATTATGTATAAAAGGAAAAGATGAATGATCGACACACTGACTGGCTGACAACGCTCATCTTAAACTACTGGGGGCTAGACAAGTTGCATTTTGAGATTCGAATCGACAAACAAAATGTATGGAAATGACATGACATTAGTGACAGCCCGATTTGTCGAAAGCTTGTGAATTGTCAAAATGCAACTTGTCTATATACACATTAATTATCACTTCGCGTAATACGGTGAAGGAAAAAATTTCGAGGTTACCTGCATGCCTAAAAGATTTTCTAAACGGCACGTGTAGTCTGCCAACCCGCACTAGGACAGCGTGGTGGACTAGAGCCTCACCTCTCTTATTTTGAGAGGAAAACCGTGCCCAGCAGTGGGACGATTAATGGGTTGATGACGATGAAGAACGAAATTGAAATCTATGACGTTTCATGACACGGACAATAATATGCTATCAAGGTTTTAAACATTTTTGAATTACAGTTCCCGCCAAACTTATTGAAATTTATATTAGGTTCATAAAATACGTGAGATGTTTAAGGGGGGGAGGGGGTCGAAATCTCATCTAATCTTACGTCTTAGAGAGGGGGGGTCTCGGCAAATATCACGCAATTTTTTTTTCTGATTGAAACAAAAAAAAACTATTTTTATTACACTTATAATTAAACTTTCAGCAATATTGATTACTAGTCTAAATAAAAGCACGAAGCATTTTTTTTTCTTTTTACAATAACAATCCAACGGGTTTACGTAAGAAACCCACATTTTGAAAAATCTCACGTGAGATTGGGGGATGGGGGAGGGGGTTGAATAAAATCTGACGACATCTCACCAGGGGGGGAGGGAGGGATAGAAAATTTAAAAAAACACCTTTACGTAATTTATGGACACCCCCTTAGAAAGAAAAATATTGGATTAAAATGATTTAAAACGACTTGAGCTTTCTTTTTTATTTATTACAATCTAATAATATTTTTTCTCGGATTTTTAGGGCCGGTTTAAAGTTAGCTCGTGCCAACTTTAACCCGGACAATAAATTTGGCGAGAACTGTACCATCTGCTTTTTTTTAATCTTAATTATATACCAAAAAGTGCGTATTATCATTTAAAGATATTTGTATTACTGCGTCGCAGCGCCTCTACAGTGTATTTATGCCCTAAGTAAAACAAACCGTGTACCAACCAAACAACAGTTAACAACACGCGTCTAAAGGGAACAATAGAAAATTTTAAATTGCACGCGTTGAACGAAGCAGGAAGTAATTGTTCTTTTTTTTCTGAAATATCAACGTTAAAATTATCGTACTTTCGGGACGTGACCTCAAACTCTTTGATGTCGGATTCACCCCCAAAAAAAAGTTGTTATAAATTGGTCTACGCTTAGACAAAATATTTTTTTTTATTTTGTGTGAAATTGTTGACACTGGTTTTGTGTGATTGCTTTTTACCCGACTGTCGAAGGAGCGTTATGTGTTTGACGTGTATGTATGTATGTCCTCATACATACATACACGCCATAACTACTCAACAGCTCAATAGATAAATTATACCTCATTATATTCGTCTTGATGACACGAGTGTCACTGGTTACATGAAATTAAAAAAATGGCAGTTTTATACGCTTTAATGTGAGAGCTGAATTTAAAAATGATCTTTAGTTGTATCTATGTTCATTTTAGATTCTCATTTAGGATCTATTTAATGATTTTATAATGATTTATAATTATTATTTAACATAACTTACCATCTTTTTGTATTTTTAAGCATTTTCCATGCTAAGATTACCAGTTATTTTTAATGAAGGAAAAAATCCTGCCCGCCAGCCGATTTTTTCCTTCATTAAAAATAACATACCATCATGCGTCCACTCGTCAGTCGCCCATTGGACCTGGCCCTCAGGGAGAGGGCCTGTAAGAGACGCCCGCGATGTGATCGCAGAGCATGCGAGAACGATTCCAGTGATCCCGCCACTAAGCGGAAGGAGATAGTGGTGGTGGTTTTAGTCGGTATGCCGGCCACCTGGCCGTAGACCGCGACGTAACGGTCCCGCATCCCCGAGCGGGACGGCATGCATAAGGAGCATTTCCCCACCCAAATAAAAAGGGGGTAAGCTCCTTAATTTCATCTGAGTTTGAAAATGTGTTTCCCTAGCTACCTCTAATGCTGTTTGCATTAAAAGTAATGGTACAGTTTAAAATGTAAATTATTTAATGTCGGCATCGGTCATTAACACCAAAACGTTCCTTATTCCGGATTTCGTTATCACAATCGTTCTAGATAATAAGACTCAATGATACTGAATAATTTGACGACGTTCAAGCATTATGTTCTTTTTGATAAAAACTGGATTGAACGGAACTTTAAACTATGTATTTATTTATTTATTGAGTACATCAACAATAAATATATACAATCATTATAAAGGTCTATAAACAAGGGTATTGTTTCTTATATATAATAGTAATTATAGGTATACATAACATTTTCAGTTAAAGACAAAGAAACATAATTAAAAGATTTAAATTAAAATAATATAAAAATAAACAAGTAGCATTTTGCAATCACAATACAGAAAATAAGCATTACAGTAAAATCTAAATTTAAATTTAAATTAACAAGGTTGATTCGTATCGGTGTTATTTCAACTTATATCTAATACTTTTTCCTAATGCCAGCCAAGGAGTCATGAAATATATCTAAACTTGAGTTTAATTTTAGATTAAGCATGTTATATTGATTGAGGATTCGATTTAAGGGGCCATGTGCGCCAATGTTTTAGTATGTAGTAGTAATGTATATCTCACTACCACGTGAATCGGCATCTTGAAAGAGGCGAGAAAAGATTTGACTTGCTCTGTGTTCCTCTTGGGTTTTGACTGGTGGTCGAAGGGTGGTAGCCAGTCGTTTGTTTTTTACCCGACGACACGGCAAAAAGCCAAAGGAAGGGTTTTATATTAGGCAGTCTATGTATCTTCCTATTTACGTATGTTCCACTACAGCGCCTAAAGTACTCATCCGATTTTGATGAATTAGGTGTCAATCGATTCGTTATTATGGTCCCGGTAACAATGGCTACATATTACATAAACAAAATCAATACGACGAATGTTACAGCAAAAAAAGAACGTTTTTTTTGTTGTTAATTATTGTAATGTCCATAGATTTTACAAGTATCATCATCATATCAGTTAAAAGTGGTCCACTGCTGAACAAAGGCCTCCCCCATACACTTTCACAAGAACCGGTTATATGCCGCCTGCATCCATCCTCATCTTTATCAGGTCATCCGTCCATCTCGTTGGAGGCCGTGCTACGCTGCGCTTTCCTGTGCGTGGTCTCCACTCGAGAAATTTTCTGCCGCAGCGACCATCAGTTCTTTGAACTACGTGCCCCACCCACTGCCACTTCAACTTGCGTATCCTTTGATAATATTATGTAGGTACTTACAGTTTAAAAAATATATGATAAGACGTATCCTCCGAGACGTATCCTTATCACTTTACTGGTCTGCATTACTCGGATGTTCCGCGAGGAACCACAAGTATATGACTACATATCACTACATATTATAAAACAAAGTCCTCCGTCGCGTCTGTCTGTCCCTATGTATGCTTAGATCTTTAAAACTACGCAACGGATTTTGATGCGGTTTTTTTTAATAGATAGAGTGATTCTTAAGGAAGGTTTATATGTATAATAACATACCACGCGGGCGAAGCCGCTGGCGGGAAGCTAGTATAGTATAAAAGTTAAAAAAGACTCAACAATGATATGCAGACAAAATCATTGAAAGACATGAAACATTCATCGTTCCGAGAAAACATAAAACATTGGTACTATTCAAGGGACGTATCTTTAACGATAACGAACCCAGACAGAACCAGTATTAGCATGCCAGTAAATGACACATTCAAAGAGAACTGAAAAGCGAACGCGTTGAAATGTTATCAAATCAACGTGGAACACTCTAGAATAATAATTATTAGTCGGCAAACTGGTAGTCAAATAAATACATTGAGTTATAAAAGGGGCGTTCCGTCTGTTGTTGGTCCTAGAGTTGCGCTACTAATCATTTTTTATAAACCAACACTTAGTAAGGATGATACGTGACGTACTCGTATAAGCAAGACAGATAATACAGCTGTTTGTTAGCTACATTACTAGAATAATTTTAGGGCATTTAATGAGTAAGTAAAAAACGCTAATCTTTGAAAAAATATTCATTCCACTAAGTGAATAAAAGCAAAATATGCAACACCAGAGACTTCACATTAACAAATTAAAAATCTTTTCAAGTAAATACACTATAATAATGTGATATTAGCAATTACATATGCACATTGGCATTATATTTCTTGTTACGTATTACTTGATCTTGTACGTGTGTACTTATACCTCAATGTATAAATTTAAACATATTCATCTTTTTTATTTAACTTTCGTCTGGGGACCACTAGAAAACCAACCCCGAATATTTTTGTACAATATAAAATATCGAAACTACGAGTAGACGTTTACGAGATCAAAAAAGTTAATTAAACGGAGAAATGATTTAAGGGTTCATGCTAGGGCTAAGGGTCACGTAGTAAGGGGGTCTAAAGTGGGAGGGAGGGGTCTTAAGCACCTGTTTTTGGTATTTTAGGGAAAATCTAGACTTCAATTTATTGAAGCATTAAATTGTAGCGACATTGGGATGAAATATTTGTTTAGTTATGTTTTTGTTCGACAGTTATTGAAAAAAATAAATTCAATGTTGCCATTGGTTGTGTTGCTGATATTTTCATTACTTATTTAATTCTGGTATTGCCCGCGTAAAAGTCGGTTATTGCAAAAAATCTTTCATATTTACGAGTTTCATTATTGTGGGATCATCAATTTCGGATAGTGAATTATTAGACGCGGGCGAAGCCGCTGGCGGAAAGCTAGTATGAATATGAAAGTTTGGATGGATGTTTGTTACTCATTACGCTAGAACGGCTGAACGGATCTGGATGAAATTTGGCACAGAGATAGATTATAGTCTGGAATAGCACAAAGGCTACTTTTTATCCCGGTAAAATGTATGGTTCCCGTCGGATACATAGATAGCTTCACGCCTGTTTCGCATAGAGGTAGGGAGAGACTATAGATTTCCACTTGCTACGATCCTGGCACACCACTTTCCCTGCGTGATTCCTCTATGTTCATTAATCTCCCCATGCATGCTCGTTGGTTTAGGGTACTCTTAATCTTCGGAACCTTGAGAACGTCCGCAATTTGGTTGTGGTACGTTCGCCGAGGTTGACTTCTGACTCTTCCATTCGTACTTGTCGCCTTGTATACTTGTTTCGTCAATCTCCGTCGCATAGATTTGTTTTAATAAATCAATCATCAACCCATTAACTGTCCCACTGCTGGGCACGGGTCTCCTTTCAGCTATGCTGGCCTAATGCAGGTTGGCAGACTTCACATGCCGTCGAGAATATCTCTCAGGCATGCAGGTTTCCTCACGATGTTTTCCTTCACCGTTAAAGCGAGTGATAATTACGCACATGATTTCGAAAAGTCAGTGCCTTGGATTCGAACTCGAGACCTTTGACTTGGCAGTCCTGTACCTCAACCATAAGTTCTATCGAATGGCTTTCGATAAGTTTTTTACGCATCGAAACGCTGTAATCTCATAGCTGTGCCTCGACCATGAGTTTTTCTCACTAGACTCGCTAGCGACGCGGTAAAATATTTGTATGGAAATCCCTCGCAGCGCCTCTAGCGGTTACGTAAGGAACTAAAATTTTCTATGAGATTACAGCGTTTCGATACGTAAAAAACCTATCGAAAGTCATTCGATAGAACTCATGGTTGACGTACTGATTGTAGTTTCTTACGTGACCGCTAGAGGCGCTGCGAGGGTTCTCCATACAAATATTTTACTGCGTCGCTAGCGAGTCTAGTGAGAAAATCTCATGGTCGAGGCACAGTGTCCCCCAGGCTATCACGCCTTTTCATAATTTATATGAATATGAACATATAATAATTATAAGAATATTTATACAATATTTTCATATATTTTTTTTAATAATATATAAGAAACTAGCTTCCCGCCAGCGGCTTCGCCCGCGTGGTCTTATAATTTTTTCCCCGTTTTTGCTACATTTTTCATTACTACTCCGCTCCTATTAGTCGTAGCGTGATGATATATAGCCTTTGTTACTCGGGGATAATGTAGCTTTCCAAAGGTGAAAGAATTTTTGAAATCGGTCCAGTAGTTTCGGAGCCTATTCATTACAAACAAACAAACAAATCTTTCCTCTTTATAATATCAGTATAGATAACCATAGATGACCACACGGGCGAAGCCGCTGGCGGAAAGCTATAGTTTATTGTGATATTTCGTTATTTCTTAACGTGAACATGAAAATGTGTTACAGAGTAAATATTATTCTCTCTATTTAGCAGATCAAAGGCTCTGAAAATACAGCAAAAGGTTCTAGCGAGTTTTAGCTGGCGAGCTCCTTAATATATTCAATAGCATTTTATGGCTTTGATCTGAAAACAAGGTCGGCAGGTGGAAGTCATTTCAGTTCAACACAGTTCACCGACTTTTAATTTAGTAACACACAACAACAAAGAGTTTTTGAGAAGAAGTCGTCGTTGTCCTACCTCAGGATGTAATCTGTATCTTGGCCAAATTTTATCGAAATCTGTTTAGCGGTTTAAGCGCGAAAAGGTAACAGACAAACTGCTTTACTTTCGCGTTTATAATATTAGTAGGTACAGTACAGGCACTGATCAACCTTCAATGTTTAGTTGTGCTTGCCGCGGTCAATCAAACGATGGGTGACCATTCTTATTACATGAATGCCTCAAAGATTACACTAAGCCGACTGTACCAGTTCTACGACTACGGTTGCCGGCCAACCATCCATAAACTGACCGCGGCAAGCGCAGCTAAACTGATCGATTGATAAGCAAGCATACTTAGCTATCGTAACATAATACTTATCAAACAAATCGTCATAACTATTTAAACAATCGTCATTAGTTATGACAATTGTTTAATGTTTTTTTTTTATACACTATGGACTTTCGTTTGACCACTACTTTGCCTGTTGGCAGGGCCGGATTTAAGGGAGGGCAACAGGGGCTACTACCCCGGGGCCTCCACAAAAGAGGGGCCCCCACAATAGAGACTTCGAAAAAAAATCTTTAAATTCCGACTAGTAAACAACTTTTCCTTTGATTTTTTTTTTCGCTGTTCTTTCTACCTTTACCGCTACCTTTGTACAAACATAATAATGGTTATTTATTGAAAAACTCGACTGAAAAAAAAAAATTGATTATAATTTGGGGCCGGGAGGGGGGGCTCTACTCTTTTGTTGCCCTGAGGCCTCCACATCTCTAAATCCGGCCCTGCCTGTTGGTAAGCAACAGTGCGGTCGACGATGTTGCACGCTTACCCAGTAAGTACCTATTCACTATTATTAAGTCTACAAACGAAAATACATCTTATTTCTAGTCCTTGACTAAATCTAGACTCGATACCCACTCAATACCTATATTTTTCCAAGAAACCCTTCATCACCATTTTATATCGATAGACACTTTGTTATTAAGTGCCCACTTTACGTGGAACCCTCAAACTTATCCATTCCGATTGAATTATGAAGGTTTTTTGGGTCAGTTTAAACTGGTCAGGATTAGGTGGGGCTTTGAGCTAACTTTGGACAGTTCATATGACATAATATTGCGCTCTTTTGTTGGAAAATCGTGGTCATTTTTCAAGAGGATGGCTCACGTAGGACACAAAATGCGCTGTTATGTTACAACTACATTCGTTGACCGTTACATGTTAGTAAAATGAATAATGTTATCTTGTACCCAGCAAAAGCTGTTTTTAAAGCTGTTTCTTAACTTTAATGCTTACAAAAATTAAAAAACATGTAACTACATAATATTACAAACAATTGCTAGATTATTTGGACAGATACAGATGTCTAGTTTGGGGGCCACCCCCAAACTAGACATCTGTATCTTGGGGGCCTGAATTAATATGGATCTAAATACATACTTATTTATTTATTAACTGACCAGTCATGTTTAATCTTTGGTCCCTGAGACTTACAATTTGGGTGTCTTCAAGACAAGATTATATAGGTTTCTACTAGGCAAGCGCGCTTCATCGTAGATCACATAGTTGATCGTTCCGATTTGGGCCAGACGTCCCAATTTTAGGCCCATTTTTAATGTCCTGCGCGAGACAGGCTTAGTACCACTGTTCACGCATAGAGGTGTGGGCGATACAGACAAGTGATAACTTTATTTACCGGCCGCCGCCGCCGCCAGCCCAATAATTTCATAAAAAGACAATTATGTTCTCTGGCTATCTAATCATTGTAAATTAAAATTGAAACCCAAATAAATAGTAAAAGCTTTCTTTTATTTACGTTTTTCTATATCGTGCTTTCCAAAGAATCCCGCATTTACTTAAAAGAATTAAAAATCCCGCCGTGTACGGCAAAAACGGCACGGCAATACTTAGTTAATAATAATGTAGTTGGTATCGGTAACAGAAAGTTTCTACATAATATATAATATTATGTATATTATATCGTTCTTCCTCTTCGAAGTGCCTCTCCAATTACTGGAGGTTGGCTGTCATTTAGGAAGACTTCAGTCTGACCTTCGCGAGACGGAATAGTTCAGCGGCGCTGTTGATGCGGGCCACTGGCGAATATTACGCTGCCACGATTATAATTAATGACATTCTCCTTCGGCCTACTGATTTTTTTCCAGCATTATATCGTTGATTGAATTCAATAGTAGCAATAGTCGAAATATCAGCATTTTGAGATAGGTAATAATATTAGCATTTTGGCTTTCACTAGGAGACATCTACGTACAGCACTGAACAGGCTGATGATAGCGATAATGATGATGATTAGCATTATGAGATACTCCTTCAAAATTACGAACTGAATTTTATGCATAAAAGAACTAATGCGCTGGTTCATAATATTCTGACTTTAACTACTATTAGATACCTACAGTCAACGATATAGTTGTGGTTCAACATCGCAAGAACCTTTTCGAGCACCTAAAAAGACATCGACATGCGCTTTTACTCTAGAACTCACTGCCAACTGCCCATTTACTTAAATGTGTTCAAATGGCGACTCTCTGAACTGCTTTCTTATCTAAATTGAATATTCGTAACACCTGCGCTTATTGGCCATTGCTCTGTACACTCTTGAATGACAACCATGGTCCCTACCAGGGGTTTCAGTTTTTTTTTTGCTTTAATTACTCCCGGGCCTGTAGACAAGTTGCAATTTGATAATGGAATTGACAAACGAATAGAAACAAAATCTATGGAAATGATATAAGCTTTCGACAAATCGGGATGTCACTAATGTCATTTCCATACATTTTGTTTCTATTCGTTTGTCGATTCTAATGTCAAATTGCAACTGGTCTAGCCCCCCAGATAAGAAAGAGTTCTATCACCTTCCCTATACCAGCATGCCCGTTTTCTCCGAAGGCGTAGGCAGATTTGCACTAATGTACAGTTCTCGCCAAACTTATTGTCCGGGTTGAAGTTGGCACGAGCTAACTTCAACCCGGCCGTAAAAATCGGAGAAAGAAAAATATTGGTTTAAAATGGTTTTATACGACAGCCTACGATTTGAGCTTTCGTTTTTATGTGTATAGTCCGATATATTATTTGAGTAAAGAAAGAATAGACTTTGCATTGTTATTTGTGAAGGGTTAAACATTTTCGAGTGTGTTTCTCGCGCAAACTCATAGTACTGGTCTAAAACTACCAGGGACAATCGTACAACTAAATTCTTTTCACGTAGCCATACGGCTGATCGTCTCCTTTATGACAACAGTTGATATTGTTAGGAAAAAATGCCACCAGCCAGTATCTAGGGTACTCTTTTAACCTACCTACCAACGATTTTCAATGTACGTAGGTACAACCTTGTCTATACTATATTATATTATTTTAATTAGATATGTATATAAGATATTATTTTAATTAGATATGTATATAAGATATTATTTTAATTAGATATGTATCCTACTAATATTATAAATGTGAAAGTTTGTGAGGATGGATGGATGATTGTTACTCTTTCACGCAAAAACTACTGAACGGATCTGGATAAAATTTGGCACAGAGATAGATTATAGTCTGGAATAGCACATAAGCTACTTTTTATCCCGGTAAAATGTATGGTTCCCGTGGGATAGCGGGCAAAGCCGCTGGCGGAAAGCTAGTATAAGATATAAGAAGAAAAGGGCTCGTGGCTATGTTATAACTACGCTGATCAACTGATCGACTCGCGGGCAAGACTCAAACCTGGGTCTTCTGGTTCAATACACCAGACACAGGTTCAAGTTCAGCCCGCGAGTCCGAGTCCTTGAAAATGCTTAAAAACTACAAAAAGATAATTACTGGACTACAATCGTCTTTTTTTAAGTCCGTATAAAATTATTCTTGAAATTGATTAGTTATGTTATAATTATTCGTCCTAGATACCGAGAGCTAAAAGCTGACAACAATACTGTAACACTGTGCGTTACAAGTTGTAAAACGCACAGTGCCTCGACCATTAGTTTTTCTAACTAGACTCGCTAGCGACTCCGTAAAATATTTGTATTGGAAACCCTCGCAGCGCCTCTAGCGGTTACGTAAGGAACTAAAATCTGCTATGAGATTACAGCGTTTCGATGCGTAAAAAACCTATCGAAAGCCATTCGATAGAACTCATGGTTGACGTACAGTTAAAAAAAGTACATCATTAAAACTGTGCGTTTTAATGATGCTACAACTTAGTTTTAGCTCTCTACTACTTCATAATAATATATTATTATAATGCTGTGTACTGGAAAATGTAGGAAACGTAATATACTGAGTCAAGGACATATTAAAGAAGCTTATATTTACAAAATGTAAAGTCTAAAAGTCTGTTTCGGTACCGCATATGATATTACGTAACATCAGCGAGTTCTTAATAAGTAGTAGTCGAATGTATGTAGGTATATTTAAATAATTTTACCAACTTTGAAGGCGAAACATCTAGAACTTTTCCTTTCTTTACTTTTTATTCATTTTTCCTTCATCTTCCTGACTCTTAGGTCTAGTTATCGGAAGTGCGGCTGTACTAAGTATATCTTGAGTTCGATTCCCAGGTCGAAAAAAGTACTATTGATTTTTTACTCGTCTATAATTTAAAAAAAAATTGTCTAGTGATTTACTCGAGATTCTAAGTTCGGTTCCCGGGAAAATAAAAGTGTAACTGGGCTTTTTTCTATGAAATTCTCAGCAGAAGCTCGGAATAAGTTAATAACAATAGGCTATTATATGGGACCTAAACATATCGGCGAACTGTGAGTATCAATTAGTACATCTATGCCTAACCCTTCAGGAAATAGAGTCTTGATGGTATATTCTATGCTTCTGTCTTTTTCTTTTCCCTTCTTCTTCTTCTTTTCGTGTCAATGGTAAATTGTATTAATCATATAGTTTGAGCCTAGTAGGAGGCCATCCATTGCGTTTATCAAGTCCGTTTTTTTTTCGTTTATGTTGGCGTTGGCAATCCATGTTCACATCACTACGCTATCTTTGTCCCCAATGGTAATTATAAAACATCAATTTAATTTAATTCTTTCGCACACCAATATATAAAACCACCTGACGTTATCATGACGGCAGACTAGTTAGTTAATTTGTACAAACAACATGTGGCGGTTAACTCAACTCGTTTTAATTGCTTACTTAACTGTTGCCTTTTTAATGGTGAGTTGTAACTTTGTATTGTGTGTGATTTTAGAATTAGAGCCTATTGTGCTACAAGTCCTATTATTATTATAAACTATCCCACCGTTCCCCCGGCTTCGGCACGAAGCGAAGTCCAGATTATGAGTAACCCAATGTTTAAAATAAATTTAAGTTTAAAACTACAACCCGCCGACTACGGAAGAAATCAACTGAAAATCATGTAACAAGAACATTATTCCTATGTCACCTTCCTGATAAACAATTTACTGAATTGAAATCAACAACAAAAGAAACTGCTGTGTCCAAATGATAGCCGTGATTGCATGCCACCCATATTATACTTAAGTTTGCAAGCCCAGGGCATAGTGGCATGCGACCACGGCCACAAACTGGACACAACAATTCCTTTTCTGTTTTTCCCGTGGAGTTAAAGCAAAACGTAGACATTATTTAATTCGTATAGCATCATCTTCCTCGCCTTTTCCCAACCATGTTGGAGTCGGCTTCCAGTCTAACCAGATACGGCGGAATATCAGTATTTTACACGAAGCGACTGCCATCAGACCTCCGCAACCCAATCTCTGGACAATACCGATATTCGAAGGATAGACTGGTCAGGCTTTTTTGGACGTCTGACTACCACTAACGATTGTCATAGGTGTTCGTATGACAACCGGGACCGACGACCGACGTGCGTTCGTGCTCTCCGATGCACAGAGGAGTCTCGATGTGTTAAGAATGGTCACCCATTTACAGACTGACCTCGGCAAGCGTAGCTTAACCTTGCAAATCGGTTGATCAGCGTTGCTATAACTTAGCCACGAGCCCCTCCATATTTAGTTCGTATATCTGCTACAATATTCAAATTCAGAACAAAAAATAACATTTAACTTATTCAAAACACGCGCAGCAAATAAATCAGTTCTTTATTAAACTTGACTGGAATTAAAAAAAGTGTCTGTCTTTAGCATCTGTGTGCATAATGAGATAAGTAATTTATTTTTCTGTTCCCAGAGCGTGGAGTGTCGTCTGCAGCATGCGCCTCAGATCCTCGTTGCTGATGGTTGTAAGTACTTTCTAGAATTTTCTGAACTTTGTATAACCCGCGAAGGTGTACTAATTTTACACCCAAAGTTCGCTGGATTAGGTCCCATGTAATAGGGGGCGAGTCTATTGCCATCAAACGAGCACAACTCTTAACTCCGAGCCTAATAGTACCTACATAGGAATCGAATAGCACACAGGAATCGAACAACATAGCAGTCGGGCTTAGGAGGCTTAGGCTTTTGAGGCATTTGATATAAATATATAATATCAATATTAATGTAAAACCTATATACATATCTTAGACTAACACAGTTTATAATATTACATGCCCATCAGGCTTGTGTACCCAAGAGGGTTAGGCAAACTCGTTCGCTAAATAAATTTATTTTTATTTCTAAGTCTTAAGATTCTAGTCCATTAGGCGACGTCTGGGATCTAGTGGTTCGAGTACCGGACTGCTGATCACGAGGTCGTGGGTTCGATTCCCACAGGACACAAACATTTATTGTGATGAATTTAAGTGTTTGTGTTAGTCTGGTTGTTTCCTATTTATTATAAGTATGTATTTACAAAAAAAGTATATAAGTATTATATCCATTGTCTAGTACCCATAGTACAAGCTCTGCTTAGTTTGGGACTAGATGGTGCTGTGTAAAAATGTCCCAGGATATTTATTTATTTATATTATTGAAAAGACGGAGAAATGGTCCTAATATAAACATCGAAGAGTGTTATTTCATGTGGTCATGCAAGCAAGAGGTATTTGCTTTTAGGTGCCATGGCAGAAATGGAGAACTGTTGCCATTGCCAATATGTACTCTGATCCGTAGCAAAAATACGTACTTAGAATTTATTTCAAGAACTAAAAATAATCTGTAGGATTTAAAAGTACTTATATCGCAATGCATAAAATGTTTGATGAAGGGTTCATTGTCTAGTTGCTAGTGACAAATTGTTTAATTGCGAATTCTTTTTAAATTCTTATATAAGGGAAAATAATTTCTAAGTTACCTGAATGAATGGTTTAAATAATCCTTTTTTTTTCCAGATGATGAAAATGATTTGCTACACGGATGATCTAGTGAAAAACTTTCAACTGTAGCACATTACTGGGTTTAGCTTATTGTGTTTTAAATAAAAATCAAACACATTTCAGTATATTTTGTAAATAGAATAATATTTAAAAAAATGTTTTACAATTAAAAGTGGAGAACATTACTCAAATATATTTCATTTAACATATTTTTTTTATATTTTACACAAAATACAGCCCAAAAAATTTTTCTCCCCAACCCAAAAAGTCTTTCTTGTATTTATTTATAACACGTAATAAAACAAATGGAGCATTATATTATTCGGTTTCATTGTTCTTATATCAGATACTGTAGGCCTTCGAAATTGAAACGTAGGTAGGTACTCTATGAGGGACCGACGCAAAGGAAATTAGCAGCAAAACCAATCATGAACTTTTAAATATATTTAAGGGCCTGTTACAGCCACTAACCACTAAATTAAAAAATGGAACAAAATTTGCATGAAACGGGAACGGAGCCTTACTGATAACGGAGGTGGTAAAACTAAGCATGCAATTTGATTAATTGCCAGAGGTAAAAAAAAATCAGCACTTTTCATAAAACCACATGATTTTTTAAATTTTATATCTATTTCGGAGTACAAACAGCCATTGAAGATCTACTACGAAACAGCTTGTAAACATTTACAAATGTCAAGAATCTTTTAAACGGTTCCCTGGCGGAAGAAACTAAAACTAAATACATTTTTCAAATCCTATGCAGTATGTTTTTACTCAGATCCGGAGATACGGAGATCCGGAGATCTTGAAAAGCTCCTTACATGTGAGCTAATCTAAATTCTAACTGAAAATGCTCCTGTTTATCGTACTCGTACCGGTTTGAAACTACACATTCCTTCGCATCATCCCGAAACATCCACAACCATCATGAGACACCAGACGTACACACCAGACCTCACAGACATACTTAACCTGCTGCAAGTCTACCTGCCTGTTGAAACAAATGTCTTGAATACATCTACTCTAAACACACATCACGAACTTTCTTTGTGTGTTCGTGACCTAAATCGTTCTTGAGTACCCATGTACTAAGTTCTAGGTATCGCCTGTTTGTTTGTCTGAGTACTAAGACCCTGTGGCCTAGTCCCTTATCAAATATACTAAGTAAATACGTAAGTGGAATGTAATTTTGGGTAGGTATTGTTTTTGTTTTATTTATTTACTAACGGCCCGAACCGTATAAAGAATATACTTTACTCTGTGATAATAGTGTTCAACTGATGAAAAAAATTTTAAATCCGTCTAGTAGTTATTGAATTTTCATTACAAACAATAAAAAATATACTTATAATATTTGTAAGTATCGATATAATAAAAATAACGCGTTCCTCAGACTCATATAGGTCACAAAATATCAATCGCCAAACTAAAGTTGACAAGCGTCGAAAATCATAAGAAAAAAATACCCTAATCCAATATTTCGTAGCTAGTTACCGAGTACCGCTGAGGTATTGATCAAAGTTATCCGGTGATAATCTTCGTCCTGTCCGAAACAGTCCGAAACACGACCTTTTATTTCCCTGTTAGGGTTCCGCGGTAATTAATGGGTTCGACTTACATGGAATATTTAATCGCATTTTATTTTACAAGTGTACTAAGATTTATTTTTAAAAAAGATTTAAAGTCATTATATCTCAGGTGAAACGGCTAATGGCAGTACTATTTCGCTCTCATTCTTATTTTTTTTTAAAAGCGATGAACTAATTTGTTTTTGTTTAACTGTATTTTTTATTGTGGTTAGCCAACCAGTCGGATTTTTTTTAAGCAAATTCTACAATATATTTCATACAAGCGGACATAACCCTCCTTTAGCTGTCGGGATGTGTTTAAATAGTTATAAAATACATTTCACAGGATCGTAGTCAATTTGATCATGAGTACCAATGCCCTGCTATTAATAGTTTAGTCTGCGGAGGATCCACAAGAATTTTTCACACAGTATAAAAAAGGTGTGGAAATTCTTCTCATAGCCCTAGCACAGCGTAAGGAAACTTACAGTGGTCCAACACATTTTAAAGTCGAGCGAAATGCTGCTTCCATATAGACATTACGTCGTACCTCAGGGTTGTCACTTAGTTTTTCTTAACCCCTGATGAAAAAAAAGGGGTGTTATAAGTTTAAAGCAACAATTTTCAATGGCGTGTTACAATGTATGGCTACTCGGGCTCACACATATCCCGTTGGACGACTGGCCCAAGTATAAAATGTTTGTCAAACTACTCGGCATTATAGATGATCAACGTTGGAGGATGCACTCGAACATATGAAGACAGCTTTAATCTAGCTGTCACTTCGGTTGGCACAGCGTTGTCAACTCTAGTGACCTACATTGTTATATTGTATCTCAAGTAGGTACTTTAAATATCGATAGAAGAAATATAACACTAATGCCTTCATATGTTTCTCTATTGTTGCGACCCTTAAAAGGATAACTTGACCATCACGCCTGTATTCCCCGAAAGATTAGGCATAGGTGTACTACAGGTATAACATGTTTTTTTGTATTTTTTTAAGCATTTTCCATGCTAAGATTACAAGTTATTTTTAACCGCTAAGCTATCGCGAGCCCCGCTCGCCTGTTGAAATCTTCCTTCACATTCTAAACTTACGTCTTTAAGGTGACGTAGCGACATCTATTGTGAAAAATGCTTCACAACCGACACGACTAACTTTACAGGTAGTTCGATGTCGTATGATGTCACATTACCTATTAACTATTTTTTCGTATTTTTTTTATTTTAAGCATTTTCCATGCTAATATTACATGTTTATTTATTGTATGTTTAATGGTATGTTTCACTTGCTACAGCACCCTTCAAACAGTTACACAATATTATTATGATATTGCTTAATATTTGACAATAACAAACCAGACGATCTAACAGTGACGAAAAACAAAGACAACAAAATGCACATCAATTTAGTTTCGTGTCTTATAAAAAAACTGATGCTCATCAAACTCAAAACCACGTAACTAGCGTCCATTTCCAAACACATAAAAGTAGTTGTACAGAATCGCTAACTGATTGTAACACACTCGTATTCAGTTATACACGTCCGCTGCGGCATAACTTATTCAAGACACGTTTGCAACTTGGACGCGCAATATAACGTAGCCCGTACTATAACGTAGTAACTTGAAGCTGCGAAAGAGATAGCGCTTTATACTCTGTAGAGTGCCGTCTCTTTCTGCCTGGACTCGAACTACGTGTTGACAGAGGTACTTAATATTCGTAATTGCGTACAAATTCCGTCTTAAATGCTCGCAAGTGAAGGAGGTTGGTGATTGATTAGGTTTATCTATTGGCTAATTTGATTTTGGGATTACAGGTTGAATAATTATCTTTACAATATTAAATTCCTCTAGGTTTTTAAATAAAACGAAGACATACACACTTCAGACGCTATTGAGTGTATGTTATTCTGACGTTTCGCAATATGAATAAATAATTATAATTTCATTCTAACTAGCCGAAATAAAAAAAAATGTTCCCGCCGCAACACATATTTTTCCCTTGATTTTTTTCTAAGACACTCGCAAGTTCGGTCTTCCTTTTATCTGCCTGTCAGTCCCATGATAACTTCTGCCACCACAAGACCGTAGCATGTTCTAATAACACTTTAGTTCAAAGTCAAAGTGCGTACGGAACCCAACCTTTTTTCTTTCCCTAAAAATTGGTGAGGCGGGTTTTCTTTTAGTTCGCTCCCTCGGATGATGGATAGGGGCTTTGTCTTTACAAATTGAGATCTCGTTGAGCCCGGCTTTGCTCACAGAAAACACGTATAAATATCGCTACTTTAGGAAATACATAATACCTATGAACGTTTTATTAAAATTATGATTGACGCCATTTTCGGGATTACGCGGTTGTAGATATATCGCCGGTAAGATACTGTTTTATTGAGAGGTTGGTTTAGACTAGACTTTCTTAATTTTAAGATTAATATTTACAACATGAAAACATATCTGCATACAAAAATATTCATACAAAACATTAAACATTGGATAGACGTTTCAATTTTCCCTTTTATGATTTTATAAAGCAATTTATACAATAATCTAAAAGTCAAAAAATATCTAAATGATTAAATACATAATAAATGTACCACATTTCTTGAGATTATCTAAAATAAAAAACAACAATTCAAAAATGGAACAAAAGTTTACATGGTGTTCTTTCTCCCGTCTCGTCGCGTTCGTCCACGTTTCAAAGCTATTCGTATAGAAGTGCACTCGCCGCACCACATTTGCACAGGATGAAAAGCGCATTATCTTTGCTCGGACCAGAAAAATAAAATGTAAGTCATAATGGACTGACATTTTGCAAATGCCGTCGAGATTACGGCCATAGAGTTTATGGCTTCTGTTGCGTTATAGTCAATGTTGCCACATTTTCGATGTAAAAATAATGAATCGTTTTATTATTCGTAGTTTGAATGGAGCAATCTAAATTTATTTTTGTTGAATATACCGTACTATAGATAGTGTTGAAGAAAAACATGTTTTATAAAAAAAATAGTTTACAGGAATGCCTTTGTTGTACGAATTAGTAGTGAAAACCCGCATCCGAAAATCCATGTCAAACAAACGTCAATTTTATCTGCCACCGATTCTAAAACACAATACCAAAGCTTATATTTTGTTTTTTTGAGCATAACAGATGTCAAAAAAAAGATTTACAGCGACTAGTCATGCGTTTTTCACAGCTGGAAATTTCGAATTTCGAACTCCAATGGCCCTATTCAAACTTTCTCGGTGCGAACTGTATGATACGCAAAACGTTCTATCCAGAAAATGTTTGTGACACCTGACACGATAAAACCATTTTTTATTTTTTTCTATGCACATGTTGAGCGAGACATTTGAACTCGGCAATCGGTTGTATAAATCAGTATTGTGCAATGGAAAATATTTTCTAGTTGGAAGGAAGCTGTTTGAACGAATGAACTTGCGTTTTGTTTTTATTTTGTACATAAAAATAAACTTCGACTTTGAGGATTTATATCACAATTATTTTTTAAATCTTAAAAGAGACTTTACGCTTACGGCGCGGTAAACAATTTAAAAAGATTTAATCTAATGCATAGTAACCTTATACTTTAAAACTTTTTATAATCATATTCAAACTAATAGAAATACTAACTAAGTTAGATACTACTTGTTAAGAACTAAAACGGTTTCAAGAGCATTTCCTTGGTTTAAATTGTGAAATAAACTCCCGGCACAAGTTATTTCTGGAGACCACAGTATAAGGTTCTTTAAGCAGAAGCTTTTTGCAGGGTCAGCAACGCTTCAGTGATATTTTGGTGTTGTAAACGTCCATGGGCTGCAGTATCCGCCTCCCATCCAACGGGCCGTATGCTTGATAAGTTAAATACAGCCGGCACGCAAGTATGCAATAGTGGCCGCATTGAAATGTAAAATTTTTGAAGCGATCCAATAACGCTGTGACGTTAGCAGGGTTCCCGAATGGACAATAAGATCCCATAAAAAAATAAAGAACTACCTATTTTATTGCTTGGAAAATTCTTATGGAGATTGCCTAGTCGGTCTAGTCGACGCGACTCCTAAGATTGATTCTGGGTTCCATTTCCAAAGTTGTGTTTTTTTTTCTATGTGATAAGCCGTACCTATTACATTGCATTACATTTATATAATACAGCCCTAATAAAAAAAAAAAAACTTTTATTGTTATCTAAAGGGAATATTTACATTGAGGAAGGGACTAAGCGCTAACCTTAACTAGATTAAAATAACTTAAATCTATGTAGGTCTCAGACACGAGCCTACAACCCTATCTACGTATTAACAGTAAAAGTGCTTTTTTAAATGTTTTTAATGTTACAAATATTGTAACATTAAAAACATTAAAAGTATAACCAGGAAAACTGGGAAAACCTGGTTTATAACAATGAAGTTACAGCCCTATTACAGCCATAGGTAAGTATTAATACAGCCGTATTACATTGCCTGGTGACCCGTATTACATGGAACATAGCAAAACAGTACACCGCAGTAGAGTCCACCCATATTACCTGGAACCGATCTCATCCAGCACAGTCCGCTTCCAAAGATCATTCCTACCCCGTACTATCAAGCTCTGGAATGAACTACCTGCTGCGGTGTTTCTCGTATGCTATGACATGTTCTTCTTCAAACGAGGCCTAAAAGAGCTCTCTACCATACACAGTAGGCGGCGGCTCAGCTTTGCCCCTGGCGTTGCTGATGTCCATGAGCGGTGGTTACCACTTACCATCAGGTGGGCCACCTGCTCATCTGCCACTGTAGGCAATAAAAAACAAAAAAACAGCGTGTAGCAATACACCTCTGCCTACCCCTTCCGGCAATATAGGCGTGATGGTATGCTATGTTTGTTTATGGCTTGTAATCGAGGCCATGTTACTCGTGATGAAGATTAGCCACGACCCTGATAGAAAACTAATTAAGAAAGAAGAAACTCAACAAACTCTCCACGCTAACTAATTTCTAACTAATCATGAAATCCCAGAACAGATCCGCGTTTTCTATCAAAAACCTTTCTATGTATAAGGGGTATATTAGTACTCCTCTGCCTAACACTTTGGGGAATACAAGCGTGTAGTTATATAGCTTTGTGTATCTGTGATAGAAATAATTTATATTAATTATCTTTCTTTTCCCCGTGTGGTAACATTTATTTATTTTTTATTTATTTATCACATACACTTACAACTATCATTACAGGATTTTTTGTTTTAAGCCTAATGCGATAGTGTAACTAATAAAAATTATCTATAAATTTTTATCAAATCTTGTAACAAACAATAAACAATGCTGTTCTTGTGAATTCACTCAGAGAACAACATGTTAGAATACACTTCCTCAAAGCAGTTTCGCACTATGTCTGATCCGAATCCGATCAGAATCCGTGAAAGTACGGTCCGGAAAAGTCGTAGAACTATTTATATAGAGAAATCGAATGACGAAAATCGGATCTAATGTCTAAACTATCACACAAATGGTTCTACGACTACAACGGCTCTCGCTGCCACTCAGATCGGCATCCCGTAAGAGGCGAGAGAAGACTGGCTCTGTAGAAAGAAGAAAGCAAGAAAGCAAATGTTATTGAAATAACACAATCCACACAAGACATTATTACTTAAAACAAAGACAAATACAAATATAAAAGAAAACAAAAGATATACACACACTAAAATACTGTATTGTACATTATGGTAAAAATAAAGAATATGAATATGAATAAAATAAACCAGTTTCGCGGAAATCACGCCTAGCATCTCGCTCGGTCCCCGTGCTCATTTGTTTGGCACCAGGACGTGTTGCGGTCTGACTGGCTGGTGACAACCCTGTTGCATGTGCACCTTTGGTGAGTTCCGACTTTTGTGCGCGAGAGCCAGGTCTCCCTCTCGCTTGCTTTGCAGTCGGTAGGGTTTTTTAAGGGTCGGCATCGCTTCAGCAAGACTTAGTGTTGCAAGTATTCATGAGTGGCGATGACTACATAATATCGGGTGGCTCGTCTGCTCATTTGGCCGCTTTGAACCATAAAAAAACTGTTCAGTAGCGGAGTGTAAAATACTGATAACCAACCGCATCTGTTAAGATTGGAGTCGACCCAAAAGTCTAAGAGGATTACTTTATAATGTCTTTACATCATTTTACAGCCTACACCGAATTTCTAATACGGCCATTTACTTAACTGAAACAAGTTACAGAGTTGCTAATATCTCCCGAAACTTGTAGGGTAGTTATAACTAACTTTGTTCGTACATCGTGTACATAAATTAGTGTAAAATTCTCGGTACTAAGTCCCAAACGTGTGATTGAGTCTTAAACGATATTTTGAGGTGGCCAACGAACGTTCCTTTAAGTTTATAACATACTTTAACACCTGTACTTCCTGAAGGGTCTAAACACACAGACAGTTAGCTACAAATTTGTGTAATAGAGATCCTATTAACCTTGTAGCTAAACAAGAGTGAAGACGAGAGTGAATCGGTTTCTTCTAGGCAAGTGCGCTCCATCGTAGACCTTAACATCAGGCGAGTTGTGGTTAAGCGCAAGCCTAACTAAGATAAAAAAAGAATCCCAATAACATTACTCGACCCAGAAATCAAATCAATGATGACGAGCATAGCAGTCGCTTACGACCACTACATGACGAGCATAGCAGTCGCTTACGACCACTACGCTGATAGTTATATGTTATAGATATCATTGACTTGACCTACACATGACTCTTTCAAACGCACTCGCTTTGTAAGCCTACCCCAGTCAGGTATTGATCCATTGAGTAACACAGCCATCATATTTCACTGCAGCCTCAGGGGTATAAGCCTAGCTTTCGAAGTAAATAGACTCCGAACGTTTCCGTTACAAATACTTCCTGTATATGATTTCTCTGTTCCTGACTAAAAGGTATTTTTGACAGCCATTTTGAATGTATTGTATCGTGCAAGTTTTAAACATCTATACTAATCTGTATCTATAACTAAACCATTTATTACATTAAAGAGGAAAGATTTGATTGTTTGTTTGTTTGAATTAAATAGGCTCTGAAACTACCGGACCGATTTGAAAAATGTCTTTCACCGTTGAAAAGCTACGCTATCCTCGGGTGACATAAGGTATAATTTATAAGAAACACCCAGACCACACGGAGGAAGCCGCTGGCGGAAGAATAAATAAATAAATATCCTGGGGTATTTTACACATCACCATCTAGTCCCAAACTAAGCAGAGCTTGTACTATGGGTACTAGACAATGGATATAATACTTATATACTTTTTTTTTTGTAAATACATACTTATAATATATAAGAAACACCCAGACCAACACAAACACTTAAGTTCATCACATAAATGTTTGTGTCCTGTGGGAATCGAACCCACGACCTCGTGATCAGCAGTCCGGTACTCGAACCACTAGACCACAGACGTCGTCGTCAAGAATAGATAATACTAGATGTATTATACATATGCTTTTTAAGACATTTTCCGCACTAGGCAACTAGCCCTGTGGAGCGATGGATTTAAAAAGGGTACACAGGTACAAAGGACACTCGGAATCAAAAGAAATTACTGTGGATCTCCGAAGTATACTTAAATATCGAACCTATGACCTATCGAACATACATATAACTAATAAATTCATCCAAAAAATTCATAAATTCATAGACCCAATAAAACGCAAGACTGAACGCTAAACTGTAATTAGACGACATCATTTGGTTGTTAAAACGGGGACGGAAATCATTTGAGGAAACTGTAGGGCTAAAATATTTTCTTACAACTTGTCAAGTCTGCTATCGACTTTAAGTGGATTTACCCCTCTTACGTTCAACATTAGGGCAGTAGATCTATGCTAATGACTTCATATTATAACATTTGTAGGGACACTGCTGACGCATTAAAATATACAGGCACATTACTATAATAGCGCAGCGCAGCAGTCGTCGCCCCGCACCCAATCAGTTAGGTCGTTAGTAGTTAAGTTCTTTATGTACCTACCTATTTTTAACTGGTTCAAGGCAATAAAGTAGCAGTATTATATATAAATATAACGACCTTCATTTAATAACCACCTCACAACAACGAACCCCTACACATGAATGTATGTATGCAACTATTGTTTTTTTAAGTTTTAAAAGTTTTTTTTAAAAGCAAATGGTCAGAGGAAGGATCTAAGGTACCTTCTACACTAGACACGTTGATAACATCGACCTGATGAGTGAGCAGTTATATTCTAACCCGTAAACATCGAATACAACTTAAATAAATATACTACCAGCCTTCTTTTCTAAAGCCCAATTAGTAACAACTAAGCTTTCTAATTCTATTAAAATAAAAACCTTTGGAGGACTTTAAATCAAGAGCCACTTCAAGACGGCCCTCGATCAATAGGCCCTAATTTATGAAGTCACCGTGTATATTAACGGGGCTCTCTCTCGGCCCGATAAATAAGGCCGAATCAAAATTTCCCTCACGAACCGATCGGGGCGGAGTTACGAGTTTCGAGTCCTGATTAAGAAAGCTTGTATGCTTTAAGGAACTTCGTAAAATTAATCAATGCAGGAAGGTAATAGAAGAAGTTGGGATTAAAAACTTGAATTATAGACATTACGTTATCATTTTTTTTTATCTTGCAATGCACCGCTATTTTCTTTTTAAACGCGTGTGTAACAACTAATGGAATCTCTGAAAAAAAATTGAACGTATTTTGAAAATTCTTTGTTCCACTCTCACTAGAACTCAACTTAAATGTCTGTAGGTGAATTCCTCTGCCGTACCTTTTGGAGATTACAGGCGTTATGATATGTTATGTATAAGAACTAATGTTATGTATATTTCACTGTACGAAATACACATGAGTAAAGTAACACGTGCGTAAGTGTATCAATTAACTAAATCTAACGAAGAAAAGCTCCCCCTCGTGGCCCTATTTGTATACCTAAGCATAATATGTTTTCTAATGTACAATTTAGATAAGTAATGGTTTATTTTTATAAATATGATAAAAAAGTGACAACAAGAAACTTTTTAGTATTTTATGTTGTTACATAGGTTCGTATTTTTTTTTATCTGTTGTCCAGTTACGATACTGTTACTTGGGAAGGATCTCAGTGAATCGAATAAGGGATCAGTTTCCTGTTACTCGAAACAAAATTAAAAAGGAATAACTTGGCGGAACTAATTACATTTTACACTGACTACGTAATACGAACGTTCATAAATCATAATCTCTTTTTAATTAAAACCTTCGGTAATATAAACTTTTTACAACTTTGGATCATCTATTGTTTTTTTTTATGTAACAAATTATCCTGGATTGTCAAACATCTTTTAATTATTTCTTCTACAAGATACTTTTAACCCCTATTGGAGTATACAGACGACTTTTACTTCGATGCAACACAAGACAAGACACATACAAGGTGGAACGGACATCGACGCACAAACGTCGTGAGGTTTCACTAAAGGACAAAATTAAATGACCTAGGTCATTCTTGTAGAAAATGATCGGTATTCTAAATCTATGGTTATTACAGATGTTATAATTTACCGGTAATAGAACCCACGACGTTCTTTCAAAAACATTACCCTTATTCTCCTTCAGCAGTCGGGTAAAAACGTCAACTATCATCACTCGGTTCATTGAATTTGAATCTCAAACGGGTCTAGAACAAATCACTGGAGCTTCAACAATTTCTAATACTTGTGCTTACATAGGTCACATGGGCTTACTTTAATTGAGTTTGGCAGGCCATATTCTAGTCTTACTAGGCTAGTGGCCCTTATAAAAGGTGCGTTGCCAATTATTACATAGCTGAAGTAAAACCTAAGCTAACGTATCCAATGTGCTTATCGTAACTGTGGCTACGATATTACCGCTACGCTGGTAATAATTACACACTGCTACGCCGAGCATAGCTATCCTACTACGCCGTGTGTTCTCCCACTGTACTGTGCCATGTCGTAACTACGGTGCACGATAATACACTGCTACTCCAGAAATAACTACACACTGCTACGCCGAGCATAGCTATCCTACTACGCCGGGTGTTCTCGATGCTACCCTGCTACGCCAGTAATAACTACACGCACAGAGAACCACTATACACAGCATCGCCGAACGTAGTTACTCTTATACGCCAGATGTTCTACCAGTTCTACCACTTTGCTATACTGCTATGCTGCCATGTAGCTGTGGCGTTCAATACCACACTGCTCCGCCAAAAATTAGAGGTAAGGTAAACGAATATAAGCAAACTATTAATTCGTCCCTATTTATATTTTTGACACCGCTCACTGCTGTACTCACACACTCGTACACATTTCTATAACCAATATTTATGGTAAAATAAAACCAAACATACGTAAGTATTTATTTTTACTTACGAATACATCTTAATTTTTATTTTCCAAAAATTCTTTTATGCCAGCATTGAAGCATAAATAACTAATAAAAAAATAAATATCAAGGGAAAAATTCAAGTTCAATGGGGCCTTAAAACATGGCTTTCATAACGCAATTTATTTCCGTTTTCCTTATTTTAAAGGAACCTTTAGAGTATAAAGAACGCCGAAGTAATACAAATTAAAACGGAGACGGGGTATTGGGTGTTGGTTGCCAATATTGGCCAAAGTGTGGATATAACAAAAGTACGTTGAGCAAATCATGGCGTATTTGCTCTCGTATCATATTTCTTCAATACTCTTTGGTTCTTGAAAGGTATAGTGATTGATAAAGAGGCATAGTTCTCCGGTATGGATATTGGACATAAATGTAATAGAGGCCAGTACTATTACCATTAACTAGGAATAAATCCAAACAGAGCAGTTTTCTAGTGAACTGGAATACGCAGATACGAAGTGTTTCTTTTTTTCAGAAAAAATATTTTATGCAGCCTCTTTTATGAGCTTAGATTAGGCAAAAGCTACTTACGTAGTCCAGAATTTTCTATCCTGGATTCTATTCTATATACAAAAAATATTACAACTATAAAAAATCATAATTCATTTACCGACGTGTTTGAATCTGTTACATTTACCACGACCATGACGGGACTTTTTGCTACTTATTCTACTGAATATAACTTATTGTAATATTGTGAGGATGTATGGATGTTTGTTACTCTTTCATTCAAAAACTATATACTACTATATAACTATACAGGGTTACTTGTAATTCGACGTATATCCGCCAGGAGCTGATTGGTGGCCTAAAATGCAACAAATTGAAGACCACCTATGTATGGCCGAAATTCAATAGTTTTCGAGATATTTGAATTTTAGGGGATTTTCGATCTTAACCCAAAATTTGACACTAAGTTCCAAATAAAAAAGAAACTACACGTTGAATGGGTACCATTAAAAATGATATTATAGCTGACACTTCAATTAAGCTATGTACATCATTAAAAGTGCTTCATCCAACAAAATACCTAAATTGTTGAGCGATTTAAGAATAATATCTAACCAATATTTTTATTTAATGCTTCAAAAAATGTAGTCTAGTTAAAAAAAACACTATGACATGAATCGTACAAACAACTAAAAAAACTTCTCTATTCTCTCAGCTTTCCAAAAAGGTATAAAAGTTAATTAAAAGACACTTAATTCATGGCATAGCATGTATTTGAATCGGCTTGGGGAGAAAAATCTTCGCCTCCATTATCGGAGTATTTCTTATAATTTATACCCTATGTTACCAGAGCATAGTGTAGCTTCCCAACGGTGAAAGAATTTTTCAAATCGGTCCAGTAGTTTCGGAGCCTATTCAATTCAAACAAATCAACAAACAAATCTTTCCTCTTTTTAATATTAGTAGAAAAAGCATTCAAAAACGTGTAGTTTATCAAAAAAATTACACATCTTGTTCGTGCTGGTCACGGAATTGGTTCTCCTCTCCCAATCCATCGGTTTGAATACCTCTAGTCTAGCCACTGCCGGACAATAAATTGGTAATGTGCTGGGCAACCAACATGTGGAAACATGAGGTTATTTTTTATTTCCTCGGGAATATCCGCCAACAAATCATTGAGGTTGTTTCTTGAAAACTCTTCGTAATTTTCGCTGTTCAAATTTTGCGACATGAAATGGGGGCCCAGTAAATAATTATCAAATCTTATTTCTACCTATTATCTTATTCAAATCGGTCCCTACTGGACCGATTTAAAAAAATCTTTGCCCGTTGGGGAGTTACACTATGCCCGGGTAACATAGGGTATAAATTATAAGAAATACTCCGATCACGGAGGTGAAGCCGTCGGCGGAAAGCTAGTATCTTCATAACACAAACACAGATGATTTTTCTCCCCGCACCGATTCAAACGCATGGTATGTCTTGAATTAAGTGTCTTTTAATTAACTTTTATACCTTTTTGGAAAGCTGAGAGAATAGGGAAGTTTTCTTAGTTGTTTGTACGATTCATGCCATAGTATTTTTTTTAACTAGACTACATTTTTTGAAGCATTAAATGAAAATATTGGTTCGATACCATTCTTAAATCGCTCATCAATTTAGGTATTTTGTTGGATGAAGCACTTTTAATGGTGTACGTAGCTTAATTGAAGTGTCAGCTATAATATCACTTTTTAATGGTACCTATTCAATGTGTAGTTTTTTTTTTATATGGATTTTAGTGTAAAATTTTGGGGAAATATCGAAAATCCACTAACATTCAAATATCTCGAAAACTATTGAACTTCGGCTATACATATGTGGTGTTCAATTTGTTGCATTTTGATCCCCCAATCAGCTCCTGGCGGATATACGTCGAATTACAAGTAACCCTGTATACTATACGGATTTTGATGAAACTTTACAGTATTTATCTATATCTATATCTATACTATACTATAAAGCGGAAAGATTTGATTGTTTGTTTGTTTGTATTGAATAGGCTCCGAAACTACTGAACCGATTTGAAAATTTCTTTCAGTGTTAGATAACCCATTTATCGGGGAAGGCTATAGGCTATATACCATCACGCTACGACTAATAGGAGCGGAGTAGCAATGATAAATGTTGCAAACACGGGGGAAAAAAGTTATCAAGACGACACGGGCGAAACCGCTGGTGGGAAGCTAGTAACTTATATATCAGAATAACACAAAGGATATAAAAAAAGTCATTTGGGACCTGAACGAAGACGAGGGCAACAGCTAGAATAGAATATATCAATCAAATTCATATTGGTTTTGTGTACAAACTTAATGAATGTTCCACGAATCCAAAAACTAGCGCGGTCAAATAAAACGTGACGAGTCTGGCAACACCGGTTTTATAAATTCGATTATTGTGGGTAATTTAATCTGTTATCCGCGTGGCCAGTGTTTTGTCACTGATTGCTAGCTTTCACGTGATTGCTGTTGGCAAAACCGGCTGTTGATTTTGAGACCCTGACTATATTATTATTTATAATATAGTCAGGTATATTAGTATTCAAATTATTTTGAAATTTATTTTTGCATACGAGAAACCTGATGGTGTTGTTGGGATTGGTCCACTCAAGGTGGCTAAGCGCTTTGGCGCTAAGCTCTTTTTTAACCCCCGACGCAAAAACGACGGGGTATTATTAGTTTGACGTGTCTGTGTGTGTGTATGGCATCGTAACTCCCGAACGGATAAACCGATTTGATTTTTTTGTTTGAAATAAGAATTAGTCGGGAGTGGTCTTAACTACGTTTGATGAAAATCAGTCCAAGATGGCCGCCACCACAAAATGGCGGATTACATAATTATTTTTCCATCACTCCCTCAATACGGGTATGAAATGAAAGGGCTTTTTACAGTAGAATACTAGGTTACACTGTGATAAATTTCAAATCCAAGATGGCCGCCACCACAAAATAGCAAATTTGTTTTTTTTTTTCGTTTTGTGTCGGGGGTTTTTATTTTTTTTATTTAGGTAATCTAATTTTATTCGACACTCGCATACTTACTTATGAACTACTAGAACTACTGAACTAGAAATAAATAATCTTATAAAAATATCCTCACGTATTACTACTAGTGACACACTAATATTATAAAGTACACTAATATTATAAAGAGGAAAGATTTGTATTTTTGTATGTAACGAATAAACTCAAAAAGTACTGGACCGATTTGAAAAATTCTTTCCATGTTAGATAGCCCATTTATCGGGGAAGGCTATAGGCTATATATCATCACGCTACGACTAATAGGAGCGGAGTAGTAATGAAAAATGTTGCAAAAACCGGGGAAAAAATTATAAGACCACGCGGGCGAAGCCGCTGGCGGGAAGCTAGTTATAAATGCAAAAGTAGCTCTGTTTGTCTGTCGCACTTTCACGACAAAACTAAAGAACCGATTTTTAATCAAATTTGGTACAGAGATAGTCTAGAGCCTGAGAAAGGACATAGGCTACTTTTTATTGCGAAAAAAGGGCTGTAAGGGGTAAAAAAACGGGATGAAAGTTATAAGAAATATCCAAACCACGCGAGCGAAGCCGCTGGCGGAAAGCTAATTTACCATATTTGAACTAGAACCCTTTGAACCAAAACTAGGCTAGGTCTTCATTGATTCAGTGATTCTCTAAACTTCCGTACCCAATATAAAATCCTAGTAATCCTTCCACAGTTCGTTGGCTCACCCTTCGAGGAATACAGGCGTGATGGTATGTTGACTTGCACTTGACTGTCTTGCACTTGCACTTGACTGTCTTGCTTGACTGTCGCAAATCTGAATAAAAAGTGATGTGAAAAAATCGCGTAATGATTTCGTCCTTTTGTTCGATATACAAATGAACTGAGGCAGTCAATACTGAGTAATGATTCTCATTTAAGGTTCACCGATCGCTCAACCTCGCAAAATTCATATTCCAATTATTCGCTTAAGTACCTATATTGGGAATTTTCCGGGACAAATTAACGTGAGGATTCGTCTGCGAATGGCTTTAAACACCGTGGTGTTTTCGGGATTCTACTTGAATATTCCCCCTTAACTTGATTTTCCGCAAGTAGTTATTCCTGTCGTAAATATATAAAATGTATGTAAAGAAATTACGTTATATTACACTAACTACCTACTGCAGGAGGCTCCAGTCGTCCTCTTGTGATCGAATAAATAAGAAATGTAGTTACATTTTGACTTTGTTTAATAGTAACACTTAAACTGGTACATGTCATTGTGTCGGTACCGCATCTACTTCTAGAACAATCCTACCAATATTCTTGTATAAGAAATATGCTTGACAATAGTTAACTGCCAGCTACATGCACAATATTTGTAGCGACTTTCTTTCTTCTTGGTCTTGGTCTGGTCAAAATCTTGGTCTTGGTATACCCAGGTATAGTAGAGACCCTCTACTTATACTACACCTACTCAAGGCATTTATATATTACAATAGGTTCCCCCCTATTGCTGGAAAAATCTTCATCATAAGATTTTGAGGCAACGGTTTAAAGTTGTGAATAAAGTAGGTAGTTACTACTGCCATGGGCCCAGAATGTGCTAAAAAACAATTCAACATTTAAAGGTGGGTCAAACGAATACCTTCGCTTTAACCGATATTAATGTTGTATTGACAACACGCACACAATACATTTGCCTAATTAAATAGTTTGTGTTGCTCCGTAATGAAATTATCAATATTACGCTCACAATTCACAATACATTATTGTGTACAGGAGACATTGCTGTAAAATCTTGTGATAAGGTTTATTCATAAATTACTCTGCCATATTTAAACTCAGTGTTCTTCCCTAGGGAGAAAAAATTACAAGAATCTAAAATGATAAAAGATGGCAGATTAATCTGTCAAGTGGTTGCAAGTGCGACTGCTGAGCGTGTAGATGAGAGAGAAGATAATTGTTTGCATATTTGTAAACTCACCCACAATATAGTAGAGAACCATCATACCGTGAGGCAAGATTTATTTAAAAAAGAATATCTTTAGAGAAACACTAATTCATCTCACAAGATCGCGCTGCTTATTCGCCCACTTGCTTTAAGTCAGCAATACAATCAAACTAAACTAGCTTAAAGTTGAGAAGTATACTGCGATTTATGAATATTGAGACTAGGCGACCGCAACAACCGTCCGTTCTTAGTTTGTCCGAGCATTCAGCCGTGAAATCAGGGGTTTTAGAAACCCAACACTAAAATTACAGTCCAAAAAACCCAAAATCAACCGTAATGTGCTCAATATAAAGTCGAATACAAAAGATTTTGACGGCAAAATAATTTGTACGGTGGATGTTTCTCATAAATTATAATAGAAAAATGTATAATATACTTCGGAAAAACGTCTTTTATGTTTGTTACTGTCCAGGATTCTCTTGACTGATTTTTATAGTATTTAGATAGAAATGTTGTAAGTATATTTAGACATGTATGCATGTAAAGAGCTAAGATGAAAAGAGATTGACGAAACAATCATAAATGAACGACGCAAAAATGGAAAACTCGATCGAATCGACTGCTTCGATAAAAACATGACATTTTGACATTTTGATTTGACCATAACATAACACTGCCTCGATTCGATAGCATGTGTCTCCTCTCAGTATGAGAGGGATTAGGCCAAAGTCCACCACGCTGCCGGTGGCCTAATGCGGGTTGGCAGACTTCACATGCCGTCGAGAAAAACTCTCAGGCATGCAGATTTCCTCACGATGTTTTCCTTCACCGTTAAATTGAGTGATAATTACACACATGATTTTAAAAAGTTTGGATAGAAGCCTTGGACTCGAGACCTTTCGACTTAGCCGACTAGTGGCCATTCCCCTATTCTATCACTGCACATACAGTACACACATACATATCTAAAAACCTGATAATGTACAGTAATAGCCCTCTGATAACATCAGTTAAGCCCGCCATAATTTCTATCGCTTATGAGTGTCATAACCTCATAAACTCGCTGTAAAGTGCGCTCATAAGCTTTGTTGACAAGCGACGAGACTGCCAAAGGTTGGCACTAATTAGATCACCAATAAATGGCACCACTAACGCCATTATTGGGTTGAGTGCCAATACAGGGCTTTCGCGCCAACACGCTCTGCCAACTATGCCATATTATGGCGCGGTTTAGTTTAGATTATGAATGTTGTTCATAAATATTAATGAAAACATAGTGAATGGTATTTTAGTCTTTCGGTCGCTTCGATCAAAAATAATAGTTGTTGTAGCCGACTTCAAAATATGAGGTTCTCAATGTAATTTTATTTCTGTCCCATAATTATAATAAAAAGTTCTGAGTGTTGCTTCAGTATTTAATTGTATACGTAACCGCCTAACATCAAGCAGGCCACATGCTTGTATGCCACCTTTGTGGTATAAAAATAAACTTTAATTTTTAAAACTAACCATAGACACATTGATGCCATAAAAATAGAAAAAAAAGCCATGAGCAAATCCCTCGCTACAGTCTTCGGGTGTGACTCATTTTATTCGTAGACACCCCTTCGGGATTCTTTACACATTGTTACACATACGAACTTATGTAAATAAAGGGGATTTTCGCAACTTTTTGTGTAGGCAAAGTCGGATGAAGATACTTTATATGTTGTTCGAGTTGATTTTTGTATGCAAACGTAAATCCAGAGTATGCAAGAGCTTGAATACTACTTTCACAAATGACATGATCGAAAATTTAATAGTTAGGTTTGAAAACCTTCTCTGTACTAAAAAGTAACTTAAAATTGCTACTGCTGCTGTTGAAAAGCTGGGAGTTTGGATATAGGCTCGTCCCCAATCACAAAACATACCACCGAACTGTAGCTGTACAATAGTAGGTACACCTCTGCCTAACCCTTCGGGGAATACCGGCGTGACGTAGGGATGTTATGTAAATGTTACTCCAGCGCTCCCCCACTATAAAAATCACTATCAACCCATTCGTTGGCTATTCTTTTCACTGTAGACAGTGTCAAAAATCTTAAGGTAGAAACTAGAAATGAAGCTTTAGCCTATTAGATCGCAGTCAATAAGCCAATCTTAGAACAATCTTTATAATCTTAGAACTTGCCCCCAAGGAAGCCGGCATACCTAAGTAGAATCTTAGCTCTTAAGGTCACAGCTCATTACAGCCACCCGGCACCCGACCTGCACCGCCTCGTCGCTAAGCGTCCACTCGTTGTCAGCAGGGTGTACGGTGACAGGACGGGCAGGACGGACAGGACGCCGCGTTATCACCAGTAAACGTCGCGTGGTCAACCAGAGAACCTCGCACGGTCCACTCGCGGGCAGCGCGCGATCCATTCGGGACTCGTACTAATGCAATGCACAGCAACGCAAGGCAACAAGCGAGCAGCGAGTTGTCACCGAGTGGTCCACTGGCCGTCCGCGCGTGGTATACGCCCGAGGCGATCCGGAGTTGATGTAGTGAGCGCACATCCATACAAGTCCATATAAAGAATTGTAACCGCACGAGGTGAGGCGGTGCGGGCCGGGTGCCGGGTGGCCGTATTGAGCTGTGACCTTAAGAGCTAAGCTTCTACTTAGGTATGCCGGCTTCCTTGGGGGCAAGTTCTAAGATTCCTTAGTAAATGTATCGGAAACACGCCCGGTATCAACTCGGCTCAGTGCATTTAGTATGCAGAGCCACATGCTTAAGAGGATGTGTAGACATGTTTATGTTAAACGCTATGTTAGGGCTTTCGTTAGAATCGATAGTATAACTTTGTCTAGAACTAGCTGTGCTTACGGTTTTACAAGCCTTGCTCATTCCCTACTTATCATATGTATTTTTTATGACCTTTAGCGGTCCTCGACACATGGGCTATCTAACTGAAAGAATTTTTCAAAACTGACCAGTTGTTCCGGATACTAACGTGCAAGAGATACCTACTACAGGTCTTGCTGGCTCCTATTGCCGCTAACAATAAGGTGGTTCATGTACTTCTTTGTCATCTTGTACAATAAAAAAAAACATCAACAATTTAAAAATCCATAAACAAACCAAAGGTTATTTTGATTGCGTTTAAATATAGAACCGATTTGACGCAGCGTCCTCACGTTCATCGCGTACATTTTTCTAAAACGACGGAACCCGCTGGCGACCACATGGGCTAGGACGTGACACGATTCGCAAACACGTAATTTGACCTCCTTTTTGTTTTTAAATACATCGCGAATTTCGAACGGCTATTTTGGAAACAAAAGTCGGTTTCGTAATTGTTTTCTGAAAATCTGATTGTTAGTGCTTCGTGGAAGAAAGTTGTTAGTTTTGTGTTCGTTTGCAATAAAAGGGATTGAGAATATTAGTGATATAACCATGACGGTTGTACTCCGGAAGGTTATCGGCAGAAGCGTACTAGTATTACACTCATATTCGGTATGATTGATTTTGATGTATGAAAATAATCACTTGAAAACGGCTCGAACGATTTGTCAATTTTTTGTTAGACCTCATCTTATGGTAAATATTGGACTTTTTTGAAAACCCACTGGCAAACGCGTACGAGTCCTAAGTAAATGTTAAGACAATAATGCCAATTTATGTCATAAAGAACGACTTTAAAACAAAAATAAATAAACAATAAATACTGCAATCACATTTACCCTCCTTCAACACTTACAATAATAACTTTAAATCCATGACAAAGCTATAAAAAGATCGAAGTCTCTCTAGTCTCACGCGACATGCTCTCGACCAACATCTGTCGCTTGACATATGAGTCGTTCGATTCACCCATTACTAAGATTGGATCTCTCGCTCTACAATCTTGTAGATGATATGAGTCCTCGACAAGTTTCTCGACGACCCGTCCGAAGATTAGTGATCGATTGCGAACAAGTTGTTTTGGACTTAGAATAAAGTTTGAATAGTACTTTGACATAATCTAACATCTTTAGTTCTGAATGAAATCCGCAAGGTTTTATCTAAGGCGAATATATTTTTAGCACTGTGTATGTAGTCGGAGGGGCTCGTGGCTAATTATAACCGCTGATGAACCGATCTGCATGGTTAAGCTACGCTTGCCGCGATCATTCTGTGCATGGGTGACCATTCTTAACACACCGAGACCGCTTCGTGCCTTGGAGAGCACATAAAGCCGGTTGTCATACGAACACCTATGACAATCGTTAGTGGTAGGTAGAAAAAAGCGTTGCAACCAGTCTATCCTTCGAATATCGGTATTGCCCAGAAATTGGGTTGCGGAGGTCTGATGCCAGTCACTTCGTGTAAAATACTGATATTTAGCCATTAAACCGCATCTGTTTTCACTGTAAGCCGACCCCAACATGGTTGGGAAAAAGGCTAGAAGGATGTATAGAGTTCTATTTTTTTCTTAATATAAAAACATTGCCTTTATGACGACGTTTGTGGTCTATTGGTTCGAGTACCGGACTGCTGATCACGAGGTCGTGGGTTCAATTCCCACAAGACACAAATATTTATGTGATGATGAATATAAATAAATATTTGTGTTTGTCTGGGTGTTTCCTATGTATAATAAGTATGTATTTACAAAAAATAAAAAAAAGTATATAAGTTATATATCCATTGTCTAGTACCCATACTACAAGCTCTGCTTAGTTTGAGACTAGATGGTGCTGTGTAAAAATGTCCCCCAAAAAAAAATGCCTTTAGTTTTTTTCGAGAATTGTAGGCGCGACGACAAAAATTCTATAATACACCTCCAAATATTTATAGAACGCATACATGGAATAAACATTTGTAGAATACACCTTTATTCTACAAATGTTTATTCCATGTATGCGTTGAACATACGACCCGCGGCGCAAAAGTGGATCGCTAAGCTCTTGCGTCAATGGTTAAGCGTGCAGTAATGAGATGAATAGAAAGCTTAAATGCTTACAGCCCAATCTTAGTGGTATGACAGGGGAGGCTAGACAAGTTGCAATTTGATATTCGAATCGACAAACAAAATATATGGAAATGACACAAGCTTTCGGCAAATTGGGCTGTCACTAATGTCATTTCCATATTTTTTTTACATTCGTTTGTCGATTCGAATGTCAAATTGCAACTTGTCTAGGCCCCCTGTGCTTTGATAGATCAGTCAATCAGTCAGTCAGGCAGATTTTTCTTCTATACATACATATAGATTCCTCACTATAATCGATTTATTGTTAATTTTCTTTAAATGAACTTTAAACGACTTCGACACTCCGCAAGTATATGAAGCTAATGGAGAAAAAACTTTTCAAAAGAAAACAAATTTCAACGACATTTGGCCAACAAAGGAAGAATATTTAACTAATCAATTAACTACCCAAGTCACAAACGTTTTAACTTTGATGATTTTACTGCGTAGTGGTGCTACGCAGTAAAATCACAATAGTTGGGTTTTGAACTCCAACCATAAAACTAGTGCATAGAATATGATTGTATTGAATAGCTATCTTAATGAGAAGACGTATTCGTATTCCGATTCTCACTAAAGCTTAATCATTGCTCCAAAATAAAGGGGCAATCCATACTATCACGCCTGTATTCCCCGAACGGTTAGGCAGAGGCGTAATAATGTATACCCACAGTACGGTTTAGGGTCCATGTATAGAGCGAGCCTATTGCCATCAGTCGGGCATAAATGACTCCGAGCTGCTACTTGGAATTTCACAGAAAGCCCCATCCCCATCGAATTTAGGACCTCTAGCGCAGCAGTTGGGCTTGTTACCACTAGAGCAACGGGGCAATCCGTACTTATATTATACATACACTCCCACTTTTTTCATTCTGTGACATTTACAGCACATCTCTCTAGAGATCTCCTCATCAATCCAGAGCTAACATCCCAAACTAAGAGCTTGTACAATGGGTACTAGACAATGGATATACCTAATACCCATTATAGGTACTTTCTTTTGAGGGGACGCCCTAGAAAGACTTACACAGACCTTAATGGTTAAGTCCTTCAAAAAGATCAGTACCTCGACCATAAGTTTTTCTCACTAGACTTGCTAGCGACGCCGTAAAATATTTGTATGGAAAACCCTCGCAGCGCCTCTAGCGGTTACGCTAGAAACTAAAGTCTGCTATGAGATTACAGCGTTTCGATGCGTTAAAAACGTATTACGCCATTCGATAGAACTCGACATGGTTGAGGTACAGGTGCGTAGAACTCACAACCAGCGCGTGTGTATGACAAGGTGTATGAACGTGGAGAAAGCAAAAGAAATAGGCTAGAATCGTAGCAAGTGTCGTCTCTAGTTTCTGCCTACCCCTGTGAGAAAAAGCGTGAGTATGTGTACAAGGACAAACACTCATTAATCACATAGATATTCGTGTCTTGTACACACGGGCCACTTGAATACAGACGTTGCTAGATAAAGTACTATTCTTTTTTTTTCTAACCTATTAACCAATCTCTATGAAGCTCTCCGATTACATCATTTACTGGAGGTACAAACGGTTGGTTATTACCAACCGTCAAAACAATGACGAGCACCCAGTGACGTCACAGTACATGAGCACACTAATCTCAACCCGCGAACATGCAATAATAGGCTAATGCACAGTGAATAGGGTTGTCGCGCATCTGCGTACCGTCATGAATATTATAATACCACATATCTTGAACGGCAAACGTCGTAAAGCCCGCTAAGGACCCACACAGCTATCATCATTACGCTACAAATTGTGCCATCCATATTAGGCCGGGAGACAGATATGATTTTGGGATATGAAATTCTTAAGTGAATTACATACTGTGTTTATGTTTACTATGTAGGTTACTAGATCGTATGTGAGTATATTTACGGTTATCGCTGAAATCGTCGCCGCGATAATTCCACTCTCAGTACAACTGTAGACCGTGGTTTCACTTAAATCTCAAAATAATTATTTTCAATTTTTTCGGGCATGACGTATCCTACGTCTTTTTAAACTAGAGTGCTGGGCCAATCTCAAAGCTTGCGGTGCTTAGGTCTTCAAGCATCTTTCGAAGCTCTTAGGCTGAAGATGTCAAATCCAATTACCATTTTTTAATGTGATTTAGTCATGAAGTCATAACAATCAAACGAACACGCAGACAGATATTGTTAATATTAGTATAGTATTTATATGTGAATTGCAAAATGACGTGCTCGACTCACGTAATGAATGTAATGACATTTTCAGATTTTATATTTATTTGTTTTGACTCACTAGCTTTTGAAATAATAATTACATTTTCATTTTATCCATTGATAGCACGAGAAAAAAAAATCATGCTTCAAAATTATTTTGTTTCATAATAAGTGAAAGTTTCACATAATATGAAACAATATTTTTTAGAAGCATAATTTTTTTACAGCTGCCAAAAATACGGTCTCCTAAACAATATTCAGCATGTTATAGAAGACAATGTCTTTAATATGGCACTTTGGTCCCGCAATGATAGTACGCCGCTCATTCTCTTAACTGCCGCTTTGCGTTCATCACGTTACTAACATATGTATACAATATACCCCTTAATTATATAGTTAAATTGGTCAAGGACATCCCAGGGACCACGGTAAAAAGTTTGTCTATCGAAAAGTTTTTATACGTTATTTGGTTGTGGCTAGGGAAGGTTTTTTGTGACACAATATGAGTGTTGAAATTACTGCAAGTAGTACTACACAAATTAAATATCATCACGCTTATATTCCTAGAAGAGTTGGGCAGAGGTATAGGAGAAAAAGAAAGAAATTAATGTATTAAGCGCAGTTTGCACAATATACAAATAAAGCAAATTGAACATCGCATGTTTACCTCTTAGTAATTGTTGTCTTATATTTATGACGCTAAAGTCTACAATTATATAAATAATTCACTCCTTTTTAGTGGTAAGGCGTACCATCATGCTTTTAGTCCCCGGAGGGTTAGGCAGAGGCGTACCTACTGTGCTGTACGTAAACCCACAGTTCACCGGTATATTTTATCATCATCATCATCTATCTTTTTGTATTTTTTTAAGCATTTTCCATGCTAAGATTACAAGTTATTTTTAATGTAGGAAAAAATCGGCTGGCGGGCAGGAACCTGCGTCTTCTGGTTCGGTACACCAGACGCTTTGACCACTAAGCCACCGCGAGCCCTGCTCGCCAGTCGAAATCTTCCTTCACATTCTAATTTACGTCTTAAAGGTGACGTAGCGACATCTATTGTGAAAGGTCAAAGCGTCTGGTGTACCTAACCAGAAGACGCAGGTTCGAATCCCGCCCGCCAGCCGATTTTTTCCTTCATTAAAAATAAATCATCATCATCATCATGTTAGCCAAAAGAGGTCCACTGCTGAACAGAGGCCTCCCATTGACTTCTACAGGGACCGGACGCATGCTACCCATCTACCGGTATATTTAGGTCCCATGCAATAGGGGATGAGTCTAATGCTTCACCTGTCATATGACCAAACGCCGAGCGGCATCGAAAAAAAAATTTTAATAAATTTTGCTCAACCTACGTATTGTCGACACTTCGCGGGACCAGAAGGCTGGCTTGTTTTGTGGTCAAAGAATAAGTTTTATGTATTTTCAGTCATAAGTACACTATTATAAAATGTAACACCTTATTTATACACTTAGTACGCAATAAATCTTTTGAATTTGAATTTAAGCATTGCCATTCAACGTGGCAATGCTGCCAGTCTTTTGGGGACGCTACCGGATGACATAGGGATAAGTACTTTGACGCCTAGGTCTATCTAGGTTTAGGGGTTCCCTTTTTTTTAATATTATAATAATAATAATAATAATAATAATAATAATAACATTTAATTCAGGCAAAGTAAACCCATATACACAAATTATTAACTGATACATAAAAAAGAAAGAAAATTATACAGAAAAATTTTAAAATAAGGTCTGAAGAACATAAACAGCTAAATTATATATATATTTTTTATATTACTACTACTTTGGCGTCAAAAATTAAAACTTTCGCTGCGACAGTTGCACCATTGTATGTTTGTCGCAGCAATGCCTTATGATGTAGCAGTCAAGCCTGCTCGCAATCATCTTTAGGATGGATTATCATTTTGTACAGTATGTAAATATTTTAAATTGAAAATAAATTCACATTACCTACGAATCGATCCCAGGAACTCGCGTAACAGTCGCGTTTATAACCACTATCCCAATGACACAGACAAAATTTATATCTTCAAATACAACGCAACGCATCAAGATTCCAGTTACAGATTAAATGAACGCCCTCGTCATTTAGTTGTACGGTTTAATTAAATCCCTCTGAGACGATGCACCGGACAATGGACAATAGAGGGCGTCACGAGCGGTCATTGCGCATTACAGTCTCTTTATTAAGCGGACGGACCGACGGCTGTCCGTGCTGCAATCCACCTACTCGTCGAACGCCGGACACACGACGTGATTTTGTGTCAAGCTTAATCGATGTACCATTAAAATTTTAAGCCGTTCAATGTCAAGCACAGTGCCATCGTTAAATCGTCCCATACACTGTCCCACTGCTGGGCACGACTATCCTCTCAGCATGAGAGAGGTTAGATTAAAGTTCAATTCACCACGCTAGCCTAAAGCGGGTTAGCAGACTTCACATGCCGTCAAGAAAATCTAACAGGTTTCTTCACCATGTTTCCCTTCAGCGAGTGAACAAGTTGCGCACATGGTTTAGAAAAGTCAGAGGCCTTGGATTCTAACACAAAACTTTTGACTTGGCATCCATATACCATCATACCCCTAGGCGGTCGCTGCTTTTACCGTAAAACAAATGAATAAGTAAATTATTTTAATATTTTATCAAAAAAGTTAACCATAAATAGAAGCCGAAAAACCAAAACTATTAAAATCTGTTCAAAACAACGGAACTTAAAAGGATTTAAATTGTATGCTAAAAAGAGAAAGAGGCTAGTGTATTGTGACGTCACATACTGGCATGTGACGTCGCCGCCTTACCAATTCTATACTATAAATAAATAAACATAATAAAATGTTTTATTCTAGAAATTTGTTACAACAAATGGGTGATTGTGTTGATACTAACAATTGTTTTGCGGGAACTCTGGGTGTACATAAGCACACCGCTGCGTAACTGAATGAATGAATAATACAACAAACCAAACTTCATTCACCCTTAAGCCTAATACCCACAAGCGAATGGATTAAAACGTCGGCTTAACGACAGGCCTGTCGCACCGCAGTTTTACATTTCACACCGCGTGGATTTTACAAATAAATGTTATCACGGAGCTATGGCGCGCGAGATAAGCAATATTAATATTGCTATAAATTGCCGATAGCTTTGGCGGGATCAGTTGTGCCACACTATAAAATGTTGCCCACAATAAAATTTACAGTCAACGAAAGAGATAAGTATACAGGGGGGCTAGACAAGTTGCATTTTGACATTCGAATCGACAAACAAAATGTATGGAAATGACATTAGTGACAGCCCGATTTGTCGAAAGCTTGTGTCATTTCCATACATTTTGTTTATCGATTCGAATGTCAAAATGCAACTTGTCGCCACCCTGGCAATCTGTGTTTTGACAAATACTGTGATGTAGCTAAATAAAATTATTAGGTATCTGGTTTAGGGTTTGGTATGTAGGCAGCTAACAACACCTGAGTTTTGATGCCACTATTACCGACTTACATGGGACCTAATCATACCGGCGAACTGTGTTTGGATGGGTGTACATTAGTACACCTCTGCCTAACCCTTCGGAAATACGGGCGTGATGGTATGTATGTATGTATAAGCTATAATACTGTAAAGTTTAATCAAAATCCAATCAGTATCTCAAACACGAGTCTTTGTAATTATAGAGTAGTTAACGTAATCGTAGAGTTCGAATTATTTTGTATGGAACACTGTTAAGCATTGCGGCGGATGTCAAGGTAACTAAAAAATTGCTAACATTAATATTTCGTATTTTGATGTATTCGAATAATTTATAGAATAAAACGATAGCAGGAGTTTCGTTTCGTTTCTGACGGATAGTAAAGTTAAAGTTTCGTGAAACTTGAAGGCTGGCAAAGCAAAAAATTGCTAACATTAATTTTCCGTATTTTGATGTATTCGACTTTCACATTTTGTAATATTAGTAAGATTATTATAACTGTTTTAAGTCTCAAAATTATTTCCAACTAGATCTAGTTGTTGAATCAATGTTGAATGTGAGTAAAACTGCGGGGAACAGCTAGTTTAAATACAAAGCAAGATGCTCGTCAATTTTATTAACCGTATGTTTACAACTGAGCGTCTCAGGAATTCAAATTTAGACCTTAGGGCAATATTAAACTATTCCTCACATGAAACCTTTAAACTATAGCGGTATTTGCATTTTATAGTCTGTAATATCATGACTGCCTTGTTAGCCTAGTAGTAGTAGTAAAAGCGATTGCTACGCTGGAGATCCTGGGTTGGATTCCCAGGTCGAGCGAAACGTTGGTTGTTTTTTTTTGTATGAAAGTTTCAGTAGCAGTTTTATTTAGATCCGTGGCCTGTTAATGATATATAGACACCTATAACACCCACAGTTGGCCGGTATATTTAGGTCCCATGTAATAGGGAGCGGGCCTATTGCCATTAATCAGGCACAACGCCAAACTCCTAGTTGCTACTGAGAATTTAATAGTAATATCCAATGTTCGAACCCAAAACCTCGAGCTTAGCAGTCGCGTTACGACCACTACTTAGTAAAAAAATAGGGCCTGTTTCACAACCTCCTGAAAAGTATCCGTTAAATTACCTAGCAGATAATTTCATACAAATTTTGTTCCTTCTAAATTTATCCGCCATTTAGCGACTATCCAGATGTGGGGGCTAGACAAGTTGCAATTTGACATTCGAATCGCCAAAAGAAAAGAAAGAAAATGTATAGAAATGACATTTGTGACAGTCCGACTTGTCAAAAGCTTGTGTCATTTCCATACATTTTTTTTCTATTCATTTGACGATTCGAAATTCAAAAAGAAATTCAGAGTCAAATTACAACTTGTCTATAGGCGGAGGCCCTTTATCCGCTGAACTGTTAGAAATCAGTACCAACAATTTTATCATAGTAGTTACAAGTTTTATCTACATGTTCTCAGTTGTGTCTTGTGTTGAGGGGCTCGTGGCCGAGTTGTAACTACGCTGATCAACTGATCTGCGAGGTTAAGCTAAACTTGCCGCGGTCAGTCTGTAGATGGGTAACCATTCCTAACATATCGAGACTCCGTGCCTCGGAGAGCACGTAAAGCTGTCGGTCCCGGTTATCATACGAACACTTATGACAATCGTTCGTGGTAGTCAGAAACTTAAAAAGCCCGACAACCAGTCTATCCTTCAAATATCGGTATTGCCTAGAAATTGGGTTGCGGAGGCCTGATGGCAGGCGCTCCGTGTAAAATACTGATATTCAGCCGTATCCTGGTTAGAGTGGAAGCCGACCCCAACATGGTTGGGAAAAGGCTGGGAGATTGGAGGATGGGTTCTCAGTTCTGTCTTTGTTAAGTTTAAACTATAAGTTCGGGAGACACAAATATTTACTTATCCAGCAAACACTCGTCTATCTACTAGTGTTTAATGATCAACTACATTATCTTAAGCTTTAAGTGCTAGTACAAAGCGAGACTTCAAATGAACTGTCTTAAATGCCGATTTGAAATAACAGCTTTGTAATGGTGGCAAGCGTACATGCTGAGCGTGAAGCTCTGACTTCGATTTCCAGGTCGAGCAAAGTGTAACTAGGGAAAAACACGATATTTTGTAAATTATACGTATTATACGTATTGAATATGGATCCCAAAATTACCGACCGACGCCTCTAGTACCGACTCGTCTTGTACCGGCGCCTCTAGTACCAACGCCGATACCGTCGACTATAACATCGTCGCCTATAATACCGACGCCTATAATATCGTTAACAAAATTACTGACCGATGCCTTTAGTACCGACGCCTATAGCACCAACCCCTATAATACCGACGCCTATAATACCGACGCCTATAATACCGACGCCTATAATACCGACGCCGATAATACCGACGCCTGTAATACCGACGCCTATAATACCGACGCCTATAATACCGACGCCTATAATACCGACGCCTATAATACCGACGCCTATAATACCGACGCCTATAATACCGACGCCTATAATACCGACGCCTATAATACCGACGCCTATAATACCGATGCCTATACCACCGACCCCTATAATACCGACGCCTATAATATCGACGCCGTTTTCACATAGGACTGTAAGACCTTTTACAAATCTGCCAAACCCGTATGAGAATATTATAAAAATCCACCCCAGCTGCTTTTACTCCCCTAAATTTCTTACCCTAAGTGAAAAATAAGGATGACTTCCACAACATTTTTAAGGAGACGATTTTACGCTGACAAAGTACCCTTTATACGGCCATAAGTAAAATTAACCTCATCTCGCGCGAAGGCATCGAAAAAATTCTTTCATATTTTCAACGTAGCGTCAATATTTAATTTGACAAAAAGCCGGTTCGTATTTTTATTTATATTTCACCGTGTTCAGGGGGCTACTACGAAAATCAAACGTCGACGAATTAAAACGGATTTTTTTAATTTATGATCAAGTTTATGATTTTAGTGTAATTGTCTGTACTCTCAAACCGAATATTTTTTTAAGCCGGTATATAAGTAATAAGTAAGTATTCAAGACCGCCTATGGGCATTAGAAACTCCAGAGGCGTTGCTGATGCAAGCCTCTAGCTCTACCAACTGCAAAGCAACCGATAGTGGGAACTAGCTATCTAAAGATTTATCAAAACTCGAAAATCTAATCTATCGTCGAGTTTGAAAGACTTTCGTGGTACGAAAATATACGGTCTGTCAGCCGAAGATTCGTATTTTTCTCGTAGTAGGTCCCCTAGTATCGTCCGCATCACGAACAATATTGTCTGAAAACTGACGACAGTTCAGTCACGAGCACCTTGCAAATTATCTGTATATGGGTGAATTGCGCAAGCAAAAAAAATACACGGCAAACCTGAGAACGGTAGTGCAACGTGCTGATTTTTAATTTTATAATTTTTTCCTCAATAGTTTAAGTACTCCTCTACCTTGACAAAAAAAATCATTGATTTCTACCCTTTAATATACCAAAAAAAATAATTATAAAGTGTTATTTTATCATCACGGTGGCCTGTCCTGAACCCAATTCCGTTCATAAAATACCTTCCCCTGCAAATACATTCGTAATATGGATTTAAATCGATTTTGATATCATTAAATTATTACATATTCGATCAAATAAAACTATTTTTGTTTCTTTATCTTCTTTCTCATGGATTTGACAGGCAGATAACTTTTGTCTGGAAAAAAGTTATCATTTCAGAGGACAGTAAGTTTTAGTAGAATAGCCACGTCAACATTGCGTTGTTACGCCCCTCTCACCTTTCCTCACTTCGGATCAATCCGGCTCAAGCTCTCGGCGCAAACGCACCGGTCCCAACGTCTTGCCGTTTCCCGCAAAAAAAGTAATTTTATCATTTCAGTAATAAGGGGACAAAAATAGTTTCATTTCGGTGGCTGATATATATAAAGTTTTAGAGATACTTATGTCAGATACAAAGTCATAGTTTTGTAATGTAGGTACTTTTACCTAGAGTGTAGATTAGATTATTCGGGTGTATTTGTATTTAAATATATAAAATATATACGTATATCTATCTAGTTAGTTCATGTATATATTTTAGATACACATTTGTTCGGCTCAACGATGATGTGATGCGTGTGTAAGTCACCACAGTGTAGATTATTATTTCTAGATACTAATTGTCAACAAAATAATTACTTCGAGGGTGTACCTTCATTATAATTGCCTTACCTTTATTTTTATATAATTTATTATGAGTACTGAATTACCAAAGATTATATAAGTAAAGAAACAATTCATTCATATCATAATAAACATTACATAATATCATTCTTTGAGGTTATTAAGTAAAACCTCAAAGAATGGTATATGTAATACTAACTGTAATTCTGTATATTAATTATGATATTAAAATAACTGTCTCAGTGTTTATCTAAAATTTGTGAAAATCAAACCTAACAAAGTACGGAACCCTGGCTGCCCGGCACGGTTGTTCTTAACTGTATCATTTCGGTGGATTTATTTCATTCCGGTGCACAGTCTATCATTTCGGTGGTAATTTTTATCATTACGGTAGACACTTTTCATTTCAGTGGACTCTTAAAAATTCATCCTTAAATATTTATGTAAGTTTTGATGATATTTAATGTCCACTCACGCACAATGTTACAAAATAGGCTAAAGTTTTATTTGTCACTAAAAATATGTAAATAACATTGAAATAAAAAAATCCCACCGAAATGACACATAAAAATCTCTTGTTGAAATTCACCCATATCTATTATTTACAGTACAAATGTTTATATTAAATTAAGTAAAAGTGGAGTCACTGTATGATTGTAGGTATACACCGTACATCTCGCAATATTGTACTCAGTACTTATATACTAATGATGATTTTTGTATCAGTTAGGTTAGGTTAGAACTATGACCTAACTTAAAACATATAACCGGTCCTTGTGGAAGTCTGTGGGGGTGGTCTTTTTTCAGCAGTGGACCTCTGTAGGCTGATACGATGATGACATAACAATCACAATGTTAGAGTTGGCTTCCAGTTTAACCAGATGCGGCTGAATGACAGTATTTTACACGAAGCGACTGCCAGCAGACCTCCGCAACCCAATTTCTGGGCAATACCGATATTCGAAGGATAGACTGGTTGTCAGGCTTCTGACTACTACCAACGATTGTCATAGGTGTTCGTATGACAACCGGGACCGACGGGCTGATGTGCTCTCCGAGGCACGGAGGGGTCTCGATGTGTTAAGAATGGTCACCCATCCACAGACTGACCTCGGCAAGCAAAGCTTAACCTTGCAAATCGGTTGATCAACGTTGCCATAACTTAGCTACGAGCTCCTCTGACATAACAATAACAGACCGAAAAATAATGCCTTAAATTGTAAACAATGTAAGTTACATTTTCGACAGCTTACAATCTCGAAAAATAAATAATAATCTAACGGTATTAACAATTTTACGGCGACATGTACTTACATTAAATTAGAAAGGATCGTAGTATAGAGATGTGGCGGCAATAAGTTCGGTATTCGCATGGCAAAAACCGCGTTATTTAGGGATGTTGAAAAAAATATTATTTTTTCAATATATCGATATTTTTGAGCGATATTTAATATTTCGATATATCGATGTATCGATATAAAATTCCAAGTATCGATAAGGTATCAAAATCGATATTTTTTTCAGAACAATAAACCGACCAACTTAAAACTAAATTATAAAACAGCAAAAAAAAAGGTCATTTGTAATCTTTTAAAAATTTAAGTTAAATGATTACAAATGACCTTTCTTTTTCTAATTTAGAAAGACTGTTGGCTGTTTTATAATTTAGTTTTAAGTTGGCCGATATATCGATATATCGATATTTTTTGAAAATATAAATATCGATATTGATATTTTTTTTTTAAATATCGATACGGTATATATCGATACTTTTTGAATTTCCGACATCCCTAGCGTTATTCGTATGGAGGTCACGTCCGATCTCATTCAAGCTGAACGGGCGAGTCATCCCACGATCGTCTACCCTTTTCTTATTCAAAACTTGACACCTACAAGTACTTTTACGTCTGTATCAAACAGTTGCGCGTCGGCATCTTTGCGATTGATAACTTATAGGGATCGGGTTATTTGAAATAAAAAATGTTTACGTGTGTCTGTAACGGGACTTAGACGTGTTACATCTCGCCGTTTCTTCAGGGCAAAAAGTAAGACTGTACACACCTAGATATACTCCGGCCTTTTTCCTTTAGGAATAAGCAGAAACCACAGAACGCCACTTGATACGATTGTGCTCTTTTGCTTCTTCCACGTTCTACACTTTCAATAAATCCTTTCATATACGCGCCTTCACGCCTGTTTTCCATTGGGGTAGGCAGAGACTAGATTTCCACTCGCTACGGTCCTGACACACCACTTTCGCTTCTATGCTCATCAATCTTCCTATCTATGCTCGTCGGTTTAGGGTGCTCTTAACCTTGCCTTTTTAGAGAACGTCCACAATTTGTTTGTGGTAAGTTCACCGAGGTCGACCCCTCTATAAAAATCCTTTATTTTTCTATCACTAAGATGGCAAACAAGCATACGGCCCGCCTGTTGGTAAGCGATTATCGTAGTCTATGGACGCCTGCAACACGTGGGGTATCACTCACGCGTTGCCAACCCTGTAAAACCTTTCCACCTTTTTTGAAGAACCCCATGCTATCTACAGCATCTCAGGAAAATCTCGGCAGGAAGCTGATTCCACAACCTGAGTAAATTTAATAATTCATAATACCCTATCTAATTAGTGACGCTTCGGTGTATTAAGCATCCATAGGCTGTGGTACACGTCTACCATCACACGGGCCGCATACATGTTTGCCGCACTTGTAGTATAAAAAAAAACTTAGGTTTTTTGGTCATTTAGCTAAGTTAGGTATGAAAAGTACATTCACTTATCCTTCAATGGCCACAGACGATATAATCTTGCAATTAATCACTCACATATTAAACCTAATCACTTGATTCACAGTTATAGTGCTTTTAAAATGAAATTAACATTATTTATGATAATTTAAGTCGCCCCGAAATGTAAAAGGGTGCGCGATAAATATCAATCGAAAGGATAAAAGGCGACCATAATTTAAGGATAAATGCAAAGCTCCCTTTTCCATTGTGAACACAATTATATGAACAATTATATGAACACAGTATTTTATATGTGTGTGGTATTGAAGTTTTCAATTAAGAAAATTCAGGAAATGATCAGTAGTAGCTCGGATTGTTACACTCTGCCCAACCCTTCAGGAAATACAGGCGTTATTTTAAATGAAGGAAAAAATCGGCTGGCGAGCAGGATTCAAACCTGCGTCCTCTGGTTCGGTACACCAGACGCTTTGACCGCTAAGCTATCGCAAAACCCGCTCGCCAGTCGAAATCTTCCTTGACATTCATAACTGACGTCAGGTGACGTAGCGACATCTATTGTGAAAATGCTTCACAACCGACACAACGGTAGTTCGATACCGTATGATGCCACTATTAACTACCCTTTTTGTATTTTTTAAGCATTCATTCATTCATATTATTTATTTGCATTCCACAATGTAGACTTAGGTGGTAGATACAGTGCTTAAAGCTTGTGACAATCATGGACCCTGTAGGGCACAACAAAAACCAAAAGCATTTTCCATGCTAAGATTACAAGTTATTTTTCATGAAGGAAAAAACCATTCAGAAAAATGTAAATACAGGCATGCTTGTCTATTATTGTAATACCCTGAATAAGTGTAACTAATATACACTTTTTATACTTACACAAGGTGGAAGGGACATCGACGCACAAACGTCGAGACAAGGTTTCACTCAAGGTCAAAAATAAAATGACCTAGGTCATTCATGTAGAAAATGATCGGTTGTTATAGATATTTTCATTTTTGAGCGCGCAGTATATTGCTAAAAACGCAATTATAACGCTCCGCGGTGAATGTTATCGCGCGCGCGATCCGAAATAAATGACATAAGTAATGATTTTTTTATTATAAATTTAATTTGGATATATAGAAATAATGTTTTTACACGTTCAAGTAAAAAAAACTACAGAAAAAATAAAAAAAATGATGAAAAATATTACGGAAAATTTCAATGTCTGCCAGTTAATATAGCGAGAACTTACCTACTGTAAATGTACCTACTGTAATTTTTCTTTATAACTGATTATTTTACATTTACACACTGACTATTATCATGTTATATTAATAAAGCTATTAATTAAATACCTAAAATGTATACAAAAGTAACTGCTAACCCAAAAAAACAACTAAGCGTAAACAAAATAAATTTAAAAAAAAACTGTTTAAAAGAAAAATCAAAAACCTCCTCCGTATCGCGATTATTTGTTTTATACTTACTTAATATGGCCTACCTTCTGACGATAAAGTTATTTGATTTGATAGCACAACATATTAGTTATTATTGTCGTTATCTAACGAGTAAACTACCACAGTGATGTTATAACTGTAACGTTGCCACAAATGCCTAACATAAGTACACAAGGCGCTTGTTATTGCCATATTTGCTATCAGCTTTCCGGCTGAATAGCTTTTACACCCTCATCAACTGACTATACTTATGGAATAGAGTGGACTGGATATATGAAGTATTCAATAAACGACATCAATTTTACCGTCGGCGTCGGAGTGAAATGGAACGTTGGACAGGATATATAATAAATTTACCATAGTTTTAACTAATATATCCAAGGTAGGTAGGTGCCATTCATTTCTGGTCGTGTGTAAAACACAATGAAAATATATGATAACAGGCTTAAAATAAAAATACCCAAACATTCACAACCTTCTCACACAAAATGTTTCATATCCAGATCTTTCTAAATCCAAGCTTGATACCAATTCCAGTGTGTCATTACTACAACGCCACTTAAAGTTGAGCCGTGGCAGCTGATCACTGCGAGCCATTTACTCTGATTGATGGGCTCACGTCAAGCTGGCCGGCTCCAAGGCTATAACAAGATGGCGTTTGTCAGGATTTTATTTGTGACGTAATAACGCTGTGACGGATTTGATGGTCGTACTCCGGTAATTATAGCCCTTTGATCCTTGTTTTGCGATTTTTCGATTCTGACGTAGTGTTGGCACTTTGGCTAGATGTATCATATACTTCATATAGTGTCATTGTAAAGCTGTTGGATTACCGATGTGAAGTCATGTTTATTTCTTTTTAAGGATAAATTCGCTTGCCTTATTGATATAGTCATCACAAGCCCAGCTGTTGGTGTTAAGTGTTAGGTTCTGGATTCGGTTCCCAAGTTATAGGCTCATAGTGCTCGATTGGTCTAGCGGTAAGTGCAAGGATTCGGAATTTTGAATCTCGAGTTCGTTACCTGCCGGCGACTAGTGTAATTTATGAAAGCTATCTTCTATTTCACCGGTGCGTTCACCAGAGATCCCGAAGCCCCCTCCACAGTGTGCTAGAGACAGCCGTGTGTTTTTAGTCGGTAACAGTCCGACATAACTAACAGACGACGTCTGTGGTCTAGTGGTTCGAGTACCAGCCTGCTGATCACGAGGTCGTGGGTTCGATTCCCACAGGACACAAATATTTATGTGATGAATATAATTATTTGTGTTTGTCTGGGTGTTTCTTATGTATTATAAGTATGTATTTACAAAAAAAAAATATATCCGTTGTCTAGTACCCATAGTACAAACTCTGCTTAGTTTGGGACTAGATGGTGCTGTGTAAAAATGTCCCAAGATATTTATTATTATTTATAACTCTCTGACTTTTCTTTCTGAAGAGGCGAAGGGTATCCCCGAGGAACTTATACACGAAAAAAAAAACAGGCTCTATAAGGCCTAAAACATACATACGCACTGTGGGTGTGATTTAGTTTACGTCTGCCTAACCCATTGGGGCAAGGCATAATAAGGGGCTTGTTATAATAGACCTTTCACTGTGTAAAACTGCAGGCTGCACTTCCCACTGCAGCGGCGGCGCTCGGAAGTCATTTCATAGAAATACTAGCTGATTCCCGCAACTTCGCTCGCGTTTGAACCCCGTTACACCAATTTCTTTTAGTTATTCTGTTATTCGGGGCGGAGATAAATCCAACAAAACCATGAAAATCGGTGCAGTAGTTCTGGAGTTATAAGTGTTATAACAAACCCGACTTTGTTTTATATATAAGATATACAAACAAATAGTGCCGCTACTATGCAGTCGACTGCACACATGCAGTCTGCAGTTATTACGCTTCAAAACCAAAAGAAGAAAAAAACGGGTACAGTGGCTAATCGGGCAAGTGCCACTGGAACGCACTGTGACTGGTGCTAAGTGAAGTGTTTACTAACATAGGTTAAGTTTTTATATAAACTGTAATATTGTCATATATATGCTATTCTGTAAGGTATCTATGGGCCAAAGTAGCCTGAAAATAAAGAAATTTATTATAATCACTTGTCGCCAATTTAATTACTAGGAGAAATTCTAATCCTATCCTAGTCTAAAGTTCACTACTTGCCCTAGATCTTAAATTACAGTTGTTTGATAAAGTGATCGAGGTCAAACATTCAAAATAGTACCGTAAATTTCCCTAGACATCATTTCGTCTAGTTCGAAAGGAAATATTACATGGGAATTGGAATTTCGAAGTTAAGCCATTGTTAGATGTTGTAAACGACGCGAATCACCGTTTGTTTTGTTATAGCTAGGGAATATGCGGGGAGCGCCGAGGACGCGGGAGGGGTACTGTGAGCTTACCGTACGCAGCAAATAAGTAGTCGATGCAACCGATATTGCGCTCACCGCACGTTCCTTTCGCTAAGTTATGTGTCGTGTAACTACCTACCTATAAAATAAATAATAGTGTTTTCGCAAAAATTGACCATTTCATTGTGAGTGAGACCCCTGAACCCTACAAAGTGGTCCTTCAGCCGGATCTTCATGTTCCTCACACCGCCGTCAAGAAAAATGGTCAGTACGCGCAGCACTGTAAAGAAGGAACAGGACGCAAAGAAAGCTCTTGAGGTTGATCCAGCCAAGCCGTCTTCAAGTGGAACAAAAAATGTTGAACCTAAAGTGCAGCCTGACAAGACAATATTGTTAGAAGCTGGAAGTGTAAGGTCTGAGAGGCCGGGAACCAAACTACCTACATTCCGCAAATCCTTGTCAAAGAAATCTTCAACATCTTCAATTGAAGCGCGTAGAAAGAAGCTGGAGCTAGAAGCGGCAGAGGCAAAAGCTAGAATAGAAATGCAACTCATCGATAAACGCCTAGAAGCGGACCTAGCGGAACTAAACGAAGAATACAGTCCACCGTCGGTAACCGACAACCAAAGTGAAGTTGCTAAATGGGTAGAACGCAGTCGAATTGAGTTGGAGTCACAGCATGTCACTAATGAAGAAAAACCTACGGACTTGCTGTGCCCGCCGGCGAATAACAACACCGGCACCGATGGTCCAATTCAACAGTTGGCCTGTGTACTTAAAGATATGGTGACTACCTCCGTTTGCAACAATAATAACAGTAAAAATTTACTCAGCCGCATCAGCACACCACGGGATCTGCCGGTGTTTGCTGGTGACGCAATGGAATGGCTGCAGTTCAAAATGGCCTATGAAGAATCATCCCGCGTGTGTAATTTTAGTGACTCGGAGAACTTATGGAGGCTGCGGAAATGTCTTCGTGGCGCAGCCAAGGACGCCGTCCAAGCGTTACTCATCACGGCTACCTCTCCTGATACGCTAATGTCTACGCTAGAATTACAGTTCGGGAACCCAGATGGAATCTTGTTTCGTATAAAGCACGAAATAAAGAAACTCAACGCGGTGTCTTCAGATTATCACAAAGACATTGTCGTGTTTTCAAATAAAATAAAGAATTACGTTGCCGCTGTACGCGCACTCGGTCGAGAAAACCACCTAGAAGACACGAGTCTAATCGCAGTTGTGTTATCTAAGCTGCCTACTATCCTGTTGTCTAAATGGGCTGACTTCAAATATTTACACAACACCGCAAGTACAACGACTAGACTCGATCAACTATCGGAATTCCTTCATGAAGAAGCCGTAAAAATATCACAGTGCAGTGTTACGTTAATAACCGCGCCGAAAGACAATTATAAACGTAAATATACAGACAATAGTGCGAATAATCAATCTCAAACAATATTAAACATACAAAGTGGACAAAGTAACACTAAGTGTCGATATTGTCACGGACCTTATCACAAAATAACTGATTGTAAAAAATTTAAAAAGTCACTAAGTAAAGATCGCTGGCGTTATGTGAAACGGTTCGGGCTGTGCTATAAGTGCCTGTTATGTCATCACGATAGACAAATGTGCCCTGCGCCGGTGTGCGATGTCAACAACTGCGGACAAGCGCATCACCGCTTGTTACATTTCGTACCTAGTGAAAGACAATCCGAAAACAATAACAGTACAGTGCAAGTTACAGAGATTGAGACTGAACCTAACTCTCAAGTTGTAGCATACGTGAACTCAACGTCTAAGGTGTTGCTAAAAGTAGTGCCAATAAACATTCACGGTCCCCACGGCGTAATTAGTACTAGTGCTCTGCTCGACGACGGATCCACAGTGACACTGATAAGCGCCGATCTCGCGGAACGCGCCGGGCTGCGCGGTCGTCGGGAGTGCATGCGTGTGCGTGGCGCATGGGACAATACCGAACTAGTGTGTGACACTTACCTGATGGACATAACTTTGTCTAATAGACACGGACATATGTTTACGATTAGCGCGCGGAGTGTAAACGAACTTAAACTGCCTAAACAAAACACAAACTTGGTGAACTGTGATAAATTTACTCATTTACAAAAACTTAAAATTAAACTATGTCATGAACAATTAAAACCGGAAATACTAATAGGGCAAGACAACTACCACCTATTGTTACCTTTGGAAGTTGTCACCGGACGTCCCCAAGAACCCTGTGCCACACGCACGCCGCTGGGTTGGTGCTTGCACGGCAGAGCACCTGCAAGTATGATGTCAACTACGGACGCGTTTCATTCAACTCTCTTCATCGAGGAGAACGACGTCAACGATGACGTCACTGATAACAATCAATTGTTACGTGATCTACACGAAGAAGTGCGTCGCTCATTCACATTCGACTCCATAGGCGTCGGTAGTAAACCACGCGAGAACCACAATGACATACGAGCTGTAGAAATATTAGATCAAACTTCTACTCTTGTTGATGGGAGGTGGTACGTCGGACTGCCTTGGAAGAACGAGAACTTTATAATGCCTGACTCATTCCCTCATGCTTTGTCGCGACTTAATGCAGTGGAGCGAAAGATGAAAAAATGCGACGCGTACCGAGATAGATACAGCGACCGTATCCAACATTTATTTGATAATGACTACGCCCAGGAGTTAAACAATACTCATGTGACTCCCAAAACTTGGTACCTCCCTCATTTCGGGGTGGATAATCCAAATAAGAAGCGCCTACGTCTCGTATTTGATGCGGCCGCCAAAACTAATGGATTGTCGCTAAACGATTACCTGCTGAAGGGGCCCGACCTACTTAGGTCACTGTTTGGAATGATGCTGCGGTTCCGAGAGCAAAGAATAGGTATTACCGGCGACATCAAGGATATGTTTTTGAGGGTCAAAATAAGAGACGAGGACCAGGACGCACTGCGATTTAAATACAGAAGCGAACCTCAGGGATCTGTAAAAACATATGTAATGACTTCGCTAATATTTGGGGCTAATTGTTCTCCTTTCATAGCCCAATACATAAAAAACAAAAATGCACAACGCTTTGAGTCGACTATGTCATCCGCTTGTGAAGCCATATACAACCAACATTATGTCGATGACTATATAGACAGCGTACCAGATGAAAAAACCGCCATTCAACTGATAAGAGATATACAAATGATTCATCAACAAGGTGGCTTTGAGCTACGGAACTGGACTTCTAACAGCAAACAAGTTCTTCAGTCCGTGCCAAAAGAAACTCTAGGTGAGGCGGCAGTAAGGTTCAAAATCGGAGAACAATATGAAAGCGAAAGAACACTTGGTTTAATTTGGTTTCCTTACGAAGATGCATTGAGTTTCGATGTGTCATTTAAAAAGATACCTGAAAATATAATCAACGGAACACAGAGGCCTACAAAAAGGGACATGCTACGAGTAGTTATGTCTATATTCGATGTCTATGGATTTTTATCTCCGTTCACGATTAATGGCAAAATTATACTTCAGGAATGTTGGCAGCAAGACATAAATTGGGATGACCAGATACCAGATTTATTATATAACAAATGGTGCCACTGGATAAATTGTTTAAAATCATTACGCAACATACGGCTGCCTAGATATTATTACCAAGCAGCCACTATGGGAGCAAGCGAACCGGACTCGAACACGGTCGCGCGCACCGACGCTGCCGCCGCCGCGGCCGCTTGCGCCACCGGCGCTTACCCATTACAACGAGACGTGCTCGCGTCGACTACGTCACAACAACAGAACGCCGCTCGCTATAGAAACCTGCAATTACATATATTTTGTGACGCGTCGAGTAAAGCGATGTGCGCGGTTGCATACTGGCGTTGGCAGGATAACGGACAAGTAAATAAAGCGTTTGTGGCGAGTAAATGCCGTGTCTCACCAAATAAAACAACTTCAATACCCAGACTTGAGTTGAATTCAGCTGTTTTGGCCGCTAGATTAGCTGAAAGTATAATAAATGAACATAAAATAAAAGCGGAGCGTAAAATATTTTGGAACGACTCAAGCACAGTTTTGCATTGGATAAGAAATAAGTCACGTACATACAAACCATATATAGCTAATCGTTTAGGCGAAATTGACGAGCTTACCTGTACTGATGAGTGGAGATATGTCCCAACGCAACTTAATATCGCTGATGTGGGCACACGAGAAGCATATGACTTATCAGTTTTACAAGGTCAATGGCTTTCCGGGCCAGACTTCTTATCTGATGACGAGCTGACCTGGCCAATGGATCCTCTGCAACCTGCAATAAATAAAATTGAATTAGAATACGTGTCTGTTGTACAGACTGTTGAAAATAACTTACCCGTGCCAGACCCTACACGATTTTCATCTTGGCTGCGCCTACTTAGAAGTACTTGTGCTGTTTTGATGTTTATAAAAAGATGTCGTAAACTTACCGATGACGTTAGTTACGAAATAATGGAAGAAGCTGAACGCCTGTTGCTAAGATATTCACAGGCACAAACTTTTCATGAAGAAATAAATATCCTGAAAAAAGGAAAGTACATACAAAGACATAATAAATTACTTACCTTGTCACCATATCTTGATGATCACGGAGTCCTGCGGGTTGGAGGCCGGATTGATGACGCCGCCGATGTAGCACCTGAAACTAAAAGACCTGCAATACTGGACGGTCGTGATTACATCACCAGACTGATTGTCAAATCTTACCATGTTGACGCTGTTCACGGGAACCAGGAGACTGTAGTAAATACCCTGAAACAAAAATATTGGATTATTAGACTTAGACCTACAGTAAAAAGTGTTACATCAAAATGTATGGTTTGCAGAATTAAAAAATGTAAACCTGAAATTCCACGAATGGGAAACTTACCTGTGGCTCGAATGGCTCATCATCAGCGAGCATTTACTTTCTGTGGTGTGGATCTGTTCGGTCCGCTAGAAGTTACTGTAGGAAAAAGAAGGGAAAAAAGGTGGGGCGTCATATTCACCTGCCTTACCGTGCGAGCTATCCATTTAGAGACTGTTGCCTCTCTAACAACAGATTCTCTCATTATGGCCCTTCGCCGCATGGGAGCGAGGAGAGGATATCCAAAGCACATATTTTCTGATAACGGCACGAACCTTCGTGGGGCTGACACCGAACTGAAACGAGCGATTCAGGAACTCGACCAAGAGATGCTACAAAACGCAGCCATGAATCGTGGTGCTAAGTGGACCTTTATCCCTGCTGTGAGCCCACATTGGGGTGGGGCATGGGAAAGGTTAATTCGAAGCGTAAAGAGCTCGCTGAAAGTTGTCCTGAAAGAACGTGCACCTAGAGAGGAGACATTCAATACTCTTCTCGCAGAAATAGAAAATATTGTCAACAGCCGTCCGCTTACCCATGTCTCTGTAGAAGCTGGGAGTAAAGAGACATTGACACCAAACCATTTCCTCTTGCTGTCATCGTCCAACTTACCACAGATGGGTATTTTCGATGATTCCGAATTTTACTTGAAAAAACAATGGAGAATAGCACAGAGGCTTGCTGATCTATATTGGCAACGATGGGTGAGGGAAATATTACCCGATATGTTACCACGAAAGAAGTGGAACGAAGAACAAAGGCCCTTGCAAGTGGGAGACCTGGTTTTTATTGTCGAGCCTAATGGGCCAAGAAATGTTTGGCCGAGAGGCATTGTGGAAGAAACGCTTCCTGGTAAAGACGGACGAACCAGAATGGTTAAGATTAGGACTAAAACTGGTGTCCTTACCCGATCAGCTGGACGCGTCGTTCGTTTACCTATAGGTAATGAGTGCTGCTAGGGCAGCACTGGGGTGGGGCATGTAAACGACGCGAATCACCGTTTGTTTTGTTATAGCTAGGGAATATGCGGGGAGCGCCGAGGACGCGGGAGGGGTACTGTGAGCTTACCGTACGCAGCAAATAAGTAGTCGATGCAACCGATATTGCGCTCACCGCACGTTCCTTTCGCTAAGTTATGTGTCGTGTAACTACCTACCTATAAAATAAATAATAGTGTTTTCGCAAAAATTGACCATTTCATTGTGAGTGAGACCCCTGAACCCTACAGATGTGAAACAAACATCCGGTAAGGACGACTAAAATAGGTAGCTACTGGGTGAAAATCTTTCAAAGCAAGATCCCCTAATAACATACTAGGGTAATATCCTTACTAATATTAAAAAATCTCTGACCGTTGGTCTAGTGGTCCCAAACGCGACTGCTACGCTAGAGGTCCTGGGTTCGATCCTCGGGTCGAGCAAAGTGTTGTTGGGTTTTCTGTGAAATTCCCAATAGCAGCTCGGAGTCTGGATTTGTGCCCGGTTTATGGCAATAAGCTCGCCCCCTATTACATGGGACCTAAACATACCGGCGAAATGTGGGTGTACATTAGTACGCCTCTGCCTACACCTTCGAGGAATATGGGCGTGATGGTATGTTTGTTAATATTTAAAAAAAGAAAAGTAACTCTGTCTGTCTGTAGCGCTTTCACGCCAAAACTACTGAACTGATTTAACTGAAATTTGTTATACAGATAGTCTAGAGCCTGCGAAAGGACATAGGCTACTTTTTAATGCGAAAAAAGGGCTGTAAGGGGTTGAAATAGGGGATGAAAGTTATAAGGAATACTCAAACCACGCGGGCGAAGCCGCTGGCGGAAAGCTAGTAGGTAATATTAGGGTACTTATGGTGTAACATGCAATGATTCTGACATTGTGTCAAGTGAGTTTGTAAGCCGTAAGTTCGTGATATTAAGGGCCTGTTTCACCATCAATATCATCATCATCGATAAATTAAAAATTGAAACGAAAGGAGGTCACAAAAGCCCATAATAATCAGCCCAAATTTGTACCTCAGGTACATGACAGCTGTCAAGATGACAGTTTTGACCATGAAATCACTATGAAACTGTTAATAATGTGCCATATTGAGGTGCTTTTGTCACTCCTAAACTGACACTGACAGCAGATAGCTGTCAAGTTGACAGTTTTTACTATAAAAATACCATGAAACTGATTATAGTGTGTCAAAATGCCGTACGTTTATTCAAATTAAAAGTTATTTTTTCTGATCCCCTATTAAGCATAAAAAAGTACGACTACAGTTTTAACCAGCGTAATACAGGGTATTTTTTCCAATAAGTGTACCTTCGGTACATCACTTGGGCAGATTTTGATGACCTCCTTTGTATGAAATTATCTGCCAAGTATTTTAACGGAAACTTACTGGGAGGTTGTGAAACATGCCCTTAGCGTTTTAATTTGTAGGTTGATACAGTATCAGATACACTACATGCAAGTGAGTACCCAGCTTAAAAGATTTTAATATTGCTACGGCGTAGCTATTGACGTAGTCATGCCTACGCCGTAGCAATATTATCTAATAATCATTATTCACATCATAACATTTATATTTCAAAAGTGAAGACCTTGTAACTAGTTCATCAAAACAATAACTATTAACATTGAAGATCATTCTAGATATATTGTTTTATTATTTTTTAAAGTTAGGTAGTAACCTACAAAAGAATAATAAAATGCCATTTTTATAAAGTAAAAAACGCCGTATTTTTCAAACCAAAATATCAATCGATATAGAGTATGTACCTAAAACAATACACATGTATGTATTTAAAATTAAAACTACAATCATTTTTTTAAGTCCTTAATAATATTCAAAGTACAAAAACTAATTAAAAACATCCTCAAAATACATGACTATAATCCCAGCAAAGAAATGTAAATAAAATGCTAACTTTGCCCTGGGGACCAAACATTATTATGTGAAACAGTCCCCAAAACTTTGTTCCCAAGAAAGTACTAAAGACGGGGGTCAAACAAGGGTCCAAGTTCGTGACCATCGGCCAACAGGGCGATATAACAGATGGTTTAACTAATAGCTGGGTATATTCATTAATCGTGACACGTCTGATCATTAGTAACTGCCAGTGACGACTGAGACACGCGTGTGGTCACGTGTCACATACATACATACCCTTACATACTACCCGCAATGGTCATCGAAATCGGCCCAAATGAGGTACCGAAGGTACACCTATTGGAAAAAATACTCTGTATTACGCTGGTTAAAACTGTAGTCGTACTTTTCTTTTAATGTTGACTGGGAGATGAGAAAAACTTTTAATTTGAGATCACGCCATTTTGGCACACTATTATCTTTTTCGTGATTATTTCGTAGTAAAAACTGTCAGTGTTCGGAATGTCAAACGCAGTTACGGTAGAATATTATCAGTTTCATAGTGATTTCATGGTAAAAACTATCAACTTGACAGCTGACATGTACCGCCGCCGGTGCAATTTGGGCTAAGTTGTATGGGCTTTTGATGACCTTCTTTAGATTGGTTTTATGAAATTGATATAAAGCCGATTTAAAAGTTTGCATCTGCCTTCTTAGTCTCATGAAATAGAAAGCAAAATGTGGGTGCAGAGCACGCATGAACACAGACATTGAAATTGCTTAGTACTTAATCTCTTTTGAGCATTTTATATACAACCTCAAGCGCTCATGACGTAAGACGTCTACTTAGTACTTTTTAGATTACTTTCCATCACCTTTCTGTCTCACATAAGTATCGGTTCTTTTAAGCAAACCATCAAATGGTCACTCTTGGTTGTCTTAAAGTCGGCGCCACCATAGTGAATTTTTTAAGAGACTATTTATAATTATATGACCACTGGACTCCCAAGTCATAACTCTCTTCAGCTCTCACTTTTTATAATCTTGTACGTAATAATAATAATTAATTATCACTAACAACGGCATCGTAAGGAAACCTGCATGAATGAGAGATTTTCTCGACGGTGCGGCGTGTAAAGTCTCAGGCTTATATTCAGAGACGATGCTAAGCGTAAAGTAATGCTTCCATATGTCATATTTGTATTAAAATTTGATATACGGAAGCGTATGTTTACGCTTAGCGCCGTCGCTGAATATTAGCCTAAGGCACTAAGGCATATATTCAGAGACGAAACTAAGCATGAACTTAGGCTTCCGTATGTCAAATTGTCATACAAATTTGACATACAGAAGCGTTTCTTTACGCTTAGCGTCGTCTCTGAATATTAGCCTAAGCCAGCCTAAACTCTGTCATTCTGAGAGGAGACCCGTGCCCAGTGGGACTATAAAAACGTCAATAATGATTCCTTCATCATTACAAAATTCTATTATCGGCTAGCACAAACTACCTTAAACTTGACCATAAATAAAAATGCAAAGCCACTCGGACAAGCGGCCAGTAAATCTCGTTTACTCTCAATCGCTTTAACTTATTCGGGCGGATCAATTGCAACGGAATCGAGTTTAAAATTGATTTTCATTGCGTTTCCGATTATGTATTCATGAAAGGCACACAATATATACTGATTGATGGACTGCGCTTCATTATCACGTATTATTATGTATAAGGCTGTCTACTGCTACGCTAGAGGTCCCGGTTTCGAATCCCAGGTCGAGCAGTGTTATTAGATATTTCTGTGAAATTCCCAATAGCAGCTCGGAGTCTGGATTTGTGCCCGGTTGGCGGTCGATTGCTCGCCCCGTATTACATGGGACCTAAACATACCGGTAACCTGTAGGTGTACATTAGTACACCACTGCCTAACCCTTCGGAGAACACAGGCGTGATAGTATGAAGTCCGTAAATACAGATTTCAAACAAGGTGATCGGGATATTTTGTTACTAACATGGGTGCGTTTCTATATTTTCCAAGAATACAGCAGGTTACGTTGAATATTGAAATGATTCTGCTTTAGCCTTTATACCTTCTTTTAATCAATCCCACCTCCATCCCTAACATTGTTCTGATAAAATTATGTACTTATAAGTGTACCTTAGAACTTATTTACGAGCCTTTTCCGCCAGCGGCTTCGCCCGCGTGGTCTTGATAACTTTTTTCCCCCGATTTTGCAAAATATTTCATCGCTATTCCGCTCCTATTAGTCGTAGCGTGATGGTATATAGCCTTCACCGATAAATGGGCTATGTAACACTGAAAGAATTTTTCAAATCGGTCCAGTAGTTTCGGAGCCTATTCAATAGAAACAATAAAATCTTTCCTCTATATAATATTATTAGTATATTAGTATAAATATACTAATAGTATGTTTGTGTTAGTATAGATAATTATTTTTAATATAAAATGTAAAACATTTGCCATACGTATTATTTTCGTATAGACCAAGATATAAGTACCAAAAATAATTTCCCATTCTACCCCAATAACGAAGTCGAAGCGTCACGTCGTTTTCACCTTTAAAAGTAAAATGGCGCAATGCGTCCCAATGCGATTTCCGAATATAACGAGCAACCCAGTTATCAAGCCCGGACTTTGGCTCCAACGGTCTCAAACTCAACTTGTCCTTAATTGAAGAGCGCTGCTCCACTGAAATAGCAAAATATATAGCTAGATAGTAGCCATCTTGAAATGTATATAAGTATATTAAATATATTTTGAGAAAAATTTAATACCTACTATTTTAGTAGAAGTAAGTCTCAACTAAAGGATCAGTAATAACAACGATGATCAATAGATTTGCAAGGATCAGCTGCGCTTACCGCGGTCAGTTTATGGATGGGTCCAATCCACGCCTCAGAAAGCATATAAAGCCGTCGGTCTTCACGATTACCATGGCAGTCAGAACCCTGACAACCAGTTTATCATTGATATTGTAATCGTCCAAAAATTGGATATAGAAATTTAATATTCGCGAGTGGACAACAATCAACAGTGCCGCTGAACTGTTCCGTCTCGCGAAGGACAGACTGGAGTTTTCGAAAATGACAGCCAACCTCCAGTAATTGGAGAGGCACTTCGAAGAAGAAGAAGAAGAAAAATTGGATTGCCAAGGTCTTCGTATAAAATACTGATATTTAGCCGCATCTGGTTAGACTGGAAGCCAACCCCAACATAGTTGGAAAAGGGCCCAACATAGTTGAAAAAGGCCCAACGTAGCTGGGAAAAGACCCAAATACTTGGGTAAAGGCCCAACATAGTTGGGAGGATGTTGATTATGAGTCTCAACTAGTTACATTGACACAATGACCTTGTCTATCTAATTTATTGCGCTTGATTATTAATAACAAAGTTGTCAACGGCAACCATAACAATGACAGGGAAAATGTAACGGACATTCTCGTTACTACAAGCGTTTTAATCACAAATCTATTTGTGTGCAAACCCCCAAATAATTAACGGAATACCTTGGGCAAATTAATCGCGAAAAGCAATTCTAGGTCGACGTTTAATTTGAGGTTCCGTGCAAAGAATGATTTATTTCTGCAATCAATGTGTCAACTGCGAATATCATCGGTTACCATCGACAAAGAGACGAGCTTTTTATCATTGCGATGCGCCAATCGGTGACGACGATATTTTAATTAATATTCCATTTTTAAATTGGATACGAATGTTGTAGTTTTCGAAAATTGCTGATTTTTTTGGAGATTGTAATTTATATAATCGTTGTTTCGTAAGTTAGACTCACTTTTACAGTGACCAAAATTTGTACGCCTTTTAGGCTTAACATAGCGATCTGTACCTACTAAACTTAAGAACTATACTTTATACCTATGTTATACAAATTAATAAATTGATTTGATTTGATTTGATAATGTTCATATTGTCCATGTCCACCATAACGCCTGTATTCGCCCTAGAGTTGGGCAGAAATATATTGAGGTAGGTATATGAACAAATCGCCGGATGTAATAGGGGGCGAGCCTATTCCCATAAATCCAAATTCGAACTGCTACTGAAAATTTCAAAGAATGACCCTATAACACTGTTCCTGTTCGTTGTAATCGTAGCCAGGGCCTATAGCGTAGCAGTCGGGCTAACTAGGCAGTTTGTATTGTTTTCACGAATTTAGATTTACTGTAATTAATATTAAGCAAATCCTAACAGCCTAAGGTTTTCATCAACTGCATTTTCGTAGGACTGTGATCCATTTTGTTGCAAATATAATAAAATCTTGGATTTTAACAAAACCGACTTCCATCCTAACCCCGTAACACGTCCATGGATAAAATAAGACTGAAACCAAAGGATTTCAATGTGGTTATCCTAATTTAAATGCAAAATGCAACGGTTTCCTGGCAAAGCTAGCAGAGAAAACCAACGAAGTTAATTAATCAAACTCGGCGAACTTATTAATGAAGATTTTTTGTATTCAAATGCAAAGAGTAGGTAAGTGTATCTATTATAATCTAACATGTAAATAATGTATCATGCAGTATTAGCAAACGACAAACATTATATTTCAGAAATGTATATACTTACTCGAATCCGATTTTGTATCTTGAGTGTCTCGAGTCTTTCACAATTTCACTCGAATAAATTATTCGAGTGAAATCGAGCATTTATACTTCGAAAAATTCGAGTATTTATAATATTAACTCCATCCTTACTAATATTATAAATGCGAAAGTAACTGTGTCTGTCTGTCTGTCGGTTTGTCTGTCTCGCTTTCACGCCAAAACTACTGAACCGATTTAAATGAAATTTGGTACAGAGCTAAGCCTGCGAGCCTGAAAAAGGACGTTGGGGACGAAGGGGTTGAAATAGGGGATGGAAGTTATAAGACCACGCGGGCGAAGCCGCTGGCGGAATGCTAGTATTTATACAATACCTGGTGGGTTAGTCCATTCCATAAATGGAATTTTAATATTTACACAAAATAAACCGTTAACAATTTGAAACGATAAAATTTCCGATTAATGCGTCCGGAGGCCATTTATAAATGCGGAATGCCACCGAAATAAATTGTCCGAATATAAAACCGGTGTGGCTTCAAAACATGAAAATTTTCAGTATCATATTAATTTACAACGATCTTATTTCCTGTTCGGGTGCCCAGTGACGCAGTGAGGGAATTAATTGAAAACCTTTGTTACAACTAAAATAGTTGCGGTGAAAATTAATTGGTGGATTTAAAAAAAAATTGAAATAAGTATGGTAATCACTACATAGTATAAAACAAAGTCGCTTTCTCTGTCCCTATATCTCTATGTATGCTTAAATCTTTTAAACTACGCAACGGATTTTGATCCGGTTTTTTTTAATAGATATATTGATTGAAGAGGAAGGTTTATATGTATAATAAATACATATTATAGTACAGAAAATACAATAAATTCAAACCCATGCGAAGCCGGGGCGGGTCGCCAGTATGAATATAAATCGCCTATAGGTTTTAAAGTAACAAGTAATTGGTCACAATTAATATCTATAAACTTCTTCTTTTATTTACTTTACTTTGTTTTGTAGATTTTACCGAATAAAAAAAAAAAAGATAGTTAATAGTGTCGGTTGTGAAGCATTCACAATACATGTTGCTACGTCACCTTTAAGACGTAAATTAGAATGTGAAGGAAGATTTCGACTGGTGAGCGGGGCTCGCGGTGGCTTAGTGGTCAGAGCGTCTGGTGTACCGAACCAGAAGACGCAGGTTCGAATCCTGCCCGCCAGCCGATTTTTTTTCCTTCATTAAAAATAACTTACTGAATTTTGTTTATTTGTACTGTAATTGGGTACATCGTATTAAGTAAATATATAAATAAATACCCTCCATCTTATCTCATCCTCCGTCTTTTGTTTTTAACATTCAAAAAAGAGTGTTAAAAACAAAAGACGTATACATTCCGTTTCTTTTTACGTGACTTTCATTACACACACTGGCCATTACAGACGTTATAAAAATTAAAAAGTCTTAAAAGTTTTATAGAATAAAAGCAAGGCGATTTTCATGGAAAGAAATTCCGTGAATAACTCACAGAACATGTGTGGAAAATGTCAGCGAGTCTAGGCTACACAAGAGGCATAAAAATAGATACTTTTAGTGCTGTTGACTTGCCCGAGTACCCTCAAACATTTGGCCATTACTAACGTACGTAACGCAATTATGTTCGAGGCTTTATGTAACAATGTCTTTTTATATCTCGTAGGTACGGTAAGTACGAAAATAAATCGTGGAATAAAATATTACGTAAGTATACAGATAGATGAGAGTCGAATAAAAGATCGTACACAACCGAATATTGTCAACAGTCAAAAATCGTCCTAAAGTCATATGATGAAAGGAAAACCCAAAAACTACTCAGAATGAGTAGGGATAACATAAGACTAGCAGTAGGAATTGTGGCCTCAACAGACACCTGACAATCATAAAAATTCTCCCCATATGCCCACCATTCGGAGAAGCAGAAGTAACAAGCTTCCATCTAGTAGCAGAATGCAAAATGTATGCACCACTCAGATGGGAAATGTTTGGAATTGATGAAGTAAACGAAGAGCAACTTGCAGAATTATCTATCAGACAACTGTTGGGCTTCTGCAAAGCAATCAAGAGATTCGCGACGCCGAGCGCCAGTAACCCATGAAGGGATCCACCAAAAATGGGGAACTGGGCGAAATAATCCCAACAAGAGGACTGATCGCCCGCCTGGTGCCCCGAAGATAAATAGAAGTATACAGATACCATCACGCTTCTATTGCGAAGGATAAGGGTAAGGCAAAGGTGTACTCTACGGAACAGCTAGAGCCTGTATTTTACATTGTTTTAGTTTACATTTTTATTTGTATTAGAATAGGTTTGAAAACAAAGATTGAGATTAACTCAATGATCGGACAGAGATTCTATTTAACTCACACAACCACGAGCGCAAAGTGTCGGAAATTCACATCAAAATAGGTGGGTAGTATTGAAATTGCTCTCTCCTACATTGCCTTGCCCGACAGGGTCCATGATTGATACCTTATTTATTATGATAACAACTGTTAAAATAACATTGTGGAGTGCAATAAATATATTGAGTATTGAGTATTAAAAATGTCCTCAAATTCCAAACAATAGGTTATTTGGAAGTACATTTCGAATAACCCATTCTATTTCTTACGCTGAAAACGGAAAATTAATCCCACCTCCAGTCTTTGATCCTTAATTGGAGTAATCATGGCGGTGCCAAAACGAACCGCAGCCGACGTCCGAAAACCGCGGCAAATGGCGGAATAGCCCGAAGATTGCACTAAATTGGCCTATAACCAGTAGGTACCGTAAAGTAAAATGAAAGAGGGAAAGAGTGCGCAACGTTGCTATGAGACTGTCTTCACGTAACCAGAGTGCTTTCTTGTTCTGAGTTCAAAGAATAAGCATTTTAAAGCTGCCAGTCTCCTGAACGGCAAGCACGAGTCACTGTAATAGTAGAGTAGTTAACGTAATCGAATCGAGTTCGAATTATGGAATACTGATAACTGCGGCGGATGCCAAGGGAACTAAAAAAATACTATCATAAGTTTTCGTAAGTTATAGTTAAGTATTTAGATTAAGGACTTGTATGAAAAAACGATAGCATTAAAGTATTGTGAAACTTGCAAGAAACAAAATGTATGGAAATGACACAAGCTTTCGACAAATCGGGCTGTCACTAATGTCATTTACATACATTTTGTTTGTCGATTTGAATGACAAAATGCAACTTGTCTAGCCCCTCTGGCTGGCTATCGTTAATGAATAGTAAGATTTTTCGCGCGTTAAATACTCTATTGATACCGTGACTGGTACTTGAGCTCCTGCCGGGCTAACATGCACGCCGCGAGAACATTTTGTCGACGCTTATGTCGTGCTTTTGTCTCGTTTACGCACAAGAAAGAGCGAGACAAAATTTTGTCGTGGCGCGCATGTTAGCCTGGCTGGGGACGGCACCAAATGACAGCTTTGTGAAGAATACGAGTAATTTGGCCTTAAGGCCCAAAAAAGCCAGTCAAGTGCGAGTCGTACTCGCACATACCGTTCCGTAACATTTTTAATAAGTATTTAAATAAAATTAGTATTTGTCTTTATAGTGGCCCTAGAAGTAGAAACTGTGAAAATTTTAACTCTACACCTAACCAGACAGACGGACGGACGGGCAGCGGAGGTTTAGTAATAGGGTCCTGCGTTGACACCCGCCGGGTACGGAACCCTATAAAAGGATGTTTGAACGTGGAAGAAACAAAGAAGTATGGCAAGAATCGTAGAAACTGGTGTATATCTGGTGTAACTGGTGTACTGATGTATATTTATGTGTTGAATATAAATCTTTGTTTTTGTCTGGGTGTTTCCTATGTATAATAAGTAGATATTTACAACAACAAAAAAGTATATACGTATTATATCCATTGTCTAGTAGCCATAGTACAAGCTCTGCTTAGTTTGGGACTAGATGGTGCTGTGCAAAATGTCCCAGGATATTTATTTATTTATTTTATATTTAAATGAAAATGATTAATGAGGTAGCAGGTAGGTTAGTATTGTTGTTATGTGGCATTAGAAATAGAAACTGTGAGAATTTCAACTCATCACCTATTACGGTTCATGAGATACAGCTCGCTGACTGACAGACTGACGGACCGACAGCGGATGCTTAGTAATAGTCCCATTGGCATCCTTCGGGTACGGAACTCTAACTAGATTACTCTATAATTTTCTTTTTAATTCATTCAGGCATCGAATAAAAAATTACGAAGCAGTGTCTAAAATGTAAGCTATTATTCTTTTGTTTTTGTGCGATTTTGCGCGTTCGAAAAAAATACCGTTTTGGGAAATCCACCGCAATAACCACTGATAGGTAGGTAATTATTTGATAATACCTTCACCCCCAAAGTGTTACGGACGCGATAAATAACAGGAAGTGTACGAAGAGCTTCCTGAATGAAGCTATAAAATAAAATGCCAACAGATAACATTAAAGGTAACCTGCTCAATATATTTATAATTCTATTAGCCACCGGCTTCGCCCGCGTGGTCTGGGTATTTCTTATAACTTTCATCCCCCATTTCAACCACTTACAGCCCTTTTTTCACATTAAAAAGTAGCCTATGTCCTTTCTCAGGCTCGAGACTATCTGTATACCAAATTTCATTTAAATCGGTTCCGTAGCTGCTTGAAAGCGCAACACACACAGAGTTATTTTCGCATTTCTAATATTAATAAGGAAGTGAGAATTTCTTTTTTTTATTAAAGGCGTCCTGGGACCCGTCCCCCGGCCTCGCACGGAGTAACATCTTCCACCTTCATCGTCTCACACACACATTCCTCATGAATCACTCTGTCTATTGGTGAACACCGCATAAAAATCCGTTCAGTAATTTCGCGAACAGACGGAAAAATTGACGCCTAAGGGAATTTTGTTTTATAATATAATTATGTAGTGATCTTAATGACATATTGGTTATCATACGGGTCTTCGATATTATTAAGCTGTATAGCTGAATCGGTAGCCTAACCCTGTTTTTTTTTTTAATAATTTGCAACTACCCTTTGTTAAAGAAAACGACGCCCTACCTCCAAAAACGTTGTTATATCGCTGCCATGTATTACTTACTTTGGATCGTTGGGTACAAAGTAACAAGCAATATTAAGAAAAAATATAGGTAATTTACTTACCTGTAAATCTGCATGATGATCTTTACACTGGTGATAGTACCGATCTTCCCACGGCATTTATTTTCTTAGTTATATCTGAGGGTAGGTCACTAACACTTATAGTCATCACTTATAGATAGAGATTTATATATATAGCACACAGTTAATATTAATTAGACACTAATAATCACACTAAACATTTTGGAAGTTCTCAGATTGCAGTCAATCATTTTGTTTTCGAATTCGAATTTCAAATCCCGCGCACCGCGTCCGCGCGTCCAGTCGCGTGTTTATTCGTTTTTTCATCACTGGCTAGTCTGTGTTCTCATCACATCACAGGCGTTAATATTGTCATATTAATGTCTTTAATAATTATTAAATCATTAATTTTTATATTTATTTTTCTACACTACTGTGGAAATTCTGGAAACATTTAACAAGAGAGGAAACATATTTTGATAATTTACACCTGAACATTAATGTACTTGGAGGAATAACCTAAATAAGTATTTAAATTGATTACTAAGAAAAAAATTGTTATTTTAATTAAAAATCCTTACTATTTATTATTTAGTATTCCGGGATAAAAAAAGATGCACACATAGGTACATAATTATAATTTCCATTAAAAAATCAGTACAGGAATTTCGGCAAGATAATATGAATAACGCTCCACCAACACCTTCACCGACGTCTACCTAAGAATTTTTAAAAACTATTTAAATTAATAAACTAATAAAAATAAATGATTATCATAATAAATAGTTAATTTTGTAGCCAGTCTGTGTGTAAATCTATAGGTATAAAGATTAAGGGCCTGCTTAAACCTTTCACCAGCACCTAGTTTCGACATTTCATAAGTGCCTGCATAAGGTCTATGTGAAAATGAAACTATTTTGATTTTGATTTCCTGATAAGATCTCGTTAAATTACTTGGCAGATAATGTTTATATAAATTATGTTCCATTTTTTAATTTATCCGGCGGATAGCAGCTATCCAGAGGTGGTGAAGTCCCCTAGCTATCAAGCTAGGGGATGGTTACGATCCGATTCCAAAAACCTCAGCAAAGTATCAAAATTTAACTCGTTCGTTACTCGCACCAGTGACATCTCAAATTCATTTTTATGTGGCAAATAAAATGGTGCGAAAAGTTAATTAGATCAAAAGTTTTCATAAAATGTTTACGACGTGGCTATCTCGGGTTATGACGCGCAAGATATTGCAATCCTTGTTACTGAGTCGGTGGAAAGTTTATAAGTATTTTTGAAACATACTATGTTGCTATTTCTAGTTGTTTTTTTAAGTTATTCTCTATTGTGTTGAAATGTTGAAGTAATACTTATAAATTCTTTACTTATGAAAATTTATAAATCACATTTTTACATAATTTTGGTATAGGATTTACAAGTATTATTTCAAGAAAAGATAAATCACTATTTATCTTCGAAGTGAGGCAATACTATTTAATGTTTTTCTCTCGTTATGCACAAACTCTACTTACCTAACTATTAGTCTACAACTAACTCAAACTCTGTGCTTGAAAAAGTGTAAAAGCTAAAAAATATCCAAATATCAACACAACATCCAAAAGTTTTTTCATAAAAAAACTGTCAAAGTCCATTCAATAATACCTAAATATTTTTCCTCGTATTTTGTATGTCGGATAGAAACAGTATATTATACCTAGTAGTTATTAGTTAATAGCTAGGTATAAAAATAATGTAACTTATTCCGTCGGGATAAGACGAGCATTTGGGAGTAGGATTCACTAATATGAATTTAAGAGACAAGCATTGGAAATGTTTCCCAATACATTTATCGCTTGGTTTGTACTTACTCGTCTACACTGGGGTGACAGGTCGGTGTTACAAATGAAAGGTGTGTAGGTACGCTAAAGAAAGATAATTTCCTTTTTTATTTATTATCAAGAGCCCTAACAATAAATTCTGCCGAAACTGATCAGGTACGCACAGTTAAAAATGCTAAACAACGTATTTTAACCATATTACCACTGTCAGAGGCCCCTGAGATGACTGATGGATTTATTGTTTTTGTAACTAAGTACCACCTACCAGATTCTTGTGAGTCAACGTATAAAACACTATACGAGATATACTTTAAAGTCTTATTTAGCTCGGTATCAGTGTGCGTCAGGTTGAGTCACCCGTTCACATTGGATCGATGAGTAGTAATGACGTCACAACGAGGATACTACATCCTGTTTTTCGACGTTGCACAACAAGACTCGTTAGCTCAGTAGGTTAGAGCGCCGATATACAAATTATCTTGACCATCGGAGGGCGGAGGTTCAAATCCTTCACGAGTCAGCCTTTTTGAAAAAACAAAGAATAACTTTTCGTCTATTGTTTTAATTTTTTTATTTATTTTCGTTGTAAATTGTAAGAGCAATTACGGGTAATGGCGATTCTTCCATATTACGCCCAGACCTGTTAGGTTTACTCGGGATCGAAGATCGGGTTTTGAGTGTCAAGGAAAAAGGTCGTCTTTTTGGCCTTGGCCTTGTATACTTTTTTGTTCTTATTTGATTCTTTATTTTTAATGCACTATGGGCCACTGCCTTTGAATCAATAAAAACTGTGTTTTTGTTCCTAAATACTTATAATTTTATTTAGCAGTTGGTTAATTCAGTTCACTGTTAGGTACTTTTGTTCCGTTTCCACTAAACGGAATTTAAACCTTCATATTTTAACAATAATAGGTATCTGTGCCACATACGAGACCAGAATAATTTAGTACAAAATAACATTTAAATAAGGAACAGGGTTTTCTACGGCCAAATAGGATTTTCCACGTCCCTATTTATTCCGTCCAAATAATTCTATTATAAGTGAGCTTAAAACAAACCGTATAGGTTGTATTGTTTGGAATAACACAAAAGATAATTAAACAGGAGTATTTTGTAGCAAAAACAAGTCTTTGTAAGGCGGCCAGTACACTGAGAGAAGCGATGCTAAGAAAATACCTACTAGGTATCATCATCATCATCTATGTTAAGATCAGATTGAGCGACATCCCTCAAACAAACCTCCAGAACCCAATACCTAGGTATCTAATACCAATATTATGATGTAGATGAAGTGGATGTCAAGTTTTTAGACCTTCTGAATACCAGTAGTAGGTAACTACATATTAGATGTCATTGGTGTTCTTAAGACTACCTGGGCTTACGGCACAACCTTTGCTGAAGAGGTGTAAAACTTTACAAATGTTAAGAATGTCACCATTGGCAATGGTGACCATTCTCAGGTTTGGGATCGACTGATTAGCTATTACCTCTTATATCCGTTTTATCGTGTAATTTAGGTTATATTTTTTCAGCTTTGAATAGCATTGTTCCTCTTCGCCCTAAAGGAGATACAAAAGATTTAAGAAAAAGGTGTTAGTGTACTAATGAGATTAGTCCAATGTAGTTACACCCACAGTTCACGCGTATAGGAGGCGAGCCTATTGCCATCAACCGGGCACAAATCCAGACTCCGAGCTGCTGGGAAATTCACAGAAAAACAACAACACTGCTCGACCCGGGGAATCGAACCCAGAACGTTTAACGTAGCAGTCGCCCTTGGGACCATTGCCTCGGCAATCAAAAAAATAACGACGTTTACCTACTTAATTAATGTACCCTACCCTTACCTTTTTATTAGTCAGACACTCGGCACTGCTGATCCCGGTATTCCCGGTATCTTGTATACCTCAATTGTACACTAAGTACCTCCTATACGGCAAACATTGTATGGTTTTAGTAGGTAGTTTAAAGTTGTTTTAAATAGGAAAGGTAGGCTTTACTCGCCTTAAAGGTACTTACATATTGTGCTACTTAGAGCTAACTTTATTAAGTAGTGTAAGTACCCACACAAAATGGGAATACAAGAACCTACTTGTATGGGCGGCTATTCAATTTAAATTGCAAATTGTGTATTGTGGCGCATTGCAAAGCTCTTTACAAACATTTGTTCTTATACCTAAACTGATAAGCATAGGCAAACAGAGAAGTGTATCATCAGGGTCGTACTGGCCATATTGCCAGCCGGGCCCTAGCCTGCACAGACACCATGGGCCTGGCTTTGGGACCGTTGCTGCACGGCGCGATAACTTTTGAACGAATCAACCGATTTTGACGTGTTACACGAGATTTGAATTGAGAGCTTGTTGAGATAAAAAAATATTCCAATAGTACCTATTCCATCTACCACTATCCTGTCCCGGGCCCCGGCGGGTAAAAAATGGTATCCAGATACCATTTTCTAGTTTTAGGTACCCATAAGAAAATTGCTATATAAGTAGGTATCTACGATAGACATTCGAAGCTTTTACAAGGAAACTGTACCATTGATGGGAACGAAAGAATAATATACTTTCTAAAGCTTTAGATTTCATTGTTACGTTACGATTAATATTTTTTGTTTTAAGACATTCCTTTGTCTGACATTTGTTATCTTAAAAGAAAAAAAATACACATTTAAACGCAGAAAACTATTTACTCAGGTATCTATTTATCATTGTATATATTAATACTATAATAAGATTCATGCTAAACCAAACGTTTTATTTTGAACCGCTTTTACATACCTACATATACTGATTTACCTACAGCTAGAAAGTAATCGATTTATTAAAACTCGGCGAACTAATTTACTTATTAACTGAAAAGGTCAAGACTACCCTCTCTAATTGATAAGAAACATCTGGAGAGAGTCGTTCGTTATTACTATCCGGCAATTATATTAAATTAATAAAGGAATTAGTCACACGCCAAGTCCAGAAACTATGCTAATTTGTCTTGAAGATTATTCTTTATAGAACCTAACTAGACGCAGATATTCACTGCCATCGTAATAGCGCTTTGTATTTAAACCTTTTTCGGCCAGCACTTAAAATATCAAATCTGTAGAAAAAATCAAACTACCCACAAAATTATCTTTTTGTGATTTTTTTAAGCATTTTCCATGCGATTTTTTTCTTCACTAAAATAACTACCCACAAAATTCGTAATGGATCTTTTTCTTAAACATCGGGAAACACAAAAACGTGATGGAATCATAAATTAGGATTTTGCCCTTTTTCTTGATATAACCAAAGCCATAAAAGGTGGAAAATCTCACCCTTCGAATTAATTTGGCAGTTCAGGAGTCGGCCGCTACTAGATATTACCATGTCTAAATAAACTTGATAGATGAAAAAGGAAATAAAACATAAAACTATACATGCATGGTGTTTTATTACACTGTACAATAAATATTGGGCTGTATACAAAATATAGAGGAATTCCAAAAGATATTGTCAACACTCTAGCATACGTTAACATGAGTGTAAAACGACTCCTAACATATGTTTTTAAATTCATAACATACAACTAACTAAGCAACCAGTTGGCTTAGGGCTTGGGGTGTTATCTACCGAAAAATATCCATAGGCCTAACGATGCTATGATTACAAATTGCGGATATTATTTTCGAGCATTACGATTGGCACCCCTAGCTTACATCTACCCGGCTGATGCGTGGAACATTTGACTTTGTTTTGAGACGAATAAAGTTGACTTTAAATTAATGTATATTGCAGAATGATAGTAGTAATATGCGCAGCTAAGGGACGCCCTTTCAAATATATCTTGTTGGCGAGGTCCAAAAAAATTAGGTGCGTAGTACTCGCAACAAATGCGTTTCTAAGGCAAGACAATCGTAGCAAATCGCGTTATGTCGTTTCTGCCTACCTTTATGGGAAAAGGCGTAAGTATATTCTGTCGTTTAAACAAGAATAATATGGGATTTGCTGTGTACTGTACTGTACTTTGGTAGTTAAAATCGTAAAGCGCAACAACAGTATCAGATTAAGAATAAAATTGTGATATGACTTAAAACATAGCTATTTAAAAATTGAGCTATCTTATTCTCTGTGCGTCTATGAAAATTTTGCACGTACCTTATTCAGTAATAAAGACTGGACTTTTTAAAATGGTTGAATATTCAAAATTGAGCAGAAAAACTAACCTAAGTCGACACAAAGATAATATTTACTTCTAACTTATTTTTTTTAATTTAATTGTACCTTTTGGGCGGTGTACGGATACTTTTTGCTATTTTTTTCTCAACCAAATGTTCCACACAACAGTAATTACAACAGTATTGTAAATATCACACCTCGACTTAGTCGCTACCAATTGAGACCCACATTCACCTCACTATACATTTTGCCAACGTTCATAAAACCATCAGATCATTGTGAATAATCAACTATGTACATATACAACAACAGGTCAACAACAGTCATCAGGATTGCAGTGTTACAACCTATTTGCATTAGGTCTGGCCTGACGAGTCAATTATCTTTTAAGAATTAAAAATATTTATATAAATAAAAGATTCACAAATCCTACGAATATTATAAAGAAGGTACAACAGATTATAAGTGCTACGTGTAGTTCCTGTTACACATTCACTAAGGTACTCTCTCATTTGGAGCATTCGCATGTAATGTAATGTTACAAAGTCGAGCATTACATCAGTGAGGGAGGAGAACCGAGCATTACAGTGCGCAAACTGTAATGTTACAGATTCAAGAAAACAGCATCACAGTGCGGAATGTCTGTAATATTTTGATACAACTTGTAACATAATGCTCAGAATTATGTTACATTACAGGCGATTGCACCTTAAGGTACAAATAAAAAAAAACAACCCACAAATGATATGCTACACGGCATAATATTATTATATAAAGTAATGTTACATGATAACATGACTCTAAATTCTCAAACAACTCATTCAGAGAAGCAAAACATTAAAATTATTTTTAAACATACATTCTCTTTATGTTAAAGAATAATAAACACTAATCTTTCACTTCTCTGAATAGTTATAAATAATCATTTATCTTATTTTTAAGACAGAATAAATTTTTTGCTAATAAAACTTACTAAACAGGTTGAACTCAGGGGCCAGGCCTTAAAAATATGCTTCTTTGTTTTATTCAGATACCAATACTGAGCACCTTATTGTATACAGAATATCGTTGTGTACAGTCACGATCATAAATATGTACACTAAACTAAATTTCAATGCATTTTTCTCGTGAAATTAAGATTAGAACTTTGAGATAACATCAATATCGGTATTGGTTCGAAAATATTATGTTTGTTACGCTATACCATTTTAGTCTATACCTTAAAAGAAAATCGCTTTTGAATTTTAACAAGTGTATACTTATTTATGCTCGCGACTGTACCGTCACGATTATCGTTCAGATGTTAGTCAACCTTTGGCATCAATACACGCTAAATTAAATTAAAAACGCTCTCAATTTGAAGCGGGTGTTAATTTAAATCCTTTGTTTTATATAATAGTACAAAAATTGTGATACAAAAAACAGGTGCCCGCTTCAAAAAGCGATCTCCTCAAAATAATCTAATAGTTAATCTTTAAAACTGTCTTAAAGTGAATAGCAAAGAATTCTGATAAAATAGCACTGTGTTACAATATTATAAATATTTCATAATCACCAAATTAGGCGTGTAAAAAGTATTTATTACAATTTTGCACGAATTTTCGCGGCAGTGTTGACATTATTGTTAGGACTGTTTTTTTTTTTCAGTGGCAGCACTGTTTGCACCACACAATGGCACTACTAAATGCAAGTTTATCACTGATAATGGAAATAGAAAACGTAATTCATATTTAACCGATCAAACCATTACATTAACCAAAATCACTAAAACTAAAATACTAAAAAACGATATACATAGTAAAAATTAAGAGGTATTTACACATTTAGCCTCAGTAAACCATTCATAAAAATGTACAGATAATAAATAGATAACTTTTATCTAAAACTCTCACGTAATAAACAATAGTTGTAGACCCTCTCAAAATAAATATGCTAAAGCTTATGAGACTTAAAACTAAATGAGTATAATTATTATGATCGAAAATTATGCGTTGTACTTAATAATAATTAAATCAGATCATCCCCTATTGCGTACAAAACCAAGTGCAGATAAAATTCACAGTAAAATTATCAAAAAGGTTTTAGACTTTTGTGCCCATTATTAAAAATATATACGTTGTACAATCTGTATCATTGAGGTAAAATAATATTGAACAAGATAATTTTATTGTTAGTATGTATACATATAAAATATTGTATCGCAATTTTTGTTTAATACACACGAAAACACGCCACGATATAAAGTTCCACTACAAAAATCACCTCTATTGCGACGGAATACATGCGTTCCAATTGACAAACTGTATAGATTGATATGTCGGCGTGTGTACAAACACACTTAAAAAAATTAAAGATCAAACATCTTCATGGATCAATTATTTATTTTTATTTCGATTTTTAGTGAATTACCTTGTCTGAATACCGTATCGTAAGCTCTCCGAATCTCATCACCTTTCTGATACAAATTGTACACAAAAATATCATAATTTAAAATACGTTGTAGAAGCTAGTGAGATTACACGTCATTGCATTTAAATTGTGCCAAGGGACGGAATACTCGTTAGATTACAAACAACTGACTGCAAAGATACCAACATCAGCATACGAATAAAAAATTTGAGCGTCATTTGTCAACGGTGTTAAACGTCAAAAGCTTTTTTTTTTTATGTTGCAAGAGATACATTTTCGTTGCTGTTTACAGCCTAATACGTTTTACACTTTTAATCACAGATTATAAACAATTTCTCTAACAATGGTTATTTATATACATTTTTACTCCCGGAAGGGATCTATATAAAGTCTTCCAAAGACAAAGGGTTGTTCCTTTGCTTCGTGGCACCCTATAAGAGCAATCTCATTGTAACTACATTCTATGATAAGTGGTAGTCGGCACGTATACACCACTAACGCTACGACTTGGCACTGCTATATTGAGAACCAAGTTATGCTTGTCAAGGAAACTGACAACTCTATTGGAGGAAATATAATATTAAAATACATACCAAATATTCTAATTAATGCTATATGTTAATTTTCGTTACACATGTGGCTTGAAGCTGTGATTAAACTAGATACACGTGGAATTTTGATAAAATTGAGTACTAGGACTTATTTATAGGTTACATTTTTATTTCATCCGTTAAAATTGTCAATTCCATCGCAATATGAACGCGAGCGAATGAATAGTATAATCGATACAAAAGAAATCTACAATTTATTTGAAAAATTTATAAAAAACGGCGTAAGTTTAAAACCCCTGGCATACTGTACTTTGTCTAATTCACTACGTTTATAATATCGCGGATGTCCGCGCATGCGTGTTATAATACTGCACTACATTGTGTTATATCAATTGCGCACACGCAACACTAACGCGTTTTGATATCCCATTGATCATAATAATGTCCATAACGTGCAAAATCTACATTTTTGGTCATAAATATACTGATATACAAATTTCATAATTACAATACGTTACACTAAGGTACATAGTTTTACCAAATCCCATACATTTGGTAAATAAATACATGTCATATTACATTTATACAAGACCACTCAACTAGGCCGTAAGACCATCATCAACAAAATCACATTCTTTGTCTTTTCAAATGTGCTTTACACTATTATGCTGATCAGCAATGTATAGAGGGAAACACACAAAATGGAAAGTGGAATCACGAAACGAAAATATTGCCTGCAGATATCACAATATAACAATTCCGTTGGTAGTGCGTTTGGTTAGTCACTGCAGCATGAGCGATTCTAGATTACGATTGAGGATTGTGTCTTTGACAGAGTTGAATACAACTTCGATGTTGTGTGTGTCAATAGCGGTGGTGAAATGGTGGTACAGGGTGGTCTTCGGTTCCCTCCGAACGTTTGCGAACATGTTGAGCAAGAACATTTGCACGTCCCTGAGGTTATGGGGGTCGCCGGCGAACTGAGGGTAGAACCAGCGTATGTCGGTCTCCTTGCTGGCAACCTTCCGCGCGAGCAGGTCGGACTTGTTGAGGAACAAAATGATGGATATGCCTTTAAAGTTGACGTTATTTACGATCGTGTCGAAGATATTTAGTGCCTCTTCTAGGCGGTTCGTTTTCCTGAAAGCAAAGACAATGGAAATTAGTTATCACACAACTTTTAAGAAGTTACAAATATCAAATGTAATGTCTGATATTATAATTATGTTGTTTTGTGCAATTTTAGAACCATTGGTAGTAACTATGGCCTAACAGGGCTGACTCCTGAATGGCCCCACCTCAGTAGGAGCGCGTGTTGGCATCACGCGCGCCTTAGAGTAGGATTCGCTCCTCGATTGGGTACAGTCACAAGGAAAAAAACATTAACAAAAGATAAAGCGATTTTCTCCTAAAGTACTAATAGAACTTTTGTGATATTACGAACACAGTATTTAATGTAATTTGTTCATTCATGAAAAAATCGCATTATTAGTGCATTATCAGCTTTGTTAGTGTATACTAATGTTTTTGATCGTGACTGTACTACAGATACCTAGAGCCGGACTACAGGGAACAGTCTATCATAACGAATGCGTTTACGAGGCCGGCTTTACTACCATAGGTCAAGGAAAGAAAGGCAATAAAGTAAGTTCCATAAAGTTCTGCGTTGTCCGAGTAGCGAATCCCATGTATCGTATGTTTCCAAATTAAAATATTACGATTATTTATATTAATTTACTAGCTTTCCGCCAGCGGCTTCGCCCGCGTGTCTGAGTATTTCTTATAACTTTCATTCCCTATTTCAAACACTTTTTGGCGATAAAAAGTAGCAAATTTCATTTAAATCGGTTCAGTGGTTTTAGCGTGAAAGAGCGACAGACAGACAGACAGAGTTACTTTCGTTTATAAGACAGAGTTACGTTCATTTATAATATTAGTAAGGTTAGGATTAACCAAATCCAGACATTGGCGTCAGTCACAATAAAGCACTACATTCTTATCAATACACAATAATTCATTGTTATTTTCTCGACATCGTTCAAGCTAGGCAGCTTTAAAACTACAAATGCTCGAGTCCATACACTGCATTTTATAAATATGTAATTGTGTTTTGCGACATAACTGATAATGCACATAATTACCGTTGTCAATGACAATGGCATAATCACGACCTTGATCTAGACACGCGGATGTTAGCTACTCAGCGTTACGGTAAATCAATCAGAATACACACAGCAATTTGTGGTACCTTCCAGTCATCAAAAGGCATAGTTCTAGCGACGAAGTTTTAATCTTACCCACCATAAAAACCATTACTACTGTATCGTGAGTTAATCTTGCATAATATAAGACTTGAGACCGCCAGTCTAATATAGAAAGAAAGAAAGAAATAACATTTATTTAAATGTATTTATATACATATAATACTTCTGAAGGGGTCCGACCGACATACCTACCCTGCCCTCATGATGTAGGTACCAATATATACCAAGCACAATATTATCAGTTTCATAGTGATTTCTTGGTAAAAACTGTCAATTTGACAGCTGTCATGTACCTCCGGTACAGGGCTCAGTTGTAAAAACTTTTGATGACCTCCTTTGGTAAGTTTAGTTATTTATATTGTGTAAGTTAATACCTCATTCCCTGTTAAAATTACCTATTCAGCTAACGATATCAGTTAACTGTACCGCATATGTTACCATAGTATAGCAAAAAACCAACCACTAACATCAAAGGAACATCTGGGCGAACCAAAGATATGTTATGCAAATATTTTAGGGCAGCAATAAAAAGTTTTATTAACAAACTAGCTCGAGGCTGCGGTTTCGCCCGCGTGATAATTTTGAAATTGAGTTTGTTATACCCTCGGGAATCTTTTGAATTTAGAAATAGAATTCTAAATGAAACTTTTGGTTGGATAACTCTTTGTGGCTGTGAGTGATGTGTTCACAAGGGAAACTAAAAGAGAATAATGTGAAAACTTGTGCACGATTGATCTCGAAATCCCTTTTGTTACTTTGGAGAGGTCCTTTACTTGTGGATTAATACTATCTAATCTTCGATATTGATTCCACAGGTATATCTACAACAATTAAGTATTGACTAACATTAATAAAACGCTTCGATCACGCGATACCAAAGTGCATAAGTATCTCAAATTTTGGAGCTTTTGATAAACTAACGCTGGAAAGGATCTGCCAGGTGTTAAGTTCTAGTTTTCAGTGATATAAAGTTATATTATCAAGAGGTAAAACGAAAGGCAGAAGATCGAGAACAGTGGCGATTGCTCCACCGACAAGAGCTGAGCGCTTAAATTTAAGAAGAAGAAAGTTATATTGTACATAATTGTATCGCAAAGGAAGGTAGCAATGCCTTCCATACACAGAAAACACACTAACGATCGCAGTCTATAAGACAAATTCCTTCTTTCCGAATTCTGGCGGACAAACATCCAATTTCCGCATATTAATATCATACAAATAAACACGCACACGTCACCGCGGACTAAAAATACACGCACTACTTACAATTTTACTCCACACACATTACAAACTAAGCATAAAATGTATAATTAGAAAGATCTAAATAAAAACGTTACGCTTTTTCCGCGCAATTCAAACATAACTAAGACATTGTCTGGAATCCGAAATCGCCGAATTTCACGAGATTGCCACCAAATACATTTTGTGTACACGAGAAGAGTGTTTTAGGATATCGACGAAGAAACCCATGGCACAGAATAAATAATAACAGAATAGCCACTCTCCGCCCCTTCCTAACGTCAGATACCGCATTCTGCCGGTGTTCTTGCCAGACGTACTGCCAACAAACTCTACACGCGCGCCCTCTCACGCACACATTTGCATTTGCACGTGTACAAACGTAATTTTGACAAATTTGACATTTGGTATTGTAGTGTGCAGCGGTATCGGAAAGTTTGTATGGAGTTTCACAGGTGTGCCATTGGACAAGACAAAAAGGAAAAACAGTCCGTTTGTCGTTTGATAGTTATATAATTGCATTAGGTACAACTATATTTCATACCCATTTTTGAGAGAATGGATGAAACGACTGACAAAAGAGATTTATAAGGCAAATGTCAGTGGAAGTTGGGAGTTAACCTTATTGGTGAGGACCTTCAAAAAGATCAGGTGCATAATACTCACAACCGGCGCATATGTATGCCAAGATGTAGGTTTGAACGTGGAGGCAGCAAAAGAAGATATGCATTCAAGAATCGAAGCAGGAGGCGGACTCTAGTTGCTGCCTATCCTTAAAATGCGTGAGTGTATGTATGTGAATCCTGAATCAATTGACAGCAAGAAGCCTATAAAAACAGTTAATCCTTTAAAGATAAATATAAGAAAATAATCTTCTGGTCTTGCTTGATCATCAAAAACATAATCGATAAACATAAAATATCTTGATGTGCCCTTTTGATACGGCAATGTAGGTTACAGTAATCACACAAGCTGATTCAGGTCACCGACAACTTAAAATGTCTTGTTTTTGGAGTCGTGAAGCTTAAACGGTGCGACAAACGTAACTTTTTAAATATGACTACTGTCCAAAACTTTCTTTTGTAATTATACTTAGTCTATCCGAATCAAAATATACAGTTGCCCTTTCGATTTAAAGTTTTCTGCAATACAAATGATTTTGAGTGCAAGTGCAGTGATAGCCTAGTGAATCTAGTGATACGACCATTGGACTGCCAAGTCAAAGGTATCGAGTTCGAATCCAAGGCCTCTAACTTATCGTTATCATGTGCGTATTAATAAGAATTATTTATCATAAACATCTTGAGGAATACTGCGCGCCGCGAAAATTTTCTTGACTGCTTATAAAGTCTGTCAACCTGTCTGATGAGGTGAACTAGAGTCCTCTGAGACCAAAGCAGCTCGGTGTTGAGGTTTGTGCCCAAATAAAGGCAATAGGATCGATACACAAGACCTAAAAAGACAAGAAGAAGAGATCACCAAATTGAGGGTCTATATCAATACACCTCTGCTTAATACGTGTGAGAATTGGTATTGACATAACCTGTCAACCCTCAAACATAACAGAGCGACCTTAACGCCTTTTATTTCAGGTTAAATACACAACCAATAATAAATTTTAATTAAATTTTCGGCTTAGCATAACGAGCTTCTTTGAACAATCAACAAAAACAAAGTGTAACTTAAATCTCATTAACATAACTATGTAGGTATGTTTCCTCGCGTTTTTCCCACAAAACATATGCGCGTTAACACCTGTGTATGAATATAACACGCCTTATATAGAAGGGTTCAAATATCGCAATGACAGTCGAAGAAAGGTCATTAAACTGTGTGATTAATGCTATTGTAATTTCTATGTGGGTGTCTAAGGTTTATGATCTGGGATAGCCCCCTAAAAAGGTCTGTCCCCCCACTGATTAATGTTGTTTCTGGGAAGAAAGAACACGAAATTTTCCCATCAACAAATATTTCAACTTCGATTCATATTTTTTGACTCAATAAATGCAAGACTGCATCGCTCGTCATTTGAGGATTTGTTGACGCTCACGGTCTTACCTGTGTATCTTGGGCAGAGGTGTTGAGGTGACACACAAAGTTCACCCGTATGTTGAGATTGTTGGTATACCTTTTTTATTTATTTAATCCATTAATTTTATTATTGGTATGAGATTAATAACTATCCGTTTTAGACACAGCCTAATACTACTATTGCCTACGAGTTTGATGATTAAGAGATGAAGGCCATAGTTCACTACGTAGACCTGTGGGAGGTCTTCTAATATTTGCAGGTTTCGTTACGATATTTTATTCGTATGGCAACTTTCATTCAAACTTTTGTCCTGTATCTTTCAATTATTATTTATGTTCTGTGATTCATGATAAATAAATCCTGATTATAACGCTTCCTATTACTATTCCAATAAAAACTATATTTCCAAGTAAGTACAACATACGTGCCCCATGGGTGCTGATCATAAAATGTGATTTTCTCGTCACACCACACACCCGCTGATTCCATCATGAGTCATTAAGTTGCTACACAAGTGACGTAACACTATATTTATTTACCAGTACATAGATAACCAACGTTTTGCCTTATGTGCAAGAAAATTACGAAACAACGTATTACGGGAATTAGATCATAAGTAGATAAGATTAAATCACTCCCGTTTTGGTTTGTTTATCGCCTATGCAGGTGTTCCAAAGGAAGTTATTTAGTAGCAAAGCTTTTTAGCTACAGGAAAATCTCATTCATGCTATTAGCAGTCTGGGCCAATGACGTACATAACAGAGTTCTTACGATACGGTTAGAAAATAGATCCAAAATTTTGTTTTGTAGACACCCGCTTAGTTTTTAGACGATAACAGTTTTTGATGTGTTTATGTAATTAGTTGTGGTATGACTGTGGTGTAATGGTGGGCGCCGTGGGTGTGGCGTGCAATTTGAATATTAAATTTCAGTTTATGAGCCTCCACAATGTAGCAGTATCACACTTCGCATAATAAAACTTTTTCAACTGCACTGTTGGTGCTTATCTTTGCATCTACGTGTATACTCGCACTTTAATTATCACCTGGAACCGGGGGTCACGCAATCCTCAACGACACCGAAGGACAATACGCACAAGATAAATTACCTTTAGAGGTTTATTTTCCAACAATTCCATAATTTTTGTCAGAAGTATTAGGTTTAATTTTACAGATATAAAACCTTGCACCAAAAATGTTTCCCTCTGATACAAGTAATCGAATTATTGAAAAATTGTTCCTTCAAATCTTATATCCCGAAATTGTAATAGACCAGCCCAAATAGTATTTATTCGACACATAAAAATATTTTTTAATAATGACTAAAATGCCTCACCTGTCTTCGGACAAGACCTGGTCGAACTCTGAAGAGGAGACGAGGAAGAGTATGGATGTGACCGAATCGAAGCACTGCGTCCACTTCTGCCGCTGCGTCCGCTGCCCCCCCACGTCGACGAAAACAAATGGCACATTGTTGATGTTGATGGTGCATTCCGTGATGCCCTTGGTGGCTTTGCGGCAGTGGAGGATGTCTTGGTGGGAAGGCACGTAGTCAGGTCTCGCGATGCGTTCTAGCTCGTCGAAGAAGTAGCTCACCGAGTCGCTCTGGAATTGAGAAAAGGTTATCGTTTTATTAGGCTCATTAAATGGTTTTTTTTATTTTTTGGCGCCTATAATATCACTGCATCCTTAGTGATCGCCGCTAGATGATCTAAAGAGTCAGAGATCAGAGTTCACCGCTAAACCCTGAGGCTGACACGAACTGCAGAATTTGCTTAGGGGAGAGCTCCTTTATTTCATCTGGGCTTTGGCTTTTGCTGCAGGATTTGCTTAGGGGTCAGCTCCTTTATTTCACAAGCGCTCATCTAGGAAAACATTTAAGATTTTTTTCCTAGATGAGCACTGCGTTTGTGTATCAGATGAATGTCTGATGAATGAATTGAATTGCTTTCTTTTACATTTATTTAGTTTATGTCGGCAAATGAGCAGACGAACCACCTGATGGTAAGTAATCATGGATACCTGCAAAACCACGGGTGCTACCTAGGTAGGAGCAACCCTAAAGAGCCCCGTCTGCAGTCTACCGTACCCGCGGAAACCGAGAGGTGGAACTGACTCCACGCACAAAAATACTTTAGGACAGGCAGAGAAACAAAGTTATTATCCCAAGCGGACGAAGTCGCTGGCAAAAGCTGGTTGTAAATAATCGCTTGACACATCATGACATCACACATCCCGTGCAAGCCTGGTGACTAGCTTATCTTTTAAACCGTACACGTAGGTATGTTTTTATTTTTCTGACGGCCTTTCAGTTAAGTTGTCGATAGGAAGACATTAGCCAAAGTAAACTTTTCCTCGTGTCTAGCTTCTCTCGCGGAAAATTGTGTTTTCTTTTATTTCGCAGTAGCGGTCGCTCAATATAAAATTCCTGATAGACGTTTATAATTTCTGAGCCATCTATATTTTATGAGTCGTGCTCATTCTATTCTATTCTACTCTATAATAAACGAACGATCTAAGTACTATGTTGGGGTCGGTTTCCAGTCTAACCAGGTGCGGCTTGATATTAATATTTTACGATTGCCATAGGACCTTTGCTACCCTTACGGGCAATACGACATCTTAAGGATAAACTGATTATCAGGCATTTCAGGCCATTAACATTTGTAAAAGCTTTCATATGACAATCTGGTATTCGACGACTTAGTGATCTCGGACTGTACGTGCTAATGGGGTCTCGAACGTGCTAAAAATAAAATGGACGTCCCTCCAGGGACTGACCACAATAAGCACATGCTAACCTCGCAGCTTGCTTAATAGCCACAACCTCTATGGAAGAAGGTCCTATAGATCTACATAGCTTTGATGATAAAAAAAATGTAGAGGAAAAGACAACATGTTATACAGCCTAGACCTAACCACAACAACACAACAATGCCAGTATAACGCTACATCCCGCCGAGGCAGCATATTTACCTCATAAATTAGTCGTCTGATACAACACTCACAAGAGAAACAGTGACCTATTTTTGCCCAACACAGGAAGCCTGGCATGTTGCAAAATAAATAAATGAGTTGCCAATAGCTGGTTTAAAATGTAAGGTAAATAAGCAAGTACATATATAATAACGGTACTTAGTTAACAGGTGGGTCATTGAGAGGTGCACGTCACGCGACAATAATGCGTTAAATATAAACGCACACAGTGAACGACACGATTATTGTGGAATTTGCCGAAACAATTTATTAACAAAGTAGTAAATAGGGGCAAATCTTCATAGCATATAAATAAATTAGCCACGTTTCATTCCATTATAATACGTTTAGATCAGAGGTTCTCAAACTTTTTTTCTCTATTCACCGTGCGCCGATTTTTACATTTTGGATAAGCCGCGTAACTATTACGAACCAACTGTTTTTCATATGGGTATATTTTTATTCATAAAATTAGTATTATAAAAAGGTTTCACAGAGCTAAGACTTTACTTTAGAGTAGGAATAATGTTAAATAAAGTAAAATTACAACAAAATTGCGACAAAATAGGTAGAAGTTGTACCTATGAACCTATATTACTAACGAGAAGCTGGAATTATGTTTTTTTTTTTTAAAGAGGTCGATAAATTGTCATAATATAAAAATAAAGTTGAACACTAGGAATTACTGTTTCAGATGAATGAGTGTATTTTTGAAGCAAGAGAAGTGTTCACGAATGTCACATTGGCGCTTTTAGAATATGACTTTACACGATTTCTTAGAATAAAATTAATTACGCCAACGTAAAAGCCCAAATGTAGGTAAATAATTATGCATGAAACTGACCTCGGCGATGATGACTCGTCTAATGAATTAAATACCGGTTAGCTGGATATTATACTACTTAATACTATCTCAGGGAATTAGATGACAACTTTATACAGCATATTTCAGAAAGTCAGTGACCCTTTCCCTCGGTACATCAGACATAAATAAACATCTTTACTTTTTTCTAGTCAAAAATTGTGAAAAAAGAGCGCTCTTGATAACACAACAGTTTATAGTTCAAAGAGTATAAAAATAGGTAACGGTTTACTTTTTTGCAATAACATCAAAGTAAGGCGCCAAACAGCCAAGTTACCTATAAAATCTAGATTACAGTAAAAAGTTCGAATTCACGCACGCCACGAATAAATTGCAATTTTCCGTTTTTATTATAATTGTTTTATCGATTATCAATTGAATTCACCTTCACGGTTTCAACTAGTGAGAGAAAGGAGATCGTACAACCACATAGCATTATGCAACATAAATTAAGTTTAAAGACTCAAACTTCGTATTTCCCGGAACTAAGTATTTATGTCGTACGAAGAATGCAATATGACGTAAGGGACCGGCGGAATAAAAAGCTGTGCTCGTAATTGCAGGGAATTATGTGTGTGTCTATGATTAGATGTTGGGTGGCCAGTCGCAAAAAATATTAAAGATTAAATACTTCGCGACTTCAAAGACGCAACATTTTAGGCGCTTGTTTGATCCTCTAGGCATAGAGATCCTAGTGGCCAAAATATTAAAACATAAGCTCCAGTTTTCTTCATATTTTAGTTATTATCTTCGATTTTAAGCAGCATTATGCTTGAAAACCAAATCTGATAACAGGTAACCTACTTTTTTATCAAAAACATAATTATACAAAATATATTAAGACCTAGTTTGTGAAGCCCCATAGTGAAGTGACCACATAGTTACATACTGGTACTAGTAATAAAAATTCTGTAAAGCTAAGCGCATGGCGACGACGCAGCCGGCCGCATTGCGGCGCAAGAATGCGTACTGTACACATCACTAGCACAGTTTCCTCTAAACCCATCGCAAAAAGATGCTTGCCAAATCGATAAATGTAATTAAGACCTTCTTTTCCAAGATATCTTCTCGTCGTTATAGTTAGCCCCGGCTAAGGAGGAAGGCAAAGGGTTTTGTCGAGCTTGTAGTGAGAAATCGTTAAACATGTCGATACGACAAAATTTTATAATTAAGGGCAGCATGTAAGTTCTTAACGAACAAAAATGTTGTCGGTCTGAATTCTTATCGATAAATTTTAAAACAATTAAGGGCATCGTTAATTAATAACATTAGTAAAAAAAAAACAATTTCATGCCAAGCAATCTCGATAATTTACGATAATATTATACGAATAAATTTCGATGTTTTTAACGATGTCAACGGTTTGTGTACTAGTCGGTACTGGCTAGTGCATGTCTGATGTACCACTCTGTCCCGGATCGGGGATACGGAAATTCTGGTGCATGTTTTCCCCAGACATTTTAGTAAACACGCCTTCCATGCATGCAGCAAGTGCAGGTGTTTAGGATTCAATTAACTCTTAATAAAATTCTGATCGAAGAGAAGGGTATTAGAGCAATTCTCGGAAATTTGGGCGGGTGGAGATAATTAAATACATTAAAGATGAAACCCTGTCGTTCCCGCTAATTGTTCCTGCTAATCCAAGGTTTTTTTTTTCAAAGATAGCGAGTAAACAAAGTAATTTAAACTATCAGTATAACGTCAAGAAGCGGCTAACCTTCGAAAATGCCATTGAAATAAAAATACTTTAAGGGCGTGTCACCAATCTTTGGAATTGGATAACCACTACCCGCCGGATAAATTAAACATAGAACATTTGTATAAAATTACCTGCCAAGTAATTTAACGGGAACTTATCAGTAAGCTGTGAAACAGGCCCTTAATTTTGACATTTCACTCGTTACGTCATTAACATACAACATCGATTAAGCACAACTTAAATAACACTCTGAGAAAGCCACTGCACTTTTTTGATAAAAGTTTAACATAAAAAGGCGCCGAAGAACTTGTCTGGCTGGCGAAACCCGGTTGTCTGACAACCTTAAACTTGAGGAAGCACTTGCCACCTTTAAAAAAGTTAATTTATTTTTGAATATTCAGGAGTTACTATAGAAGACCGTAATGAAATGGACTGTGTACGAGACTCTAAACTCCTGAACCTGTTGGTCCAAGCATATCCTAGGGCCCTAGGTCTTTATAAACTCCTAGGTCTCTTCTCACCTCTCCCCAGTCGTTAATTTGCATAATTTCCCATGTAAATAACAATCACTAAAACGAATAAGCGGTTAATTTGATATTTCCCGTGATGTTCCACTTTAATACCGATACATTTACCATACACAATAACAAATCCAACAACATACTTCGTAAATGCCTTCGCTGGTTTAGTTTTACAGACTACAAAAAGGAAGAAGTACACAAATCGTATTTTATTATTAATATTTTACGAATTTTGGCCATTTAAGTATGATGAATTTATATTTCCAACGCGGTGGTTTTTGTGCCTGATGGGACAAAGGGAGCGAAGTGAGTTGAGAAGACACCCTATAATTCTTGAAGTCGGAGTCGCTAAGGAAGCTAACTAAGGCATAGGTACGCACGTAAAAAAAGAGAGCGGAAGATTTGAATATCAGAACAGTGCACCAAAATTCTACTAATGCGGGATAAACGCCCTAAGAATACAAACTCGGTCTAGTTCTAAAACTGTTCAACTTCACCTGCGCTTACGCATACTCGATACATCACTCTTAAAACACCACAAATCTACGATGCAAAATTGTAAATTCCTGTTGGTTGCAAAATGGCTGAACTTATTTCGCGATAAGCGTGTCGGGTCAGTAAGCCATGAATGAAACTGTACAGTTTATGGTCAACGACATAAAACAAAGACTGTACATACTTTACCTCAGCTATAGATGTACGAAGTCTATAAAATTATAAGCAAAAAAATGCATTCCATTTTTCTGCTTCGTTGAGTTCAAAGAAGTCTTAGAGTTGTTTATTTATAGTACAAATAACTTGAATGCGAATTAATGGATTACAGGAAATGCTCATATTAAAATTTAACTATAACACTACCAATTTTTATCAGACGTATGAATCAGGAACTAGTACTTACATAACGATGAAGATAAAAGTGCTTTATCTTCAAGCAACATGTTCTGTAACTCAATTTGATAAATCTTTCGTTATTATATAATGTTGGGAAGTTAATAACAACGTAAAAATATTAATTTACATAGCGTTCTCTTCAACCACAAAAATTCCTTCGAATTCCGCGATTTCTTACTCATCGCGTGTAGTTCTTAGGTTTCGCTATCCCTTGCTAAACCTTTAATCAGGATCTGTTAATGGTCTTGATTATAATATCGACAGCCATTACCTATTACAAGTGTTGCTCGCCTCTAATATTAATTCATAAGTTGACAGCTGTTATGTCAGTTTTCAACCGCATTTATTTGTAAATTGCTACGAGTGGGTGTGGCTTCAACATGTTGCAAAACAAGCTGGGTCTATAAAACTGACTTGATCTAAGGTATAAGCTTAAGCTCAGCAAAAAACTTGCGCATCAACATCGAACATGACATCACACGACAAAACCTTTCTCGACGCAATTCAGAAGTCTTCGATGCGTGCGATCTACAAGTTATGGAGCCGCAACGTAGACACTCATGGTGAGACAGGATCAGTAAATTTAAAAGAAGCTCCTGTAGTGTGGAGTAACAAACATTTCAGCAGTAGACGTACACAGGCTGATGATGATGATGATTGTTGATGACAAGACACGAGCAGGCTGATTTCCTCAGTAAAAGTGAGACCAAATCGACTCTTCAGAATTCAGCCCCAGTAACCAATAAAAATAACTAATGTAACAAAAAATGTTGTGTAACAATTAATAAATGCAATACTATGACTAATACTATATTTTGTAAAAAAGACTATGCTTCTACAACATCCGTATATAATATCAATAATGCTCATAATCAGAAACAAGTACCAAAAAATAATGAAAAGTATTATAATTAACGAAACAGGAGCAGTTTACTTAGTGTTGATTAGTTCGAGGCTATTGTTGTGCGAACCAATACCCGATAATTAAACCCTTTGTACAAAGGTTCTACTATTTCACTCCATTGCGCAAAACAAACAAAAGGAAAACACACTCGATATCAACAGTCACAAATGTTTAATCACGATAACGGGTATCCTGCAAATGAAATTATTTTATCAAGTGATTATAAAAACACTTGTGTTAGCAAATAGTTTTACTCCGCCTTGCACACTGATTCATTGGGTCTGTAAGAAAAAACAAAAAAGAATGACGTCTGCCCTATGGTCCGTGTGTCAGAGCAAACATCAATTGCCTTTTTTTATAATCACAGATGTGCTGTGATGTGAATCACATTTAAGCTGGACTAAATCTAAATGTTGTTATCAATATGATTTTGTCCAGGCACACAAACAATATTAACGAGAAATCATCACAGGGTAGAATAGTAGATACTAATCCCAGTCAGTACCTAGTAAGTGAAGCAGGTATGTGTTAAATTATCTTCCTACCTCAAAAATTCCCGATTCTGGCCCCCTAAAATGATGTCATACTTTAGCTAGACCAAATCAAGACTGAGCTATGGCAATATCCGTGAGTCAGTGCTGTAATCGGAAATTGACACTGAGACAAATTGATCAACATGGTCAAAGTAATATCGAACAGGAAGTAGACAGTATTCAATAATACACAAGTCCTAAAATTTCTAAAGACTGAACCAACCGGACAGCTGCAGAAACGGCGGGGCGACGGCAGATCTTAGGAAGTAGAACAATATTAGATGACAATAAATATGAAGCTTTAGAGTGTCCAACAGTTGGAGAAGTAAGGAAGGCAATCCAATCCTGCTAGGGTCAAAAAAATTAGTTTTGAAAAGACAAGAAACGAAAGGTGAACGTAATCGCATCGTACGTAATATCCTATAGGAACTAAATGCTTTCGTATAGCACCCAGTAGGAAAAAAAAGCGTGACAATATAGGTACTGTCTACAATAATGTACCAGTAATAATACAATTTCCCATGGTACTTCAGTGCATATAAAAAACAATATATCGAGCGTTTATACAACAAGAACTACAAAGCTGTGAGAAAAAATTTACGTTGCATCACCTGCTTGCTATTTCGCGCAAATCATAAGATTCGACGTACTTATATCGATAATCTGCAAGTTAGATCAGTAATGCATTACTTGTAAAATTACTTTTTAGAATAGATTTGATCAGATTGCAAAGTTTCAGCAGTGAAAATTGAGATTAGTAACAAACTGACACAGCAGAAATACAGGAACTATTCGCATTAAAAATATCAGAGAGTACAAGTTAGTCAAAGATTATTCTCATACAGCAATGTGGTTACCAAAAGTGGCCATATGCGGTCACTTTAAAATCGCATCGATCACGCAGCTAAATACTCGAGCAGACGCATTAACAAGTCAGTTTCAATCATCGTTAAACGACCGGCGAACTGAAACGTCGAACAAGACTAGGAAATTAAATCTTCACGCTTTATTAACTCCGTTTGAGGATAAGTAAGAACTTAACAAATACCCGCCATATGTATTTGTTACGAATGAAGGGTCCATTTCATCTTTCTTGTGAAAAGCTATAAATATTAAGTACCTATTGAGTATCCTTCTCGTGTGTAGTGTGTGCAGTTTCAGTAGACTGCAAGTTTGGTCATAATTTGGTGCTCACCTCGCCATTAATGTTGTGCCGATAATCTTGGGTTTAATTTCCTTCTGATTAGGTTTGATTAACAACAAAATGTGTGAACCACAGATACCTATTTGTTACGAAAGTGGGTGTGCGTCTGGTCTGTCAATTCTGTTTGTATAGTCAAAATAAAGGGCCTGATCCCTAGATTAGAGGTAACTACAATTTGTTGCCGCATTCATCGCATTTTGAAGAGCGTATACACTATTACCAACCTTGTAAAAATGCCATTAAATAAATCACTGTGCTGCTAAGTACCTTTTGGACTAATTAATTGGTGCAAATTAGCCTCTAAGGACACCAGATAAGGACAGGGAGCATTAACCTCAAAATATGTCCACTTAGGCACCAGTTTACTTGACTTTTACTGGAAAGCTCTATAATCAACAGACTTCTCGTATTATTAGCCTAATACAACAGGTGTTAAGTAGTCAAGAAATCTGTGGTGATAGTCAAAGTTTTCGCAATATGCGACACGAACAGTTTATGGAAGGTGTACTGGAATGTAGGCCACAAAGCGATGCGTCGGTTACGCCGTGAATGCGAAAATGACGCCAATGACAGGGAAAGCACAACCAGGATGTAATGCTTTCAATGACTTAATGATTGTTTGACTATTCTTATTTATTTATGGATTCACGCTGCATTAGTTTAAAAGGGGTGAGACGAATGGAATTACCAATGCTAATTGGTTTAGCTTCAGACTAAAGCAAGTTATTGCTAAGTGCTGGAGTAAAGATCGCAGACATATCGAACAGTTTGTAACCGTTAACACAGCTCCACCAACATTTAGATAATTAAAAAATACTTTAGATAAATCTTAGTTTCGCTCTAATTTTAAACAATTTATGAGGGTTGTAACTCAAAATTGAAAGAAGACCGGAAACAGAACAGAACTTTTTTAAAGTTGTTGTAGATGATGTATGATTATTTTTAATTAACACCTATAAACAAAGTCAAAAGAACAGCCTGCGGGAAATAACAATATATCAATGTAACCTGTGATACACTTGTAGCCGAAATGCCGGTTCAACTGCACTTTGAACACCTCAACAAGGCCACAGACAACACGACTGGCGTGAACGATTATATAACCACAATAATATAGCAAATTATTGTCGCTATCGATATAAAGACAGAATCGTTTGTTGCCGAGACAGAAGTCACCAAGGCACCTTCAAGACACGCTTGCACAAATTGCTCAAGGCTGCTCAAGTCCTCAAAGGCCTCAAGAACCATATCTTGATTGGTCAAAAGCTAGTTGGACCTTTGGCTCAAAACAGCTTTAGAGCCTTACCCGATTCCCTCAAAAGATATTTAGGTAATAAAAATGCTAATGCTTAATATTTACATCCAAAAATGGAAAGTAAAAACGATATAATTGCGTCGAGCGATTCCGAGAATTTGCGTGATAATGAACAGTTAGGAAATAGGCCATGCCCCTCGTGAACTAAGGACGAATTGAATTACAATTTTCAATCATATTATCTAGTTCCACAGCGATAGTTTGAACTTTTTCTAGACCAATGAACAGGCAAATAGAGTAAACTTTTCTACTAGAAAGGAAAATATTCACACATGTGCTATTCTCGAATCGGCGACCCGAATTTGGTAGCATTTCAATATTTCTAAAGGAAACGGTGGACTAGTTGTTCGTGGTTGGCCTAGATACGTTATCAAGAAATGTAAAACTTTCTTGTCCTTACACCTTTTCATGATAGTATGGAAATTGCTCCAAAAAATTACTATGGAGTGTTTTACAGCTCTTATCCATTTCATCCGTTGGTTATTTTTGACATCTCTGAAATAAGTACCTGCTGAGATTAAGAAGTTGTAAGTGACCGATCTCAACCCTAAACCAACGAACAAGCATGAGGAGATTGACGAACATTGAAGCGAAGGGTATTCTAAAAAACCTTAACATTTTAAAACTTTAATTCAGAATGCTCATGCAAAATGTGTTAGGGTCCTCTTTCCATCTAGCCAGATGTGCCGAATATCAGTATTTTGTACAAAGCGATTGCACTCAAACTTCCATAACAAAAATTCTAGGTATATCCTAAAGATTAACTGATTGTTAGACTTTTCCGACTTATTTTATGACTAACAATTAAGATGGCCCAAGGCTTAACGTGCTCTAGTATCTAAAAACAGTCTTATCCACAGACCATAATTGTTTTGAATTAATAGAACTGGAAAAACAGCTTTACTCTACTAATGATTGTACTATGAGACCCGATAGGTTTTTAATAGTAAATCCATTCATGTACCTAACAACAATTAAATTAATTTCCAAGCATTTTAGTTTGAACGCATGTGAAGAACACCTAACGCATTGCCACAGTGTGTAGAGTGACGCAAGCGCAACCTAGCTGTGACTAATCAAATGAGATAAGGAATGCAATTACAATTATTTCATTTATGCCCGACCAACGACTTTAAAGGAATAAATTCGTTCTTAAGATGGTTAACTGGAATCGTGTTATAATTATCGAGTAATATTATTTTTATGGCATAATTAGGTACCTAATTAGGTATTTAATTGTCGTATTTCATATGATAATTATACTTTGATCTTTGTCCCCACTTATTAATTAAACCTGACGTTTCAAAACGATATCAGACGTGCTGGTTTTTGTAATATTTTTTGAATTACGAAAGAAACGTGACACTCTTGACAGCATTATGTCTGCGAGATGCGTTCGGAATTCAAGCGCGAAATGACCACTCCATGCCCGAACGTTGCGTATACTCAAAGATCCTCTTGCATGCACTATGACGCCACTAGGTGGCCAATAACCCAATGAACTGAATTTAGGCTGTAAATAAAATTGGTCAGCAGGACTGAAAAATGAGACCTACTAGTACTAGCTGCCATAAAATTACTTTCTCGGTAATCTAACGGTCGTAGCGGGACTACTACGCTAGAGGTTCTAGATCTCCAGGTCAAGCAGTGTTGTTTTGGGTATTGCTTGGGAATTGCCAGTAGCAACTCAGTCTGGAAATGGGCGCGATTGAAGGCAATAGGCTCGCCCACTATTACAAGGGACCTAAACCTACCGAGCACAGCAGTACACCTATGACCCATCGGGTAATACAGGCGAGATGGTACCTATGTTATGATATAGATTGGCCAGTGTACTACGATACCAGGACCTTGCCGAGAGGCCCATGGTTATTTCCAAACACTTCTGAACAATTACTGGTTATCTATACTAATATCTTCTATACTAATATTATAAAGAGGAAAGATTTGTTTGTTTGTTTGTTTGTAATGAATAGGCTCCGAAACTACTGGACCGATTTCAAAAATTCTTTCACCTTTGGAAAGCTACATTATCCCCGAGTAACATAGGCTATATATCATTACGCTACGACTAATAGGAGCGGAGTAGTAATGAAAAATGTAGCAAAAGCGGGGAAAAAATTATAAGACCACGCGGGCGAAGCCGCTGGCGGGAAGCTAGTTAACAATATTTTCATACTTCTTGGAATAGAACGAAGGCCTAAGATTAGGCATTTAGTTTATTATAGTACCTACTAGCCTTAATAAACACAACAATGTAAAGTGAGGGTTACTGGTATCTCTTACTATTACCTTCTTCTTCATTCTGGGCTCTTATAGGTGTGCGGTAAAAATTAAGTACGCAACATCGAAAATTTTTGCTAGTTGCAAGGTTTGAATGACTAATTTAAGTAAATCCGCAGTATACAAAATCCACTCTAATATTTCAACGAAAAATGTTGCCAGACACCAGTTTAATACCCTTATTAGTACCAATTTCATTTGACCCTCTAAGCACGCACAACTTTCATGATACCAAGACTAAACCTGCTTTAAATATACCTAAGGGCATAAATCGATTTCGGAGCAAATACCTAAAGACAAAAAACTAAACGGCAAAACTGGTTTTGCAACAAAATTACACTAATTGAGTGACAGGTTAACTCCATAATTCACGGAACCCATCGATCCGACAACGAAATACTACTATATTGATGTAAATATAATTTGTGGCCAAAACGTCATTTAGTATCAAAATAATAACCACACAAAACATTTAAAAGTGTGAATAGTAAATCCAACACAATAAAGAAGGATTCAAACGTTAAAGATAATGAAAAGAGGTAGGTAACAATAAAAAGGTTTAACGTTTCAACAATGTGCTTGCTGGACCAAGAATTTACCTACAGAGCAACAGACACCTGAATATTGTGTCAACCAGTATAACAAACAGGTTTTGACTAATTATGATAAAATTAGTTCACTTATCTGTAGTTAATACCTATAATTATATGTATAAAAAAAACTGTTATCATTAAAATGGCACTTGCTTTGCTATAAAATATTCTGAATAATAAATTAAATAGGTATCATGAATAAGCTATTAAATTAATTTTACTGGCTTAGAGTGGGATCGCATTTATCGACGCTATATCAGTTTAGGCTGGTTGGAATAAACACAATAATTATTATGTTCGATGGTTTACGAGTTCAATCGATCGTACCTATATCGGCTCGGCTCAGCCCAAGACAACGCGATGCGAAATCGGGACGTGTTATACACCCCTAAGCTGGCCGACCTAAGCCGATCCCACGTCGATAAAACCTTACACTAGTCATTATTGAAGTGTAAAAGTGAAGTATTTTGAAAGCCTACTTGAAGGAAACTGCAAATGAGTAATAATATAGGTTTCTATTTCTTTGAAGGTCATCTGTTTATTGTGCAAAGTAAGCAAAACACTTATGTGGTGTTGATGAATCATTGACAAGATAAATGTAAGTGAATTACACCATTATGGAGAAACAAAGGAATCACACTGTCTATTGAGTATTGACTGTTCTTTGTAATGATTCCTCAATATAAAATATTATCTCAATGTTTAGGGATACTGATAATGGAAAGACTGTCTGCAAAAATAAGAAGTGCTACAAAACAGGAGTTATCTTATGCCGTAAAACCAAAATACATTACTTTAATCAAATATTCTGTTAATGTACCATTCCATAATACAGTCATTGGCTTATTTATGAGCAGTGTGTAAAACACTGTCATGTACCCAATCCATACTAATATTTAAAATGTTTAAGTAACAATATTGACAAAACCTGGCATGGTCTAAAAGCCACAAAAAGGGAGGAATTAAATGTTTTATACATTTAAATCCACATGAAAAGTCAACAATTTATGTGCTTGGGTACAAAATTTTGATCCTATAAAGTACTGGCAACAAAGACAAAGTCATAAAAGGGAGCTTCATATAAAATTTATATCTATGTATTAATATGCAAGAGTGCATATATTCAATTATGCAGGTGTAAACCCATGAATAAACACTGCAAACATTGTGTTAGAGTAATTTATATTCCTCGCATGTAAGCTCAATGGTCGCCAAACTTGACTGGCACTATTGAAACTGTTTGCATCATTTCACTTTTTATGTAAGGTTGATAAAAGAGGTTTATATAATTAGTTTATGTGATGTAAATGTCAGATAAAATTGTTTATGTAATTAGTTTTACTACTGTGAACCGACGTTGTGTATAATATATTACTTTATATAAACTTTTTAATAATGATCCTCTTAGAGTCTACTCCTTAAGCATGAAGTCTGTAGTGTCAGCCTTCGTTATAGATGTTTCCTACTCCATATCACCTACGGACGCATGTTTAGTTTGGGATCCAAACTAAGAATAAATGACAACACAATTATTACCCATCTGAAAAATTACCTAAAACCTGACACTTGTTTTAATGAATCATTATGTCTGGTCTTTTTTCTTTGTTGCTCTTTTACTTTGTTGATGGATGTAGGGGTTGGGGGGCAGGTGAAATGTATAGCTAACCCTAAATAAATTGTCACAAGGGCAGAAAGATGATGATTTACAAAGAAAGTCTACAAATAATTTCTTTTGTAACTCTTTTGCATAATTATTCATTTATTCCACGCTTAAACATGCAAGTTAATTTTATGCTTTTAATTAAGATAAGAAAACAAAACAGACAGCAACTCAAAACAACAGAAAATAGAAACTAAAATGTCTGATTAAAAATTTAGGAAAGCAGAAGTAACTTGGGAGCATTAATACAACAAAGTTGTATGTAATAAAAAAGTTGTAATGAAATATTAAAATACCAGGAAAACAATTCCAAAAACTATAAACAAATATTAGATACCTAATTAGGTTTTCCTGTAATAAGACTATTATATTATAATTTATTATTATTATATTACTGTTATATTATACTTATTTACTTATACTGTGCTGTGTTACTTATACTTAACTGCACTATCCTCAAAACTAAATTATTACTGTAATCATTTATATATTTTTTTAAAAGAGTGACTATGGAGTTTCTTGCCAGCTCTTCTCGATAAGTCCAACTTTTCGAAAGTACTTATTTATATGGTCTAATTGAAATAAAATATTTGAATTTGTGTTATTTATATTCTTGTGGATTTTAAGGACATAAGCATATCAAGAAATTCATAAACCCACACTGTTTTCTTGATAGTGCGCACATGCCTATGTATTAAAAACTTAGCAAAAGGCTAAAAGAGCAATTTCTAAAAACAAATCATTGTTTCAACAAATCATTCATGCTTTAATGTGATAATCTACTTTGTGTTAGAATTTAGTCAAGCTGAATGTATTTATATTTTCTTATGGTTAGTCATAATAATGTTGATACCAAAATTCCTCCATTCATACATTCATGACACGGGGAATCCAGAGATATATATTATTTAATTCTCATAATGTATAAGTTTGACGAATTGTATTGTGGGTGTTGTGTAAAAATGTACTAATGCTTGAATGAATAAAAATGTTATTATTATTATTATTTTATTCCTCAGAGGATTTTAAAGCATCATCCACAGACAGAGTACCCACTGTTGGGTAATTACATAATAATATAACTTAAGATAGCCAAGTTTACATAGAGAAAGTAAACCAACATCAAAAAGATGTTTATCAAGTTACATTTTGTTTTTATCCTTCCAAAATGTCTCAAATGATTTGAAAGAAAATGTATTTTATTTACATATTTGATATAACATATATTTGTTTTGATATTTGTTTTCAGGTATTTGATATACATAAGGATTGCAATAGTAAAATAATTTGTTTTGTAAACCCTTCATAATTGATATCAAAAGCTACCTTTAAAATATTATGTGTTCACATTTATCATTTCCTACAAAAACGAAAATTATCAATCTCAGCCATAAATAAATGTTTTGTCATCAATTCAAGATAATTCAATCTGTCACTTTAATAAACACACCTATAATCCAATCAAGGAAAAATAAATATTGAGCCAAAACCGCATCAGGAACCCCGATCAACACACAAAGACAACATTTGAACCATTGTTTACTTGGCAAACAATAATGTAACTTACCAATTGAAATTCTCTCCGCCTGTCATAGGCCCTTTTTATGGCCCTGTCTAACCACAGCGAGTGTATGTGCGGCGCGTAATGCACGAATAGCCGATTATCCAGCGATGACGTGCTGTTGAAGTGCAGCGCCTGCTGCCCAACGTCCAAGTTCCTGGGATTCTCCCACGGTATGGCGAGCTTGTCCCGCGCGTCCACCAGCACTTGTATACCCTTCACAATATTCTGATATATCACATGCTGATACTCCCGCACCAGTTCCGGTTCGAACTTCACTTTGTGTATTATCCTCATCTGTTTCAGGAATGTTGACTTTCCGCTTTCACCCGCACCGAGCAATAACAGTTTTACCTGTCGCCGTAGTGTCTGCTTTTCCTTCTCTAGGATTCTATCTATTTCCTTGCTTCTGTATCGCTGCTCTATCTCCTCTGGCGATAGTTTTAGGCGCAACCAACACGTAAGAGCCTCCGTACAACAGGTACATGACCACAAATCGTTGGCCATTTTGCATGATTATCAACGCCCATATATTAGAAAGAAACTGAGCAAAGTATGTTACACTATATTTAATTAGTTCATTCAACACACATTTTCGCAATTGCACAACGTACACACTATTTTACGACAATACATAATAAAATAAAGCATAGATCCGGAATTCAGAAATACACACGCATTCTACCCCTCCCAAACTCATTGAGAAATGTGAAAAATCCACAGACTGACAAAAGCAAAACCCAAACTTGATGGATGTCTGTCAGTAGCGCTCTGTTCCACGACACCAATATTTTGTCCACAGAGGAAGCGATATTATTTCATTCGTCAATTTGTGGGTTATACAACCATATAATATACAACTTTGACCCAGCTATATTCTGCATATGATATAGTATAGTATAGTAGCTATTCACGCTATCTTAGGCGCCAAACTTAAACTTCAACCCGGCCGTAAAAATCGGAGAGAAAAATGTTGAATTAAAATGATTTAAAACAGCCTATGACTTGAGCGTTCGTTTTTATTTATTAAAGTCCAATATTTTTCTTTTTCTGATTTTTACGGCTGGCTTGAAGTTACCTCTAGCTAACTTCATGCTGGACAATAAGATTAGCGAGAAACGTGGTGTTGCCATTTTTACCATATCAGATAAAAAGTATTAAAAATATTCTTTCTTGCAATACGTAAATACTGCTGGTGCTAGATTTTTTTTAACTGCTACCAAACCTGCCACAGGCTAGAATAATATTTAAATCCTGCCAAAAGGCAGGTAACTGCCACATATGGTCACACTGATCAGCTGTCATGACTTCATGACTCATGAACTGTCAACAAATCACTGTCAAATATTTGCTTCGCCGCGTAGAAGTGCACGTTGCACGTGTTCTCATTTTTAAACTTTTGCGAAATACATTTGGTTTTAAGAAGCGTGAGTGGAGTTTCAGCAACATATTAGTTGTCTTTTAAAACTTGAGTTTAGTGTGTAAAGTACATTCTTTACGATGTAAATTTTACGCAAAGCGATGTCCAAAGAAGGTTATAGTCCAGAGAAAAAAGAAGGTGATAATAAAGTAGTATTAGAGAGATTGCAAAATTATCTGAAAGATAAGAGGACTTCCGAGGCTTCGGATCCGTGCTTCGGGTATAACAAGCCGAGTACCAGTTACGAAAACCCACCGCAAACTTTGCCGACACTCGAGGATAGTAGCAACATATTGCGCGAAGTTTTAAATCATAAAAAGGCCCAACTGCTTCGGCAGCCAGAAATAGTAGAGTACTTGAAGTCAATATCATCGGATCTGAAAAAATAAAGATGGCAGTAACTCCGAAGAGTGTTGCATCGTTGATGCAGAAAACACTGGATCGTCAGGCGGCGCTGGCGCGGATGAGACTGCGTTTCACGAAGAACCAAGTAGAACAAATACTAGTGAATTATGTTAGTAACAAGAACTCGGGACCTTACATTGAGTTAGTAAAGGTTTTAAGAGAGTATCCTCTGAATGAGGATAATTTTAGGATAGTCTTTGATGATAGTCTGTCATGTGTGGTGTTGTTGGGTAGGGAGTTGACTCAGTTTGTGGATGTTGTGAGCAACATCGAGTGGCTGAACCGGAGTGAGGAGCAGGTGGAACTGTACCGGAAGTTTGTGCTGAACCTGGTGACTGCGCACACATACCACTCCCCCCTAGTTATGATGCGATTGGTAACACTATTTAAAGGTAAATCTTTTTTAATTAAACATATCTAATAAACAGTACATAAAAAATCTAAATATAATTTAGAAAAAAATATTTTATTTTCTCATCCTAACAGTTACATTACATACTAAAGGTAATAATAAATTTGCCATTCTAGAGCTTACTATGTTTTATCAATACATTTATTATCATATTCATTGGTCAAGTTTTTGTTAAATATTATTCTGTAAATTACCTAAATCAGTACCTACACTGAATTCAACACTTTATTTCCAAATAGCATATTATGAGAAATAAATAAAAAATAAACTTTATTTACATACTTCTTGAAAAATATTATGCAACATAACTAAAACTGAAACATCAATACATACAAGAGCTATGTTTCACAATATTTTCCAACCACTTGAAACTTAGGCATTAACTTGAGACCTAAAGGAAGATGTATTTTTCTAGGGGAAGGTGAAAACTGGGAAGATAGTCCACCAGCAGAACTCCTTAGGAAATGGTCCTATGTTCACGACATTATCGGACACATCGTAGCAATCATGCCAATGTAAGTATTTCATTGTGATTTTAGTTTATTTTTTCTAGCAATGCTACACACAATCAGCAATTCATTATTATGAGCAAAAAAAGACAGTCATGGATGGATGACAGACCAAAATGTCTTCAAACTACTGTTGCAAGTAGATGACAGATTTTAATAATGATGAGTAATAGCTTGGTGCCAAGTGTGCGCCACATGCTTGTTTTATATGTCTGTCCAAAGCTTATCAACCTGAGAAATGGTATTGGTTTTATGAAGAATTAGTAAATTATTATCATCATCCTGCCATATCCCCAATTTTCTAAATGTTGAGTCTACTTATCTTTTTCTTCTCATCTCAAGAAAGCATCTCAATGTTGTCAAACATGCTACAATATAAACAAGACTGTTTATACCATACAGCCATGGTCTTGACCTACATAGCATGTTTGAATTGTGAGATATGGCTTGAAAAGTAAGATAATTCCTAACATAGTCAGGACAAAGAAGAGCAACTTTCTCAGAGAAAGTAGATATTTAGGTTAATTGTGTATAATATATATTTATTCTGAATGAAACAAGTTATTTAATGGAGATTGAATAAATAATATTATAGGCATATTGTACAAACTATTAAGTACTAATATGCATTTTATTTTTCAATGTGTATACAATTTTAAGTAGATAGTGGTAACAACAGTAAGTCCCTTTTAAATAGTTTCTCAAAGTTCAAACCACTTTGACATGGTTGTTGAATAAAAAGATTGTTGTTTAATATCCCATAACCTATAGGACATTGTGCAACAATGCCTTTTGATGTGAAATTGTTAGTGCAGAATGCTTTTGCTTTTAAAAGTTGACGGCTGTCACAGACTTGCCATAACAAAATGGATTTTATTTCATAAGGTTAATTACTTTACAATTGTCATTGTTTATATGACAATCGGGACCTACGGTTGAGGGGTCTCAATGTGCTAAGAATGGTCACCTATTCATAGATTGACTGCACATGTGCAGTTTAACGTTGCAGATCAATATAGATTGATCAGCGTAGTTACTGTTGAGACACAAACCCTTCACCGTTTATCTTCTGAAACTAATTAAATAAGTATTTTTTTAAAATGAAGTATAATAACTTGTTCATTAGAAGTGATGTTTAAATACATCTATTTTTACTGAGCTATGGATTTTAGTGGTGGGCAATAAAATGTGTTGTGTGGTACATTGTCAACTGAAATATCCCAGAAACCTTCAAATATTTGAAGACAATGCCTTTGGGGTGGATTGTGGCGATTCTGGCCCAGGCTCACAATCAGGAGGGGCTTAAAACCCTGAAGACAGTTCATCAAAGGCTGCCAATGATGGGAGACACCTAACAATACTGCATTTGACAAATTCAAATGCAACGGTAAGACATCTTTGTACTATTGGATTTGAATATTTTTATCCAATTTATTTACAGCATAGGCCACACCCGAATGATCGCATGTAATACTCCTAGAAACAAGGGTTTCTAGAGTAGTAAATTCTGAGTCAATTCAAAGTTGGAATTGGCTAAGATCTCACTCCTCTCTATTTGACACCATTTACTTATTTCTTCCAATATGAAATACTCAGTCAGTCAGCCAGCTATTTGATAGCTATGTTGACCAACTATCCCAGTGGCATCAAAGGAGATTTCTAATCATTATGAGACCATCTCCTTTACCACTCTGTTCACATTTTTGAGGTGTCAAAGCTCGAGAGTTCTTGAATTCACTCACAGACTTGTCTCATACTTCAGTGTTGTTTCAAAGGTAATAAAAAAGCTATAACTTCTAGAATAAGTATTTATCGAAAATTCTTATTTTATTTCAGAAGATGGGGCCAAAATTATTTTTATATTCACTTATTAATCCTTTCATTCTTAAAATATTTATTACCTTAATTAATAATTATGTAATACATTTTTTTTTGTCAAATCCTATTATAGTCTGCGCGGAACTAGTTGGCTGCGCCTTAGGTATGTGAGCGGACGTGTGTGTGAACGGAGGGGCGGAGTCGCCTGCGCGCGGTGGGACGGAGGGGCGGGGGCGCTTGTTTTTGTTCACAGTAATCCGCCGCCTCACCCCCGTCCCTACCTAAGGCGCGGCCGACTAGTTCCGCGCGGACTATACCAAGTTATCACCAAGCTACTAAGAAGTCTGTATTGTTTTTCTTACTTATGTATTTTTTGTCTAACAGGACCAGTGATCTTCTAATGCACATAGTAATAGAACAGTTCCCGTACTACAAAGCAGGGTGTTACGTCAACAGAGCGTACATATACAATTTAATATGGATGAGCAAATACATACCCTCCCTCAGAGAGCAAATCATGATGGCAATTGTAAATAAGTAAGTAGTTTCTTACATAATATTCATTTATGATTCGTCAATTTTAAGTGTTGTGAAGGTATCAATGGAATCATGATGTTTTCATTAGATAGTCTGAAGTGCACTCCCTGAGAACTACAATGCGCACAAAGAAAATTAAACCACAATCAGTCGCCTGTTCCGGAAAGTACCACTGGTACTTCCGGATCAGCCATGTGCCGAGATTATGACATCAGCTGGAAACAGGACGCTGTAGCGACTCCGTTCACTCTTTCGTGACTGACCTTACTCCGGCATCTATCGGAGCGTCCCCAAGGCAATGTTCAGCTGTACGAGATCGATCAAATAGGCATTACGACTTCGGTTTTAAAATACTCAAATGATTATTCTTTCTTGCAGAATGATACTTATGGACGTAAATATAGTCGAAAGTGAAAAAAACAAACCACAGTCAGACACAATGTTTGAAATGGATATGGATGATCAAGATGAGGTTTCCGAGACCCTGGACTACTGCATGCTGGAGATGCTGCGGTGGTTAGAAGACGAGAGAGAACCCACTATGAATATACTGTGCAATGTCTTCGATAGGATTATACTACCTACATATGGAATCAGGTATGTGAATTTTCCTATACTTCTTCGTCACTACACTCTTGGCAGAGTGGTCGTGGTCGTCACTTAGAATAAGTGGCACGCCGCCATTCCTCACATACTACTGCCTTTTTGGTGCACTCATAAAGAGGACCATTTATTGCAGTCTTTATTTGGTCAGTCCAGCTTCTACTAGCTACTTCTCGAAGCTCCAACATTTATGTCTAATTTAAGAATGACACATATAAAAAAGCAGTTTAATCAATAAATGTACCAAAATATTTAGTCTAGATAAAGGAACTTGCATTCCGGAGCTTCCTTCTAAAATTGTTGTATTCTCTTACAGGCACATACAATTCCTCCTCCTATACACGATATCAATAAACCAGAAATGCGCTGACCGTATCTTCAATAGCCTATGGATCGTAGCGGCCGGCCTACAAGGGCTAGGTCCCGGAGCCCTAACCACGCGGCGAACTGCTGCTAGTCACTTGGCAGGGCTCCTGGCTAGATGTGTGAGGGTACCTAACTCGAGGTTGATAAAGTGTTTAAAAGATATGGCGACCTGGTGCCACGCGTATATAACGGCGACGCAAGAGTCGACAACAACCACCGATAATTTGAAGGCGCATGGGGCGTTCCACGCTATATGCCACGCAGTTTTCTACCTTGTTGCGTTTAAGCATCATCTACTGTTTATGAATAAAGAAAGTGAGTATATTTTGAACTATTTTTCTTTAAATAGAACAGGAACAGACTTTATAGTCTAGATTGTCATATCTCGATTTTGACTGGAGTTTTTCAGACTGATTCAGAAGTTTGTAATTTTATATTTGGGGAGTTTTCATCTATCTTACAGAAAACCTAAGCTAAGACTAGCTTAGTTTTTTCGTGTATCCACCGATTATGTTGTCGAAAACACAACATCAATTACTTCAGTCAAAATAAATGGGTTTTTGCAAGCTGCAGGAAGGGACTTTCGCGCAAATAATTTGTACAAAAGGTTTAAATTCCTAAAGATAATAGTTGAATGTTTTTTCTAGACATTTCACTTAATTAACTGTCATCATTTCAGATGTAAACTTCGTAGAATCACTGAACCTGCCCCGGCTAGTGACGTGCGCACTGAACCCTCTCCGCACGTGCCCGCCTCAGGTGACACGAGCGTTCTCATCAATAACGCGGTCGCAGCAAGTCGTGTACTGTCAGGGGATCATCGAGAAGAACGCCCGGCACACGCTACAGTCGACAGCTGTCCAACAATACGATGAATGGTTCCCCTACGACCCGTATAATTTACCTAGGTAAGTTTGTGACGTAACACAGATTTTTTAATTATGTTGCGGTGATTGTCTGGGATGGCAAATATTCCGCTAAACAGTAATGTGTGTAGTCAGTGAAATTACTGAGTATATTATAAGACTTAACCACTGAGCTAGTTAGTAGTTTCGGAGACTATTCATTTCCAAACATCAAATCTTTTTTCTTCGTTATCTACACTAATATTATAAAGAGGAACGATTTGTATTATTGTATGTAACGAATAAACTCAAAAAGTACTGGACCGATTTGAAACATTCTTTCCATGTTAGATAGCCCATTTATCGGGGAAGGCTATAGGCTATATATCATCACGCTAAGACTAATAGGAGCGGAGTAGTAATGAAAAATATTGCAAAAACGGGGGAAAAAATTATAAGACCACGCGGGCGAAGCCGCTGGCGGGAAGCTAGTAATATTAATATAGATTAAAAATAACACCTATCTGTTGCGCCGATCGAGCTTTTGGTATTATATTTTCTAATTTAAAATAAATAAAAATCCTGGGACATTTTACACAGCACCATCTAGTCCCAAACTAAGCAGAGCTTGTACTATGGGTACTAGACAATGGATATAATACTTATATACTTTTTTTTTGTAAATACATACTTATAATACATAGGAAACACCCAGACAAACACAAACACTTAAATTCATCACAAAATCTTCATCTTTTTACAGATCCGGTAAAATAATATGGCCCCTATGCATAGACTACAAAGACTGGCTAAAGGAAGGTGATGACGAATCACAGTACTCGTCTATGAAGAGGAAATTGGAAGAAGACGATGATTATCTAGTGATGGCCAGCCCTACACAAAAACTAGCCAATTCATTGTCAAACGGGATCTCACCCGGTTTTAGAACCAGTGAAAATATATTAATATGAACATTATTAGTAAACAGAAGATATGTTACTCATATTACTTGGAACAGTCTCTACTATTGATGATTATTCGATAGCAGTATCGAAAACGATTTTATTTTTTATACGATTTAACTTTTGACACACGATACTTACTTTGAAACTTTGAATCACTATAATAATAGTGCAAACATCAATTGACGGTAATTTGATTTGTTCTTGAAGTCGAAGCTGTCGAGAGTAAGTCCACTGAATTTATTTTTAAGTTCGATAAAATTGTTGCATAGTTATAAATATATTAGTACTGCTTATATGTTATCCCATATAGTTTTAAAGTTATGAAGAAAAATCTAATCATTGTAGATGAAATATAAGTTATATACCTATTTTAAGAGAGTGCGTCATTAAACCGGGAGTTCTAAAATGAAAAAAAAAACACTTGATTTTAGTTAGACAACACAGGTAAATTAATTATTTGTAACAAACAACCCAACGTAAGACACCAGTGTTCTCTCTTTACTTTTAAAAACAATATTAAATGTGTTTTCCAACCTCACTAAAGATATACAAAATAGATTTTTATATTATGTTAATAACTAGTACAATGTTTGTCTGTTCGTTATGTATATTTACATAGTTTAAGCGACTGATGTACATTTTGCAATGCATTGATATGCTTACTTCATAATAAAAAATATTTATTGAATTTGGTCTTTTTTCTTCTTTGTTACACTACGTCAACTGATATCGCGAGTGCAGACTTTATTGTACACTCTCCACAAATGTAGCCAAAATGCAGTTTTGATTTTTTCCAGATTTGGAGCATAAAAAAAAATATTTTGTATTACACTGTTCTTAAGTTAGTTTTGACGACTTTTTAAAATAAAAACAATGCATAAAGTGTTAAAAGCTAAATTTATTCACAACAACCTGCACACAAAAATCACGTAAGGTAACTGTAAATATTTTAAACTATGAGTACAGACAAGAGGGCGTTTAATTACGTTAGATGATTTTGGCGATTCCCTCCCCCTGGGTGAGATGAAAAATTTGATACGACAGATTTTTTGGACACGTGAATTCCCAGTTTTCTCGCAAGTTTACACTGTTTCTTGCGGAAAAAAAATATAAAATTTCTGTTCTCGCCACGTGAGATTGGGTGAGATCCGACTCGACCCTAAACGCCTCACGTAATTTAAAATTAATGGACGCCCTCTAAGAGTATTGATTAATTTGCACGCTCTTATAATGTGCTAAGCGATTCGTTAATTACTTCCATCGATTTAACAGACACGACATAAATGAACACACTGTTGGTACAAGACTTAGAATAATTTTGTATACAAAACAACAATGTCAAAAGCTAACTTGTTAAATCACAAAAATACAATAATATTTCTTAATATTATTAACCTGATTAGCTAATTCTTTGTTAAGAATAACATATTATTATTTGACATTTCTACAAAACTATCTTTCGAGACTACTGTATCAATAAATTCATTTAGTAACTTAAATCTAACATTTAAATATAATAATACTTAAAAATAAATCACAATATAACGTATTACCGTCAAAACTAGCATTACTTGAAAAAAAAAACAACATTTATTCACTGTGGTGTTCTGCATTTGTGTATTAATTTAATTCTATGTAACTATCTATTAGACAAGAAGATAGACAAATTTATTATGAACTAGATAGTATATATTTGTAAATAGACAATTTTAGGAGCTAGTATGCAAAACATGTCCAACTTTTACACATGAAAAATAGAAAATGATATGACTATCGTGTTGGTTTTTCGACCATCGAAAACAAATTAAAAACTTGGTGGTAAGAACCCTGCAAATTGATATTGTGGCTAGCGGCCGGTCATCTTGGTGACGTAAAAATGACGTTATCGCTCTCAGTACGCGTTAGCACCACTAACGGGAAAATACGGCGAATAACGTCATATGAAAGTTAATTAGAAAAAGTTCCAGCCCATTAGCAACTTGCTGGACATATAATAAGTAAATATTTATGCTTGAAAAAGATTACCATGTGCCAATCATGTTGATCCAAAAACCCTGACCACAAAATAATAATATGAAAGAACTTCCAAATTTGTAATTCTTTATTTAAACAACTTTTACTAGATTATTATTTTGTTCTTGTTGTGCACAAATAATTATTATGAATCCATCAGCTCAATGCAATCGGCTGACTGCACATCGCCCAAGTTGCACCATAACACTTAACACATGCAAACAGTGACATAATGATACTTTTTAATAATAAGAGACCATAGAATAAGCAACAGCTTGAGATTATTTAAAAAAACCTTAAATCTATACACTTCACAGTATCTCTATATTGCTTCGTAACAAATTAAGGCATTATAAAATGTAACCCATCTAAGTATCTATCTTTTCCTGTGATATGGGTGCCGTCTTCTGAATGAACTGGCCGATTTGTTCTGAGGTTGGTATTGTTTTGTTTGGTACTGTGTTATGACCGGAGCTTCATTTGCAGCTAATTTATTGATGACAAAATCGTCTCCAGCTTTCATATTCTCCATCATTTTAAGTTTAGCTTCAATGGACTGGATAGCAGTCTTCTTGCTCAATTTTAGCTCTGGTTTAGCACCTGCTAGAACTGCTATGCCTAGCTCTGGTTTAGGCTTTTCTTGTTCATCCTGTAAAACGAAAAATAAGTTAAACAGTTACCACAAACAGGAACAACAGCACGGAACAAAGACACAGCAACCACAAAGGCAGTTTATTTTGGGATAATAAACACCACCACATACTGTGGGATTTTTTCATCTTGACTGTATCATTAATTATAGTTAAATGTTTAATTTTAGTAGGAAATATCAACACCACAAGATAGTTATAAATTAATGAATACAATAATATAATCAACTCACAGTGTTCTTAGCAAATTTAACACTGATTCTTTTTGATCCAAGCACCTGGCCATTCAAGGAGTTCATAGCTTTGATAGCATCTTGCCTCAGCTTATACGTGACAAAGGCAAATCCCCGTGGCTGTCCCGCACTGGGACCACTTCGATGGAACAGCATGTCAAACTTCTCGATGTTTCCATACACACGGACCATTTTCAGTAGTTGATACCGGTAATGAGAAAAGGTAATTTATTAAAAATATGTACAATGTTAAGAAAGTATGTTTAATATTTTGATTGATTGTAATAACAATATTTCCTCTTTTATAAATTAATATCTATTAAGAAATTGCTAATGATATAGCTGGTCATACTAATATTTTTTTTTTAATTAAGTGATATCAGAAAACGGTCGTTATTTAGTCTGGGTTTTACAAGTTATTTTTATTGAAGAGTAGTAAATGTTAGACAATTATAAAAGATAAAATAATCATACTCATTAACTCTGGTGTCAAGGTTACCGATCCAGATTCTCTTGTCCGACACTTCACCATGCTGAAAAGGCTCTAAATGTAAAGGCACCTGTAAAAGAAGGTCAGTATTGATTGATTGGCACTTTGGCACGCTTAACGCACGCTATCGTCAAATGATAACTTTACAAGCATATATCGCGACAAGCAAAGCCCGTGGCTCCTCTCATTGACCCTTTAACCAAGAAGCCCCTTAGATATAAAGAATAGAATAACATAATACTACTATAGGGAACAAGCTTAGCGTTAGCAATCAATACTCAACTTACCGTGGCGTCCTCCATAGCTTCACTTGTAATAAGTGCCCGGTATAACATAAATCTCTCACTATAAGTTACAACAGGGGTTTAACCATCATAAATACGCCATTATCCTTCTAGTGCAACACAATCCAGAAATTAAATTACCAAAAATAGCCCAAATCTTACTACTAGATTATTGACGGCCTCAGTTCGTTCATCAGTTGACACTGTTGACAGTGGTGTTGCTGTCAGTGTTGCCAACAGTTATACTAGCTTCCCACCAGATTCAACCTCTAAAACCACCAGAAAACCACTAACAAAAAACGGATGTACTTTAAAAATCACTAAAATTTCCACAAAACAAATTATACAATAAAAAATAGTAATTAGATTTCTTTATTATTACGTAAATAATAATAAAAAAAAAATTACATATTTTAAATCTTAATTTTATTATAAATCAACGTAAGTACCAATCAACAAATTAAAGGACGATGCGCTGTGCTATCTCGGGAAATTCAAATCTTGCTTGCGTTTTTTGCAATTTGCAGGTTTCGAAAATCAGCCAAATCCGCACGAAAGGAGGTCAACAAAATCCGCCCAAATTATGTACCGAATGTATACTTATTGGGAAAAATACCCTATAATTCGCTGGTTAAAACTCTATTCGTACTTTTTTTGTATGCTTACTAGGGGATGAGAAAAAATACTTTTAATTTGAAAAAAACACACGCCAATTTGAAACATATCATCAATTTCATAGTGTTTTTATAGTAAAAACTATTAGTGTCAGTCTCGGAATGTCAAACGCACGCCATTACTGCACATTATTATCAGTTTTATAGGGATTTCATGGTAAAAACTACCAACTTGACAGCTGTCATGTACACAAAACAAAACGGATCAGTTTACAGGGCACACCAACGTAGATGTTGGTGTGCGTAAACTCAACACGTTATTACTTCGCCTATTTACTAGTGTTAGCTTTACAATAACCCGTTGTCCACTCACACACTTGCAATTTCTTATTGCTTCACATTATATATGAAACAAAGAATATGAAGCATAAATTCAAAGGTATTATCAACTGATACCGTGGCATAGGTGTATATGCAAGCGGCTGGTGTGACATTAGTCTTAGGATCAAATCACGCCGGCCCGGCGCTAACTTTTTGCATTATTATCATTATTTTTTTCGTTTGGTTGAATTTTTATTTTTTTTATTTAACCTGATAATAAAAACATTATTCCAGAAAAAATGATATATGGAAGAAAATATTAAACATTGTGTAATATGATAACAACAATATTTATTGACATGGTTTTTTAAAATTATAAATACAAATTATAAAGTATGGTTCATGACAAATATTCTAAGTGGAACAAGAATTCACTTTGTTTTTCATATTCAAGAGGGTAATTTATTTATTAATGATATGAATAAACATGTTAGTAAGTTAGATAATAAGATACTGGCGATCCTAAATTGTAAATTGTAATCTCACTAACAATAACATCAATCATGTAATACAAATTACCCCCTGATATTTTTAATAGTCGATTGGTGCGCCATCACTATCTATTTTGTAAAACATCCAAGTAACCTTGACTGGTATTGCGACTATTACTTGTTGCAAAGGTGTCCTCATGCTAGCAACCATATTCCAGCACAAAACCTGCACTAATTCACCGGGACCTATTGATGACATCCATCCCCAATAACCCAACGTAATGCGGCCACTAGACCTGCATGGAATAATATTTTTTTTTGTTATAGCGTTCACCATCTTTTCGCCATAATATTTTACGACCGTCCTTATCCGACTTAAAACATTTTTCATCGCTAAATATAACTATATTATTGCACCAATCAAAATCCAAATATTCTCTTGCGAAGCGAACCCGGTTTTGCATGTGAATATCAGACAGTAATATTTTCTTGGATGGCCTACGACATTTCACACTAGCTGCACGCAAGTGGTTCCGCACAGTTTGTAACGTCACGTCATGATTAGTCGCCGTGGAACGAGTAGTGAGGAAGGGCTCAGTCAAATGCGTAGCAACTATATCACGGTGCCGTGCATTGGTATCTGTATATGCAAATCCAGCCTTTGGTCCCGGTCGGCAAGGATCAATGCTTCCCGAATCTGCATAACGATGGACCCACAATTGCACAGTTCTTCTCTGTGAACAATAATTAAATATTGTTACATAAAACATCAATAAACAAGATGTGTATTATTGAAACATAATAAACTTCTAAACGTAATAATAATATTTTGTTACTCACCGATATCTTTAAACGCCTCGCAATTTCACTAATTGAAACATTTTGCTCATGCAAAATAATTATCTCAGCTCTTAAAAGTGTAGTTAAGTGATTCATATTGATTCACAAATAATAGCACTTCTCAAAATACGCAGGGTATAATGTCTAAAAACGTAACAGAAGCTCGATAGTCAATAGCATTATGACGATGAAATTAAACTACTAACATATTATGATTTGTCATTTTTAGAGGGTAGACCATTAATATAATCCAAACCAAATATAAAGAAGACTTGCTAATACTATACAATGAATTGAACAAACAAATGTAAAATATTTTTTAAAACATACAAAAAGTTGAACCGTTGATAGTAAGATTCGAGCTTACGGTGCCGGCGACAAGAAGCGCATGCTAAACTAATGCGCCACAGTGGAGTCTGATTCATTAGCTAAATTTATGCATCATATTCCCTGCAACTTTAAAATGACAAGAAATTGCAAATGTGTGCGTGCACACTAGTAAATAGGCGAAGTAATGAACGCATCGAGTTTACGCACACCAACATCTACGTTGGTGTGCCATGTAAACCGATCTATTTTGTTTTGTGTACCTCTGGTACAAATTTGGGCTGAGTTGTATAGGTTTTTGACGACCTCCTTTGGGCTGAGTTTTATGGGCTTTGATGACCTCCTTTAACATAGAAAGATGATTTTTATGTTTAAAATTATATTAAAATTGGGCATAATTGTTAGTAATTATTTGGCTTGTAAAAATTCGCGAGAATAATACGACACATTGAGCAGTCCACGACCGAGTTCACTCAGTTTTGTAAACTACTACTTTAAAATATTCTATCCCTGCGTATAGTGCAATGAGCGGGATGCGGCGGTTCAGTTTTGCCTAAACAATAAAAGTAAATAGTACTCCTGTAAATTAAATGAAGTAGAAATAATATATCTCGTAACGTGTTAGTGGTTGAGTGATATCATTTTCAGTAATTAAAACTGAATTCTACTAAACCACTAGAAAAATACACCAGCCACTAAACACAATATTTCGCCACTAAATGGGGGGTCAAAACCACCAGTTTTAGTGGAAAATCCACTAAGTTGGCAACACTGGTTGCTGTTGACACAATCATGAATGAATCATTCATTCATTGACAGGTTGACACTACACCACAACCACAGATTAGTGATAAGTTTGATACTCTTGGCCATGATACAAGAAAACACCATGCTCTTGGCTTACCCTTAATAGTCATTTATGCCATTCCATTCCCTAACCCGAAAGGCCATTTATCTAGCCAATTAGCAATGCTGCAATAGCAAATACTTTTAGCGATACACAGAATTTTAGCCTAGGACTGAACATGCGTTTTTACTTAGCATCTGTGGCCAGACCGACAGACCAAACGTCATACGAGTAGTTCATACGTCAACGTCAATGTCTTGATTCCCATGAATGAAAATAATTTGTTTTGACAAGAAGAAGAAGAAGACTTTTGAATAGCAATTTTATTATAGTAGACACAAAAAGAAAGCACGAGCAACAACAAACGATATCTAGATATTGATCAAACTTCGAAAATTGATATGCCAAATTTATTGCTTTTGAACTATGAAGGCAATTAACAAAAAGATTCCAGGTATATTGCCGCCCCCGCCAAAAAGTGAAGTAGACGGGAAGATCACGGATTTATCATCAAAGAACATTGCAGAACTGTGCGAGTTACGTGATAGGCAGCTAAAACTTTTAACCAATAAGACATTTATATCAAAACTACCTGACAAAGGTGCGAAGATTCAAGCTTTTCATGATAAAATTGTGTGTGAATTGAAAGCCAAGCAGGATGAAGAACACGCGTGTCGTCTATTTGACAACTTAAAACTAGGTGATGTCGACAAAAATGTGGTTCAGCAAGTCGAATGGATCGGGAAAATAGAAGGCACGAATGCTAGATACCTTGACTCAGATGACGACAGTGAAGCTGAGGATGTAATGCATATCCTTAGTCAAAACACAGCGCAAGAGAAACAAGTTAAAGTACTACCAACTGAACAACCACTAATAACACCTGAAGATTTAATAAAAATTGGTGAGTTACCCCATGTAAAGTATATTGTAGATAAAACTGAGATTCAACCTAAGCCCAAAGCTACAGAGCACTTTAAACCATATAAAACTACAAAGTCTGATGCACATAATCCTGATAAAGAGATGTTGAGGAAAAGACATAAACACTGGGAAGTAACTGCTGCAACGCCCCCACCAAGTATCCATGGTCCAGCCAAAGTATTGTCTATTGAAGAATCTTTGAAACTCCAAAAAGAATATAATGCACATTTAAAAGAAATAGAAGCACATCATGCAGCTGAGAAATTGTTAGCTCGGGCAGGGATCAAGATGGCAGAAATGCCAGCAAACAGGAGTCATTTTGGAAAATACAGAGAAGAGGATAGTGATGATTCAAATGAATCAGACCCTGAAGGTAGTGACAAGGAGATCCATGATGAGGAGCCAGAGAGAGGAGGTGTAGTATTCACTGTTATGAAATAAATCATCACCAGTATTATTTAAGCAGAGGACTTAAAAGAAAAGAAATCAATATTTGAATAATGTTGAATATGGAATGCAACTCAAAAATACTCTTGAAAATGTTTCTGTACACTAATTTCAACTTTATTTATGTAAATTAAAGACAGTTTTTGATAATTGCGGAAATTATTAAACAGTTCTCCGCTACACTGACCAAGAAAAAAGATCAATGTGTTTTAATTGCACAAAAATTTTGTTAATAAAAGAATAGACTTATTAATGGATCTGAGATCCAGCTCAATACAAAGTGTTGAAGATGTATGTAAATAACGATAAAATAAGAGAATAAAGTATTTTGTATAAATAATACACATGCATTTTATTTCTGTAGGGTTTTAAATTTAAAAGGAAAATGTATTTTTATTGCAGTTACTTTTAATTCTAAGCGATCATTTTTTTTACATTTTACCCTAACTAAGCATAGCTTGCACTATGAGTACTATAGGAAACACCCAGACAAACACAAACACCTATGATCAAATGTATGTATGTGGAAATCGAACCCACGACTTCGTGATCAGCAGTCCGGTAACTGAATCACTAGACGACAGAAGTCGTCAAGTATAATAATAATATTATGAACGTTGTTTCAAACTTATCAAACCAATACTGCGTTTGCGCGTATCTAACATGCGCATGATCCAAGATAATCAGAATCTACAGTTTGTACTGAACTAAATCCTTTCGATTTCCATTTGTTGTCGGCGCGTCACTCCGCGTTCGCAATTCACTCGAGTTTTCTTAGTAGTCTTCACTCTGTGTTCACTCAACTTCACTGCACTCGGTCGCGCGCGCTCGCGATTGTCGGACGCAGACACGCAGCACACGTTCATTGAACTCTAATTCGCGATAATCTGATCGAAAGTATTCTTAGAATCCTAAATCGTTTGTGAATATGGCTCCTTCTTCAAATGCTGTTGTGGGGATCGACGATGACCAACGATTCGCGTTGATGAAGGTACGTTGTCTTTAAACCAGAGTGAAACCTATTTGTTATTTATTTGTTTAGGCGAGCCTGTATAATAACAATAATTATAATATGTCGGTACCAAGTACAGTTATTTTTTATTTATTTATTCTATTGTCCTAAATTCCCTGTGAATGCATATTTGTACAGTAGGTCAAATTAAAGTAGGTAGGCAGGTACATAACACGCTTATTTATTTTTTCAAGTACGCTTAATAATAAAGATGTTACCAATAAAATTAATGATTTTACGCCTTACCTACTTACCTACTTATTTTTTAATGACGCTCAATAAGCCACGCTAGTTAAACAAAAAAAATGATGTGCCTTGAATAAAGTATAGGTACAAAAGATTCAAGTGCGTCAATGTAGTATTGACTATTAAGGAAGCAAAACATGAAATAACTCTCTAATTATGACGCATGACGTCTTATTCAAAGGTTGAGCAGTGGTATAGGTATTGGGGTTTTCAGATAAATTAGTAGGGACCTACAGTTCTCGCCAAACTTATTGTCCGGGTTGAAGTTGGCGCTAGCTAACTTTAAACCAGCCGTAAAAATCGGAGAAAGAAAAATATTAGATTGTAATAAATAAAAACGAAAGCTCAAGTCGTAATCTGTCGTTTTAAATTATTCTAATCCAATATTTTTCTTTCTCCGATTTTTACGGCCGGGTTAAAGTTAGCTCGTGCCGACTTCAACCCGGACAATAAGTTTGGCGCGGACTGTACTAGTAGTCCGAAATTGGGTCTATTTCCACTTGTCAGCAAATGTCAATAGGTTTACCCGGTCATATACCTATCTAATTATGTAGCTAAGCTAGTATAGCTTTCCGCCAGCAGCTTCGCCCCCGTGGTCTGGGAATTTGTTATAACTTTCATCCCCTTTTTTTTTTTTTTTTTTTTTTTTTTTTTTATCGTCTGGAAATGCTTTATGCACCGTCACGCCGCCCGGGGGAGGCGGCGCAGTGTGTGGGACTCCGCCCTGAAAAGGACGTCTACCCACTAAAACCAGACGGGTGTTCGCCTCATCACCATTCAAATCAAATCAAATCAAATCAAATCATATTTTATTTGCTGAATATAAGTCCTTAAGGTCTAAATTAGGTACATTGTCAGTTCCATTATATTCTACCACAGCATGGCATGCAAATGTTATGTAACGATAGACACAAGTTACAATATTATCTATACTAAAATTAATTGAATGTCGTGCTAATGAATTAATGTAAAAATTGTCAGTTATACAAAGCCAATCAATTAATTTAAGATTATTACAAACGATCTAAAAATTAAAATTGAGGAGCATTTGAGGAATATTGAAACCTTTAAGACACACTATAAATTCAAAATATATAGATTAAAATAAATATATTCATTACACTCATAAACTATTGTCATTGAAAAAATCATTAATGTCATAGTAGCATTTTTCAGTCAATATATTTTTCAATGTTTTCTTAAATAGGTTTTTGTTCAATTGCTTAACGGCATTTGGAATTTTGTTATAAATTAGCGGAGCCTTACATACTACACTTTTATGCAGTAGTGCTGTTTTAGCCGGGTGAACACAAAGTCTGCTGTTATCGCGGCGATTACGTGTTACATGGTTGGATAAACGAGGAAACAAGTGAGGGTTGCTTTTAACAAATAAAGCCATTTCCAATATATAAAGTGATGGAAGTGTGAGAATTTTGTGTTTATGAAATAGTGGTTTGCAACTTTCAGTGCTTTGGATACCAAACATAGCGCGTATGCAACGCTTTTGCATTTTAAATGCCATATCTTTATTAGTTGAGTTGGCCCAAAAAATTATACCATATCTAAGGATAGATTCAACAAGACCATAATATGCCGAAATTAGCGCATCGGTGTTGATAGTTGAAGAAAGTTTATATAGGGCATAAGATAGACTGCTGATTTTTTTGCATAGTACGTCAATGTGTTCTTTCCAATTTAATTTACCATCTATAATCACACCGAGAAAGCGGGCAGTAGTAACTTCATTTATTGTATAATTATCGTGACTCAGGTTTATATTTAATGGATTATGCAATCTTTGTCCAAAGTGCATTATATTCGTTTTTAGTAAATTGATTTTTAAATTATTATTATTTAACCATGAAATTATAGATGTCAATGCATTATTTATGTCAAAACTATAATGATTAATGTCCCGACATGCAATTGTAACAGTGCTGTCATCAGCAAATAACGTCATAGGCTGAGTTGACGTCTTTGGTAAGTCATTAATGTATAAAATAAACAAGAGTGGCCCCAGTACACTGCCTTGGGGAACACCATATGATACATGGCCCTTAGCAGACGTGTATGTTTCTTCATTTTTTGTTTTCTGATTTACTCTAGTTATTTCTGTTATTTGTTGTCGATTGGTTAGATATGATCGAATTAAATCTAAAACATTGCCTCTAATACCGTAAGCATCAAGCTTATTGATTAGTATATTATGGTCTACATAATCGAATGCTTGTGACATATCGCAATATATAGCACAAACAGGAGATGTTTTGTCAACATGGCCTATAACATTTTTAATGAATTCATAAATCGCCATATTTATCGTTTTGTTTTGTCGAAATCCTTTCTGTTCGTTGCACAAAATATTATTTTTCTCGAGATAAGAATTAATTTCACCATACAAATATTTTTCAATAATTTTAGAAAATATTGACAGTAATGCAATGGGCCTGTAATTTTCCATTAACTGCTTATTGTCTTTTTTCAGTAAGGGTTTGATGATTGATAATTTAAGGTCTTCTGGAAATATTCCTGTTGATATAGATAAGTTAATTATGTGACTCAGGTGGTGGCAGATATCCTTATTAAATCCTTATTCCTTATTCGGCCGGGGTCACGGGTACGTGTGGACATTCTTCCGCGACCCCGGCGGTGACAGGCCGCCTATGCGGCCCCCGGCTCTGTTCGGGGGGGTGCGTGTGGTGTGCACCCCCCTCTCCTGCCAATCCATTGAGTGGGACGCGGCACACTCCGACCGCGTCGCCTACTCGGGCCATAGTGCTGGGCGACAGACTTCCCCAAGTCTGCCGCCCGTGGCCACTTTAAGGTGGATGGAACAGGGCACGGTTTGCCCTGTTCCTGCGCCCAGTGCGTCGGGCGCGGATTGACAGGGAGGCGGCAGCGGACTCCCTCTCCCGCTCCGCCTCCTCCTTCTGCGAGATGACGTCCTCGCAGAAGGAGGACATCGCTTGCCAGGCGTCAGGACTCCCGACCATCTCTTTGACGACGGCCGGGAGGTCGAGGTTCCCCCCTACTACAGCCCGCAAGACACGGCGCTGCTCTGTCCATGCGGGGCAATCCGCGAGCGTGTGCTGCGCCGTGTCCTCGGGGCAGTTCCCACAATGGTGGCAGTGGGCGTCCGGCTCCCTCCCGGCGATACGCCACAGGTAACTGCCGAAGCATCCATGCCCCGACAGCACCTGTGTCAGCCGGAAGGTCAACATGCCGTGACGCCTGATAACTTTCATCCCCTATTTCAACCCCTTACAGACATTTTTTCGCATTAAAGAGTAATTAGCCTATGTCCTTTCTCAGGCTCTAGACTACCAGTGTACCAAAGTTCATTTAAATCGGTTCACTAGTTTTGGCGTGAAAGCGCGACAGACAAACAGACAGACAGTTTTCTTAGTACTCTTTCGCATTTATAATATTAGTAAGGATGTAATTTGTTTTGACTTTGCCACAGAATAATTCAGATTTAATTACAGACTGGGACTAGCTTTTGTTTTTTCTAGGTATAATTATTTATGATGCCTATCTAATGCTTACCTACCAATCTACATAAACATATTACCTATGCAGTTTCCATCCGTATTGCAATCACGGTCACGAACGAGATTACAGAAAGTTAACTATCGGAAAACTCGAAGTGTAACCACAGACTTTTACTTTGTGGTGTTACTAACAAGTTTTTCTTTTTTTTAAAACGTGACTCCGTCGCAGAGTTAAAGATTCCAGCATCGTGGATTTGTTAACATTTACAAAAAAAAATCGTGCACCGACTAAAACGCAGACCGGGACACCTAATATGGCAATTGGCATCTTATGTGTCTTGCGGGAATTGAATCCGCGATCCGGATCCGATTGCTCGACCCCTGCATTACATACCAATCGAGCCGTAAATACCTCTAGTACTTATCTATTTGTTTTTAAAACAAGTGAAATATAAACGATAGACATTAATTCTAATACATAATAAAAATTTACCTATCGATATGGCATCAATCATTTAGTTTATCTTTTTAATTTGGGTACTTATGTAGCCTACGTACCTTTACGTATTTTGTTATTATTATACTGTAATTACGCAATTAGGTTTATCTATTGTTCTTTTTTTTTAATTTATTATATAATATGTATTTGTCCATAAATTACATTTTAAGGACTCATGCTACCTATTGTCTTTAAAAGTAATAAGATTCGAATGAAACGTCGTCTCATCAGTTCTTTATTTAGAGGATCGGTCCTTGTGTGCATTAATATAAGTAGAGTCAGGACTCAGGAGCATAAACATGTATACACTAACAAAAGTGCTAACGATTCTCTCCGAAAGTACCAATAGAACTTTTGCGATATTAGGATTTAGGAACACAGTATTTAAGAACCAATACTATAGCGACATTAGTGTTATCACCAAGTTGCAATCGTTCATTCATAAAAAAATCGCTCTAACACTTGCTAGTGTATACATGTTTATGCTAGTGACTGTACCTATGGTACGTTTAATTATCAATTTATTAGCCTTATGGAGGTTATGATATATGGAGGTTACGAGTAATAAAAAAATCCAGTTTTTATATTGTTATTTATTTTATTTTTTTGAAGCACCTGCTTGGTGCCTGACCAAGCAGGTGCTTCACAGAGTCCGCGACAGCCTTGTAGACCTACCTAACCCTTCGGGGAATGGTGTGGTAAATATACGCTAAACGAGATCGTCTATCATGCGTTACATTTGTAAAAAATGGTAATGGACCTTTGACCGCGACCGTACCTATAGGTGCTAATAATTACCAGACGGACAAAACTGGTACCTAATTAAAATATACTTAATTTATTATTAACGGTATTCTTGTCAACTAAATGTCAACTTTTTTTTGCAATGACATATTATTTAGAGTAGGTGTGTTTTTTTTCTATTCATAGAATTATAATAATTCTAAATTTAAGTTTGGCAATCTTTGCTTTGGAATAGTCTCGTATTATCTAGGTAGGTATATCAGATTGTAGATAACATAATACTTACCTACTAATACAAAGCACTTCTTTTTGTACTTCTAGGACTTATTCACAAGGTGATCTTCTAAGTATAGTTAGGAATAATAATCATGATCATTAATCATAGGTTGATGCCGAATGAATAAATTATACATCTAGTTCTTATTACCTAGGTAGGTACCTACTTGCAAATTAAGGCGAGGCATTGACAAACTATGAATCCGAAATCGGACCCCCGCACCGCGCCATCCGCTTACACCCCGCAAATACTTCGTGGTTTGCGATCGTAGGCTCGCGCTGTGGAACAGAGACGTCATAGAGTCGCGCTTACTATCATTATTTTTGTTGCAAGAATATTAATTTGAACAATTATTTTGTGTAATGTTAAATGGATATTTTAAGGGGTTGTTCCCAGAGGTCAACGATTATATAATAATAATAATTAGCTCCAGGATCAGATGGACAGAACAATTTTTGGTTAAAATGGCTACGTACTTCACATGCTCGCTTGGCGTCTCAATTCCAGTCACCCTAAGAATCTGGGACGCTACCACCTTCCTATTCTCAACTATTGAAGTTACCCATCCGCTTCATAAGTATGGTAGTACTGCGGAACTAATGTGAATGGAGTGCGTCTAATGTAAGGCTGGTTTATTACTAACTTAAACATGGCCGCGATAAAGAAAGCGCTCGGCGGCGGCGCGGCGTTCACTTCATTCATCAGGAACCCAAAAATCACGCACCCATCACTTGTTTACCGACGGTCTATAGGCTTCTTACATATATTTTGAGAACAAAAAATATTGATAAAAATTCAATTAAGTATGTCTTCGTTTTAAAAATGGATGTAGGAACGTGGTACTAAGGAGCTACTATAGTACGGTAGTCGTTGTATGCTAGTCCCGGTAATGTCTACCCGTGTGAAGTCGGGACGGACCGCTAGGAATTAAAAATTACATAATTAAATTATTATGTACCTAATATTAAATGTATATTTTAAGATTTCTAATTAAAGCTAACATGTCAAAATAGCATGCAAATAAATTGATAAGTCGATAATATAAAATGGTTTACAATTTTCATGGTTGTCATACTGCCGCTATCTACAAAAGATTCTTAAACAAAAATTATAAAATTCTAAATATGGCAACACATACAGTCGTTTCTGGAGCTCATAACTGAGTTATGAACCGTTTTGTGTGATGATGTGCGTGTATAATTATACTGGTGACCATTTTTAACATACCGAGACCCTTCCGTGCCTCGGTGAGCACGTCGTAAAGCGCTCTTTCCCTGTTGTCAAGGGCTAGATTCCTACAAGACACAAATATGTGTGATGAAAATAATGGTTTGTGTTGGTCTGGGTATTTCTTAAGTATTTATAAATATATTAAAAAAAACTATTTAAGTATTATTTCTATTGTCTAGTGCTCTACTAATTTTGGGACTGATGGTGCTGTATAAAATGTCCCCAACGAACGAACGAATACAGACAATACTATGACAATCGTTAGTGGTGGTCAAAAGCCCAAGAAAGCGTGACAACTTCGAATATCCTTCGAATATTGGTACTCTGCGTATTTTTTACTTGGTATTCTGCGGCATTGGTTACATTGGAAGCCTATACCTACATAATTGAGAAAAAGCTAAGACGATGATCATTCAGTCGTTTTATGTAATCAGTCACAAAGCCAAGCTTAGGATGTACTAGGTACATCCTAAGGTTGGGTTTGTAGGTAGGTAATAATTTGATGGCAAATGGTTCACCACCTCTTACATAGGGCCTACACATACCAGCAAACTTTTAGTTACATTAGTATATTATCTCAGTTTATCGCCATAGCCCTTGACGAATACAGGCGCGGACGTGATATTATGTTAAGTAATATATGAAAATTGGTGTCGGTATTCGGTATTTTTTCTTCCTATGTAAACCAGAATAAGACAAAATGGTCTACCATTCCTATTAGGATCACACATTGTTATTAGAAATTTATATTACTTAATAGGCTTAGTTGTAGTGTGTAAAAGTGTATAGAAATAGTTTTTATCAGAGTTACCAGAGCTTAAACTTATGTTATTTTTTTTAATGTTTGGGAAGATGCCGTGTTATTTATGTAAATTTAATAAATGCGTGGAAATCGGGCTAACGTTTGGTCCGGTCTTAACCAACTTTCGTCCAGGCAGAGCTCGCAAGCCCAGGTACTTACTTGTACCTTCTAGTTTATATTATTATTTATTAGCGAGCAACGACCTGCCCAGCTTTGCACAGACAGCAGAGCATATAGGTATGCATGAATTTTTTTAACCGACGAAGAACCGGAGCAGGTTTTATATTCGTCTGTATATTCATAATTGTATATGTTTTTACTACCCTTGAAATGAACCCTTTCAAATTTTTACTTGAGGACCGATTGTGATGAAACTTAGCACAGTTATGTAGTCCTAATGACCTTACAACATAATGGACATCTAAAGGTGACCTGATGATGGAGACGGAAGACAGTCTAAGAAAACCCTCAATGGTTTAAAGACAGACCACATTAAATAATGTAACCATTTTTTTAAATATTAGAATGAGTATAGTAAGCTATTTTTAAAAGATACACTTATGGTATCGGGAACTTTTTTATAGGCCTATCAAAAAGGAACAATTCTACCATACATTATTTTTTTATATCTCAAAGGGATAAGGCAGCATTTTCCATGAAAGTTCCCAGTCGCTTAATTTTTTAGATTTAATTTTGATTTTTTTTACGTTATTGTATGTTGATTTATAGACCTGGTTACCTGAAATACATTGAAAATATATTAAATGTGATAATATTTTTTTATATTCGCATAAGTCCAAAGACGACTCCATTTAGCTTTGTTCTATTTTATCGATTGTCAATTTATAAAGTCCAGTCTAATAAGCATTTACATTGTATAGGCTTCCCGTACGCTGAAAGGTCAGCTTATACTGGTCGTGGGAGCTCATCTGACACAGACCCGGCGCTGATAACAGTCCGTGGCGGACTGACAGGAGGCATTCTCCATACAAAAACAAGTGCAAACTAGCATATAGTGGAAAGTCGTATGCGCCAAAACGGTTTTTCTCGTTTAAAATCGAATCTAAAATGTATTTTAAAAAATCCAATTACCATTTCAAAGAGTCTGTTGAAACTTATCTATAGTGAAAATTTGAAGATTTAAATCCGTTCCGTTTCTTCATAAAATGCGAATCCATGTTTTTGAAGAGCTGTCTTCAAAATTTTTTTCTCTGCAGTAAAGTTTAACCGATCGTGTTTCTGTACTACAAATTTATAGCTAAAGACATGAATAATGACATATGTAAAAATCAGATCCGTATGTTTTATAATGGCTGAGAAATATTAAGATCCATGACCCCCAAATCTTCAATGCGTCGTCTTAAATGCATGCAATAAAAACAAAGGATTTTTAAGCACATATTATTACGCGCATTTAGTAATCGTGCAGTTTGTTAAAAAAGAGGCGATAATTATATTCAGACAAAGAAGTGATCGTGTTATTGAAATGAATTGCAATTCAGCAAGAGACGACACTAGTGACTGCAGCTGTTTCGGACTACGTCCGATCCTTACAATACGATACGATTTTTACATTCGGGTTTTATAAGGTTCGGAGTACAGTTCTCGCCATGGATAAGAGCCGGCAATAAACTCCATAGATACTCTTTTAAAAAAATATGTGTAGTAACAAAAACAATTGTGGTGAATAGTAATGAGGATGATGCAGTTTCTAAGTTAAGTTACAGTTCTCGCCAAACTTATTGTCCGGGTTGAAGTTGGCACGAGCTAAATTTAACTCGGGCGTAAAAATCGGAGAAAGAAAAATATTGGATTAAAATTATTTAAAATAACAGCCTACGAATTGAAAGAAGAAAAAAGAAAAAGAAAGAAGAAGAAACTGCATCATCCTCATTACTATTCACAACCATTGTTACTGTTACCACACATTCTTTATTTTTTTAAAGAGTATTTATGGAGTTTCTTGCCGGCTCTTATCCATAAGATTTTTCGGAACCGTGCAACTAGTTTAACGTTTCAAAAGTACCTATTAACATCGTCTAAATGAAAAAAAAAAACATTTTTTTTTCTTTTTTTCAAGCCCCGCGGCTTTGGCGATAGGTACGTAGATGTTTTTTTCCCTAGGAAGGTAGGTACGTAGGTAGGGCCGGATTAGGGACCGCGATTAGCTTTTATCGTCCTTATTCCGGCCCTGGTTTTATAAGTAGCGGTCCCGGAATTTTCGGGTCAGTTGTGGTCCGGGTTTTTTTTATAAATTACTAGCTTCCCGCCAGCGGCTTCGCCCGCGTGGTCTTATAATTTTTTCCCCGTTTTTGCTACATTTTTCATTACTACTCCGCTCCTATTAGTCGTAGCGTGATGATATATAGCCTATGTTACTCGGGGATAATGTAGCTTTCCAAAGGTGAAAGAATTTTTGAAATCGGTCCAGTAGTTTCGGAGCCTATTCATTACAAACAAACAAACAAACAAATCTTTCCTCTTTTTAATATTAGTATAGATAGCCTATGTACCCTACTCGGTAAAGACATGGTGAAAGAATTTTTCAAATCGGTCCAGTAGTTTAGGAGCCTATTCAATGCAAACAAACAATCAAATCTTTCCTCTTTATAATATTAGTTAAGATTAAGTAACATACTTAATAATTATGTTGCACTTGTGTACTGTGCAAGATCTTGCCCTACATTTCAAAGACAAATGCACATAAAATAATCCGACTCATACCTCAGTGTTGCATGTGTTGCATTTTATGTAGCGAGAAAGGAATTTTTCTAGCTATGTAATACAAAGGAAATTACGTAAAATTGATGATATACATTACACTTAGATACGATAATTTAGCACGTCTAGCACAATGGCTGTAATAAGAATTGCCTTTGCCTTGCGATATTATTACATAGATTAGGGATTATTATTATGGTCTATGTTTCATACACGTGTTGGTACTGACTGTAGGTGTAGAGAGTAATTGAAATATGCTATACTACACTAGCTTTCGCTAGCGTGGTGTGGGTTTGTCTTATAACTTTCATCCCCTATTTCAACCCTTACATCCCTTTTTTCGAATTAAAAAGTAAGCACCACACTAGGTAAGCACTAATTTGTAATTTTTCCTTTGACCAATAAGTACAAGCAGTCATGCAGATAAAAAATATTTACTAGCTGACCATAAAGAAAATATTAATTGCTTAGCGTGATTATTGCATGAAATGATAACAAAAAATGTGCGCATATGTAATATTCGTAATATTATTTTATTACATATTTAGTGTGACATTGAAATCTATTGGAAATATCGCAGTCGCGTTTATTATTCACATACTTCATTCGAAACATGCATACAAAATTTCGACACATTGACATTTACGAAAATTGCAGTTTTTTAAAAATAGATTTCCAAATATGATGTATAGTCTATGCAACTTTATTTTTTTAATAATTTATGAATGCATTCAGAATGAATGCATACCATAAATATTAAGAAAGGATACAAAATTATAGTACCTAACAATAATTTGATTTGGTTTAAAATTTTAATTTCATAACGCTGTTAAATTGATAAATAATCAATACATAATTATATTATACTCTGGCCATCTGATAAAGCGCGAACTATATTGCGGAGATGTAGGTACCTAATTATTGAATATAATATTTGATATTGAACCTTTTGTTCCTTTTTAATTCAGGTAAATAGGTATAGGTACATATTATGTATTGTATGCAGTCTGCCTAAAAGTACCTACTTCTAATTCTAATTAAGTATGATTTTATTTTAGTTTAGTTACCTATTTACCCACCTACCTAACTAAAAATACCTGACACGAAATTTTCGCAATTGATATTTGAGAGTGAGACTAATTATAATCTAGACTAGACTCGTTTTATAGGTAAATACTAAATAGTAAATACCTAAATAATTTTGTACTTTGCTCTAATACTATTCATAATAATATCTACTTACTATTGAATTGACACTTTAAATAAATGTGAACTCTTTTTATTGATTACCAATAAAAATACTACCAGTACTAATCAATCTTTTATTTCGATGTATAATACGAATGACGTAATTCTCAATGGATAGATAGAAAAACTGTTTCACCTATACAGGAAAAAGATTTAACCAGTGCTCAAATTTTGTCAGAATATAGATACCTACTTAATAAAAATTAGTTTTAACCAACAAGATTTTTTTATATTGATGTCTTCGAACTAAAAAATAAAGATATACGTTTCTTAGTTGGGCAATGATGGTAATTCATAATTTGCTGAATTCAAGTCGGATAAAAAAAATGTAAAAGAGTATTAAACAATTAATGTAAATTATATTAAAACCACCAAATAATATTTGCGCACTGGATAAAAAAATATCCTGTACCTAAATGTTCTTGTAACATACCACGGACACTGGACAGTCGTGTGCTAATAACGTATAAAAATATTAAATTAAGAATACCACAGACCAAATAAGTATTTACTTTTTTACTATTGGTCTGAGTCAAATTTTGAGATTGTAGGATAAATAAGTGTCATGTGCTCATGTGCATTCGACCATGCAGTTTATTCGCCAATTTCGTCTTCTATCGGATTTATAGAATGTACCTACCTACAGCGTGCTTCGGTAACATTATATATTTTTTTACTTGCCTATGTTAAGTAGTAAATACGTGAACGTTCTACCAACTTGTTACACAGCTACGAAACAGTAGTTACTTTAAGATGGCGTGTTGCAAGTGGCGATTACAAAACGTTTGCATTTCGCACTAACTGTCGACCAGAGGCTGTCAACATCACTGCATACTACATTAGCACCGATCGGGATTGAATAGGCAGTATAGGTAGGTACTACGTCCTCAGTCGCGGATTGAAAAGCCCTCCAAGTTTGACAGTAGTGGCTATAAGTGCCTGTGTCAAAATAACTAAAATTAACGTTCTCCTAATTCCATTTTAGACGCATAATATTAGTAAGCAGCAGTCCTCTGTGAGCAAATTATAAAAAAATTACTTCAAAATAGCCAATTAATAACTCAAATTATGTGTGCCTTGTTTCTTCCGACAAGCGACCGGTACAAGACAGTACAGTTCTCGCCAAACTCCTTGTCCGGGTTTAAGTTGGCACGAGCTAACTTTAACCCTGCCGTAAAAATCGGAGGAAGAAAAATATTGGATCAAAATAATTTTAAACGACAGCCTACGGCTTGAGCTTTAGTTTTTATTTATTACAATCCAATATTTTTCTTTCTCCGATTTTTACGGCCGGGTTAAAGTTAGCTCGTGCCAACTTCAACCCGGACAATAAGTTTGGCGAGAACTGTACATCCAGAAGAGACTGAGGCTAATATTCAGAGACGACGCTAATCGTAAAGTAACGCTTCTGTATGTCAAATTTGTATTACAATTTGACACGAAGTTTACGCTTAGCGTCGTCTCTGAATATTAGTAGCCCTAGACACTTAAGCCTAGACACTCGGTCTGAATCTCAATCTTGTCTCGGTCGCTTGTCTCTATCGCGACGCGAACCGTCTCATTTACAAGTATTTTGTCAGTGCCCAGTGAAGAGGTCACCCTCCTTGTTCCACACACCTCTCTTCTCTTTATAAGAGAGCCAAACCTTGCGGTAGAATAAGAAATAAGTAAGAAAACCAAGCCCGTCCAGTCCGTCCTTAGCCTTGATCTGCCCCGGAGTCACCTTTTTTGCCTTATTTGTTACATAGGAGAGAGGTCTACAAATTATTTACCTGCAATGATTGAGTCATTTGGTAGTGTTAGTGTATTGCGATCATAGTGTAAGTACTAACAGTACCAACTTGTATGCGATCGTGTAGCTCCGATCGTTGCAGTGTTGACATAATCCGATCACTTGTGTCACATAAGTTCTTGTCGGTTTGAGTTATTTACTTTTTGTGCACACGTTCACTTGCGCTGTTATGACCATATTTATTTTTACTTTTTTCTTGCTTCTGTAATTATTGATGACAACACAGTCAGGCTTTTGTTTGCTTCAACCGGGCAGATTGATGTAGGTATAATAGCTTTCTATGTAGTGGTTCTGGCCAGTGTGATCCAGCTAGACTGATGTATTTTGTTCAATTGTGTGTGTGTGTGAGCTTACGACGGCGACACTAGGGTTGGGTCATCTTAGGCCCTACCCTAGCGATACAAGTTTACATCTATATCTATACAAATAAATAAAATTGAAGTGCTGTTAGTAATTTTAAATTAACAGCTTTCACTAAATGCATAATAATATGAAAGTAAGTATCTACTTACATAAAAAAAAAACATTTTAAATATTTGTGTCTGTCTGTCTATTTGTTCTGACTAATCTACGAAACGGTTGGATCGATTTTGACGGGACTTTGCATAAACGTTGGCGACTACCGCTCTGTCAGAACTGGATTTTGCCGTATACTTACATTATGTATAAAGTATTCTTTCCCCATTGCCGCGTTGTAAAAATCAATTTCTCATCCGTGAATACCGACGTATAAATTGAAAATTTCGAGGTGCTTTTGTATTAGAATGACCGCATATAACGCGCTGAATCCATCACTACTTGTATGATCGATTTATCGCAGTGTTTATTACTAGGAAGTCATCTTCAGTGCAACGAAATGGCTAATGTGTCTGGCTTAAGACACATTGTACATTAAGTTATGTAATAAAATAATTGTGTCAATCTATTTTGCTTAGATCTTTGCCAATCTCTATTGGTACTTATCGCTAGCTAAAAGCACAGCTAAAAGCTTCATTGAAATAATACAGTTTGAGGAAATCTGAATTGCCTTTTACATACTATCGCGCATGTGTTCCCATAATACCTGTTATGTAGTCACCCACAGCAGGGTCAGACTGAGCCGGCAGGGCCCGGCTGGCTCACCCTCCCTAAAAGCCCGGGACCCGGGACGGGATGGCGGTAAAAGGAAAGCTATCAGAAAATAATGGTGTTTTAACTCATAAACAATGTGAAAACTTGTGTAAGTACGACAAAATCGGTAATTTTTTTCAAAAGTGATCGCACGGTTCAGAAACGGCCCGCAAGCTAGCCCCGTGGGGGGCCCGTGCAGGCTAGGGCCCGGCTGGAAATCGCCACCCTGACTATATGGCCAATTGGCCAGTCCGACCCTGACCAGTATCCCGGTGTTTTTTAGGTACCATAATGGGGGTGCGCCATAGTACTAAAATAGAAAAACCTCATAACACTGCTCTACTTACATATTATATCGACACGCTCAACAGCTTGCTAATCATAAATGTGATGCACATCGTTAAAAAAATCGATATTTTTATCGTAAACGCTAGTATGCAGGTATTTCCGGAAATTAATTAAAACGAAAGTTAGGTCCAGTTCACTTCTAACCACATCATAAATTAATAAAATTGGTACAACTGTTAAAAATAACGGCACAACGTTTGAGAAATTAAAAAATGTAATTTGTTGTTGTGGTCTTTTTGTCTGTCTGGAGATAATTACTCCAAATTCAGTGCAGTAAAAGTAAACTTATTAGGTAAACAAAACTAGATGCATTCAACGCTAATTTATACAAATAATAATTAATAATTATATTTTGTGGAATTCAAAGATTTCATATTTTTATTTGCATACATTCCATATAGCATTGATCATAATACCGCTATAAATTTAAATGAATCGATTAATTATTTAAAATTTCTAATTCACCTCTGTGTCACCTGTGTCTCTCTATAAATAAAATAAATAAATACTCAACCCATATACTGTCCAGTGGGACAGTATATGGGTTGATTATTTACAGCTGGGCACGGGTCTCCTCTCAGTATGAGAGGGGATTAGGCTATAGTCCACCACGCTAGCGTAGTGCGGGTTGGCAGACTTCACATGCCGTCGAGAAAATCTCTCCGGCAGGCAGGTTTCCTCACGATGTTTTTCTTCACCGTTAAAGCGAGTGACAATTACGCACATGATTTCGAAAAGTCAGAGGTGAGGTTCGAACTCGAGACCTTTGACTTGGCAGTCCAGTGGTGTCTAAAACATTGCTACTTACGTCACGTTTTAATAGTTATGATTTTTTGACAATTAGTATCCAGTTATTGCTACTTACAACTGTAGTTATACCGACCTTCTTCGATCGGCCTCTAAAGGTACTTACGCATAAAGATTCCATACCCGATGTACCTACTCTTACCCTTTTAAATTTACCCGTTCCATTACAGGCTGACAGGTTCTAGATTCTATATTGTACGAAATCTACCTACTTCAACCTAAATAACCTGTACCTAAATCACGAATTGGAATTATATTTTTTTATGAAAAAATCGAAGTAGTGCTGTTTTAAGGTCAATCACGTGCGTGCGTGGCATGAGTAGAAATCGCCCAACAAAGAACTGTTAAATAACTTACCATGAAGGGTATTAAATATCAATGATAGGATATCCTTTTTGTTATACTTAATGTAGGTATTTTTCTTTATCGCACTTAGTTTTCAGGAAATTATATACATAGGACATGAATACATTATCTATTCTATGTATATATTACTACTATAAAATAATGTATAGGTACTATTACTTTAATACTATAATAATAGGATATAAACTCTTCTAATTCTTTAAATATAATATAATGACTGCTCTGCGTAGTAATATACTTACTCCATTACAATAAGTAGGTACTGGCCACAGTTCTAAGAATTCTCAATTTAAATTTTAAAAATATACCTAAAGAAAACAAGAAAACTCCTACTTACGTAACACGTCATTATAATAGTGATGAGTAACATCGATCATTTTCATTACTTGTCTATGCTTTATTAAAGTTTATTACATAAACTCATTCTTGTGATCGCTAATGGCTACTAGTGCATTACATAAATAGCGTCGTTTGCGCGATTGTCCTCAAGCAATTATGGTGTACGTTACCCTGCCAACGCCAGAATTTAAAAATATGTTTAAGGCAACGTGGCCATTCAATTTATTATTATCAGACCTGATCGGACTCTTTCCCATGTTGCAAATGAATGCCCACTTCGCTGTCCCGGCGGAATGTCAGAAGTCCACAGGTACACACCCGCCGCCTAAACTGGCTAAAAACTTTACTTACATAATATAATTATTAATAAGGAGGTTCGATCCACACAGGATAAATGTCAATCATACGCAATGATCATGATGAATTTATTAATACAAGGATTTAACAGTAACACAAGAATAACTTCGTCTTGCTTTGTAGGTAAGTATTTAAGTAATAACTTTTTTGATTAAACAATATTTTATTGATGCCGCATTTTTTATGTAAGTAATCCTAATTTAACCTACGTAAAGATAGATATTATATTCGATACTGAGTACTGTACCTCGACCATGAGTTTTTCTCACTAAACTAGCTAGCGATGCCGTAAAATATTTGTATGGAAAACCCTCCAACGGCTCTGGCGGTTACGTAAGGAACTAAAATCGGCTATGAGGTTACAACGTTACGATGCGTAAAAAACCTATCGAAAACAATTCGATAGAACTCATGGTTGAGGTACTGATTGATTGTAGTTTTCATTCCAAATGTCACGTCACTGACACAAAATTAATTTGCTAAACACGTGTTTGGCATCCTTATTATTCCATGCCTACGCAATATTAGCATCAATGTGAATGAAGCGAACGCACCGGGAGTGGAAACTTAGGGAAGGCGTTGCAACTTCCAGGACGATAATTACAATGATATTCTGTATTGTAATAACTTTTTACATACATACTATCACACCTGTATTCCCCGAAGGGTTAGGCAGAGGTGTACTGCTGTACATCCACCATTCGCCGGATACCCAATAACATTGCTTTTACCTGGGATTCGAACCCAGGACTTCACGCGTAGCAGTGGCGCTCACGACCTCTATGCATAGAGACAGTAGAGAAATCGAACGAAAATATTGTATCGATAAACTTTACTGTAAAACTGATTCTAAAAGTGAGTAAAATATTGCATGCACCTTTTGACAACCAGCGTACGATCGTTGGAAAGTATTCTTCTTAAAACTTTTGTACCTCAACCATGAGTTTTATCCATAGGTTTTTTACGCATCGAAACGCTGTAATCTCATAGATTTTAGTTCCTTACGTAACCGCTAGAGGCGCTGCGACGGTTTTCCATACAAATATTTCACGGCGTCGCTAGCGAGTCAAGTGAGAAAAACTCATGGTCGAGGCACTGGTCCTACGTAGAGGAGCCAGCAGATACAAGTAAGTGTAAGAGGTAAAGTTTGAGTTTGTGAGGTTTTACCAGGGAATTACTATTTATGGCCATTATACATATTTATCTAGTTGCTTGTTCCGTGAGTTCGATACTGACGATACCGTGAGTACTGTGTGAATCACGCCATTTTGGCACACTGTTATCTTTTTCGTAATCGAAAAAGATAACAGTGTGCCAAAATGGCGTGATTTTTCACAAATTAAAAGTATTTTTTCTCATCCCCCAGAAAAAAGTACAACTACAGTTTTAACCAGCGTAATACAGAGTATTTGTTCCAATAGGTGTACCTTCGGTACCACATTTGGGCCGATTTCGTTGACCTCCTTTGGTTGGTGTTTCCACCAGTCAGTCACCACCATGACTTCCAAGGAGATACAACATAAAAGGGAAAAAAATACGTCAATTAAACGCCGAGGGACGTGATTATAGTGTGACGACATGTACTTAGGTACATGATGTGTCCATGGTAAGCCATTGTTACACTGTCACCGCAGTTTACAACGATTTGTCAGCGCATGCGTTGCAAAACCTCATTAGCCAAGGTCAGGAACCGCTACCACACGCTACTTGAACGCAATCTCAATGCGCTTGCGCAAGTGTACTTATCAATTTTAACTTTAAGTCAACTTTTGTTTGTTTAGGGTTCCGCGGCTATACTTACGCTTTTTCTATGAAATGTTTTTCTATTCTGATAGCATGTTTACCCGAAAGTTATGTCTAACTATTTAGTTAAATGCGTAACCGTAGCTAATCGTAGTAAGTACCGTAACCATTTGGAAGTTAAGGGCACCAAAAAGAAAGTTTGATTTCTACCGTGATGCAAACAATAATAGATACCTTATTATAATGTTGAGAAAGTAATTGTGCAACCATATTGTTTCTATGCGGATAAAATTGTTTCTGGATTCAGAGCAGTGATAGCTTAGGAGTATGACCACTGGACTGTCAAGTTAAAGGTCCCGAGTTCAAATCCAAGGCAGGCACCTCTGACTTTCCGAAATCATGTGCGTAATTATCACTCGTTTACGGTGAAGGAAAACATCGTGAGGAAACCTGCATGCCTGAGAGATTTTCTCGACTGCCAACTCGCATTAGGCCAGCGTGGTGGACTATGGCCTAATCCCTCTCATACTGAGAGGAGACCCGTGTCCAGCAGTGGGACAGTTAATGGGTTGATGATGGATGGATTCAGGTCTAATATTTTAGAACTAAGAGAATGTATTACTTAGTAAAAGGATTTAGAAAGAATAGTAGTTTTAAAAAGAATTCATTCATACATCATAATTATATCCTACACGCTACGGAACCCATCCTCTAAATAACACTCTCTGTTTATTCCAAAACACTCCTTGGATAAGCATTATTATTCCACAGACAAGTGTAAATCGGTGAAGGTCAAAGGCTCTCACGACTTTTACGAGAATCATATCTCGTCAAATATTTGTTTTCTTTTTTTTGGTCCAATTTGTAAGTAACGTATGCCAAATGGGCCCGCCCATGCTCAACATGGGGTGTTCCTGCCTCTTGCTGTCTTGCATATTAATTGGCACTTTTCAATTGGACAATGATTCTTTGGAAGCACGTCCAAATGCGGTATCAAAGACAATACTTTCTTCACGTCAATCAATGATGCTTTATCTAATATTAGAAATTCAGTAACGGGCTTGTGGTTTAAATATGAATCTCATATTTATTTCACTTAACAAATAAAAAAGAAACTTCCTTTCAACAGGACAGCAGGATAACTTGCTCCTAAATGAAGGGAATTATCTCATTCTTATAAGCCCTCGTTCTGTCAGACTAGGTGACATGCCATCCGAAGCCCTTAAACCCTTATGGTTATTTATTCTCTGCATCAATATATCAAGCTGCATCATCCTCAACACTATTCACAATAACTGTTGCTGTAACTCACCAACTTTTTTTTTATAAGAGTGACTATGGAGCTTATTGCCGGCGCTTCTCCATAAGTCTTACTTTTCAAACCGTGCAACTAGTGTGATCTTTCAAAAGTATCTATTTATATGGTCTAGTTGAAATACAGCAATTTACCGAATTAAAAAAATAATTAACAGGTATCTATATATCTGTAATTTTATCTAATCACGCTTTTAAATTGTTTGTACAATCAATATTGTTTACTACGTTATAACCTTCATACATTTTAACAAAAAACTTGGCATGACAGGATACAATACAGCCTACTCTTTTGGGAATACCTGCTCTGTATGACCTTATAGCGAATTAGCGATAAACGTTAGCTAACTTATTTACTTTTCTTACACCTTTGTGCAAACTACAGATATGAACATCCTACACATCTGTCTGTATAAGGAAAAGATTACTGACTGACTGATCTAGGTACCAACGCAGAGCTCAAACAAGGATGTGAGAAGAACACTGCAGGGAACACCTATTCACATAATAAAATCATTGGGTAGTGGGTTTACTCCAAAGAGTATATAAATAGTCTTTGGTTTACTCTGTAGTTACTAGTATATCAGATCTTGCCCCAGATGGCCAAATTGGTCTGAAAAAAATGTAAAAGCACTTTGCTTCTGGATTGGACTACACTCGCCCTCTTTCACATGGGACGTAAAACATAAGCGTAAGTACTTAGTTAGTTTGTTATATTGGAAGTATTGAATATTATATCACCCAAACTGCCGTGATGAATAAACAGAAGTAGGTAGGTACAAATTTTTGTTAGATACTTGTAGGTACACCGAATACTAATATAACTCGAGCTGTACTGACCGGACATTCAGTTTTCCTTATCTTAATTATTACATTGTCAGTGTCTCTATCGTAGATAATCACATACATTGAGCAAGCGTAAAACATCGTAAAAATCTGAAATACTCACGAATTTTAGCGTCTCAGTGTTAATTAATAATTTGCCAAGTATGAATGCAACGCATAAATTTATGTTCCGTATCCGTGATCATTATTAACATTCTTCTAAATTGCTTGGCAATGTTAGGAATTGGCAATAAACAACATTATAATACAATATGAAGGTGTGTCTAATGATTTATTGAAAACCTGAGAGCATATAAAATCATATAATGATCTGCGCAGTACTTAGTGGAAAATACTGATTATCTGGCTCTGCATCTGGGTAGATTAAAGCTAGCCCCAACAATCCCAACATGCTTGTGAAAAGGCTAATAATGTAAGAGGAATAGAGGATTCTACTTCGCCTTGAAATGAGCTGTTCGACTTTTCTATTAATTTAATAATCTATGCACAATATCAAATGTTCAATATTCTCTACCAGAAGATTTTTTTTTTAGTAAAAAAAACCACTTTGTCCCACTGCTGGGCAAAGGCCTCCCTTCCCTCCTTCCAAGAAGAAGAATTAGGCAAGAGAAATTTTGTTTCGTTTTCACGCTTCGGCACCGTAAAACTTTTCTGCAATGGCCACCGATGCATGCGAATTTCATAATGATGTGATATTTGCACAACGTCTTTGAGTTAAGCGCACAGATGGAAGATAAATGGACGACATCATTGAGTAAAGTGCAAGTATGCAGAAGTAAAAGGCGCGAGACGGCTTAGTAAATATCCGCCTTTATTATGTAGCGGATTTAAACACGTTACGAAAGGTATAGGAAGATCAATGGGACCATCTCTAAGAATTAAACTGTCTGTCCGACAATATTGCGGAGAATTTAAGGGCTTGTTTGCGTTAAATTATGTGGCAGATAATTTCTTAAATATTTTGTTCCATTTTTTATTTATCTGGTAGTTAACGGCTATCCAGAGGTGGTGAAACAGGCGCTAAATGTCGCTAAATGAACTCTGCTACTTCTAATACTAACTACTAATCGTATCGCCAATAATTTGGTAACATCATTGTGTTGTAGCAATGAAATTACCGAGTAGAGGTCTAAGGATGACGCGCGAGTATGGTTTTATTTTTTTACTGGTATTTCTGACGTCCATTGGCTGCGGTTACCATCACTCAACCTGTATGGTTATATATATATATTTGAATATAAAAACGAATAACCAAGAAAACTTCTACAGCTTTGTAGTTCCAGATAATACTTAAAAATTAGGATAACTTATGAATCAGAAGTAAAAAACAATGCTGTAGAAATCTATAGTTATTAATTAGGCTTTTATTTTTTCAGCTTAGATTTTCTAAGTTTTCAGCCCTAAAATTGGTAACATTATTGTGCTAGACATAGAGCAGAATGTCCTTGAATAACAGCTAGAGTTTCGAACGTTACAGAGGTGTTACCAGAGCATGTAACCTTCCTTTCCTTTAGCCTTCCCGTGGAAACTGAATGGTGTAACACTTTGCAGTGATACAAATTGAAACTGGAATGACACTGGTTTAGAATAAACTTCTTCAAATACTGATTAAGTAGTATTTCTTTATGTAGAGTTGTAAAGAATCATCATTACAAATTTAATTCACAACTTCCGGAAATCTGAAAAAAAAAATCTTAACAAAAATTTCACCGTCCAAATACGTCCCCTTTTTTGGTGAGTTCAAAAGGTTGTTCATACCTGTTTGTGCACTTTTCGACTAACTTTGTATAAATACCTAAGTTACAATAATTATATATATATATATCTATTATATACGGTGTTTATGTTAGAACTACCGAATATATGGGGTCGTTACACTGCACATTGGAGACATTGGAGTTATGCCCAGTTTGGGCATTGCATTCTTGACGGGTCTTGGTCATGGCGAAGTCGTGGACCCCATGGCCGTCACTACCTAAAGCTAGGGCAAACGGGTTCTAATCGAGTACAAGTTCGTCATACCCTGCCACCAAAAAAAAGTTGGAGCCACCCAAATCTTGCGAACATTTCAACAAAAATTGTATTTTTACCGAATTTGTTAATAATCGTTTGACAATTTGTAATCTCAAGATTTCTTAATATGTAAACTAACTGTACTCGTATAATAATTTTTTGTAGACAATGTAGATCCTATTTCACCACCTCTGGATAGCTACTGGATAAATTAAAAAACGGAGCAATATGTGTATGAAATTATCTGCCAAGTAATTTAACGGGAACTTATCAGTAAGCTGTGAAACAAGCCCTAAATATCCTACTTACAAGTTACAAGCCGTTGCAATTATTATCGCATCTAATCTGACATTTATGTAATACATAAGTATGCCTAATTAACATTGAAATGTAAACTTTATGGGAATAACTGACATTAATTATGAATAACAACGAACTTTAAATAATTAACAAGAAACAATTATGTGTCGGTAAATTAGTTTTATATTATTATTACTAGTGTAGAGGTGAGTAATCTTTGCAATGATTACGACTGTAATGTAAGCCTCAGAACAGCTAGCTTGCTCATTACTGCGGATTACAAAACGATAATATCATAACTTTTCTTACAAACATTTACAAAACAAAAAATAAATAAACAAACAAACCTTTTTTCATTTTTATACTCAATGTTCAAAATACGAGGACATCTTAAAAGTTATGTTGATCAATCGATCTGGAGCTTGCCGCGGTCAGTCTATAGATGGGTGTCAATTGTATAGCTCATCCAAATTCCTCTGGTTCAGGCTGTCATGCGAAACTATGACAAACAATCCTTATACAATAATAGATGTTGGAATCCCGAAATGCCTGACAACTAAATCCCTAAGTTCGTGCCCCATTCACATTCAAATAAAATAGAGAACCTTGTCCGTCTCTGGCAATATGATACTCTTTACTTGTCAGTTGTCTGGCTCTTGTGGTACAGTTCGCGCCAAACTTATTGTCCGGGTTGAAGTTGGCACGAGCTAGCTTTAACCCGGCCGTAAAAATCAGAGAAAGAAAAATATTAGATTAAAATTATTTAAAACGACAGCCTACGACTTGAGTACTATTTCCGTATTTATTTATTACAATCTAATAATATTCTTTCTTCGATTTTTACGGCTGATTTAAAGTTAGCTAGTGCCAACTTCAACCCGGACAATAAGTTTGGCGCGAACTGTAGCTAAATTACATTTCGGTAATCTTATTTTGATTTTGAAAAGAGTGATTAAATTACAATCAATTCTTATTTATCGTTCGGAAATAAGTAAAAGTATATACCTACCTACTTCGAGGAAATCTGGTTGTTGTGACATAAGGAGTTGCATTGTCTGTACTGATGTTATGATATCAACCGGAGGCGCTTTTTGTGCTCTGATTGTCTGAATTGTCTGACTTCAAGCGTTGAATTCATGTTTAACTTTTATTTTATTTTATTTAGTATAACTACTTAGGTATGCCACAGTATATATCGTTGTGTGCCTTTTGCCGGTGAGATTAAGAGCCAGTTTTACCTTTCTTTCTACGCCTCTCTGGGTGCAGTTGGGCTCTTAAAGATCAGCAACGCTACAGCGCTTCTGGTGTGTCATGTTGATGTGTGGCGATGAGCTAGACTAGTGATTTGACCACAGACTTCTGAGCCATAAGTTCCAGTTCGAATCTAATGGCAAGAAGTCTGACTTACTTCATCAATCAATTTACCCACTGTGGTCTCACTGCTGAGCACAGGCACAGAATAAATAATAACAGAATGACCACTCTCCGCCCCTCCCTAACGTCAGGTACCTCAGGTGCCCCGCATTCTGCCGGTGTTCTTGCCGGACTGCCAACAAACCCTACGCACCTTCACGCACACATTTGCACGTGTACAAACGTAATTTTGACAAGTTTGACGTTTGGTATTGTAATGTGCAGCGGTATCGGAAAGTTTGTATGGAGTACACAGGTGTGGCACAGGTCTCTTGTCATAATGAGAGGGATTCGGCTAGAGTTCACCGGTTCCACGCTAGTCTACTATACCATTTTCCTTTATTTTACATTTTGACTTTTTTGTTACAGACTTATTCGTTATAGCATTAATGGTACGGTAATTAGAAACTGAACTGAAGTTTTAAAGCCATACTTTTTACGATAAAAACACTGAGCACATCTGTGTGTGTTGTGAAGCAACTTCAGAGACTCGTTGCAAATGCTTGTATGACTATAGAACCGTAAATAGTAAATTGATGAGGCAATCATCATGTTCAATTATTGTACTAATGTGCAGTTCAATGTCAAAGCTCAAAACTGCGTGATGTGCGGTTTCCTCATCCATTTTTATACAATGTGGCATGTCGAAATGTAAATACTTGCTGACCGAGACGAATTGGCGTTTCCACGATAATTAAGGTTGTTGGAGGGAGATGTCGCTTTATGGTTAAGTAAATAAAAATAATTGCATTAGAATCGTTGATGTACAGGGTATTTCTTATAAATTATATATTGCTCGGTAAAGATGTAGCTTTCCAATGGTGAAAGAATTTCAAATCGGTCGAGTAGTTTTTGAGTTAAATCGTAACAAACACACAAACAACCTAATCCTTCCTCTTCATAATATTAGTTTAGATGTTAGTCGATATTAGTCTGAAGATAGGCTGATGTCAGTTGTCTATGCCGTCGACTAAGTACGTTCTCGCCAAACTTATTGTCCGGGTTGAAGTTGGCACGAGACAACTTCAACCCGGCCGTAAAAAGTAAAAAGAAAAATATTGTATTAGAATGGTTTAAAACGACAGTCTACGACTTGAGCTTTCGTTTTTATTTATTACAATCTAATATTTTTCTTTCTCCGATTTTTACGGCCGGGTTAAAGTTAGCTCGTGCCAACTTCAATACGTTTGGCGAGAACTGTATATACTTAGACTTCACAACATACACGCTTTACGAGCGCATACGAGTCTCGTACAGTCTCGAGCAAAACATGTATACACTTACAAAAGGGCTTAATCGATTTTTCATGAATAAACGATTGCAAGTTGGTGATAACACCAATGTCATAAGTATTGGTTCGTAAATACTGTGTTCGTAATATCACAAAAGTTCTATTAGTACTTCAGGAGAAAATCATTTTAAAAAAGCACTTTTGTTAGTGTGTACATGTTTTTGCTCGAGACTGTACACCTCTCTCCGCGAAACAAATCTAACTCAGAACATCTGCCAATCGAACCACAGAATAGGTAATAGTGCTATCGACCCTAGATCTCATGCTGAACAAACGCCCTTGTCAACACTCCATGACGTGTTTTGCTCACCTTATTATTTAATAACAGGTTGATGTTTTTTTTGGTAGGTATGCAAATTTTTTGCTTGTTCCTCAGAACAACATTGAAGCAATCAATTACTTGCATCGTCATACAAGTTTGATTATTTCTTTGACTTGTTACATTCAACAGGCAAATCAATTAATAATAAACTGTAGAGAAATAAATACCTAAATCCACACCTAATTTATGCTATTTTTATTGATCTATTTATCTATACTAATATTATAAAGAGGAAAGATTTATTTGTTTGTTTGTTTGTAATGAATAGGCTCCGAAACTACTGGACCGATTTCAAAAATTCTTTCACCTTTGGAAAGCTACATTATCCCCGAGTAACATAGGCTATATATCATCACGCTACGACTAATAGGAGCGGAGTAGTAATGAAAAATGTTGCAAAAACGGGGGAAAAAATTATAAGACCACGCGGGCGAAGCCGCTGGCGTGAAGCTAGTAAATAATAAATATCTTGGGACATTTTACACAGCACCATCTAGTCCCAAACTAAGCAGAGCTTGTACTATGGGTACTAGACAATGGATATAATACTTATATACTTTTTTTTGTAAATACATTATATAATATACTATAAGAAACACCCAGACAAACACAAACACCTAAGTTCATCACATAAATGTTTGTGTCTTGTGAGAATCGAACCCACGACCTCGTGATCAGCAGTCCGTTACTCGAACCACTAGACCACAGACGTCGTCATAAAATACTAACAGGTAAATACCGTTTATCCATTGTTACTATGAATGTTGTGCTCGTCGATAATATTTATATTTTAATGTCTGTGTTAACGTGCCACAATAATTAATTAATAAATATATTCTCAAATTGGGAATAAGCTTATTTCAGTAAATCCAGTAGGTAAAAAAAACTTTTAATTAATTAATAATAATAAAACCTCTATTGTAAAACATAACTGTATTTTTTTCTTTTTACTGTTTTAATTTGACCTTTTCTGTAGCCAGTGCTAATTTCCTAATGTTACAAAGGCAGCCAGCCGACGCTTCTTGAAGTATAGGGTCCTTGGATCCAATGGTTTCCAAAAGAAATTGTACTACGCCAGCCTGAAACAAAAATAGCCTAAGCACCTACATAAATGGTTATTAATATGGCTAGATTTAGACGGAGTGAATTTTTAAAATGATACAAAAATATTCTCGGCGACGAGATAAAAAGCATTGCAAGTACAGTTCTCGCCAAACTTATTGTCCGGGTTGAAGTTGGCACGAGAGAAGAAAAATATTGGATAAGAATGATTTAAAACTATAGCTAGTTTGGAAATTGTTTTGTATAAAATCTACTACCTACCTCCTACACTTATGTATAGAGGTGAGGTGGCGCTGGTCTGGTACTGAGACGAACTAAATGTCTGCTCGTTCTAAGCACTAGATTAGTTATCTTTTTGTATTTTTTTAAGCATTTTCCAAGGATTTTTTTTTTCCTTAATTAGTCGTGTCGGTTGTGTTGTGAAGCATTCACATGTCGCTACGTCACCTTAAGACGTAAGTTGAGAATATGAAGGAAGATTTCGACTGGCGAGCGGGGCTTGCGGTAGCTTAGCGGTCAAAGCGTCTGGTGTACCGAACGCAGGTTCGAATCCTGCCCGCCAGCCGATTTTTTCCTTCATTAAAAATACTAGATTAGTGCTTAAAAACTACATAAGTCATAATTACTATGTCATCTATTCATAATAGTTCTGGCAAGCTGGTAAAAAATACATAAAAACGCCTTTATTCCATTGTATTTATGTATGAAACGATTTGCCAGTCATTAAGATTTTTCTCAGTATCTTAATAGATTATTTCCTGTGGTGCTATAAAAACACAAAATCTCACGTTTATGAGACTCAAAACCATTAGGGCTCCGTAAGCTTTACAAATATTTTTAGGATTCGCTGGTCTAGTGGTCCCAAGCACGACTGCTTCGCTAAAGGTTCGATTTCTGAGTGGAGCAGTGTTGCGTACTGGGTACAGTAGCTGCTACTGGGTTTTTCTGTGAAATTCCCAAAAGTTGCAGCTCGGAGTATGGATTTGTGCCCGGTTGATGGGTAGCAATAGGCTCGCGCTTATTACACGGGATTCGGGACCTTAACATACCGGCAAACTGTGGGTGTAGAGTTGTAAACCTCTGCCTACCCCTTATGGGAATATAGGCGTGATGGAAACCTGCGACCAGTGCAGCTGCAACCAATTACTTCCACTACGGCGCCAGTCAATCCGCCACGTTTTATAATTTTTAGTTTTTTGGCAAGGTTTATGCAACAAAACCTTCACGAACAAAAGATCAACTTTAAACATTTACTTAAGACTTACCCTACATGGTAAGTACTTAAGTAAGTACATTATTAAAGCTGTCCTTCAACTCACGATGTAAGTAGACCAAAGATTTTAAATGGCATTTCGCAAGCAGACCATTTTTTTGTAAAAAACAAAAAATCTGAGTTTTGTAACTAAAAATACAGGCGAATTGGGGTGTACATTAGGACACCTTTGCTGATTATGTCTTTGGTAAAAATAGACTTCAGATGACAGTCTAAAAAAATGACAAAATGTTCAATTATCTACCATTAAAATTGGTCAGTTCCTACTTTTGAAAAAACAAACTGACGTTTCAGATAATGTGTGCTAGGTTTGAAATATTTTATAACAACGCCTTTGTTTCTTATGAAATAAGCAGAGTATAACATTTGAACTAAATTATCTGAATAATATCTTAAATGAGATATTAGTAAACAATGTAGTTACTTAATTAACACTGTAGCGGACTCCTTGAAGCACCTGCTTGGTGCTATAAGAAGTATGATATAAAATAAAATGACAATAAAATTAATTAAAAATAAAAATGCGAAATGTCAGTTTGGAATTTTGTAAAAAAGATACGAATAGTTTTTGTAGCTTTGATTTTTTGTAAATTTTACGCGCCTTCTGTTTTGGGTGGTTATTAAAATATAATAATATATTATCATATTTGATTTATATTTACACACGATAACCCCCATAAGACGATAAAGTTATTTTGCTGAAAAAAATGTAAACACACCACCCGTAGCTGAAAGCCTGTCCAGTGTAATTAAGATAAAATAATATCATATTTCTGATTAGATACGGATGGTATCTGACAGATACAAGTAATTATACTTACGCTACAATTATTCATACATTTTATATATTGTAAATGTGAGCACCATGTAGGTTTAACTATCCTTTATATATAATATCATTTTTAAATCGTCTGGCAGCCTTGAGTATATCCAATGATCTACGCAAATATCCTACTGATTGGTAGTGTCGTGCGCCGGGTCGTTGAGCTCCCTATGATATGGTCGAGCTTTACGATGACTGATTCATGCTTGCCGTCTGTCAGGATAGATCAACTCATGGCTGCTGCGGCCCTTTCCTCAAAAGGCCGTTGCAGACATAGTCCTACACTGACACTCACATATTTGATTAAAAAAAAAAAAAACTATGTCTGGACTTTAAAAGAGACCATGATTCTCTGAGTTTGTTTCGGCGTTTCTTCTCAGAGGTCGTCAGTTAGGAAATGCCGACGCCATCTAGCACAAAATCGCAAAACAAAACATTGACTTGTAAAAGTGTCTGAAAAGATCTATTTGCAGAATAAATATCATTTCATTTCATTTCATTTCACTTGTACAGTATAATCAGGAATTTCCTGATTCCTAGCTTACATGTTCTTTAAAACAATATTCAATCGATGTGATTTACTGCAATTTATACCTATAATAGAGTTTATAAATAGCCTATAATCTTATGAATCAATCCTATCAAAATTCGTACGTTAGTTTCTGAGATTAGACCGAACAAACAAAGTTATTATAAAAATAAATAATATGAAGTTATTATAAAAAAATATCTTTAGACGACATACCTACATAAAAAACGGAGTTTCTACCTACAAAATAAACTCATTAGGCAGATCTTAAAAACAAATGCATTCGGCCAAAAAATATCATTCACCTAGAGTGGTTTTTGTTTTGGTTGTTAATTTGATTACTTACAAGAAGTTTTTAGACGAAATTATTGCTAATGACAAGAAATAGGGATTCTCCGATGAAATCACCTAGGTTTTTGCAGATATTGTCGTTAAATTGAGGCCCCGAGAGTCGTAATTAACCTTAAAAATTATTTTTATTGTATACTATAGCGACTCGTGCGCAGCTTAGCCTGTTCCCCGTTTCCCTATTTTTACTTTTTTCCTCGTATTTTTTTTACGTTTTTTCTCTCCTTAAAAACCTTCCAAACACAACAAAAAAGAAATCAGCCAAATCGGTTCAGCCGTTTTTGGATTTTGCGCTTAGCAACACATATAGTGATTCATTTTTATTTATATATAGATAGATAGATAGACTAGTTGTTCCCTGCGATGTTACTCGCGTCCTTCAAAATTTTCCCAATTCCGTGGGAATTTCTCAAAATCCTTTTTTATAAACAGAGGCCAATGATTCCTTAATAGGTTAGTAAGGCCAGTGTTACTCACGGCATGCATAGTTACGCAGTTGAGCGCGTAGAAGGACAGGTGGTACAGTGCCAGAGCCGTGGACCTATGCACGTTGGGATCCCGTGACGTCATGTAGTTCACCAGAGGAGTGATGGCGCCGCGCTTGCCGAACTCCTGGCGGTTCTGTGCCCATTCACAGCAGTACGCTATCGCTACGCCCAAGTTAGCTCTGAGATTGTCGTCCGTTGTGTTCACTGAGGAAGGTACAATACAAAATAAGGTGAATAATATGGCAGTTACAAGAGTAACACCTAAAAGACCTGAGTTCAGTTGAGATTGGCATAACATATTTTACAGTCGAATTCGAAATAACTTCAAATATGTAAGCATATAAAATACTTACCAAGCTTAGACAGTTTAGGAACAACGCCATGATCAGATATAACAGCCAAGTTCTCATGATCTCTTGCGATAGTCGCAATTGCAGCACAGACAGCAGACAGAACATTCCTATCGTCAGAATCCAGCAAGTCTACTGTAAGTTCCAACGCCCCTACGAAGGACCTGACCATTTCACCAGAGTCTGCCGCATTCTGGACACATGGGCTTAACGCTAGTGCGGCGTTCGTCTGCACCTTCTTGGAATCGTTTTTAAGCAACGACCAGATCAGTCTGACGCCGTCGAGCTGGTCGATTTCCATCATGCAATTCGGTTCTTTGGCGCACTCCATCAGAACTAGAGGAACGTTTTCTAGCAGCGGCTTGTGTGTGTTGTTGAGATGATGGACTGTAATCACGAAACAAAAAGAAGAGGTGATGACGTTAAGAGTTAATCAAATGCTACATTTACTTATTTAAAAAAAAAAAAAAAAAACGCACAGCCCTTACAGCTATCACATACACCCATGCGCACACACACACACACACACACACACACACACACACACACACACACACACACACACGCACTCGCACACGCACACGCACACGCACACTACAGTTCCTGTTCTAAGTTTAGAACGACTATTATATGTTGAACCTAATGCTATTAACCGGGCACAAATCCAAAATCAAGCCTCTACCGAATACTTTAAAAAATATCTCATAACACTGTTAACTGTTGTTGTTCTACCAAGGAGAACCTTGTGTTCAACAGCCGGACTTTCGATGTTATTAATTTATAAGCTAGCTAATACCTCTATGTAGTTACGCTCTTATAATACACGTGCTATACGTTCTATGTAGGTATATTGAAGATTAAACTCACTGAGCATTGGTATTCCACCTGCAGCCCTAATTTTATCTCTATTCGGAGGGTACTTAGCGCACTCTGCCAGCGCACCAGCCACATTGGTCAGTACTCCATCATTTTCGTCATCCAACAGCCTGACGAGTATTGGAACGGTTCCGAGGCTGTCTAGTCTTTTAACACTGGCGTCGCTACTGGCGCATTTCCATATAGCCCCCGTTGCAGCTGCCATCAGAGGCTTATTTGGCCTATTCGTAGAGTCAGATGCTGCTTGTACCAGAAGTTCCAGTCCTCCAGCATCGCGGATCATGTCTCTGGTTGCAGCGTCGCTTGCGCACTTATAAATTGCTAAGCTGCAGTACGTCTAAAATAAGAAACACATTACCTCGATGTACTTTCTTACACAACACTATTGCGTGTCAACTGTCAACTTCATTTAACATTTGGCAATTTTTATTGTTTATTACGTGATTATTATCCTCAAAAGATTGACCTCGGTTACCATAATTAAACTATTATGATAGGTACCTTCAAATCTTTGTCTTCATTAGCTAGATGTTTGATCAGATCATCCACCATCTTTTCAGTTTGTATAGCCAGTTGAAACGATGTTTCGTTTGCGCACATTTGTAACAAGCCCGCGGCAGGGACGGCCACGTCCAGATGGATAGTTTTCAGCATTTTAGCTATCAATGGTATCATGCCGTACTTTCTCATGGCCTCTCGATTTCTTGCGGACGCAGACATCGACCAAAGGGCCTTAGCTCCTGCCCTAGCAATGTCCAAAAACTGAAGTTCATGTTGGTTTAATGTTTCACGAGGTGTTAACAAAGCCCTAAAAGTAAAAGAAGTATTAAGTATCAGAAATCAAATCAGTACTATACATTTGTCTAGCTTGCATTACTCACTGTTCTCTAATATCTAGTAAATCAACCAATTTTGGTATGCCGCCAAATTTTCTGCAAAACTTTCTACTTTTTCTTATTCTTCCCAAATTAGCTATTGTTTCCGCTGCTAGAATCTGGACGTCTCGTGCGGGATCCGATAGTAATCCCACCAGTAGCGGGATAGCTCCTAAATCAGTTACTTTCTTCCTTATTTCAATATTTGGGGTTATGTCTTTGAGGACAGCTAAACCTCCCAGTATACAGCACAAATCTCTCGTCTCTAGTAAATTGACGAGTAGTTCTAAGCCTCCGATTTCTTGAATTGCTCTCTGATTAACCTCCTTCGTTAAGTCGTGGTCTTTTAGACAGGACAGAGCTACCATCGTGGCTGTTTGATTGCCGGCCTTCATGTATTTCACTAGTTTCTGTATATGCCAGTACTCAGGAGGTATCTCTGAGCACTTGATGAGGTCGGCCCAGTTATCTTCGTCCGGGGACGTAGACGAGGGTGAGGAGGCCGAGGTGTCGGAGCCTTCCGTCACCATCACAATCCGTGGTAGCCCGACGGTGTCTTGTCCCCCCTCGGTACTGAACGTTGATATGTTATCACCTTCCGCCATGATTTCTATATTAAAACTTGCTGCTTCAAAAATAAAGGGACCTACAAAACTCTCGACTCGTACTTTATAGCTTGGTTGTGTTGACAAGCTGTTTTGTCTTGTCAATACTGTCGCGTAGCAACGTCGGTAACTTTTTTCTACGGTGTAACTGAAATCTGAATCAACTGCCTCATTATGCAAACAGAAAATAACGTACCTAATAAAAAATCTGTTTTGTTACAGTTCCGAAGGAGCGTAAAAGATGTTCTCAAACCAGAACACAACGACCACTATCTGTTAAGATGGCTAAGAGGTAAGTTGATGGAAATCTCATATTTTTAGTAGTAGATAGATAATTTTGCGATAGAATTTTAAACAAAACTATTTAATGAAATTTTTGTGCGCATCTAGATAAGATGTCAACAAAAATAGCTACTCTATTTGTTTATCGCTAATGTCTGTTATAGAGACAAAAAGATTGAGTGAGATTGATAGAGTAAAGGTACCTACCTACTCATGAGTACCTATATATCTCCTATTTCAGCGTGCTGATAGCTAATAAAAATATATTATATAGGCATACACTTATCCGGTGATATGCTTAGAAGATTAAATTGGAACCCACAATAGAGTAGAAATCAATGTGGGGCAAACGTTTTTTATAAGTAAAAGTATCTCAACTTCTCAAGAGAGAATACACGTAAAGTTCATTGAACTGCCAGTCAATATAAAACATTTTATACTGTTTTAATATCGCGACGAGCCCTCAGATATTAAGGTCAATGCCCTACTACTAGGTGACTTATGCTAATATATTCAGAAACGACACTAAGCGTAAAGTAACGCTTCCGTATGTCTAATTTGTATAACAATTTGACACGACGACGCTCGTCGTCTCTGAATATTAGCCTCAATTAAGTTGCATATATTTAGTTTAGTGCAAGTGCTAAAATTGTACTTGCTGAAAATGCAAAACGTGCAATTATTTTGTATTTTTTCAGCAAGACAATGGGACCCGGAGGCAGCTGAAAAAATGCTTAGAGATGTAAGTATGTTTACTATTTATATTTACAATTGATAAGTCTTGCAACTTTGAAAATAATGAAGAGGGCAGATACTAACTTTATTAAGGTAGCAGTATCATCTTGGAATGTTTTACAAAAAAACTAAATTGATTCATGAAGAAAAAAGTTCCACGTCTAAGATAGAAGATACAAACAAATAGAAGATACATAATTTTTTTAATAAAAACAAATTTAAACAATGTAAAAAAAGATGGCCGTTTTTAGTTTTTTTTTAATAAACCTCCCCGAACCAGCATTTACTCGCGTATCGTTGGACACAAACAAGCACACCCATAGGCCATACAAATAATTATTATGTTACATTCCACGTAGAAATCAAACCCGCAACAAGACCAGCAGCTGCTAGTTCTAATCTGGGTTAGTGGAGCCGCCATCGTCAAAATAACTTTCGCCTTGATCTTGGTTTAAGGTTACGAATTCATTACTATTTTTACTCATTAATTCATTCATATATTCCGTTAATTTAGGTTGACACATTTACATATCTAACTGTATGTATATTATAAGTATTTACTTCAATGTTATAAGTGAACAGTGCCTCGACCATGAGATTTTCTCACTCAACTCGCTAGCGACGCCGTAAAATATTTATATGGAAAACCTTCGCAGTGCCTCTAGCGATACGAAAGGAACTAAAATATAGGCTATGAGATTACAGCATTTCGACGCGTAAAAAACCTATCGGAACAATCGATAGAACTCATGGTTGGGCTTTACAGACTGAACGGTTGTACGACCGCTCACTTTTAGATTCATGCTATACCTTCGAGAGGTAACCGCAACAACCTAGATCCTAAGTTGTTGTGGTTGCGTTGCGTTCTGTAGTACCTCCCCACCCCTGTATGAAAATTCCTCTTTGATCGGCTATCTGGGGAGCCGGCTTACCAACTGGTAGGTTAGGTAATTGCGGTTTTTGCTTTTACCTTCTCTTGCCCTATCGTCTGGCCTTGGGTTTCGCAACATTCACCATGACAGGCCCGTGGTCCAGCGTTGCCGGGACCCCTTCAAAGTGCGAAGCATCTACTCACATTTTACCCAAAAGAGCGCGTGTGGAGAGGGCGCACGCCGTTTCTGGGGGTCTATCTATACTCCCTATCTCCGTCGACGAATTACCTGGCCCGTCCGAAAGTGCCCCGATTTAACGATCCGTTAAAACAAGTGTCAAATTAAATTTTTCGGACGAGTAGGTACTTACTGTCAAATTGTGTTGTCAGTCACTCTTAGTTCGGGCGCCGAACGAATCATGCGTCTGTAGGTGATACGGAGTAGGACGACGGCCGAAATTACGGACGGCGTAGAGAGTAGACCCCCGGGGTTATCGGCAGGTCGGGCAGCGCCCTCCCCAAAGTCTTCTACCGTCAGGCTATTTTCCTACATAATAATCAACCCATATACTGTCCCACTGCTGGGCACGGGTCTCCTTTTAGTATGAAAGGGATTAGGCTATAGTTCACCACGCTAGCCTAATGCGGGTTGGCAGACTTCACATGCCGTCGAGAAAATCTCTCAGGCATGCAGGTTTCCTCACGATGTTTTCCTTCACCGTTAAAGCGAGTGATGATTACGCATATGATTTCGAAAAGTCAGAGGTGAGTGCCTTGGATTCGAACTCGAGACCTTTGACTTGGCAGTCCAGTGGTCATACAACTAGGCTATCCTACATGTCCTACCAAAAACTTATTTGAAAGCAATGACATTATATTATATTGAAAGTCAATCTAATGCCTTTACAATAATCACATCGTTGAGTTTGCGTGTTCATTCAACTTTTTTTACCAGAGCGTGCTGTAATATTTCGTAATAAAAACATGCAACCTGACAGTTTATGGGTAAATAAACATAGTCTCTTGATATTTTAATGTTCAACCTTATCCTAGTTTCAGGCGAAAACAAAGTTGTTAAGTACCAATAGGCGTTTTACAATGATCCGTACAACGTTGTTGGTGCCTGCCGCAATGACGCAACGTGATTGAACTGTACTAGTTGGTGTCCCGAGTCCGCGGCGTTAACCACAATGTTGCCATTTTCCTAATCCCGTGGGAATTTACCAAAAGTCCCGTCTTAGTGCTCACCTACGTCATATTTTCTTTGTTTGAATTGAATAGGCTCCGAGCCTACTGGACCGATTAGATAAATTCTTTCACCGATGGGAAGGTACACTATCCCTGGGTGACATAGGGTATATTTATAAGAAACTAGCTTTCCGTCCTTGTGGGTATTTCTTATAACTTTCAACCCCTTACAGCCTTTCAGCTTTTTTCGCATTAAAAAGTAGCCTATGTGCTTTCTCAGTCTCTAGACTATATGTATACCAAATTTCATTTAAATCGGTTCAGTAGTTTTGGCGCGACAGACAGACAGACAAAGTTACTTTCGTATTTATAATATTGTATTAGTAAGGAATTTCCAGACCACGCGGGCGAAGCCGCTGGCGGAAAGCTAGTTACTTATGCTTCTATGCAGTTTTTAATGCTTCTTTACTCTGATGAGCTCTGTGGGTTGGGCAGTGGGCTTGTGTCTGTCAGCTAACATCCACACTCTAACTTTGACTAGTTATTAGCTGCAGTCCGGTTGCTTGCCCGTGATCATGATTTATGCCACGCCTGCGCACATATACTGATTAATTGATCACCAAAGCACTGACACTGATTGATTAGCGAATGGAAAAGAAATAAGTACTAAAACTACAACGTTTTACTTAAAATAATTTCTAATAAACCCAACTAAATACTTATACGTAATTTTTTCATGCAGGTATTGCGCACGGAAATAACTAATTTAGTTCTTAATAACCTCGTTGTTTTGCATTAGTCTAGTACAACAAAGTATGCAAAGGATAATAATTTAATAATTTCACACACGAAAACACGAAGCATATCTTACACTAATCTAAGAATTTAACCAGAATTGCGTTCCAAAATGACTCAAGGAAATCCCGAATGGAAATCCTAAATGTATGTAGACCATGTAAATACATATAAATAAAAACAGGGTAAAGAACCGTTCCTAATTAAAGATTTATAGTTCTTGCCGTGCCGTCTTCTTCTTCACGTGGAATATATACTTTGCTCCATCCATACAAACTTTCATCCCCTATTTCAACCCCTTCAAGGTTTTTGTTTTGCAACAGAAGGCAGTCTATTTCCTTCTCCAAGGTCTAATCTTTCTCTGTAGTCTGTACAAAATTTACTCAAAATCGGTTAAATGATTTAGGCGTGAAATCTGTTTTAGCCTAACGTTATGCAACTTTTCGACTTTATTATCCGTAAAAAGGCTACTTCCGCCCCCTGATGATTGTTAGTGTGACATGACAAAAAAAACACCTAAAAAAGAAACTGAAAAACAAAAACAAATTTTTTTTTGAGTCGTGGCAAAAGAAACCCAAATACCTAAATTTTCATTATTTTTATTTTCTATCTGTCCATAGAATGTTGCTGATATTTAACCTAAATACGTCTTGTTTTTGACAGTCCCAGAAGTGGCGGGAAAAATGGGGTATCGACACAACTCTTCCGAACTGGCAAGCTCCAGAAGTATTAGAAAAACACTTCCCAAGCGGAAGCACCGGCTTCGACAAAGAGGGATCCCCAAGTAAGTAAACTGCATTACTGCAACTGCACGTTCCGAATCCGAACGGTCGCTTTCGATACGACCTTATCGTAAAATTTACCACTGCGCAGCCATTTGCGCAGGTACAGCTTCAAAACATCTACAGTTCTGTTCGAGTCTTTGAAGACTTCAGTTTACTACTGTTTTATCATGTGATTGTCTTGTACTAAACGACTACACGTCAAGCTAGACCTCGCATTGCGTACAATGGGAAGTGAGTTTATACTAGACTATGTACCTATTTATAGCTTGATATGAATATACGAATTTCGGTTCTACCAGCTACATCGGAGCCCCAAAATTGGCCAACGTTTATTTGGCCAGGACTGGCCCAGTCTTAGATCACATTCAATTCCTACGATCCACTGGTAAATGTTATTTCTGCGGCCACTTGCTAAGCATTGTGACATTCTCTATTGTAGCCAATAACATATATAATGTCATTGATTGTGGCCTTTCTTTGACCATTTCTACTGTAGGTTCTGTATCGCAGGTTCAATTAGCAAATGAACCGCCACATCTAAACCCGGTATTGTCCGGATATGATTGTCTGTGGACCATGTAGATAGAGGCCGATTACTTAATCGGGCACAAACCCAAAACTCCGATTTTGGTAATTTCATAGAGAAGCCCAATAACAATTATCGAACCAGGATCTCAAGCGTAGCCAGCACTTCTAGAGCTAACACTCGCACTTAGGACTAATCGGCAGTTATGACCTCAAAGTCATATTTTTTGCAACTAGACCAATAAAAACTGTTCGTTTTAACATGTTCATTAGGTAAGTATCTACTAAGTCAAAAGAACTTTTTGTGTGATAAGGAATAAGAAATAAAACCATTTTAATTCTTATTATTTATTTATTTATGCGCCAATTAGGATGCAGATTTATAATGCGCATGTTTGTTTTTAAATTCTAAACAAACAAATCAGCAGCGTTTGCGAAATAATCAGGTCACTGTCAACTGTCTGTCATTTACTTGGGAGGCGGCAAAGTTACGATACGTGAACTTCCCCCGATTGCCACATCCTCAATCCTTGGCCCTGACACTCCACCAACGATTGTTTTGCAACGGTGAATACATACAAACAATACACGATAAATACCTACTTAATGGAATGTTTTGTTAGCTATTATGAAGGTAGTTATTGTCTAAGAATAGGTACTAGGTAGGTATCATTTACGTTAATATGTAATTTGTCGCAGGGAAATACGTACTGGTGAATATCATAGAAATGATGCTAGCCGACGTTCTCCGAAGTGTTAGATAGAAATTAACTTACTTAGGTAAACCTGCAGCTTGCCGGTATGTATAGTGCCCATGTACAAAATCCGAGCAAGAAAAACACTTGCTCGACCTAAGAAACGAACAAGCACCAGTCACCACGAAAACACCTGTGTCACACACGTGAGATCCAATCCCTTCCTCCCTTTCGGATGCTTTGCAGTCGGTAGGGGCTTTGAAGGGTCATCAACGCCCCTGATGTACAGCTGTCCATGACCGGTAACTATCGTACCGTCATGGGGAGCCCCATGACGGTACGATAGTTACCGGTCTTCCAAATAAATAATAAAAAAACCACTATAGGGAGGTACTCCTGCCATTGACGGTTCTAGAATATAAAGGATTATGATTTTAATTAACCTGATGTTATTTGCCAACTGCCTCGTTGGTCTAGTGGTCCCAAGCGCGACTGCTACGCCAGTTGGGTTTTCTGTGAAATTCCCAGTAGCTCGGAGTCTGGATTTATGCCCGGTTAATGGCAATAGGCTCGCCCTTTATTACATGGCACCTAAACATAACGGCGAAATGTAGTGTCCTGTAAGGGCTTCAATGACAGCTCGGGCTTTGTCCCTTCTGTTGCTCAGAACGAATTTAGTCTCGTGTGGTGCCGCAGCCGAGGAAACGTCGCCGTTCTAGCCCTAGGCTGTTGTTCCACTCCTCTATGCGTTTCATATCGGCATAGTCCTGTAAGGCCTTTTTAATGGTGCATGTTGGCAGCGGTATGCATGGTTCTGGTCTAATCATTGCATTTACTGATCCTGTTCTAGCTAGCTATGCGTGATAGTAAGTAGACGGTTATTTTTTTCAGTAATCATCGTCCCGTTCGTGGGGCTGGACGTGTGGGGTCTCCTGCACTCGGTGACACGGACCGACTTGATCCGCATGATCCTGAGGCATCTGGAGAACTACCTCGTGATCGCCAGGAAGCAGGCGGTGGAACACGGGCCTGCAGCACTTAAGGTACAGTGTCAATAAGTGACTGTAGTATCAGGAAATGATATTGTAAACAGACCTTCTTTATTTATACTAAAACTTTTCATAATAATTGGGTTGGCACTGACGTTTCCTGTTTGAAGACCTCGAATAATAATTAATTTAATGATATTTATTACATTACTATTCATTTTGTATAAATTACACAATTTATTCAGTTTAAAAAACCCTTCCTTTGTCTTTTTGCCGTGTCGTCGGGTAAAAAAGGACTGCCTCAATGACTTTTTGGGGAGTGTGGAAACCTCATGGATTCGCCACCTGGGGGAGCCGGCAGAATATGTCAGACACCTACCTGCTAAAACCACACTTGCTCTATGCGTCATGGCTATGGGGTCAGGAACATTCACCTAATGGTCACACCACGCCCTAGTATCACCTAGAGATAGATCATACATTACACTGTATCAGACTCAAATCAAAGCCCAAAGTCGAATCCTTGGCACACGCAAATAATTTTCTCGGTTAGGAATCCAACCCATCTATACTCGGTGGTTCGGTTCAGGCGGTAACTACTATTTATTAGCCATCTTCTTCCTTCTAGCCTTTTCCCAACCATGTTGGGGTCGGCTTCCAGTCTAACCAGGATGCGGCTGAATATCTGGAGCGACTGCCATCAGACCTCCGCAACCGAATTTCTAGGCATACCACTAACGATTGTCATAGGTGTTCGTATGACAACCGGGACCGACGGCTTTACGTGCTCTCCCAGGCACGGAGGGGTCTCGATATGTTAAGAATGGTCACCCATCCACAGACTGCAGGCGGCAAATGTAGCACCTTGCAGATCGGTTGATCAGCGTAGTTACAACATGGCCACGACATCTACATTTACCTATTATAAGAGCCGACTGAAACTACTAAGCTGAAGCTACTGATTGTTATAGAACAGTTTTATAGAATAGTGGCAAGTATCCGAGTATAATTGCAGCCTACAGGTTGCATTTACTAGTGTAATATGTGTGTATACGAGTACCCGATATAGATTTTCCTCAATTTGCTTTTTATTACAAAGATTTGCAGTGGGTAATTGCGATTGATTATACCTACGTAACTATTCTATTTGGAGACTTAAATAGGCACCTGTGTACTCATAAGTACATGAATCAAAACATGACTGACTGTGCCTAATGCTAGGTACCGACTTGTGTTATTACCACAGTAAATATATACTTATCTAAGTTATCTATCTTGTGTTAATACTCTATGCTTATTCTAGGTTCTTATTCTGTAAAATTTTCGAAAACACATGTCATGATTTTATTTTTTAATGAAGGAAAAAATCGGCGGGCGGGCAGGATTCGAACCTGCGCCTTCTGGTTCGGTACACCAGACGCTCTGACCACTAAGCCACCGCTCGCCCTGCTCGCCAGTCGAAATCTTCCTTCACATTCTAATTTAAGTCTTAAAGGTGACGTAGCGACATCTATTGTGAATGTTTCACAACCGACATTGTTCACATTGTTCGCATGTCATGATTTTAAAAACAGACCATCACGCCTTTTGCCCGAAGGGTTAGGCAGAGCCGAGGTGTACTGCGGTATATCCACAATTAGCTCGCAGATCCCACGTCTATAAAATAACGAAAAAACAACACAAATTCTAAATCCGATATATTAGGAATTTCATACAAAAGCCCAATACACTGCTGCGACCTGAGAATCGAACCGAATGTATTACTTTACGGACCCTTAGCGTAGCCTGGAGTCGCGCTTACGACCACTTGACCAATAAGGAAGTCATGGCTTAATTATTCCTTTTCCTATTCCTAAATTGTTTATTAGAATCATCAATTATTTTTTATTAACTTCTCAAGGATTTTAGCACGGCATGATTTAAATTAAATAAAGGAAAAAGATTCATTGACACAGTACAGTCGGCATTATAAAATGATTGTAAGTGTGCCCCACACACTGCTGCTCTAGTGCGCCTGCGCATGTGCGCCAAATATGCCCAGTTCGGCTAATTCCAGACCACTGTTGAGCTGCCTGGCGCTAATTTCCAATTGCACCTTTATAAGTAAGATGTTAATTTCTACCATAGATCTGTCAATAAAAATGTTCAACCTTGACAAAAGTGTCTGTCAAAGATGTATTTACAGCAATCCTTGCTAATATTATATATGCGAAAGTAACTCTGTCTGTCTGTCGCGCTTTCAGGCCAAAAATACTGAACCGATTTAAATAAAATTTGGAGATCATCTAGACCCTGAGAAAGGACACAGGCTACTATTTAATGCGAAAAAAGGGCTGTAAGGGGTTAAAAGTTATAAGAAATACTCAAACCACGGGGCCGAAGTCGCGGGAATGCTAGTACTTAAATAATTATCATCATTTTATCATTTGTGGTGTCCAGGTGACGGTGTTATTTGACCTGGAGGGCTTCAACATAAAGCAGTACGCGTGGAAGCCGGCCGCGGAGCTGGTGTTCACGTTGCTGCAGCTCTACGAAGCGAACTACCCTGAGATACTCAAGATCTGCTACATTATAAACGGTATGGTATTTACTACTTACGAAAGCCAGGACCTGGAGTGGAAGGAGGGTAGGGAGGCTTTTGCCTGGTGGGACCAACTGAGATATTTATAACAACTTAAAGTCAGAAGAGAAGAACATTGCATAATATCTAGTTACTCCTAGCTGAAAGGTTCTAAATAAACATTAATATATGGTAGGTATTATTAAATCTGTATGAAATTTGGATTGATCAATGAGTTACCCAAGTTCTTCTTGTCATATTTGACTTGTGTCTTGTCGTATTTGTCAGTAATCCCCGAGGGCAGATCCAGGGGGACTCCTGAGTTGGGTCCAAGTTAACCATTGATAAGTTAAAGCCTATTCTGGCTGGACCCAGGCTGTGATCCCCACACGAATCAGAGGCTGGATCTGCCATTTTAACCCTAGCCACAAAAAGACACCTTCCCCATTTCTCTGACGCTGTCATTTCTAAATATACTATCTCTTCGTTCCAGCACCTAAAGTATTCTCCCTGGCATTCTCCGTGATCAAAAAGTTTATGCACGAGTACACGATATCCAAGATCAAGATCTACGGCTCCGACCCCAAGAAGTGGCAGCAGCAGGTCCTCAGCATCATAGATGAGGATAAGCTGCCAGTGCACTACGGCGGCACCATGGTCGATGAGAACGGAGACCCGAGATGTAGTCTTATTGTAAGTATTTATTTAGCTATGCATAGATTCTTACCTTGCCCATTTTGCGTTTTTTTTCAGGAGCCTAATTATTTTTTACTTACAATCAGTCTAGAATTTGAAACAGTTATTGCCACGATTATATTTAAACGTGTAATATCTCAACACCCTCTAATTTTTTAATTAAACTTTATCGTAATGTGATAAAGTTTGTTTCAGAATGCCAGTTGCCGTGTAGTGTGTTCATTCTTAAATAGTCCTTGTGCTATTGAGACATGCTTTAATTTTCTTCGTTGTTCCGATCATAATGAAAACTTTGTATGTCCCGTTATATCTGACGCTAACTGTACGTCTAGAACTTATGAGCTAGGGAAAAACCGGGTGAGGAAAGCTTAACACAGAGTAGCGTGCAAAGGAAGAGGAACATTCTTCATAATCTAAAAGCTCATAGGTTATATTCTACAATCCCAAAATTGGGAGAACAAAGACTCAGAAAGTTAACTAATAATTGAATTTGACGTTAATAATCGTCTCATAATCTAAGCCAAAGCGCATCTTGAACCATTTTAACGCATTGCAGGTGAAGCCCGGAGGTAAAGTTCCTAAAAGCTGTTACTCCAGCAACCCAACCTTCGAGACGGACAAGGAGTACAAGCGAGTCACGATCAAGACTGGAGAGAAACACGTCGTCGATCTACTTTGTTCAGACAATGACAGTGTTTTGAAGTAAGTGTACCTACATTGCACATTATACGTACCTATATATATATAGCTATGGGTACCCAGGTTTATCCCCAATCTATTATATGTAACTGACCTTAAGTCTGCTATTTTACTAACACTTCAATAGTGTGTCGATGGAATAGTTTTACACATTTGGGAGTCAGCTCTTTATTTTAGACTAATGGCGTTCCAGTGACCTTCCATTCAACTGTCATTGAGGGGGGATTAGACAGACAGTTTTTGTTAGCCCGGTCGTCAATAGTTTGTCTGTATTTTTTTTTTATTATTACAAATCAAAATACGAATTATTTAATAATAACACTCCTTTGGCAGTCGGGTAAAAAAGATCACAAACCATTTTAGCATAATACCCAATCTGTCAAAACCTCAATAGAATCTCAGTAGTGTGTCGGTGGAATACAAAAACCTCAGTATCAAATCTTCTTGATTAAGTAACTGAAGGAGGAATTGCAATGAAGGAATGATTTCTTTAACAACAGATGGGAGTGCGGGGTAGACCACCACGACATAAAGTTCCTGATAAAGCGGCGCGACGAGGAAGGCAACGAGACTGTCGTGCACGGGCCGCGGAAGGTCGCCGAGGGACCCACCGACGTCGGCGTGCTGGCCGTCACCGGACCCGCCACGTGTAAGTAGAAGTACCAACAGAATGTAGGATTCACTAAGGCTGTTTATCCACCGCTACCGGCACCGGGACGTCACCGGCAACGAGATGACGGCGAGATTATTTTTGGTCGAGATCACGTTGACGTGACGGGCGTGCGGTGGACACTCGGCCATAGTAAATGTATGTATCGCTAAATCGGCGCCGTCATTTCGTTGGCGGTGACGTTCCTGTGACGGTGACGGTGGACAAACAGCCTTAGGCTCATTATCAATCTGTCACGACTGTCACTTGGTTTTCTAAGAAAAAATAGACGCTGTTTTGTGATGTGCAAACGACATTCACTATAAGGGTGGTAAAGTAACTTTATGGTCGACTATACAATCAATCTTGTAAAAGATTAACATATAACCACTAAAGGGGACGAGATACATGTCATCAAAAAAATACACAGGAATGAAACTTTTTACTGAGTCGATGCGCGAAAAAATGCAGTTGCATACCTTCCTGAGTATAATACAACCCTGCTAGAGTCAATGGATTTGGGGTTCCCTGTCTGTTCCGAATCCCAAGACCTATTACTTAAAGTTCATTGAGAGTATAGCACGGAATGCACCAAGCATGTTTTATACAAATCTCACTAATTATAAAAGTATTTAGGTCTTCCAAACCAAAGCTCCTCATAGATTCCCATTCAAAGAAAATGACCAAAAAGTCCAAGAACTTATCGGATCTCCTTACTACATATAAAATGTGCACATTTCCACAGATTCAATAATCTTTGACAACAAGAGCGCGTTCCTGCGCAACAAGAAGGTTTACTACGACGTACTGATCACCGTGCCGATCAAGGACCTCAACATCAGCGATGATCCCATTGAGGAACCCAAGCCTGGGGCCGCCTGTAGCACCAACTTATGAATGCTGTGACTTGTAACGACTTATTTAGTGAATTATTGCTGCGCCGTACAATGCAATATCGTTGTTAAAAACGAGTACGCGTTAATTATTTGAATGTCCATAAAAATCAAATGACGCGTTAGTAGGTAAAATAAAACTATTTACCGAATTTAAAGGCCTGTTTCACCACCTCGTAGTTAAATTCCCATTAAATTACTTTGCAGATAACTTCTTACAAACTTTGTTCTATTTTTCAATTTATCTGCCAGGTAGCGGGTATCCAGAGGTTGTGAAACAGGCCCTTATTATCGTAACTAAAAAAATAAAGTTTTATGGTATGCTTTCCTTGCGTGAATACGTTGTAAATAACTGGAGTAGGGCTTGTTAGCTTGTCAAAATCAAAGATTAAAATAGCTCTTAGCACTATAGCCCGCGCCGGCGGGACGGAGGGGCCGTATCGCCTGCGCGCGGTGGGGCAGAGGGGCGGGGGCGCTTGCTTTTGTTCACAGTAACCCGCCGCCTCACCCCCGCCCCTACCTATGGCGCGGTCAACTAGTTCCGCGCAGACTATATTAGAATTGTGGATTATCAAATAGGTCTCGTGATCCAAATTTAACCACAAACTTTCCAAATTAAGTGCGAAATAAAAATGTATACTGAAAGTATTTAGTATAAGTTAGATTAAGATAGTAGGTATACGAACAGTAAAACAAAGTGACAATAATATTAGGTATACATAGTTTAGGAGTGTTGGTTTTTTTGTACATAATTATTGATAACAAATGCGACGCATTTACAGTTAGTACACATCATTAGAAACGGAAGCATTTCTGTGATATTTTCCAATAAAGGAAACACAATGAAAATCCTAAAAATAATTAATCATTTCGTAAAACATTTTGCTCACTAAGATTGTTTTTATCTAGTTGATAAATGTGGGGTTATGCCGACATGTATGGGAAAAATGCGCGAGTTATTATGTAATAATCTATACTAATATTATAAAGAGGAAAGATTTAATTGTTTGTTTGTTTGTTTGTTTGAATTGACTAGGCTCCGCAACTACTGGACCGATTTGAAAAATTCTCTCAGTGTTAGATAGCCCATTTATTGGGGCAGGCTATGGGCTATATACAATCACGTACGACTAATAGGAGCGGAGTAGCAATGAAAAATGTTGCAAAAACGGGGGAATCATTTACAAGACAACGCGGGCGAAGCCGCTGGCGGAAAGCTAGGATCTAATAACTAACTTCGTCGAGAAACAGTTTATTTGTGATTGTGAACGAATTATAAAGTACCACATACTCTGGTGAATGATGGGATACAAGGACTACAATTGTTGACGAAAAGTTATTACATTTTTGTGATTTGTTGGATTTTGGGCAATTCCTACCAAATTGGGAAAAATGGGATGAACTAACACCGCTGCAACATGCTCATTTTAGTGTTAAATTCAAATTTGGTACAGTATCCGTTCACAATCACAATCTCACGCAAGTTTATAATCAATCTTACTACACTTATGTGCTTACAGTTTTCCGGCGAGATAAGGTGCATTTCAATAGCATTTATCAAATTTAAAAAAAAAAATTCATTGTTTTCCTTCGTTGATGGGTTTCAACACTGGCAACTAATTCTGTGATTGAATAAATACAATAATGTTATAGAATAACTAATTATGATAAATTTACGAGGCTTATGGGTATTCATTGCATAATTTGATTGTAGCAGGCTGGGCCTAGTTACATGGGACCTAAACATAAGGGCGCATCACAGTTCGCCCTACCTAACCCATCGGGGAATACAGGGTGTGATGGTGTTTTACTTTAAATGGCATATAAAATATTATATGGTGCAGTATTTTGTTGACCGCTTTTCCTTATACTCTTATTATTAAGGTTGAAAGTTGTCAGTCACCTAGATTGACAACTAGTTTGGTTGTAGTTTAGTATAAAATGTACTTGAAATATAAATTGCTCAATATTATTATAATCCTCGATAATTATAAATAGATAGATATTATCAGTTGTTGTGAAAAAACTTAGTAATAAAATAATTTGGACTGCAGACATGTTTTATTATAATTATTAGCTTATCAGTTTCACCCATTTTGCATTTTTAGACGTCTGTGATAGTAGTATTATCCTGATAACGAAATTCTAATACACCTAGAATACTTAGGGTACCATTTGATTGTATATTATCATTTTAAAATTTATTTGGTTTTTATATATTGTTATCATGTTTAATTTCATGGAAAATCCATAAATAGGTACCTGTCAAAGTAATATGAAGTGAGGTTTTGATCTTTGACCATCACACATATCACAGTAACAGTTGCATTGTAGGTTAAAGTCTGGATTGTACCTGGTTAACGGGAATAGGCTCGCCTCATATAACATAGGTGCTGTAGTACATCACTAGCCCTCTGCCTAGCACTTGGAAGAATACAGGCGTCATAATACGTTATATTTAAAATTAAAGACCAAAATATTAATCAAATGCCTTTCTTATGGATACAATTATATACAAGATTATAAAACGATATCACCATGCTAGGTCTTTAGTCCTCATCGTCTTCAAACAGCATTTGGAGCAGGTCCCTTTTGTTGCATTGGGAGCCTTCCAGTCTTTGTACACCCCCCCATGCGATGATTGTGGGGATAACCATGAGCTTCACTCGGCTATCCGTTCGGAATGGGTTCGCTCTGTCCTTCCAACTGTCAATATACAAACAAATAAATGTTTTTGGAGTTGAACTTAGAAATCAAGTCTACTAGAATAAAATAATCCAACCTACAGAGAGTATGCAAATTATGTCGAAAGTGGAAATGGTGCATTTTTGATGAAAAACAATTGCATTTGTGTCTCAAAAAAATTACTGGCATTAAAATATTATTTATACTCTGCAGAAGCTCATACAAAAACGATTGGGAATACTTGACAACGTCTGTGGTCTAGTGGTTTGAGTACCGGACTGCTGATCACGAGGTTGTCGGTTCGATTCCCACAAGACACAAACATTTATGTGATGAACTTAGGTGTTTGTGTTTGTCTGGGTGTTTCTTATATATTATAAGTATGTATTTACAAAAAAAAAGTATATAAGTATTATATCCATTGTCTAGTACCCATAGTACAAGCTCAGCTTAGTTTGGGACTAGATGGTGCTGTGTAAAAATGTCCCAAGATATTTATTATTTATTTACTTTAAGGAACTGAGTTTTGTTCTTTTGTGTATGCACAAAAATAGTTCATACTTGGATAATAAGATAGTCAGCAGGGTGATAGCAGGACTGAATGTACTGTAACTTTTGCTCTTTACATAGGTTTGTTGCACTTTCTTCAGCACTCTCATGCTATATTTCTGAGTGATTTTACTTAAATACGAGTTTAATAATTTTAATATTCACAGCATACTTACCAATCTCTGTCTCCTACATCCACATAGACAAATGTTACATCTTTATTCAGTTCACAAAAGAATGCCTTCACCACGGGCTCAGCTGCAAACAATACAATAATTTCTAAGTTAAACATGTTTATATTTACTTTATCAAACCAAAAAATGATCTATTCATATTTCATTACTTTTTGTTTTGTTAGAGAAGGTATTCTAGGTATAATAGGTAAGAAATAACAATACAATCATTGTCCATTCATAACTGACAGTCTCCCCTATATTTGCTTTAAGGTGCTGTATAGTAAAACAACTTGTAGGTAGGTATATAAATAATTTTGTAGGGATGTCGGAAATGCAAAAAAGTATTGATATATATCATAGATATTTAAAAAAATATATATCAATATTAATATTGATATTTTCAAAAAATATTGATATATCGATATATTGGCCAACTTAAAAACCAAATTATAAAACAGCCAAAAAAAAAGGTAATTTGTAATCTTTTAACTTAAAAATGTTTATTGGTCTGAAAAAAATATCGATTTTGATATCTTTTCAATACTTGGAATTTTATATAGATACATTGAAATATTAAATATCGCCCGAAAATATCGATTTATTGAAAAAATAATATCGATATATCGATATTTTTTCAACATCCCTATAATTTAGACCCAATAGGAGGGTCACTGGCAACTTAAATCTAACTCTTAATAGGTTACCTGCCCAAGATTTTTATTAGACTGATGAAACCCTCTTACCCATTGCGCAATAAATGCACCAGCTCTGTCCATTATCCTTCTTTTTACCAGTAAACAAGAAGTAAACTTTACGGCCCTTCTCTGGCAACTTGTCAACATAATTTGTAAATTCTTTGTAATTGTGAAGATTTTCGATATTTACGACCATTTTAAAGAAATGTAATTATTGGTTAGAGTCCCCGTTAAAAAGACGTATTTTGACAATTATTCAACATGCAATAGATGACATAATGTATTGTTTATTTCTACAATAGGCTGGAACACAATTAAAACCTCTTTGTCAACCGTAAGGACTCTCTCAGGATAATTTTGTGCTATAATTTCGACAGATCCTATTCATTTTATTAGGCTTGCTTATTTCCTTACCTTCAACACAATCCGGACACCAACTTTCTCCACTCGGTAGTTTTGAACCACTGAAGTAGAAATATGTAGGGGGACATTTTGGATCTATACATTCAACATATTTTTCAAACTCTGCAAATCCGTACACTTCAACAAAATTTACCATTTTTGCTTACAGTATATAGCTGAGTACAAGACAGCCGGTTTTATGTTTATCATCAACGAGTAAATCTAAAAACTATGAATCATAACTCGCACTTGACATCATGAATTTATGAAACCCTACGACACTGACAGCTGATAGCAGAACAGACAGGATGACAGCCAGCTGTGCATTTGTGCACGACAATTTAGCGCAATGACCAAGTTATTATTTATTCTGTGACCAAGTTATACAATAAGTTTCCGCGTCCGTAAAAATAATTAATAAATCGAAAAAAAAGAGTGTTCTCCCAATGTGTTTTCACAACACGAAATATTATCTCACATGTTTATGTTTTATCTCACAGATTTTTTATCTACGGTGCGATACTTAAATTTTATTAGACTATGGCCAAAGACCTAAGGCGATACGTTGTAAATTTGTAATGCATGCGCTAAACTGAAATAAAAAAAAAATAATGGTATTTGTTTGTACAGTGTGTAAAGTTAGTTAAGTTTTAGTATTCATTTAGATTAGTTATTTTTATGTATTGTAATTTGGTATATTAAAATTAGATTATGTTATACAAAAATTGAATTTCTGCGTGAAACTGAATATAATATTCAAAGCCAAATCGAACAAAACCCGAAACGGTTTTGACAGAATATTCGGTTGATAATAACAATAATTTGAATGTTTTCGTGCTATTTATTAGAATTGTTTAATTATATTTGGAGTTTGAGTGATAATATCTATCACAATGGATACAAAGACAAGTACAAAACCTAAACCGATGGCTGAATTACTCCCGGGACTTAGTGGTGAGTTGATGTTTGTTTACTCCGAAGCTAAGTGCACCCAAACAATTCGCAATGTTATTATGTCTTTCCACTAGTAAAATATGTCTAAATAAGTGACCTATGTAATAGAAATAATACGTGTCGTTCATTTATTAGGTATCCTGTCTAAAGAGAGTATGCTGGTTCTGACTGCTAAGAAGAAGCCTCGCCAGACCATCGCACACGCTCGGACCGCTGAAAAAGTCATGCTAAAGCCCTTGACGATTGCGGAAATGAGGGCTGATATCATGGGTCAGTAACATTTAGGCTAATTATGCTTCCGTATGTCAAATTGTAATACAAATTGACATACGGAAGCGTTACTTTACGCTTAGCGTCGTCTCTGAATATTAGCCTTATATCAGTGAAATGATTACCTACTTGATGTAATTTCTAATACAGAATCCACCCAGGAGGTTGATTTAGTCTTGATCAGCTTAATAGAAAATGAAGTGACACAGAGAAAAAAATGTGCTAATTCAAGTTACTCATGGGTAGAAGGATAGTGATAATATACATTTTTTAAATGAACTGAAATAGATTTTTCAAATTTTACATCTTGAGTCTGATTAGTATAAACTTCTACTATTTTATTATAATATTAACTATTTAATTTTTATTGCTAATACTTTAATTCCAATGACAATATAATGTGGCAAAAGTATTTGTATTTCACTACCTAATATTTGCATAAGTGTCAGAAATCTGTATAATAAAGATTCTTGTAAAAACATTGATCATTAAATCTTTACAGCAATCAGAGTACAGTCTCCTAGAAGATTACCACAGGGAAACACAACTTCTAAAAAGAATAATTGGAATTCATCAGTTAAAATAGACAAAACTGTCAGCTACACGGCCAACGGGAAAATGAAAAATAACCCTGTTAGAAAAGTGCTTAATTTTCAACCTAAGCCTAAAGTAAGTTCATTAAAAAATCTTATTTTATTATTATATAATTTAATACTTACTATATTTTATCTTTAAACCTGTTTTTGGTTTCACTGATATTCCAATCTTACTATTTAAAAAATAAATTATTAAATGAAACAAAAAACCCGACTGCGTAAAAAGTACTAACTAAAAACCAACAAACAAGCTCTGTGATGTTGGAAAATGTATTGCAGGCGGGACAAGCAAAGAAACAATTTTGTTTATGAACGAACAGCTTTTCCCGCCTGCAATTAAATTATATATTTTATTTCCTACTTTTTAGTTTATGAATCATCATAAAACCAATAGATAGATCCTAAATGATAATTTAAAATGAAAATTGATACAACTAAAGATAATTTTCAAAATCAGTTCGCACATTAAAGCGTATAAAATCCGCCGTTTTGTTTTTTTTGAATTCCATGTACCCAGTGACACTCGTGCCATCAAGACGAATTTAATGAGGTGTCATTTATCTAAATCGGTTGAGCCGTTAAGTAGTTACGACCGGACATAGGAACGGACATACATACATACATACGCGTCAAACACAACCCTCCTCCTTCGGCAGTCGGGTAAAAATAGTAATAGAATAGTTTATTTAATTATTTATTATTATTATTGTTAACAGACAGGCAGTTGAGACAACTGATAGTAGCCTGTATTCTGCTATTCATTATTTGTTTATACAATACTAGCTTCCCGCCAGCGGCTTCGCCCGCGTGGTCTTATAATTTTTTCCCCGTTTTTGCTACATTTTTCATTACTGCTCCGCTCCTATTAGTCGTAGCGTGATGATATATAGCCTATGTTACTCGGGGATAATGTAGCTTTCCAAAGGCGAAAGAATTTTTTAAATCGGTCCAGTAGTTTCGGAGCCTATTCATTACAAACAAACAAACAAACAAACAAACAAATCTTTCCTCTTTATAATATTAGTATAGATTGATTACATTTAATTATAAACATGTTATTGTCTTTTTGTATTTTTCATTTATTTCATTAACTTGTAATCTTAGCATGGAAAATGCTTAAAAAATACAAAAAGATAGTTAATAGGTAAGGCGGTATCATACGACATCGAACTAGCTGTAAAGTTAGTCGTGTCGGTTGTGAAGCATTCACAATAGATGTCGCTACGTCACCTTTAAGATGTAAATTAGAATGTGAAGGAAGATTTCGACTGGCAGCCAGGGCGAGCGGTGGCTTAGTGGTCAGAGCGTCTGGTGTACCGAAGCAGAAGGCGCAGGTTCGAATCCTGCCCGCCCGCCGATTTTTTTCCTTCATTAAAAAAATAAAATAACATGTTATTGAACAAAAAATATTTGCATTGATACTTGTATTCCCAAAAGTGTTGCTGAGGTGTACTTACTGTACACCCACAGCTACTTAAGCAAGGAGCAAGCTTGTTGTCATAAACTGGGCTTCCACAACCTCACTCACTACAGCCATATGAATCATAGTTGTAAATAGTAAGATTGAAATATCAGTGAAACCAAAAACAGGTTGAAAGATAAAATTTAGTATTACTAGCTTCCCGACAGCGGCTTCGCCCGCGTGGTATGTTGTCATACATATAAACGTTCCTCTTCAATCACTCTATCTATTAAAAAAACCTCATCAAAATCCGTTGCATAGTTTTAAAGATTTAAGCATACATAGGGATATAGGGACAGAGAAAGCGACTTTGTTTTTATGTAGTGAAGTTATATATATATTTTTTTTTATTCTAGTTTAAAAATTGTTATGTTTTATCTTTTTGTATTTTTTTAAGCATTTTCCATGCTAAGATTTCAAGTTATTTTTATTGAATTGTGAGGCATTCTTCACAATAGATGGCGCTACGTCACCTTAAGACGTAAATTAGAATGTGGAGGAAGATTTCGACTGGCGAGCAGGGCGAGCGGTGGCTTAGTGGTCAGAGCGTCTGGTGTACCGAACCAGAAGGCGCAGGTTCGAATCCTGCCCGCCCGCCGATTTTTTCCTTCATTAAAAATAACTTGTTATGTTTTGTTTCTTTATATGGTGTACAATAAAGATTATTCTATCTATCTATCTATCTAGTTTTTTTGTAATGATTACAGCCTATCTCCAATATAAGAGCAACAATGGCTCCTGAATCACCAAAGTTCCCAAAGCCAGAGTACAGAGCCAAGAAATCTCTATTTACATTACAAGGTATTTTCTTTTATTACTTTATCAATCAATATCTGTCACATTCCTTTTGTAATTTCATTTATTAATATTAACTTCTATGATTTCAGCTCGAAATAATGTGAGAATAAGTGGCATAAACCACATATCTGAAACACCAGTTGTAAACAAGCCCATCAAAAATAGATTGACATTAGCAAACAAAGAGAATGTCTCCAATCACCCTAGTATCAAAAAATTACCGCCGCCAAGACCTATAGTTAAGAAAAAAATCATACCAGTTATACCTGACACTCCACTCTCTAATGAATCTTGGAAATCCAGCTGTGATGCCAGCTTCTTACAAAAAGAGAAAGAAATTAATGATGTTGAAGATAAAATTAAAGCAATAACAGAGGAACAAACGCTAGAGAATATAGCTGAGGTCACACCACCAGTATCAACACCATTCAAGGAGTATAGAAATGTTCAAGAATATTTCAACAACTCCAGTGCATTGGAGAGTTCTGCTGTCTACCATGATAATACCATTATGTGCTTTGATAAACCCTCAGATTGTAAAGAGACAGACAACAAGAGGGAAGAGAGTGTGATTGTGTCATTATGTGACCTACTCCATAAAGCTTCCGTTACAAACTCTGGGAAAATAAGCACTGAACTTGAAGATTTACTACAAATTGAGGAACAGACTGAACACAACTTGAGGATGATAGATAACAGCATCACTGCACTAAACAAAATTAAAGAGTCACAGTTGACATCCCTTCAGTACGTTAGGAAACTAATTCATGATAAAACACCTTGTGAGAGTGCCAACAAAACTTTAACTAATACCAAAGAGACTCCCAAAGTTATAAAAAAAGAAATAAGCAGTCCTGAAAAGAAGCCTGCAGTTAGTAAACCATGTTCAGTGATAAAATCATGTTCAAAATCACCATCTTACAAAATTCCAAAAAAGAATTTGCTTTTGAGGAAAAAAGTTTTCTATAAATCGATGCCAAATGTGTCGAACGACACAATGACGCCAGTAAAGGCTGACATGGGCAACAGAGCTCTAAGCATGTATATGAAAATGAAGGAACACATGAACTTTTTGAACACACCTATTGCTAAACGAAATTTGAATGTCCCGGACACACCAGCACTTACATCACATAATTTACAAAAACAACTTGATAAACTATATCATGAAAATTAGGGAAAATAGCAAATAAATTCTAATATAATTTATAGTTTTGTAAAGATTTTTTTATTATTTTTAATTAATTAGTTGACACTTTAATATATAATTAATAATGTAATATAAACTGTCATTGTTTAGAACAAATTGTATTTTTTATTGTGCTACAGGTTGGCTATGCTTTGTAATCGTCAGTTACATAAATATTTAATATTTTTATAGGCAAATAATATAACTATTTTGTGTCACTTAAATATATATTCCTTTGAAATATTGTTCTTATATTTTTTTCAGTGTTCATTTTTTTCTTAAATTATCCCGATAATTCATGTTTTAAATAAGTTTTAATTTCTTCAGTGGTACAGTTTAATATTGTCGGATGCGGATGCATAATTATGCATGTACTGTTATAGGTACGCCTGGTTTGGATTAGACTGCAAGGACGATTGATTAGTTCTATAGTGGCAACTATCGAAATTTGTAATTCAAAGTTAAAATTATTTTAGTTATCATAAAGGTTTGCATTAGTATTTGTTTAATAGTTTTAGGTTTGATCAGACAATAAATTACATTATAGCATACCCACACCCATCATTAACATATTTTCAACTAACCCTAGTTTTCTAAGTTAGTTTTACAAAACAAATTATTTTAAATCTAGATAAAATTTGTGATGTATATACATGTTTTACGTTGAAACCTTTATTTTCAGGAGATATGTAATAAAACTTTAATGGAGAAATCAAAAATAAAGACCTAAGTAAAATGTAAATATTTTAATTATGTTTTTTCCGTAGACTGAGGAATCAAGTTTTCTCTGTCTACGTCAGGTACAGTTACAGGTACAGCTCATGCCAACTTCAACCCGGACAATAAGTTTGGCGAGAACTGTCGAATAATAATAATAAAAATATCGAATTTCTAGACTATTCATCACACTATTCTTATATTATTTCTTACTAGTCATAGAGCCTTTCATTGAAAGGCCCTGGACAATGCGAGATTCTAACTTGTACCTATTGAAAACGTATCGCTATATTGTAAGCTTACTTGATGTGTAGCGGTGCTAATATTGTTTGACGACAGAATATTGACTGCCAAAGCTGACAAACGGTTGTTGATAACGAAAATGCAGTGTACACTACAGTATAAAATACTAGTGTATAATAATATGACACGTCGTTGGTCTAGTGGTCCCAAGCGCGACTGCTACGCTAGAGGTCCTGGGTTCGAATCACAGAGTACTTTTTTATATAGGATAGTTCGAATCCCGGGTCCAACAGTGTTGAGGGTTTTTCTGTGAAATTCCCAGTAGCAGCTCGGAGTCTGGATTTGTGCCCGATTGGTGGCAATAGGCTCGCCCCCTATTACATGGGATCTAAATATATCGGCGAAATGTGGGTGTACATTAGTAAGCCTCTGCCTACCTCTTCGGGGAATACAGGCGTGATGGTATGTATAATTATTATGTGCTGTTGTTCTAGAGCACAGAAAATGAAAACTTCGAAAGAGGCTGAAATCGCAATTACCTTTGCTTACTTATCTGTGTCAAATTCAATACCCATCAACTAGTGACACAGCTGAGTCAAGTCAAACTTGACTGACAATGACAACTCATTACTTCATTAGCGAATGTCATAAAGTTGAAACTTGATTACTTGAATTAATACTGAATTCGTGGTCGCGGCTGATATGTGTTGTCGTCAGTGGTGCCTTTGTTGATAATAAACGTTAACAGAATACAGTATTATCAGCTTGTTCTGTAAATACGTTTAGAATAATCAATTTAGTCATAAGCGAGCTTACTGTGATACCTACTTTAAAATTGTATAGTACGTGTTGACGAAAATGGCCTTATCAAAACCTATAATGAATTTGGTTGCATCGTATTTACAAAATTTGTACTTGCATCCTATTAAAACTAAAGCAATTACAAGGTGAGTTACTAAAAACTGTTTATTAAAACAAATTTGAAGTCACCAACCTATTAAACTCCATAAAGATACTTGTGCAAAGTTTGATTCCAAAGTCCTATTTGCTTGACATTACAACCCTGCGATGTGTTAATGTATCAATAAATATATAATTTCAGCTGTGTCGTGGGTACAGCAGGAAGTATTGCATCCCAATTAGTAGCTGGTGACAGTATCAAGTTGGATCCGATACTAGCCTTTGGCCTATATGGGTAAGTTAATATGAAAATTATTGTCTTATGTAAATTAGTGTGATTAATGTCATGCAATCTTTTGCCAGCAAATGAATTTAGTTTATATTAAATCCATAAACATAAATGTCTTGTTTCAGATTATTATTTGGTGGCAGTATCCCACATTTCTTCTATGAATTTATTGAAAGACTGTTCCCTGAGGAGGTGGTAGCATTCCCACTGGCAAAGAAGCTTTTATTTGAAAGATTAATATTTGCTCCCCTCATCCAAGCGTTTTCTCTCTACACATTGGCTCGGTTTGAGGGTAAAAACCACAAAGCTGCCCTGAAGCAGCTGTCCAGCCTATACCTGCCTATTTTAGAAGCCAACTGGAAATGGCTGACTTTGTTCCAAGTTGTCAACCTAGCATTAGTGCCTCCTATGGTAAGTGAAGTTTAGTCATTCTTATAAAATATTCTAAAGGAAATATTAGTTGAATATAGAATTAATCTGCTAGATATGTAGGAAACACTATCAATGGAGTGTGTGCGTTCGCCCAGCGGAATGTTGTTGAATTTAAAGATTTTAATTATGCAGATATTTAGTGTATGACGTCGTATAATTGTGTATGGTAAAAAAAAATTTATGCACGCAGCCATTGTTGAGAAATTCACCAAAAACTGATTCCGCTGGGCGAACGTTGTCCTGGCGGAACTCTTTTTAATCCATAGACTTTAGAAGAAAAAAGATGTGTCCAAAAATTAGTGTGTATTTGTGTATAATTGTGTATGTATGAATAAAATTAGTGCATGCATAAACTTCGGAGAAATTCAAGTTTCCGCTACGCGAACATTTGGCCATTAGCTAGTTTTCATATAAAGCGCTTACATAGAGAGCTGTAGATTTTTACGTACATTGTTTTGAATTTGTGTATATTTGTTTAAAAAACAGATTTAGAAAAAAACGTAGGGCTTAAAAGATAAAAATATAAACGTAAAATACGCTGATTAGGTCTTAGTTCTTAAAGTATGCACTTTGGGGTCTAGATTTTCACGTTTATACAAACCTTGTAAGTGTCTGCAACATGTTGCCAAGTATCAATGATGTTTCGTTAGTAATTAAAGAGTTATAGGACAATTTACCATGAATAGATCACTGTTTACAAAGCAGTCAAATATCACGACGTTCTAAGGGAACTGCATGGTAAAATGTATGCCAATAATTAGTGTATTCATTCAACTATTTACATGCAAAATTTCATGTCATTAAATTCAGTAATTAAAGAAAAACAATTATAATACTGACGAAGCATCGAAAACCTATATAACCCGACCAAGTTCAGATGGCTACAAAAAAGCGGCCGTGCCATATATCTAAGAAACGTTCTTAACCTTCCAGTATAGTATTTATTGATATGGTACAGTTGCGTACACAAGCGTTAGGAAAAAAGAAAACAATTGCATTTCTTGAATGAAAAATATTTTTTTAATAATAACGCCACTATCTATATAAATAAAAATGAATTGTTGTTCGTTAGTCTGATTAAAACTCGAGAACGGCTGGGCAGATTCGGCTAATTTTAGTCTTGAAATATTCGTGGAAGTCCAGGGAAGGTTTAAACGGTAAGAAAACTTTTATTGGCGGTATGAAATTCACCGGGTCAGCTAGTCTACGATAAAAATAAATCTTCAATTAACAAGTACTTCTCTATTTAAATATCCGTGTACAAAAATATTTTTGATTACATATAATACTTAATTATGTAATTATAATAACGTTAACAAATGCTTGCAACGCCAGCAATAGACTTAAATGTGTTTTAACTAAAATAGGTTTAATAAACGATTATGAATATAAGGGTAAGTATAATATTTCGAGCTTCAATAAAAAATAAAATCACATCACATAACTAGACTATTCAGTTGTTTAGTTTTGATCAACATTAAAATTGTGTTATCACCTGTACCAATTCAATACCGGTATTATACTGTAAATTTTGGGATGTTACCTAAATATATTGCACGGCCGCTTTTTTGTAGCCATCTGAACTTGGTCGGGTTATGTAGGTTTTCGATGCTTCGTCAGTATTATAATTGTTTTTCTTTAATTACTGAATTTAATGACATGAAATTTTGCATGTGAATAGTTGAATGAATACACTAATTATTGGTATACATTTTACCATGCAGTTCCCTTAGAACGTCGTGATATTTGACTGCTTTGTAAACAGTGATCTATTCATGGTAAATTGTCCTATAACTCTTTAATTACTAACAAAACATCATTGATACTTGGCAACATGTTGCAGACACTTACAAGGTTTGTATAAACGTGAAAATCTAGACCCCAAAGTGCATACTTTAAGAACTAAGACCTAATCAGCGTATTTTACGTTTATATTTTTATCTTTTAAGCCCTACGTTTTTTTCTAAATCTGTTTTTTAAACAAATATACACAAATTCAAAACAATGTATGTAAAAATCTACAGCTCTCTATGTAAGCGCTTTATATGAAAACTAGCTAATGGCCAAACGTTCGCGTAGCGGAAACTTGAATTTCTCCGAAGTTTATGCATGCACTAATTTTATTCATACATACACAATTATACACAAATACACACTAATTTTTGGACACATCTTTTTTCTTCTAAAGTCTATGGATTAAAAAGAGTTCCGCCAGGACAACGTTCGCCCAGCGGAATCAGTTTTTGGTGAATTTCTCAACAATGGCTGCGTGCACAAATTTTTTTTTACCATACACAATTATACGACGTCATACACTAAATATCTGCATAATTAAAATCTTTAAATTCAACAACATTCCGCTGGGCGAACGCACACCAATGGAGTTGAGTATATTTCGCTGCTGTGCCAAGGCTCTGTAGGCAGTACAATAAGCTCTCTAAATCTGATGTTACAGACATCAGTGATACTCTGCCTCAATATAAAAAAAACATAAGAGAGAGATGGTCTCTCATGTTAGCTTATTAATTAGTAAGTCTTTATAATTCTCATTAGACATTGTGGTGTTATTAACTATGTTTTTTTGTCTATTGTAATACTTTATATTGCAACTCTTCCTTCTTTGTAACCTTACACCTTCAGTGGTTATCCTTTTTGATTAAGTACTTGTGTTTAGTCATTTCTTTAAGCATGTTGTGGTCTCCTATAAGTGAAGGAGTACACTGACTTGACTGATTCCATATGAAATATTGTGTATGTCCTTTGTTGGAGATCCTAAATAAATAAATGACTGTCAATCTGACAATTTTCAGATATTATGAGGCCACCTCAGTGGCATTGTGCATGACCAAGATTGTCATTTGTGCAGGTGTTCCAGCTTAACAGATAGATCAGCAAGTGTCAAACAAATATTTATAAATATTCACACCCTTTATTATAATATTAATTTTACTGTTACAGTTGCGGGTTCTTTTTATGAATATTGTGGGATTCGGCTGGGCGATGTTCCTTGCCACTAAGAGACGTCAACAGAGTCAAAAAAAGAACTGAAGTCGTTACCGTTACACTACAGGTGGTGGATGCTAATATATTTCTGTGATGCATGGTTTATAATCACCTTTTAAATACATTTTTATAAATATTTACAAGCAAGCATTGAACCTAATTCAAGGTTCACAACAGTTTGTTGACCTCCAGTGATGTGAACTTGCCTTTAGCTTGGTTGTTTTTACTTTGCTTAGAGCAGTGTTAGTGATAAAAAAAAAATATTTTATTGTAATAAAATTTGAATACAATCTCACTGTTCTAGCATAGTATAACTATTTTATTATTATAAAACTCTATAGTATTGTAGTAAAGTCCATGATAAATAAGTGTAAGGGAGTGATGCTCATATCTAATTGTTATCAAAATTGGCAAAGCAGAATTATTGATAACAATGAACTCTAGTAACAAGGTTCAGTTTGCATTTTACAACTTTCTAGATTATATAATAAGTGGTAATTTTGTTCTAATAAACAGGGACCATTATCTTATCTCTACATATTACTTAATTTGTTTGTGTGTGGTATGTTAATACTTTTATATCATTCCTAAGGACTTGAATATGATCTAGAGAAATATTTGTATTGAATGAAAAAAAAAGATTTTGTATTCAGGGTACTTTATTTGACAACAGCAAATTGATCCATTACGTACCAATAGTAGGATTTTACTTGAATAAACACAAATTTTATTTTATTGAAGGTTGGTGATAGTACATTAGTTGTGAAATTGTCTAACACTATGTCGCTAAATTTAAATCGGCAAAATCAATTCTTATGCAGTGCATTTAAGACGATTCCTCTACTCACAACAAAGTATGTATAATAGTTTCTTTGTATATTTTTGATATATTAAACTGTTTACTGTTACACTTGAGTATTATTTAATATCATTCGTCACAAAATTTATTGCTTAATATATTGAAACGAATAGTCAGTTTCAATTTTTTTACATACAATCATTCATATAACTAGTATATTATTATATAAATTATTCTATCATAGAATTTAATAAATTAATAAATAGAAAATAAATAAATTGTAAAACTAGTAAGCTTAATTAATAAAATAAGTTAGTGTAAATATCAATGTCCATAAATATATTGCACATTATAATTTAAAAAAATGTTGTACTAGTGTTGACTAGAGTATTTTTGTTACTAAAAAAATAAATTAGGTTAGGTATAATAAAATAAAATTATCAACAAGGTAAAAACAAAATAATTACTTTGGAGATCAAGTAAACTTTTCCAATAAGGAATTGATAGAATAAGCAAATTTGACTAGATAAAATATTATCTTAATCTATTTTTGATAAAACATTAATAAAAAAATCAACCACTTTGGCCTATTCGATACCTCACACACGGATATTTACAATTTCACCCAAACACTAAATCTCCCGTGAAAACTTTGTTTTTCGAGTAATAATGTAGGCTGAGGTCATTTACGAGGGCGAATTTTGTTGGAATTGATTTTGAAGTTACAAATCGTTTGTTGTCATCCTGATAGTGTTATTCTCTGTCGGGTCTGGGCGAGCGCGACCAGCTGCGCTGTGTGGAGCGGCTGCTGCCGGTCGAGGTGGGCGTCGACGACGGTGTGGGCCTCCGGTACGGGATGGGGCGCTTGCGCGCGCTGTCAGGGTTAATGTGTTAGTAGGATGGTCATCCGCATTAGTACAGTTAGATGATCATGCAAAATGACAGCATTCTGATTGAATTGAATTCACAATTGATAAAAATAAAAATTGACAATGTTCGGACTGGATGAATGTTTGAATGAATTACTTTTAATTAAAAATATTGCTATTGTTGATTAATAAATATCATCTTTAAAATGACAATGAATATGCAAAGTGGAAAAATGTAGCTTACCTTTACATAAATAAAATCAATACATCCAGAATAAAAGCTTTGTATTCTACATTCAAAACAGGTCGACGTCGTGTATAACTAGCGTCTCTACCATGCAGCAATATAAAATAATATTAAAAAAAAACATCAAAATTTCATAATAAACTTTAATGTGATAAAACAAAAATAATAATCTTGAAACAGAAAACATACTATTGCAGTATGTTCTACATAAATAGCACACTGTCTACATCTGGCGGTCGTCACTGTAAACTCCCATTACGTGAATATTTCTGTTGGTACGCGTTATCTTCTTCTATACTTGAATTTGTTTGGCGCGTATGTTAGATCTATTATGGGTGCGCTACGGAGGAAAAACAACATTATTATGTTTCCATTCCTATTGTAATGTCTCTTTATAATTATAAACATTTGGATTTATTTATTAAAATTATTTTTTATTATATATTTAAATTATTTTAATTATCAATGTATAACTTCTGTCTATGATATCATCATCATCATCAACCCACTAATCGTCCCACTATACTTTCAAATAAAACATTGGGAATCAATAAAAATTAAAAGTATAAATTGATTTGATATATTGAGTGATATAACTAAAAATCTTAAATCTAGTAGCACACCCTGTTAGCATGATCAGTGTTAGAGAAACGCACACAATATCTAAAATTGTTATAATTAATGATGTAAGAGACTGACAAATGAATGAGTATTTAAATATTTTTCACGGCCAATGGTAATATTATAAATACATTAAAACCTAGTCAGTCTGTACAGATGGACACCCAGATTATAATAAGAAAGATAATAAAAAGGCTTTAGCAATATATTATGTGAAAGTAGGGCTTAATTTTTTAATACAATACATAATATTACTTAAACTAATTCACACTAGCACAATCACTTCACTACTCGGAGCTACTACTTGTGTCTTCAGAACTCGTGCTAAATTTTCGTGACTTTTTTCTATAAAGAAAACAAAAACAAAATAGATAATAGGAAAATAAATTAATAACGTGCCATATCATGGAGATACGAGTGTGTAGGACCCACATATTGAAATATGCGTGTGTATGTTAGTACTGAGGTTCTCCCACAAGTTTCAATGATTTAAACATTGTTTCCCAACCATAAACAACATTTATAAACAATTTGAAACTTTGTGAAATGTTTTAATACTTTACAAAACATTTGGGAACACTTTTAACATTAAAACATGAGTAAGTAGATGATATTATTTATAATGAAGTATGCAACTACCATGATATGACACAACAAACGCAAAATAAAATAACAAGCACACCTATAAATCAGGATAAAAAGCGACACACGGAAAACGACACACTGTGCAACAAATGAGACATTCATTTGACTAAACTTCACTATTTAGATTGTGCCAACAAAAAATAAACATCGATATGTCATCATTTATTACACTAGAATCCCTACAACGCAAGAATACAGTGCTTTTATAGCATTTAATATTATGATACTTTTGTTGGGTAGATATATGGGCCGAATAATTTTAAAAGCACAGTATTTCCTGATGAAGATACCTCGTGATCCGCCGCCTATCCAAGAAGCTGGGCGAGCCAGCGCGGCGCGGTATGGAAGGCGAGCGCGACCGAGTGCGCGCGCGCGTCTCGCTGGATCTACGGTAATCCGCGTATACTCCGGTCATTGTTCTGATCGATACCAATGTCGCATGCATGCATGTTTGTTTTTCGAGTTTCATTTAGCGGAAAGAGAAATCGTCTGTTAATATTTTTGTTAATTTTTCATGTGAAATGAGTTGTTTCTCTGTGTATTTAGTTACATCATTACATATTATGAAACACTGGTCTACTGATCGCCTTGTAAGATTTTAAATATTTTGGAAAACAATACCGTCAAAACAACTCATTTCTTGTATTTCGAACAATGTTATAAATAAAACGGTAAACTAAACTTATTTCTATATGTACACAAACTGATCTGTTTTTGATAAATAGTGTATAGGTACGGTAGGACTATGCTAACAGCAGAAAATGCAAGTCTAGAGAATTTATAATCCACTCTTGATCGGTAAAACTTCGCCTTCAATCTTAAATATTTTCTTTTCTAAAAATTATTTTTAAGTATTTGTATTATGGTTTGTTCGTAATATTCTTATCCTGATATATTGTGTTGTTTATGTGACGCGCTATATAAATAACATCATTAATATCCAACAATAAAGCTACATAGCTGATTTTATTGAATGTATAAAAATTTTATAGCTATTTTATATTTATATTTATATGAAAACAAATCTTATACAGCTTTGTTGTTGGTTGTTTCAGTAATAAAATGGTCAGCAAATCTACATGAGTTTACGCGGTCAATAGTCGGTAGCGTTTATCGACAAATAATGTGTAGCTAGAACCTAAAATTTTGGTAGATATTAGATTTTTATCGAAACTGTAGCGACTATTGATAGCGTGCTTATGGTAAGGCTGTGACATAGATGTAATGTTTACCTTGATGAGCGTGTTGACCGCGACGTGCTTCGAGATGTGCGCGACGTGCTTCGACTGTACGACGTCGAGCGACTTGAGCGGGACCGCCTGTAACAAACATACATATTTATAAACATATATACCTTCACATTTAGCACGTAAAGCCGTCGGTCCCGGTTGTCATACGAACAACTATGACAATCGTTAGTGGTAATCAGAAGTCCAAAAATCCAGACTAATCTATCCTTCGAATATATCGGTATTGCCAAGAAATTGGGTTGTGGAGGTCCTTTGGCAGTCGCTTCGTGTAAAATACTGATATTCAGCCGCATCTAGTTAGACTGGAAGCCGACCCCAACATGGTTGGGAAAAAGGCTAGGAGTATGATAGCCTTCAAATTTGTTACCCATTAGGGAGAGAGTCTAGAGACCATTAGGGAATGTACATACTATACATTTCTACTCGCATCCTGGCATACCACTTTCGCTTCATGAATGCCCAAAGAAATTATAGTTTTAATCGAATCTGTCAAGATCGTAAGGGCGGTCTTTATCTGACGGAATTTACGTCACTGATTTCTGTACACATATTGTCACGCCATTTTCGCATAAGGGTTGGCAGAAACTGCATAACGCCACTTCCACGTCAATTTTCTGTATTTATGCTTTAAATTTAGTAACGGGTCTTCGGTAAAATGTGTACAATGTTTGTATAATATAAGTGTATTAGATTAATTATTTCCTAACTTTTTCTTTTAACTTGTAAATAAAGAAGACTATTTTGTTGGTTATAAATCTTTACGTCCTTGGAAAACATGACCATTAAAGAAGTCATTAGACTGAATTTGTAGTACTTTTATAAACTTAACACATTAATTTTCATATAAAACTTGCTAAACTACTGTGTTGTGATTAATCGTAGTATGAATATAATTTCAAAGGAATTTTCAAGAATATTTGCGTGTCTGAAAATATCCAATCTTCTCAGTACTTTATTTGGTTTATTTAAGCTGACAATAGAGACTTCGAACAGTTTTAATATATAAAACAGTTAAACTTACCTTGAAGTAGAATAGGAGCGCGATCTGGACCTCGACGATCGGGAGCGGGAGCGTGACCGCGACCGCGAACGCGACGACTTGTTGCGCGACCGCGACTTGGACGAGCGGGACCGTGACCGCCGCGACGACGACCGCGACCAGCGGCGCCGCGATCCACCGCGATCAGGCTTCTTCACCTCGGGCGAGGACTCCACGTTCACCGGTGGGCTTTTATCTTTTTTCGGAGTCGGCACCTTAATCGGCTCCGGACTCTTCTTCACTTCAACAGGCGGCTCAGGAGATTTCTCTTTCACTGTCACTATTACTGGACTTGGAGTTTTCTTTCTGTTGTTCTCGACAACAACTGTTTCACTTCCCTGCGCGTTTGAACCACTACACGTGGCTCCTGACGTCGACGGATCGTCATCTTCGTTTCTCCTACGTTCTATAGACGCCTTAGCTATTTGAGCCAGTTTTTCTTTCAGTCTATTGAGCTCTCTGATATCCAATTCCTCTTGTCGGTCCCTAACGTCTAAAGTCAAGAAGTCATCCTCAGATACGTCGTGTTCACTCGACGAGCTGCGCATACAAACAGCCTTCGGTTTGTAGTTTTCGGCCGTATCTTTCTTTTTCTTCTTGGGTTGCAGATCGGATGGAGATTTGATGTATTTGCGTTTGTCTTTTTCTGGTAACTTCTCTATGATGTCGCGGTATCGTTCCGGGCTGCGGCGCGCTGGGGAGTAGCTCAGACTAGACGTGCTCCGGCTTTTGCGTCCTGAACGAGACCTGGACCTGTCTTTATGAGAGTCCTTCCGGTCGTGGTTTCTTTCCTTGTCCGACCTGTCTCTATGCTCGCCCTTGGGTGAAGACGTCCGACGATCCACCGTGCGCCTTTCCGACGACTTTTTGCTCTTCTTGCTTGGCGTGACACTCTTCCGCTTATTTTTCTTTGAACTTTTGCGCGGCGCAGGAGATTTCGACTTACTTGGAGACGCTCTACGTCGAGGTTTCTCTTCCTCTGGTGAAGGAGATTTCCTACTTGCCCTATTGCTTTCACGTTTGTTTTCTACTGATTTCCGGCTTAATTTGTATTTATCTGCTTTATTTTTTGGCGGAGGTGATTCTTTCCGCTTGTGTTCAGGGGATGGGCTTCGTTTCCGCTGTTCTCTTTGTGGCGGTGACTCGCTCCTCTCTTTGTAATAACGAGCTTTATTTTTTGTCACTTTCTCTGGTTTTTGTTTAGGCGGTGGTTCTGGTTCCGATTCTGATGATGAGTGCTTTCGTTCCGGTCTAGATTTTTTATACTTTTCTATATCCTTCCGTGACTCCCTATTCTTGTAGCTCTTGCTCACTGGTGATCTTTCTTTATCTTCTGGAGATGTGTCTCTTTTCTCTTTAGAAACACTCCTGTTCTTCTTTTTACGCGGTTTCTCATCAATATTCTCCTTTTCTTTTCGCTTAGTTGGTGCTTCTTCATAACGTTCATGATTATTTTTATTATTCTTTTCATATTTGCCATCTTTTTCCCTCCTGGGGTGCGACTCCTCGCGTCTGCTCTGCCTATAACTTGGAGATTCACTTCTTCTAGATGCTCTTCGTTCATCTCTTTCTTCTCTATGATTTCTGCTATTTTCTCTGGCTGTTTCTTTCTTGTTATAATAAGTGTCTTCTCTCTTTCTGTATTCTAGCGATGAACTTTTCCGCCGCCTCTTTTCTGGCGGCGGGGATGAGCTGGACTCTCTGGCGTAATTTTTCTTATTTCTTTTCTCTGGCTTGGCTTTTGGTGGCGGCGGCTCAGGGTCTGATTCGGGAGAGGATTCGCGTTGCCGGTCGCGTTTCGAGCGTTTGGAACTTTTGCGTCTGTCAGACTCTACTGAAGGTTCACGTTTCTTGTTATCTACTTTGGTGATGTAAGATCTGTGGCGGTACTCCGGCGAGCTGTCGCGCTGGTCGTGGGACTCGCTGCGCTCGCGCCGCCTGTCGTTCTGACGCGATTCTCTGGCGGGAGGATCGTCGCGTTTGTCATATTTCTTGGTTCGCTCCTCGCGATCTCTGTCTGCTTTTCTGTATTGTACATCATTGTTTCTCTCTTCAATGGCGCGGTCCCGAGGCTTCTCTTTCACGTATTTCACTGGGGAACTACAAATACGAGATTTAGAACTTTGTAATGATATAAAATTGAAATTGTTATTGGAATATTATAGGTGTCTCACCTGTCGCGGCTCGAAGGTTCACTGCTGGCGCGTCGTCGGCTGCTCGACTTTTTCTGTTCAAAAATTCGACAACAAGCGTAAATTTCATTGTTCCTATAGACGGGCATACAACACCAGTGCCAATACAATAAGACTATAGTGGTAATGGCAAATAAACATATTCCACTAAAAATTATACAAGAAATTCCTCAGAGGGCATCAAATTAACCAGATGAAGAACTTCAATAGAGAACAAAATAAAAATATATCACTTATACACATGCATTCTAATAAGGAATAGTAATAAATAGAGGCATTGAACGAAACATAAATTAGAAAATAATATTGTACTTAAAGCTATTGATGGAAGCAAGTATAAAATAAACATGTAATTCGTTTGGAAGTGTATTATTCTGGAAGGTTTCTTAGAATGTTACTTAATAGCGTATCCATAACATTCTCGTGTAAAGTAACAAAAAAGAACACAAATAAATAGATAGATAGGGAATATAAAATAATATAATATTGATTTGGTTGGCACCGGTGCGTTACTCGCTCTTTATTATAAATGTATGTTAGTAACACATTACGGTTCAACATTATTATTCATAAATACATGTAATACACAAAAATCAAATGTAAATATAACTCTTCGGTAACGTACCTTAGTTAACAAACGGTGGTGGTATTGTATACCATTTAAACATGTGGAGCATCCTTAATTAGTTTTGGGTAAATGAGAAGAGGGAGAATGTTATGGATTAGTTACATTTTAATAATCAGACAGTCTGGGTATTAACAAACAGCTGTGTGCCACTAAAACGTGCTCATGTCCTCCATACATTATAATATGTGTTTATTTAGTTGTGTACACTGACTTGACTCTGCTTGTTTGTGTCAAATCATTAACTACTTTTTACGGATTTTAATAATGGTGTAATATTGATGAATCCCAACTTTCTGGGTATGTGTGTTGTTGGCAATCGGAGCACATTTTTGTGGCACACGCGGTCACGTAACACGAACAAGTTTAAACCACCATCTGTTTTAAGTAGATACTACACACCATGCATACAAGTAACTGTGCGCACTTGGACTGGCGATCGCCCATTGTACATACATAAACAGTTCCACAAGTTAGTCACAAATGCGATAGTTAATTGCATTACCAAAATTATCACGGAGTACATAATTTTAGTATTCACCTAACATAGTGTTCTTACTGAGTGTTATTGCTTTGTGATATACTTACAGTATACGTTATTTCTTCAGATAAAGATGGCTATCCTATGAAATGATGCACAGTTAAACAGATAATTTTTACTGGCTATTTCTTGTATTTACAGAAAAATAAAATAAAATGAGGTATAAGAAGACAGTAACATTTAAATAATACGTCGCCTGCCACACACGGGTGGAACGCAATCAATATGTTGTGGGCACGTTCAGCTATGTTCACGTCTCAAGCTTTCACTATGAAGATATAGGTAATAATGGTAAAACAAACTCAGTGGCAACTACAGTTAGTTCAACAGTTGAATAATGCAAATAGAGAGGGATGGACACGGGGCGGTGTAAGGGGAATAATTAATACACAAAACAAAATTCGTGAAGCCAATAATTTTATGCAGAGGAAGTGCCGAGAATGTCATAATCATTGTATCAGGCCAATGTGTCGGTCACACATTAACATAAAAAATTAAGAAAGCAATGTGCTACTTGAACTAATCGCTTGTTGCGAGATCTATATAATAACAGTATACTAGTTTACTGAAGGATGGAACGTTATCTGAGAAGCGGTGAAGTCGAGTGTAGCTGTACGCGGAAGAGACCCCGAGTTAATCTAAACGAGGCATCAAGTGGAACTATGTCCTAAGACTGTAGGCCCCAAATCCCACACACGGAGTAGTAACGTTAGATCTTTAAATCAAAGATTATGTTTTAAATACTCTATGATCAGTGTTTTAGCACAAGTAATTACTGCTACGTTCTGATAAGAATCCTTACTTTTTATGCCGTCAATAATCTATATTAAATAGTCATAGGGATGAAGTAAAGAAAATTAAAATGTCAAGACTGAATTTTGTTCCGAAATTAATCTGTAAACATGTATTTAAAGCATAGGTTTCTTTGAAGCAAACCAAACATAATCTTTGAACTGCAGCACTCCTATCTCAATAGCGAGAGTATGGCATCGGAATTGCAAAGAGTATGAAGTAAAAAGTTCTAATTACCTTCTTTTTCTGACGTTCGTCCTCCGAGCTGGCGCTGTCGCTGTCCTGCTGCGCCTCGGAGCTACTCGAGCTGTCAGTGTCAGGAGACTTCGACCGCTTCTTTTTTTTCTTGCTGGACTCTTGTCTGATGACAAAGAGCACGCTAAAGCTATCACATTGTATTGAAAAGAGTGCTAACTTAAATGTTAAGGAATGAGTAAATACTTTGGAGAAAATATTTATGAAGGTTATCTTCCATCTATTAAGATCTTGCCCATTAGGCGCCGTTGCCGAGGCAACCAATTTAAAAGTAGAAAAACTTTCATAGTTGTTATTATGAAAACAGACGTTCATTGAAAATATTGCACAAGTTTATATAAGTACCTAATATTTCGGCTTATTTGTTGAATCAATACTTGAATTTGATATCTTATAAGAATTAGTAAATTGAACATTGTAAACAGAGGTTAGTCTTACATGCTTAGGTAATAAGCAGATTTTATTTAATAATAAAACTGAACGGATAGAGAAATTGAAAGTGTTCACCTCATTTAAATATTATTTTATCTTTTCATATTTAATTAAGATCAAGTAGGATATTCTACTGAAGATGTTATCTTCTTTAAAAGTAACATAAAAAAGAAACAATGTTGATTTATTTAATTAGATATAATAGAGAAGGTTGACAAAATAGTTTTGATTAGGTAAATTATAAGTTTGTATTCAACCTCATACTATACCTATTGATGAAGTTCCATAACATTTTTCTTTCACTGAAATGATCACGAGACATATTTTGATACTTGAATTCATAAAAAAACATAAATGACAAAGGAAAAAGGTTTTGATACTTGCCTCTTAGACAACCGTAGTGTCACCTGTCTGGGTTCAAATGTAATCTATGAAATTTACGCCAATAATTACAAAAATATATAAAAAAATATTAACTAATACATATTTAATTAAGACAGAAACTTACTTCTCTCTTTTATTCTTTTTTGACTTTTTCTTCTTCAACTTCTTAGCTTCTGGTGATGCACTGAAATTAGAAATAGCACTCCAGTTAGTATCCTATTTTTTTTTATAATACTCACTAATCCTCTTTGAAAGTTCTAACTTCAGGATTAAGATGATATCTAGAATAAGTCTTTTGGGTAGGTGTAGGTACTATCATAAAATAATAAGCATGTATGTAACAGCAGGCATGTGCCTTGTGATTCTAGTCGACATGCAGCATCTGGGTAAATGTATGTAGAGTCACCTTCTCTTTTTCTTCCTCTTGGGTGGGTGTGGGTCGCGCAGGTCGCGCTGGTCGCGCTCGTGGCTGGGCGTGCGCACGAGCGGGTAGCGCTGCGCGTGGTCGCGCGCGCGCCGCTCGGGGTCCAAGCTGGAGCCCTCCACGAAGTGCGGCGAGATGCCGAACGCATCGCGCAGCCGCGCGTTCTTCTCCTGCTGCGCCTCCGCGACCGCGTGCGTCTCGCGAACGCTGACAAACAACACACAATACAATATGGCCGACCGCATTCAAACGCCTGCGAATATAATATACAACCAAAACAAACAATTCATTCTACTACTATATCATTGTGTAAATATAATCCGTCTAACTTAGGTATATTTACCTGTACTGCACCTAAGTGCGCTAAAAATAGGGAAACAGTAACATTTTAGCACAACAATCTCGACTCAAACCAATTTCTTAAACAAAATAAAACTTGACATTGCATACAGTCAATAATCTACGTACGCATACACATATAGGTACTATGTCTAAAACGTGTGAAATCGTGTATATTTCAATTAATACCTGTTAGTACTGCGAATATGTAATTTTTAATTAAATATGGAATGCATATCGCGCGGCGGGCACTGACCCAAATAAATACAATAGCCTATAAAGTAATCGATAAAACTCTATGCACACCTTATGACGGATCGCATGGACTTCCTCTCCTCATCGTTGGAGAGACAGACCTGCAAATTGTCGTTATAGTTGTTTCGATCTGTCCCGGAACAGTTACAATGGCAGCAGCACGAGTTGCGGAGCCCCTCGATGATGGTGCGGAGCGCGGGCTCTAGCGTGTCGGCCACGCTGGGCAGCGGGCGGGATGGCGCGGGCGGCTGCGCCCCGGCGGGCAGCAGCGCCACGTCCGAGCTGGGCTCGTGCGAGGAGGCGCGCGGCCTGCGCGACGCCGGCGGGCCCGCCAGCACGGCTTGGAATGTGCCGCGCCACAATCGTTCGAACACGACTCTATTGTTTTGCGATGTGTCGCGTCGCGGAGCCCTGCCCCTTTGCATCTTATCTACTTACTTAACTAATGGAAGACTTGTTTTCTTAATCCTAATTATATCTTTCCTAAGACTAATGCATAGCGGCTGTGCCGTGGAAGACTTGGTTGAGCAGGGGCCGTCGAGGGCTACATTGCAAAGCGGCCGGCAGCGGGCCGGCGGCGCTACTGCGGGCGGGCGGGCGTTTCCACAACAGGAAGCACGCCGACGCGCGCAGCCTGCGCAAACAACGGATACGCGCCGTGTCGCTACGCTTGCACAAAGGGATTTTACCCCACACCCTTTAGTGCAACCCTCAAGTAATTTCTCTCATTCGCGAAAATATTGTTTTCTTGCCTTCCGAAGGGGAAAAATTGATTTAAAATTAATCAATTAAAGCCGTGCTATCATATTATTATGATTAAGTGACGCAATGGGTACAACGAATGCTACAAATTACCTATATATTTTAATACGCCTGCGTTTTAATGTAAAATTCACATGTATTAGGTACATACAAACTCATCTTATTAGTATTGTATCAAATCGGATTATCCGCAGTCTCGCTTGTTTACTGACGACTTACAATATCGCACGTCTTTAGTTCTATTCCTGAACAGAACGCATGTACACATTACTGAATAAACCGTTTGAACACCTACAGATATTTTTTAGATCAATATAAACGTAGTACTAGGTATGTTTATATTGTGAAATGCCTGGATTCTTTCACCTGAGCGGTTCATTACTACAGTTTCTAAAGGCGTCATTTATTTGTTGTGATAACAAACAATTAGATATAATTAATATTGCTGTAACAAACGCGTCACCGGGCTGATTTGAATCATAATGGTAAAATTATATGGTTATTATTATCATCACATTAAGAAGATGGCGTGTTTTGTATTGTTTTGGTACCTAGACAACGTATTGAACTTTCACATTCATATTAATAGTAAAATGCTAAGCATAGCGTGTATCCATCGCAGTGTTGTCGATTGATACATATGGAAATTTTCAAATAACTTTGGTAATTTTAGAATCAATGTGCCAACGAAAAAAGCTCGGAGCTTCACGCTGAAAACCTGTTATAGAGCAATTACAATTTTTAAATTGTTATTCAAGCTTTGCAGCCCGCTTAGAAAAAAATAATGAATTAAATCCACAAGAACTAGTTTAATACGTAATAACACATGTTCAATTTAGTTCCCGTGTTGCGATAAAGAAAATCATAAAATATTTTTGCTGTAAATGGTGACCTAATTTAAATGCCAACCTTAGAAAACGAAATTATTCTGAATTCAAAAATATTTGTCGGCTTTGTTATTCTTCGTCCTTTAGCCAAACGTGGTTTTTTTTAAGAAGACCTCTGGGATGGCTAAAACAAAGGGTCTCTACAGCAGACAGAGCCTCTTGAGGTCGGTCTAGTGGCTTTTAGGTGGTCTCTATTCTGTCTCGTGAATAGGAGCAAACAATTAAGTTTTCACACAAAGAAGTATAATTTAGATCATTAGGGAAAGGTTTGTGTACATACCGTCGTACCGTGATGTTTTAATTATACTTAGGGGGTAGAAAAATTTAATATTTTAATGAATACCTTTTACGCACGCGATCGAGACAAGAATTTTTATTAAAGTAGCGTAAAACATATTTGTAAGGGAAGCGTGTTGCTATAAACCTTTTATAAACAGCTGAATATACAAGGTAAGTACAACAATACATCGACAGATGAAACCAGTGCCTGCCTATACTAAAGAAGAACTAAGTATAAAATAACAAGTGATAATTTACCTTACAATTTTATTTCTCATTTGTAATATTGAAATTTTAAAACCGTTAAGGCTGGGCAGGCCTTTTATAGTTTCATACAAATTGACTTTAAGATGACAAACTTGTATGGAAGTTGATATTTTTTTAATTCATCTTCACACTGTATTATGTCGATTTCTTGTTTTCTTTTTTCAGAGACAAAGTCATTCCTATAAAAATAGTCTCTTTAATTTGCGTACTCAAATGAGCTCAAGAACATGGATTTTTGTATAAATTCGTAGAAAAAATTAGTCATTCCGTAGAAAAAATATTCCGGACGAGCACAATATCTGACACAGTGCTCGACTGCAAATATCCGAGAAAGAGGGTTATCATTAGCTGTACAATTCACACCTGTGCCTGATCGCTCAGTGCCAGACTGCCAATCGCACTGTTGAACCTGGCAAGCGGGTCTCATCTCGTGCCAAATACCCATGTATCACGACTTCACGCGTTCGAGTATCTTTAGCCAGTCATAGGAGGTGCGGTTTCTGGCACACACTATGCTCAGGGCTGCCATTGGCAAAGCCAGTTAACATGAACTAATACTTAGTACGGAAACTACGGTTTTTTGCAACTGAATCCCGCGCTGTCGTAATCAAGAGAATTGCTCATACATCGAGGATTGTATTGGAGAAAGGAACATATAAAAGAACCAACACACAATTTTATTGTAGCCATTTTCCCTTTTGAATTTACTGTGTCAAGTCTCACTAAACTTTTCTCCTGCCAAAACTTTTCGCCATTGCCTGTGGCTTGGTTTTCGTTTCGTCCTTTTGCAAAAACCTCGTTCGGTTTCACCCGACTCCTCCAAAATAGCCGTAGCCCTAGCTATGCCTATCTCCCGACCGCTCCTGTTAATTACATTTGTTGGTGTTACCGTGTTCTGCGATCGCGTGACTAATATTATGTCGTGTCGAAAATTTTTACGCGCTAGGATTTTATTGCAGGCACAGTATGATTTGTTATATTTTGTATATTTAATTAGTAGGTTGTATATAGTTAGTAACTATTATTTAGCCCTATTATTCTGCCTGCTAGTCGATTTTTTCCTTTAATATTATTTAATCTGCGGCATTATCTACGTCAGATATTTTAACATTAAGGCCTTAACAACAGTGAAATGCCGAAATTCAAGCATATTCAATTCAAATTGTCTCGATAACTGTTCATTTAATCGGTACAGAAAAAATATATGTGATAGATAAGGCTTCGATAGATTTTTTGACTTGAATTTTTTTTCATTTCTGTGAACTACTTTTTAGAAAAAAAATCCGCAATGACTACCTATTTTGGTCATAATTTTCAAATTCATTGCTAAACGGCTGAAGCTATTTACTTCGCTTTTACGTACAAAAATAGCTCGTAAAAATATCTACATTTTCACTTGAAAATATTATTTTTATTTTGTATTTTACTAATGAAAATATTCATTGTCCTCGAAATTGATTGTATCCACGCGAGCGTACCCTGCTCCTTCACCCGCGCAGTCCGTCTCCGGACGTCTTCGAGGGTGGACCGCGCGCCGGTGTTAGAGCGACTATTTTAAAATACATTTTAAGATTTGAAGGCTTTATACTAATTCGTAAATATTTATATTAACAGAAATGCTTAGTTTAGTTAATATTTATATATTGCTGGCTGTAAATATTTTTTACGCAATAAATTCATTTTTAAAGTGCATAAAGAGTAAGATTGCAGAGTGGCAAATCTGATATGTGCCGCTCCGCACTTTAGGCATAAAAATATTACTACGCCGCGCGCCTTATTCTTATTTAAAAGTAATCGTTTGACGACGTCTGTGGTCTAGTGGTTCAAGTACCGGACTACTAGGTTGTGGGTTCGATTCCGTTCCGTTCCGATTCGACACAAACATTGTGATGAACTTAAGTGTTTGTGATTGTCTGGGTGTTTCTTGTGTATTATAAGTATGTATTTACAAAAAAAGTATATACTTATATAAGTATTATATCCATTGTCTAGTACCAGTACAACCTCTGCTTAGTTTGGGACTAGATGGTGCTGTGTAAAAATGTCCCAGGATATTGATTAATCTTATAGTTACTTACCGCAGGTACTTATCGCAGATTTTTATCAAGTTTTTATTTATTTAGGTATGGCTATTCAAAAAACCATATAGGCGTCAATTTTAAAGGTAATTAAGGGTATCAAATCCTAAGGTTCCTTAGGGAATTGGGATAAAATTGCATTATTTCTTTAATCCAATACGTCGGACATATTTTTGAAATGTAGAATTATAATATGGGTATCAAATTCGCGGTGTCTAAGCTGATTATGAAAATAAGCTTTATTTTTAAATTCAAGATGGCGGATATTGTTTTTTAATTTTTATGATATGGTTATCAATTTTGAGATTCTTCAGGGCGCTGATAATGATGAATTTAATATGATATTGATATCAAATTTGTGGTTTCTTGGACTGCTGAATACGAAAATGGCATAAGTTTTTGAATACAAGATGGCGGACATTATTTTTTAATTTAATATTATGTTATGGAAATTAAAGATGAAACGTATATACTAGAATAGATCAAAGAACTTTTAAAATACTCGATCCACCTAGTCTCACTGTGACTATGGGTACCTACGCGGCATCCGAGGCTCGCTCGAATTGAGCAACGGGGCGCGGCGAAGCGCGGTACAGTCATTTGAATTTGAACCCTATTTCTATGCACATAAAAGTAACGCGATGCGCACTTGTGTCGTGCAAGAATATACTGTCTTTTTTAACTACACTATAGTATTTTCGCCGTTGGTTGATATGCCTGACAGTTCTCATTTTTCCTTGCCGCACATACGACTTTAAACAAATCTATACTAATATTATTATAAGGAGGAAAGATTTAATTGTGGCTCCGAAACTATTGGACCGATTTGAAAAATTCTTTCAGTGTTAGATAGCCCATTTATCGGGGAAGGCTATACGTTATATATCATCTCGCTATGACTAATAGGAGCGGAGTAGGAATGAATGGTGCAAAAACGGAGGAAAATAACATAAGACCACGCGGGCGAAGCCGCTAGCGGAAAGCTAGTAATAAATAAACTGGCAAATAAATAAAAATGTAATTATTAAATTAAACAGAAAACCCGACTGCGTTAAAAATCGGTACTAACTAAAAATCTAAAATCTAGCAATATGTAGGTAATGTCGGAAATGAAGTACTTACTTGAATGTTGGAAAATGTATTCAGACCCTCGTCACTAATAAGAAAATTTACTTACCTTACACAGGTAATAATTGAACTTACCGCTTTAGGCACTTAATACCGTGCACATGACGTGACTCTCAGTGATGCTTAAACATAATAGGCAGTATTCCAAATAATACCACTTATTCTCTCTGCGACTCTAATCTTTGAACTATTCGAACCCGTTTCTAAGCAGTACAGAGCGTCTCCGCTAGATGGCGACTTTTTCAAATTAGCTCCATTTCCTCAAGGTCATTCACGCATGTTAAGGCCTTAAAGGTCTGTTTTGCTATAATTATTTGCATAATTTTAGGTTGCAGAATTTCTAGATAATATATATTATTTGAAAAAAATATAATATTTGATTAAGGGCATTATTTGGTGTACTTACTTATATGTACTTCAAATAAATCCTTCTTGCAAACTTGCTTGTTTTACGCTCGTCACTCAAAAATGTTTGAACTAATTTGAAATAAAACTTTCACTTAGTTAAATAATTCTATTCAGTCTGACATAACAATAAGATATGATTATGCGAGCTCAGACGAGACATCAGAACGCGAATCTTGAAGATGCTTATATAATTATGCAAATAAAGATTTTTGATGTTATTTTGTTATCATTACAATATACTTAATAGAGCTGAAAACGTTAATTTAATAGCCATGACCATAACCATGTATGTAATTTCAATTGATTCAATAAGGACAGAACTCACAGAACCCTTCACCTGTCGTGTGCGTTGTTTGTCTGTCAGTCACTAGTTTTATTATTATGTAGATACAGCGTTGTTGTGAGCGTATTTTCCTTCAATAATTGTATTATATTACCTCCTGACCTATCATTGCAGCGGGGTGTAACTACGCGTAACAAGTCCTGTCTCCCCAGTGGGGCGTGGTGTGGGGACCGACGTCATGTACCGATCGATATGCAAGGACCCTCTAATATTGGCTACGTTCTGCGAGGTCCGTACATTGACAGTTCTCTAAACATAAGACTTTAAAGTATACAGTAGTAGAATATTGGTACTAAGATAGTTCGTTTTTGCTCTTGTATTTTATGTTGGAGATTTTGTTAGGTATATGTTTACGATTCGTCATAAAAATTTCATACGTTTTGTAGTTTAATCAGAAAGTTTGGAATATAATTATTTTTGTGCATACTACATTTGATAATTCTTAATTGACGCGCTGAAATGGTAAAGCACGAAGTTATACAAACAGTGACAAATCAGTTGAATGTTTTCTTCCTTTCAAACACGAAGTCATTCTTAATTATTCATTCTAGACACGTTTAGAGTGAGCTGATGTATTCTAGCGTGGTAATTGATTAATCTCATTTGAGTGTTTTAAAAAGTACCCACTCCGAATAACTCCAAAGGGAATTAGGTCACTAATAGTGCTCCTTAGTTTTGTATATAATTTTTACAGGGCCCATGAAGGTCGCACGGCATCGATTATGTGTAAAAATGTAATCTATTTAAAACGTTAGTAATCCATTAACGAACATGCAAAGCATTCCAGTTTGAGATTTTATTAGCCAGGGAGTCGACACCACGCTTGGTAACAATGGTTACGTAAATCGTAGGTTATCGTAGTTTTACGAGCAGATTTATTTATTAGCGATTTTCCCTATTAGAGATATGGAAGTTGCAGACACTTTAGGATAGCAACTTGTTGTTACTTCTAAGGTAACAACAAAAATGATTTCTAAACAGTTCTAGCTAGACTCTTGTTATTTTTGTGCTTTATTTTCTTCTTCCTAGCCTTTTCCCAGACAGACTGACCGCGGCAGATCAGCGTAGTTACTCAGTTGTCAGCCACGAGCCCCTCATTTTTCTGCCTTATTTCTAATTGGTAAATTTTGGATAGATTTGAAACTGGCTTTGTGTAAAATACTGATATTCAGCCGCGTCGGGTAATACTGGAAGACAACCCCTACATACCTAGTTGGAAAAAGAGATAATGGTATTTAAAAAGCGTAGTTACTTTTGCAGTCAGTACTGGCCATATCAAATATGGGGACAGAAGATTTTTTTTACAAATCTTAGCTTTGCGACAGTCGTCAGGAGTTTATATTCTCTGCCTTCACCATGATCTGAGACAAAAGGACTATTCAAGCTCTCCGAAAAATATATGAGATTTTTTTCTGCTAACCCTAAAATACTCCAGATAGAAATGTTTGGCAAACACGAGCCTATCTCGTATAGCTAAAACTTTTCTTAGAAGACAAGGTAAATCATAACACGAAACGGTCTTGCTACATACACTGGTTATTCGAGACAAAGGTTTACCTGACATTTACGACACAATACCGCTAACGATGGTTATAAATTATGTTATCGATTTGGAGCAACCGAAATAGATCGGCATACTAACGTAAATAGATTGTCTTCGTTTTATGATAAACGTATATTTTACTTGCAAATATTTTAATTTGACTTCGAGAGACAAGAAATCGATAACCAGTTTCCTAAGTTTTCATAGCTTAGGTAATTGTGGGCTTGATTCAGCTTCTACCAGATAAAAAATTTAGCACTGCTTGTATAAATCTCCTGTCAAAAGATCATGGGGACCGTTGTGTGCAGTCTCTACTTTTTATTGTAGTGCGAATCACGCCTGGTGGTTTACGGCAACTGCAGCTTATAGAAGCTAACAAAACCAGAGTTATCACTCGTGCGTTGTCATATTGAGAGTTCAGCTTAGGAAGCATCATTGGCCTATTTATTATTATAGATACATTATTATTAGTTTTATCACCTCATGAAATTCCTCTTCCTAGTGACTGTTTTTTTTTACTAAACAAATAATGTGACAGTATCATAGTAAAGGAAGAAGTACAAAGTACACGTCAACTCCTTTCATATAAAGGCAGTATCAAATTGTAATACAAATTTGACATACGGAAGCGTTACTTTACACTTAGCCTCGTCTCTGAATATAAGCCTAAGTAGTAAAATCTCTTTAAAGACTCCATCATAATATACGAAGAAAATTCGTAAAAGTTTAATAAAATCTTAGACCAATATTGGACCCAGATATTGGACCAGTGGGATACTACTCGACACTCTAAGGTAGCTTTAACTCAGGTTGGAACAATTTGTACCTACCATGATCGCCGACAAGTAATTATTCCGGGACGTTGATTGATTAATTATTGATGTTAGCGGTTCGCCTGTCTATTTGTCAGCGCCTGGCTAGCTAGGGTTGCTGTGACTAATCGATTGCGTATCCGTTTACAGTAGCAGCATTATGTCCTTTCGCACAATAACGCTTCGTAAACTAACTTGCTTTTAAAGTTAAGAGTTTTTTATTAAGACGAAAATATTTACTTGTCCCGGCTAATTCTAATTTAATAACTATTTGTATAACATTTACAGTTTTTACATTATAACTTATGTTTAAAAATATTATCGTCTTCGGAACTCCAAAACTGATTATTACCTATGAGGCTATGACAAATGCACTGTATTTGGAGTTTTTAAAGTGTAGGTTGGTAAGTATATGGCCCGTTTTTTTTTTTATTTCAAATTCAGATGAGATGTGTGGAAAAGAAGGACAGTGAGAAAATACAGACTAGATCTTAGACAATACTATGCAACTTCAAAATTGACTGTTACATAGTATTTGGAATATGTAACTATGTTAACTGTAAGTGAATTCTTTAGGGTTATATTTTAAGGTCGTCAATGGAATCGTAAGAACTATAATTAGATCAAGATTAGTATTATAGGTCACACATTCTTATTTACCTTGTGAGTGTAAGAAATGGCCACGGTTATCTAATTAAACAAGTAATAGCCGATGAAAATTAATTTAACGGTGGTAAATTGCCAATCAAATTAATTAAACTCGCGATTATTTCTCCCGTATTCACTGGATTTTATGTACAAATTGGACGAAGTGTAACTCAGATTTGATTAATTTCATGGCTGGGGTCTTCTTACTAATTGGATTATCAAGTGTTGTTAGATAGATGTTGCCATCGTTAAAAATAATGTTACGTAGTCAACGAATTTCACAGAAAGAAGGTAAAATTGCTTAAACCTTTTTACAAAAAAAGGTACGGAAAATCCTTAAAAAAAACAATTTTTATAGGTTGTTTCACTCTTTATACAGGAACAGGAAGTCTTGGAAAACCCGTCATCCGCGGATGAAAAAATTCGACACAATTGCCGTTCCTTTACAAGATGTATCTTGGATAAACCACCATCGGCCGATGAAAAAATTCGACACAAATCGACACTTTTACTGAGGTCATAATTTGATATTTGGTAGACCAGGACGTAGCCCATCTGCGGTTGACGAGTTATCCACGACTTCCTGGACTGCCTGTATAAGTGTATATTATATATTATACGCGGCTATTCTTATAACCAAACACGTGTAGATTTTGAGGATGGATTGTGAAATATGTGGATAGCTTCTTAATAGCTACACTACGTGAACCACGTGTACTTAAATTATGAATGGAAATGCCGATGCTAATGTTTAACCTCCACGTAAAAATAATACCGTGTCCATTAATTTAAATGAACCTTATTAAAAACGCATTTTAATCATAAAATTAATCACATTTTTAGCTAAATAGAATCCGATAAAGGTTAACTTAATGCGTAAAATTGAATACCCGATAATCGCACATGTTGTAGACGAAACTTTCTTTGTTTGCTAATTGATTGAACTGGAAAAAATACCTATATTCGAATGATGTGAACTGCAATAAATACCTATACTCGAAAAATCTATGTATAAGTATGCGCGTGCGCATGAGATCTTAATAACCTGGATGCAAGACGGTTTTCACTCGTCTCGATTTATGTTAAGCAGTAAATTACGTTTGCACGATCATTAACACGAATTAATGCACGTGAACTACTTCCTCGAACCAAAAGTCCTAAAAAATGCAGCGCTACTTTTTCTTTAGAAGAGAAGTCTTGTTATTCACGGGGCTTTGTTTTCATAATAAATAAAGTGACAATTCCATTTGTCGTACGTAAATAAAAGATTACTCACGCAACTCTCCCGAACTCGTCCCTCGGCACGTCCTTGTCGCCCCCGGTCGTGGACAGCTTCGCTCTGAACGCTGCCACGCGCGCTGCGATCTCCTCCTTCGGCAACCTACGCAACCATACCAGTGATACACTCATTATTCACAAACCAAATATTGCAGAACAAAAGATAAAACCAAACAAGCGCGCGCGCCGCCCAACACGCGTGAACGGTTTACTTGTAGCCAATGGATTCACGAATGTCTCACTGAGCGACCCCGCGTACCGACAAGCGTAAATGAAAATCTTATAATAAATTTCTCAGTGTAATACCTACCAGTGCATGATACGCCGAGCCGCTATAACGGCGTAGAATTACTTTTCGAAAACAATAAAACCCGATAAGACGTTCTCGTTGCGCGACTGTAAACTGAATGTGGACGGGGACTGGTTATTGAATAATATATAACACGAAGGGTGGCCCAGTCTCGCATTGTTGGATTATTGATCTGACTCCGGCGCAGCGGCCATCGCCCCTAAACAGGGGTGCGAAGCGATCTATACGAATAGGCTTAGGGAGATTTTTCTATCGAACAAAATAAAAACAAGGGATTTTATTGAGTAATAAATCGATAAGGCAACGTGACCTAAGTGAACATGTGCAGGTGTATGTAAGGCTAATAGAAAACTTGCAACCAGTCGGATTACAAAACCTACAGTCTTAACAAATCCGAAACTGTTTGGAGACATGTTACTCCATCGCACCTAATGAGATTTTTATTAGTACTACCAGAGATGTACTTAGCTCGATTCTATGCCGGTGACCAGCACTGCCCAAACTCTTGAATATTATACTTTAACTGCGGTTTTAATTTATTACAGTAGTATACCTACTTATTGGAACGTGGGCTACCTGATATCGTATCCTTGGAAAATTTTCGCCGATTCCAGTCCAGATATTGGTGTTCATTCAACTATTTAACTGTTCGCCAAATTTATGAAAGGGATCTAGGAGATTCTTTATGCATTTTTAATAGGTACGAACTGGACAAAGGCTGGATCAATCTCTCTTCGTAACACTATCGGACGAGACATTTTGCATTAAATTGATCTCTAAATTAAGCAAACAGAAATGGAAAGGAAACTGCGTGAATGATAATGATCCCTTTTTCGGTGCGCGGAAAATCCTCATGGATCCTACCACCTACGCCTAGGAGGTAGGATCCATGACGGCAGGGTATGTCGGACTCATACAGACTAAAAACCACACTTGCCATCACTTGTCCTTTGCGTCATGTTCATGGGATCAGGAAATTCACCAAGGCCATGACGGGAAGATAATGATCCCTGAGGAAGCGAAGTCATTGGCTTCACAATATAATTATGTATCTTTGAAAAGCGCTTAAAAAAATAAAGTAACAATATTTTTTCCGATAAAAGAACAAGTCAAACGTTAGCGAATATCAAGAGGCGATGACGTATGCGTATTCATTAATTATTACCACACAGGTAGGAGTGAAATGGTATATCACAGGGTAAAGCCAATTCTACAGAATTATTGATCTCACTCCGGCGCAACGACCACGATACTACTGTACAGAATATCAGGTTAATAAGTGCAAGTTTCAACAGATTTTCGACACTTACGCGAATACTAAATATTGAAAAGTCAGTCATCCGTGACCATAGACGATGCAAAGTATCTATTGTAAAGGGTCCGAAACGTCGGGATTAAAATAAGATCAATATAACTCAATAAAATCCATAAAAAGTAGTTTTATTTCAATGCCGGTTTCATGTGTGACAATCTCATCTCGATACAGATTACGATTAACATCTGAAATATTTGAAATCTGTTTTTCAAGTTGAGCAAGACAAGTATACTTAGTCGTGACAAACAAAGGCCAATGGCGAAAGGACGAGAGTTTTTACTGGCTCCTAAAGTAAAAACTTCCGCTGCTCCGACCGGGGGAGCTAACATGCGTACGTCGATATAATTATGTCGTCGCATTATGTTGTCTCGGCATCCATTGTGACACAATGGATCGAAACGAGATAATGCTATGCACAAGATAATACGAGGGCATAATTTCGTGGGTCGCCTGAACGTTCACAAAAAAATGCCTACGTCCAGCGTAGAATAAATACGCGTTGGATGATGATTTTAGAATTAAGTACTAGTAAAAACACGGAAATTGTAGATAAGATAAGGAATTATAATTTATATTTTACTCCTTTTAGCTACCTCTGGAGCCGGTACTTCCTGACTTCAGTAGGCAAACCCCAGCTTTTATTTTATTACTTAAATAAGTACATATTTTTGTGAAGTTCGTTGGTCGGATATTTTAATGACGTCGAAGTATACGAATGTAAAATACCATGATGTTGGATTATAGAAATAAATAAAGACAATATCATTAACCGACGATGTGACGACAGGGGCAACGCCAGAAATCAATAATTTTTCGAAAGAAGAAGAGGAGTGTTTTGACAGTTTTGACTTGACAAAAATATTAAAATCATCAGAGAATCACTATCCTGCAAGAAGAATTTTGGCCGAAGTGTGTCATGTGTCATAGGCATATTCGCGGGAGGCTATGTGACATTACCAGTGCATTATTTTACAGCTCAGGGGAGTATAAAGCATATTTGAAATCAGACAGTTTTTACCCAATGATACACAGGGCCTGATTTACCCACAGGCTATTAAGACTTAAGCCTAGGGCGCAAGGAGCAGAGGGCGGCGGGTGTGGCGCTGAATTGAGACTTAACTACTAACATAATAATAAGTATAGTAAGTATATACTGCCCAGCAATGGGACTAAGTGGGCTAGTAAAAAAAATAGTATAAAATTCCTGTGAGTACCCGGCGGCTCATATTTATAGTGAGCCTAGGGCGGTCAGAACCCTAAATCAGGCACTGATGATACACATGGGCACAGACTTGGGTACAAAAACTCAAACACAAGACATGGCTGATAGAGTTTGTCTTCATAATTTTCATTGATCCCGTACCCAGCAGTGGGACAGGGTTGATGACGATGATGGAATTGTCGAGACTGTATCCAGAAGGCAACTCCACAACTATTCCTTTGCCAATCCGTGAGTCTTTTTACCCGACGACACGGCAAAAAGCCGAAGGAAGGGTTTTATGTCTTGACAAAGTATAAACCAATTAGTTACTGAAAACATTACAAAATGAAAACATAACTTTGCTCAGCTGATAAAACACCATAACAATATAATTTCTATGTCGTAAAATCCATGTTTTATTATAGGCTCACTGCCAATGAATATAAAGCCTTTTATTATTGCAAAACAAAAGCTGAACAGAAGCTCAATATGAAGTTTAAGTCTTCGCCTTGGGTTAGCCATAATAATTAACTAATGTAATGGTATATGGGACAAATTTCGTGTAATTCCTATCATTTCAGAAATGCATTGTAGATGAGTGACTAAATATTTATGTTTATTTTCTTGTGTTTAACTATCTATTCATGGCGAAATGTGTCATTGCACTAAAACAATTTTATATCATTTTGTACCTACAACATTTGACGCAAATAAATGATTTTGATTGATTTTTAACCCCCAACGCAAAAACAATGGGGTGTTTGTTATAAGTTTGGACTCAAAACTCCCTCAATATGGGTATCAAATGAAAGGGCTTTACTAGTAGAAATACTACACACTATGATAAATTTCAAATCCAAGATGGCCGCCATGCCAAAATTGCAAATTACAATTGGTGTCGAGGGTTTTCTAAATTTTTAATTTAGTTTTGATACAATAAAAAAACATACTAACTTGTATTCCCCTAAGGATATGGAAGATGTGTACTAATGTCCTAGTTTATAGTGAATGTTGTAGATCCTGTGAACATGACATAGGGCAAGGAAAGGCAAGTCCGGTTTTTAGTTGGTAGGAGTCAGACATACTCGCTGCTGCCTTGAGAGGCAGAGATCCAAGAGGATTCCCTGCATCCCAAAAATATAAGGTACAATATGTATATACAGCTGGCTGGCATGTTTAAGTTCCATATAACAGGTTGAGCCTATTGTAAGCCTAGATGTATGAGAGGCAGACACAAATACACTAGACAGTCAATGGTCTTACGCTAATATTCAGAGACGATGCTCAGCGTAAAGTAAGGCTTCCGTATGTCAAATTTGTATTATAATTTGACATACGGAAGCGTAAGTTCATGCTGAGTCTCTTCTCTGAATCTCAGCATTAGTGTTTCTATAGCTGCAAAATTTATGAGAAATGGGCAAGGTTAGAAGGAGAGAGGTGTCCATAACCGGCCTTGCTAATATGACTTCTAATCCAACCAGGAGATGGTTCCCTCCAGATAACAATTATTCCATATCAAACAAAACCGAGGATGTTATTTCTCAATATGTTTACCATTTTTTTTATGTTAAAATTTTTCTTATCAAGCAACTATCAAATTATCTTATAATTGACTAGCTTTCCAGTTTTCCACCAGCGGCTTCGCCTGCATGGTGAATATTTTTTATATATATATATATCCAATGTCACCCAGGGATAGTGTAGCTTCCAAATAGTGAAAGATTTTTTCAGATTGGTCCAGTAGTTTCAGAGCCTATTCAATTCAAACAAACATACAATCAAATCTTTCCTCTTTACTATGGGCTATATGAAATGTATTAATTCATAAGTTGACTATGATAGCTTTATTTATTCATAACACTAAGCTTGGGTATTGATAACCTGAAGACAAATTAAAAAGTAGAACAAAAAACTATTATAAATTTTCTTTATATACTTTTTGAAAGTTCTAACATCATCATCACTAACATCATCAATTGTTTTATTAGAAATAGGTCATAATTTTGTAGTTATGTTGGCAGTTCAAGATTCTTATAACCAACTATGAATAAAGTATATGTTATGAATTTTAAAAATGGCATAATCTGATAGGAATGTTATATGGCGTATAGACCCAGAAAAATACTGCAAAAAAATCTGCTCCTAGTCTCAAATTATTACGTCACAAAATGTATCTGAAAACGTAGTATTATCACAGACAAATTAGTAAAAGTTACTCACCCCTGTTCCTCAAGACTGTCTTCAAGTTCTGCACACTTCACCTCGATCTTCCTCTTCCTCTCATGGTCGAGGATGTCCTGGTTTGGCTGTTTATTTGACGCCGAGTCCAACTTGGCTATTTCCTCTTCAGTCCGATAATTTACGGAGTCTTTGGTCTTCCGTACAGACGCCCAGTTTCTTTGCACGTAGCCATTTGTACCGGAGCCTCGTGGCGTCGTTAAACCAATGCCATTATACATTTTGCCGGTTTATTTACCTAAAAAGCATAAATCAATTTATGGCATGCTGTGAGAGGGGTATGGCGCAACTGGATACAATCACAATTTAAACTTCGAACGTAAACTACTGGAATGAAATACTATACAATTACTTAGACAATTATTTAGATCAATTTCATACGCAATATTTCAACATTTTTAAGCACCTTAGTACCTATTTTTTTATTACAAGACACTGAAGACACACACGTCCATCTTGGCTGGTTCTGTTTTTTTTTAATATGATTTGTCGATTTGACGTTTGCAGAGTTGCCATATTATTGTACTTGATATTACCCATATTATTATTTTAAATACTCTTTGATATTACCTTACCAACTAAATCAATAAATTACTTGGTATTTTAGATTAGCTTAGATGGATGAACGAATTCAATTATTTATAATATGAAAACGCATTTAAGTTTGAATCTATCCAAAATGTTCGGTCATTGGTGTCAAATTGATTTCAGTATTTAAAAACTTAAAAAGTAGTCTGTGGTCGTTGATTGACTTGACATTGACATCTGAGAGTTCTGAGACTTGAATAAAAAAAATTGATTGGGAATTTGGATGTGAGGTTATGTTTGTTTACTATATATAGCCGAAACAAGAATAAACTTATTTTACCTGTACTGCATTTAATTTGTATCAGAAATTATAATCATGCTTGATAAAATCCTTTATAACACAGTTCTTTCACAAACACTGTCACCCTGTGGCAAATATTACATTGCGGGCAATATTTACAGTCAGATTGCAGTTTTTGAGTAAGTATTATCTTTAAATTCTAAATAATAAATTATTTTATAGATTGAACTAGAGACTCTTCCATTTGTTGTTATAACTGGTTGAAACTTGAGCATTCTCTTTCAGTTTGGATCGGATTCTTAACCCTGTCGTAGAGCTTCTCACATCCGATTATAACAAGCCTAAACACATCCACACTCTCGAATCTGGCCACCAAATATGTAGTTTGGCGAGCACGGAGAAGTTTTTAATACTTGGTACAGTAAACGAAATTTCTGGATGGGAATGGAAGAATGTCGTCAGTCCCAAACTGAGTAAACCTTCATGGGTTATAAGGATACCTTCACAACCGTCATCTATAGAACAGACAGATGTGAATAGTCTATGGTTGTCTGAGGATGAAGCCAAGCTGTATGCAGGATGTGGTGACAACAATGTGTATGTGTTTAATTTGGAAGACGGTTCACTAGTCTCTACTTTGAAAGGACATACAGACTTCATACATTCTGTTGATGGGAAGTGAGTATCTTTCACATACTTTTAATTGCTAGATAGAACAATTTTATTTCTGTACCTGTTTAATTTCAGTGTAGCTGCTGAAAAGTTTCAATTATTATATTTGTATGAAACAAAGTACATATTTTTAATGTTACAGGAACCAGCAAATAATTACAGCCAGTGAGGATGGCACAGTGATGCTCTGGGACTCCCGCACTCGCACCAGCCACAACAAGCTGGAGCCATATAAAAACACCAAAGTGAGCCGCCCTGATATTGGCAAGTGGGTTGGGTCTGCTTCCTTGGGAGATGACTGGATTGTAAGTTTTATTCTTGGTTTACTTGTGTATCCAGACCAGACTAGGACTATTTTTACTAAAAGCCCCGTTTCTCACTCTACTGCCTGGAATGACTTTGTTTGGTGTAGATCAGTGTTTTATCAAATATTCTGATGTTAAGCTCACATTATTGTGTTCTGGTTTGACGGGCAATGTAGTCAGTGAAATTACTTGGAATATGAGACTCATCAACTGAAGTTTTGTGTTAGTGATACTGGTGGTAATGCTGATGTCAACAGGCTGTGATTGTCAGGCGGCCCATATGCTAGATTGAGTTTTTAGATCTTATTACAATGAAAATAAGGTGCTAATTCTAGCACATGGTGAACCTTAATAGTGAATACCTTAATAATAACCTTTAAATGTAAGTGAGATAAAGATGAAGGACTTGATATAAAAAACTTTTCAAAGAAAACCTGCCGTTACATATCAATTCAAATTATTAAAATTCAATATTCAAATATTCATAATAAGTAACTTCATACAATAGCATTCAAGTCATATATTTTATGTCGTAAAATGAATTCATGACTTTTATGTCACTACGAATAATTCTTTGAAACTGCTAATATAACACACAACTTCTTCTAAACTGCGAAACTTATCTCAGAATATAAAATAATTATTGTATGTGTGGAAAACAGGGTAAATTTCTTGTAATTGCAATATTTTTAATTAAAAAAAATTCAACAATGAATATGAAATTCTTCTAGATTACTACTAGGGTTTTTCATAAGTCCATGTTCTAATGAAACAATTTATATTTGTTAGATATGCGGCGGCGGTCCACGCTTAGCTCTGTGGCACCTGCGCTCCCTGGATGCTGTCACAGTCTTCGACATCCCCGACCACGGGATCCACGTGTCATTCTTCCACGACGACTGTGTATTCGCGGGAGGAGCTGCCAAACACCTGTACCAACTCAGCTACTCTGGAGAAGTGAAGATCGAACTACCTGTATCTGCCACCACGGTATACTCCGCAGTATTAAGAACCAGCCCCAATAAAGTCCTGGCCATTGCCGGCTCTAGTCCAGAAATAGATCTGTGTACCACTTTCAACTACAGAGACCAGGTGCTGCATTTTCGATAAATAAGGTAATTTCGTTAATATTATATTTGTATTAAGAGAATAAATGAGTTTGCTATGCAAAAATATTTATTATTTACAATTTTATTGCTAAGCAGAAACTACTAAGTGTAGCAAGATGACGTCAACAATACCATCTTAAATATTTTTTAATACTGGAAACATTCATACACAATTAGTATTGCAACCCAGCAATCTATTATAATTAATACCTTCAATGAATTAGCTTCAAAAACTAGTTTGAACTCTATTAACAAACTTAAAATTTAGTTCTTTTTGCAATCACATTTTTTAAATGTCATTCATAGGAAGCACTGGTGTTTCCTTCGCTGTTTAGATAGAAAAATACATTTATATATATCCGTGTCCTGCTACTACAGCTGGGATGAAACCTTGGCTCCCGTCCCTCTTCTTTACGTAGAACCACTCCGCGTCTACGTCAGTTTCAACCCCCCCACCCTGCACTAACACCACCACATCGCCTTTCTGCACTGTCAATGTTTTATTCAGTACACTCCCCGTATAATCACTATTCACTACTAACAGAGTCTGCCTCTTCACTTGACGGGTGTCCCTTTTTTCTTTTTCGTGTATTTTATCGATGTTGGAGCAAACGGACTTGGTCTTTAAGTATAGGTTGTCAAAGTCTTTTTCTGCGCACGAGTTCATGGACCTGCGCTTAGTGGTTTGGGCGGGATATCGGCACTCGGAGCGCGTGCGGCCGCGCAGTTGTTCCTTCTCGTTGTCCGTGAGGTTCCCACAGGGGCGCGGGTAGATGTCAGTGCTGCTCTCCCAACATGGTGTCTTCTTTTGCGGCGATGTTCTGGAAAATTGTTTTATGTGAACATGAAAGCACTGGTTGTGAGATAATTTTCAAATAATGCGTGAGGTAGAGATTTACTTTATTAACAGAAATCTTGTAAAAAAAAACAGGAAACTTGTCGACATTTCTAAACAACATGAAACAAAATCTTGGTAAAATAATTAGTTTTCCCTTGGGTTAGTAACATTTTTTTTAACATTAGCTTTTAGTGTATTTTTTTCCTTTATGTCCACTTTCTCCATCTATACTAATATTATAAAGAGGAAAGATTTGTTTGTTTGTTTGTTTGTAATGAATAGGCTCCGAAACTGCTGGACCGATTTCAAAAATTCTTTCACCTTTGGAAAGCTACATTATCCCCGAGTAACATAGGCTATATATCATCACGCTACGACTAATAGGAGCGGAGTAGTAATGAAAAATGTAGCAAAAACGGGGAAAAAATTATAAGACCACGCGGGCGAAGCCGCTGGCGGGAAGCTAGTGTTATATATTCTTTAATACTTCATTGTGTCCAGCTTCTCCTGGATACGGAAGCATGTTTCACCACTTCCCGGTAATTTTACGTTATATTACTTGGAAGATAAATTCATAAAAAAATTCAGCAGCTATCCAGAGGTGATAAAACAGGTCCTTGCCTTGAAATCTATCTATAAGGATCGATATAAGTACTTCTAAATGAAATCGCTACGCACCTATTAGGCAGTATTCCCAGCGGCAAGCACGCGCTGTACAGCAGGTACCCTTCATCTCCGTGCGGCGTCTGCGCATACAGCCATTGCTCGTTCTTGAACACCGCGTTCACGACTGTCCCCAGCGGCAGTGGCAGCTCCCGTTGGACGTCCTTCTGCGTCTGATACAACGTGCTTGGGTATGCTACCACGACCGGAATGTTGCCCGGACGGTCTATTGTCGCCTGGAAAAGTAAAAATTATTTAGAGCCTGGGCTTGTTTCACCCCCTTTTTTTATATACCACTAAGGTGGCAAACAAGCATACGGCCCGCCAGATGGTAAGCGGTTACCATAGCCTATGGACGCTTGCAACACCAGGGGTAACACTCGCGCGTTGCCGACCCGAAAAACCTCTTAGAGGTTTATGGAGGATTCACTGCGCCGACAGTTTTGAGGGAATATTCCTCTTACTGCCAGCGCAGCGCATCCTTAGAAGGAGCTCTGGCGACCTTACTCACTGCAGGAACACAACACACCATAAAGTGTGTTATTTGGCTGCAGTTTTCTATAAGGTGGAGGTACTTCCCCAGATGGGCTGCTCCAAATTTGAGCCATAAATGGCTGTGCCCTACCTCTCTTAAAAACCTCCTGATAAGTACCGGTTAAATTACTTGGCAGATAATTTCATACAAGTTTTCTACCATATTTTAATTTATCTAGCCAGCGGTTACCCAGAGATGGCACCAAAAAAAAATTACAGCCAACGCGCAACTACGCTGTTTCTAAAATATGAAAACATTCGAATCGATATAAACTTTGAAAATTTTTTTTTTTTTTTAGCCATTACTGTCCCACTGCTGGGCAAAGGCCTCCCCCAGGTCTTTCCATACACTCTTATCTCGGGCCGCCTCAAACCAATCCTCGCGGTATGCGTCTAGATCGTCCCGCCACCGTTTTCTAGGCCGGCCTCGGCGGCGCTTACTATCTACAGGCACCCACTGTGTGGAGACTCTTGCCCAGCGGTCGCTGTGCATGCGGCTGACGTGACCAGCCCAATCCCACTTAAGCTTGGCTGCCTTTTTGCCCACGTGAAAATATGGTCTTAAAAAATAAAACATTTTCAAGACGTTGTACTAATACACGTTAGTAAGAATACGGAACCGGGAATTGGGTTTAGAAAAAAATTGACATTCAAATTCAAATATTTTTATTTCAATTTGACCATATAAATAGGTACTTTTAAAACGTTAAACTAGTTGCACGGTTCCAAAAAAATGGGTCTTATAGAGAAGAGCCAGCAAGAAACTCCATAGATACTCTTTATTTATTAGTAGGTATAGGTATCATTATTCTTCATAATATTGGCATACTTTGGGCCTGTTTTACCACCTCTGGATAGCAGCCGCTAATCGCAGGATAAATTAAAAAATGGAACAAATGTATGAAATTATCTGCCAAGTATTTAAAGGGAACTTGCCAGTAAGGTGTATAACTGGCCCTTACACGACTAAGGGCCAGTTTCACAAATCACAACTACGCTTACATAACCCACATATAATAATTCGACGGTTTGAGCTTTTAATTTCATGTGCAGCAAAGGTCAATTATAAATTATGGTGACCTCGAAAGTCGATTTTTAAAAGTCTCCCATGAAATATTGTATTGCCGTCCCGACTGACCGGGCGCAATTAACACCATAAATCTTTTAACCCCTACAAAGATATATTGTTTTAAATATACCAAATTGATGAATGGGCTCTCCTCTCGAGATTATCTTGTAACCCCATATTACTACAACCCTAAAAAACATTACCCATTATCCTGAATACATACCGCAGGAATAAAATTACTTTATATAATCCGCCGGTCAAACTGTTCGCTTGAATTTAGGTACCTATATAAAAACTTCAGAAAGGATATCGAAATTTTAAAATGACTTGCAATTTATGCGTTGTCCAATTTTGCGCCAATTTCGCGGCTTACGGTGTACGATCGAGTTAATGTTCTGAGGTAACGCACAATACCGTATGTAAGCATCGTAACGTCATAATAACGTTGAGGAAATGAATAATGATCGAGATTTACAGATGCATTTAAATTGTTTTGTAAAAAAGATCCGTTAAATGCAATAACGAATGCCAACAAGTGATAAATTACTTTTAACATGTTAAAATGGGTTACATTATATAATATCTTGTATAAGAGATTCGTTAATCTCATGTTACACGCTTAAATATGATTAAGTAATAAAACAATCACTCACCAGGGTTAGAAAGCTGTCCAAATCCCGTATGTCGTATCCAAATTTTCCATTCTGGTTCCTCTTCTTTCTTCTGTGGCGATGCCTGTGTTTCTTCCTCACGTACTCTTCTGTACCAACACTAGTGTCAGAGTAAGTGTCCTGCACGTTAGCAAACTCCTCACACGCGTTCCTAAACCTAAGATTATGGTAATACTCATTACGCCCCACGACCCTATCTCTCACATCTTTTGGCTTGCACTTTCTGTAGCGTTCGATTTCATTTGCCTTCTGATTATGGTTCTTATCGACTTCCTTTTTAATTATTGTACTTTTTATTCTATCTTCAGTTTGGAACTTATCAGTTGTTAGTCTCGCATTCTCTAAATTTTCTTTTAACACCCATGTTAGGGATATCTTGGACTTATGGCGATGAGCTAGGGGCGTGGAGTGCCAAAGACCCATATCTTTTATTTCGGCGTACTCGACACTGGTGTCGAGATTTTCTTCTATTGGAGATGATATTTTGCAATTTGCTAGTAAGTCTAGAACTTCGCATGCTGGAGGTGCGTCACTCTGGAAATTATAGGGTGACTTTAAATAATTATGCCAGTATTTCATAGTTATATACTGTTCATATTTTGTCCCAAAAAAGCGTACCGTGTTATTCAATCCTTGGTTTTCATTACAATCAAAAGCATTCACTCGTTCACTATACGGCGGCGGTAAATCTTTAAACGTGATTTCTGGAAGTTAAATAATAAACGATTAAAAATCACAATCGGCCGTGCTTAATGCCTCACCGGATACTATTAATAACGAGATTTATACCATAGTCAGCTGAGCGGATTATTGGGCATAAATAATCAAGTTGCAGTCATAACAATGAAAGTGGGCGAGTGCGCGAAACAATGCCCTCCCGGGGGGATGCGCGCTCCCGGACTACCCGGCGGCTCCTGTGCGCGCACCACCGACTCTCGCGCCACGCTCGCTCGATCCTCGATACGCGCGCCGCGCCGCCCACCGTCCGCGGCTTCGCGCCCAACACTGGCTCCTCGCACTGATACACTATCGACATCGCCCTCCTCTTAAAAAACCTCAGCACATTCTCACAGTTCAAAGTGGGCGCACTCGTGCGAGCGCAGTGGAAGACGTCAAATTTGCCTCGGGACACGATTTGCAGCCATGTAGCCGCTGCAAACATTCAGAGAGGGGTGGAGTCATCCATCAAATGCTCATTTGCATATTTCAATATTCAATCTACGCCACTCTGCAATTCGTATCTAATGAAATCGGGTGAAATTGTGGAAATGCGGTAGTCACGAGCCACTAATTGTCAGGTGCTAAGAGACAAACAATACGTTCTGAAGGCAAGTGTTTTAACACTTCTCACGCTGTACGAAGTATACAGTATAAACACCTGTGTTTGCGTTTCGTTATCTTGTCTCGAGTTGATTTGTGTTTTTTTCTTAATAGACACGAGATTCCTATACAATTGAGCGTTATTTAACTTGCCGTAACGTAACAGTCGGAAACCCACACAATAAATTAAAGCTTTCCCGCTTGTTTTTATAATATAATACCAACATAAATAGAACTATTGTGTTGATGAATTTTTTGGTCTTTACTGAACAGCGCGTTCCTGCGCTTGAAGTCGTATATCATCGCGGATTTCTGAGACAAACTGCACGCAACGCGTATTTGCAAATGCAAATCCGCGTTGACTGCAGAAATACTTTTCTTCGCATTAGAGGATGCGAGATATTCGTTTTTTTTTTGTTTTTAGTTTCTCTCCACTGTGTAGATCTACTAGCTTCATACAGGTAAATCTGTCATTACCATACAAGAAAGTTTTGCGTCTTTCTAAGCCGTTAGTCATAACGGTTTTTAATGTGGTGTTTACTTTAGTCTTCAAATAAGTGAGCTCTACAAACAAGCACTTTTTTCCAAGTAACAGAAAAGTAGCAAAGTAATGGTTGTGATTCTAGCATTCCGTGGAGTGCCTCTCATTACTAGCCAGATAGACCACTCGACCTTCATGCTCGTACTGTGGCATGTAGTGTTTACTGTTGGACGTTTGTCTCTGTCATAGGTGCGTTATTAGTGTAATATTGAGGGCCAGGGGGGCTAGACAAGTTGCATTTTGACATTCGAATCGATAGACAAAATGTATGTAAATGACATTAGTGACAGCCCGATTTGTCGAAAGATTGTGTCATTTCCATACAATTTGTTTAGCGATTCGAATGTCAAAATGCAACTTGTCTAGCCCCCCTGTTTCATCAACTCTGGATAGCCGCTAACCGTTAGATAAATTCAAAAATGGAACAAAAATATCTGCCAAGTCATTTAAGGGGAACTTATCGTGTACCTAAATTTAAAAATGACCGCCTACGCTGCATCGCTGGCGATTGTTTACCCCAGATGGTGACAATTTGATTGCCTTCTTTATTTACGAACGACATAAAGTAAATGCGACAGCTATAACATTTACATTCCACGAAATTGGAAAGTGAGACAGTGTGTGAGGCTGTGTCGCTGTCGCGTACGTTATTCCGACGCCAATTTCACGGTTTTATTGCGTCCAATATTACTTTACCGCTCTCACATAATAATTGTTATTACATACTTGAAATACGCACGTAATTATACAATTCGTTACAAAATACAGCCACAATACTGCACAGTGGGTATGACTCGGCTAGTAAACGTATTTATGTCCGCCTTTATTACCGTTTATTAGACAAAATTAATTAAGCACTTTCAGTAGACGTCGTCGCTGACCACCCAAGTTGTATTGATATTTTTTATTACCAATTACGTATAGTGTTACCTTGCCTCAACTTTATGGATTTACCTCTCCCGCGCTTAGAATGCAACCTATGCGAAAATGTGCAGTATGCGGGATTGCGGGTGCATATATGACTATTATTGCCATCCTTTTCGTTTCCCTACAATTTTTGCAAATTAGAGCAGGAAAAATATAGTTTTATGAATTTCCATGATAAAAAAAATCGCCAACTTTTTTGCGCACATGGTGTGCAAACTACATTTACTGGGTTAAAACGCTACTGCAGAAGCATTGGAAAATGGTTTTCCGCATGAATAAGGTGCTAGGGGACACGGCTGCTGCAGTTTGTCTGGGTTGGTATTGCCATTTGCTTAGTCAAATATTTTGCCGCTAAGCATTGTGTTGTTCCGGTTTGAAGGGCAATGTAGGCATTATGTAGCCAGTGTAATAATAACTGCGGTCTCAAGATGAAAATGCGCCAGTGGCACACAAGACACTCCGGTAGAGTTAGTTAGAGTCCGGCAGAGTCTATAGGCTAGACGTATTATGAATGAGACGGCCCATATTATGTTTGTTTGTCATCTTGGTACAATAGAAAAAATAGGAAGAGGTTTTTTATTAACGTGTCATTAACACCCATGTTTTATTTAAATAAACTGTAATCGTGATATGTTTCAAAAATATTTTATCGATTTTTTCTGCTCAATTCTTTCGTCGCTTAAGAGGCGTGAAAACGGAAGACAATGCGTTTAAGCCCAAATCACGAGCATATCGCTATGTGGGGAATGTGTCCCCACAATGAACCGGAATGCCGCGCAGATCACGACGACTGCCGAAAACGTGCGCACACGCATCCCGCCAGGCGCGGACGTCCCGCCGCGCAAGCGCACAAGCAACGCACACCTCATAAAACAAATTATGGATTTTTAAGTACCTATTTAATGTTTTTTCCTCAGAAAAAATAACAGTTTTATAAGACAAAGGCTATTAAATTTCGTTAGTGTACTTATTACTATATTTATTGCTAGCCTCGATTAAATGGCTGATAAATTATGTAACATCCTGTTTGAGTAAATTAAATGGTTTAGTCTAGTCCTGCAATTACTTAGATTATGTTCTCCCAAATTAGCATTTAGTTTTATGCTAAACAGTTCTCTTTGATGGTTTTACTAAAACAAAGTGTTTGTTTTTTTTTGATGACGACTTAAAGTGAATGGCACCTAATTATGTACCTACGTGGTTAATAAATGCGTTCATAATTTCCATTCCATTATATCCATATTTTGCAAGACCTGATTTACGATCTTTGGTATGAGATTTTCTCGAAGACGTGTGAAGCCTGCGAACGCGAACTAGGCCTACTCCTCAGGAGGAGGAAGAAAAGGGGACTCCTCGCTTGTAAATGGGAGAGGAAATGGGTCAATGATGAGCTTCTTTGGTAATATGGTCATGTCTTAATTGTCGTCGTCCATTTCCATAAATGAAATCAACGTCAATAACTATAAATTTATTGTGTCAATAATATTATTGAGAATCAAATTGATTTAATTTAAAAAATATACTATCTGTTTTTTTACGTATCTGCGATATACCTAATGACCTTTTATGGCAATGCTTATAATTTTAACATTTATAGCTTGTAAGTTATGGTTTGTTCATTCATTTAAATTTCTTATTCCAAAAGAAATTATAGATGTTCGATAAAATTAAAAATTCACACATAAACTACAATGTGAACTAGCCATTAGTTGGAACGTATTATTATGTTGATCATTATCGGTACATCATTATGTTCGTCCACGAAATATTTTTTAGGAACGCCTACGTTCGTCTTAGATAATAAACTTAATAATATTAACGTTATCTCGCCAAAATCGACTATAATTAGTTGAAATAAAAAGGTGCCAAGTTTTTGTAATTTATTCTGTTTATGAAAATGTAGCAATCATGTGTTTTTCTGTGATGTATCCGCTAACAAGTCTCAGATAATTTTGTTACGGCTAATCGTAAAGAATTTTAATTGCTCATTAAGATCGCTAACTGGTTGACATATGAGTATAATGGCGTGAGTTTTCGTAGTAAACCTTGTGAGTTATCGTTGAATGTTTCACCCAAAATGATCGAAGGTTTTATCAAAGATGAGACAAGAAGCGTGAGGTTAAATTACACTTCTTAAGTAGGTATAGTCAGGTAACATTATCTCTATTTAAGGCATAAGTAGGTAACTAGGTACTATATTAGATCGCGAAACGTCTCTGTCTGGAGCATGATGGTTCACTAAAACAAGACAAGAGAAGTTAGAATGTATAACTTTTCTATGGATGCCTTTAGCACGTGTCAACCCTTAGTGTACCACCTGCGTTTTAAAATACCTTTATTACTTTATGAGATAAAAATGCACTTATCATGGCCAGCCAGGCTAACATGCGCGCCACGACAAAATTTTGTCTACTCTTTTGTCTCGCTCTTTCTCCTGTGAAAACGAAACAAAAGCATGATATAAGCGTCGACAAAAAGTTCTCGCGGCGTGCATGTTAGCCCGGCTGGTTTGGCTTTGAAACCAAAATTTAAAAAAAATATCGCCGACACAAGGAAGATCTTTTAAATATTAGCAAAAGAAAAATATGATCTCAGGCATCTGACACAAGATTGGTTGGATAAAGCGTCCGATGTACTTAACAGGAGGGAGGGTAGATTCGAACCCTGAGATCATTGTATGGATGTAAATAAAGTTAACTAAAATACATTAATTATTTTTAATACATTAAAACATATGGGGGAGGCCTTTGCCCAGCAGTGGAACAGCAATAAAACATAACTAGAACTTAAATTTAAAATATCTACATTTTTTAATAAGACACCGGTAAACGATCCAATATGCGTCAAAAAAGAGTATATTTTCCTTTGTAGTTTATGTATGAAATCTCACACACCTTGCATTTGAGTCCGTGACTCAAATTCGTGAACGCGTCAGTGAGGGATCATTGGTAGAACTGGTAGGAGGGCAGCAGGGAATTAAGGGTAAGTGTAGGCAACCGATAATTGCGCCGTGGGAACGCGCCTGCGCCCGCGCCGATAGCACAAAAGTATTGCCAATTTAAAAATTCTGTTTACAGTGAAAGTAAAATATTATTTCGGTAGAAACATTATGTAATTCGTTTAATATTTAATGCTGTTTGTATTTATTAGACGGAAGAAGACGTAACAGTTTTAGCGTCTCGCAAAATCTAGGCAATTTGGCATCGATACGTATAATTTATTAATCGATGCGTGTTTATGCGATATTATGCAACTGATTGGGATTACTACTGGTAATTTTGTGTTAGTGATTTATAGCAGTATGAAAATTTTGGGCAATGATTAACCTATAAGCCTAGGTATATAAATTGAGATAACAAAATCGATAAATATATTTTTTATTTTACATACACTCACGCCTTTTTCCCTCAGGGGTAACAACAGCGATACTTGCTACGGTGCTTACATTTATAAAATACTAGCTTTCCGCCAACGGCTTCGCCCGCGTGGTCTTATAATTTTTTCCCCCGTTTTTGCAACATTTTTAATTACTACTCCGCTCCTATTAGTCATAGCGCGATAAAATATAGCCTATAGCCTTCCCCGATAAATGGGCTATCTAATACTGAGAGAATTCAAATCGGTATAGTAGTCTCCGAGCCTATTCAATGCAAACAAACAATCAAATCTTTCCTCTTTATAATATTAGTATAATATAGACATAAATACAAAATACTATTAAGTATAGATTTAATGCTGTTCCTTATTCAAATGTCCGGATCCTGTAATAATACCAGTATTTTTATTATTCGTTAAATAAAAGTAAATAATTAGCGTAAAGTAAGTTTGCGAACTCTACTTCCCCTATGCACCTCTTACTTCGCATTGCACGCCACAATCGGCGAAAAGGTAAAATTGCTGCGCGGGCGCATTCTGCGTCCCGAGCGCAGAGCCATAATATAAGAAGTAGTAACAGAAGCTCCAGTATCTCAATGTGGACATCAGGCGTTCAGAATCAGAACCAGCCTCTACTATAGTCAGAGTTTTGTACTTATAGTAATCTGTTTCTGTATCATTATACTCAATGACACCTTGGTCCCAAAATAGTCTTCTCTAAACCGAAGTACCGAGTACGTGAACTTAGTAGTTCGCGATCGAATAAAAAACAAATGCCATGCAATAGTAACATAGATGGCGTTAGTGTTTCTTATGTAAAATGTTCGGATAGCCCTATCTTTAGTATTTAAATCAACAAGGAGCTTGTTTATTGCTACCAACAACTATTATTTAACCTGATTCTCTATGTCTATCGGTTATATCCAAAACAATAATCACGCTATGTTGAAAAGAATACATCTTCTGTCGGCCCATTTTGTAGTAGGTCGCGCTGTCCGACCGCATACGATGCACACCTGCACGAATCATGCATTGTGTGCATCACAGTGCATCCCGTAATGACTGCTTGTATTCCTAGATATTCCTCCTTATAAGTACAGGCAAAAATGTGGATGTGAATGTTGCGGAAAAATTGATTCACTTTGAAGACGATTCAAAATCTTTAAAAAAGATATCGATCGTTAGCCAGAAATCGTTGATTACTTGTATCAGATGCCTGTTACTGTGTCTGTATCTGTATGTACCTAGGCCATATAGGCACAAATCAGACCTTTTATTTAAGTACTGACCTATGCATAAAAGCATCCAGTATGATTCTGTGGGAGAGATATTGGGTATGTATAAAAGCCAGTATTTAAGTAATACCACTCGTAATAAGATAAGATGACGCTGTTGCTTGCTGAAATCTATTTCGGTAGACGCCTAGACTAGACACCTAGCTGTTATCTAGTTGAGAGAAAACTGGTTTTTGCTAAAGAAAGTGCCACTTTTTATACTATCTGCCAATATTAGGATTGAACGTCCAAATAATAGTGAATTTACAATAGAAAGCGAAATCTGTCGAGGTTAGTGGAACGCTTTCCTAATGTCGCAAAACATAGTATGACTGTGACGAATAGGTAATCGTAAGTACGGGCTACGCGATTCGTCCCGGCCACCCGTGGCGACCACTGACTATGGGTGTGACATCTTTAGAGAATGGACACACAATTATGTGCAATCCTTTATTACCTACGTGCATTACCATCGGCTGCAAAGTGCAAGGCAATTGACGATGATTTGCGTACAACGGAAAGCGCCGATGACAAACCGGTCTCTTACTTAGATGATAATAATATAACGACAAGGATCTTTTTATTTATGTAGGTACGTGAAATTTCATAGAGAAGCAACAAGAAGTATATTTTTTTATATAAAAACGATTGTGGCTCTTGTGATTGATTGACTATCTAAGACAGACAGTACAGACTACGGATGTGCTACGGAGCAGTGAAAAATTGCGACCATTAGCAAAATATAAGCAATTTAATATAATCAACCCATAGTCCCACTGCCAGGCACGGGTCTCCTCTCAGTAAGAGAGGGATTAGACTATAGTCCACCACGCTAGCCTAACGCGGGTTTGAGCAATTTGATCAAAAAAAGTTTAAGCAATAGGACCATTGTATTTAACACTTTTGATAGAATATTTATTTTATCAATAGATTCGTAATAATGGGAACACAACAGTAGCCTTTGCATATACCCAGTCTAGACAGTTTTGAAAGCTCGTCTAGCCATCAGGCACCCACCCACATTATCGAACGTCTTTGTTAATGTTCTCATTTTACCTAATTTGATCAATCCATTAACAACGGTAGTATGGTATTAGGTATCAGAGTAGTTATCAATCAACGTGGACATTGAAATTGAGCCAACAATGGCTATTGTATGCTGGACACATTAGATAATGGGTTTCGCTTTGATGGAAGAAACAACAATACTTCTAATAAATAAAAGTACCACAGAACAGTAGGGGTCGCAGAGGATGGATCGAGTTAACCTATACACTGTTATTGTGCAACAATGTTTGTTTCGTCATTACAATGGATCACCAACTTACACGGATACAGTGCTGCTAGAAACAAATGATTTAGGGATAAAGTGATTACAGAAGTTATTTGACACCAAACGAGACACAGAGAACACTGGGATGGGTACCTACGCTGACGAAAAATAGTTATATTCCCATCTTAGAACCACTGTAACAACGGTAAGTAAATTTTAAGTACTATGTTAATGTAACTGAGTAACTGGTACAAGATGAGTCTAATGTAAACTGGTAAGGTAATCTGCCAGATTTCCTATCTATAATAACCCGTGGCATAGTCAAGGAAGGGCCTGTCCCTTCCAATTGAGTATAACTCACTGGCCACATTCCTATTCTTCTCGGATTACAAAATCTCGCATAATTTATCTTGACAGGGAATGCAATTTGTTTAGACTGACGCAAAGTGGACGACGCTACCCGGACAATGCTCTATGATTCGTTTATGATACCATTTATTTTACAGCGCCTAAACACAGCTCGCATTTGTCTCTCTTATTATAAGCAATCGAGACACTTGTTAAAAACTATTTTCAATATCTTCTGTAACCGTAGATTACACGATAGTTATATCGCAAAACGTTTAATTATTACATCTATGGCCAGTTCCAAACGTATTATTAACAATTCGATGTAGCGATCGTATCATAAAAGCGCGATCATCGCTCGGCTGCTTTTCGGCATCCATATGGAATTCCTGCTACGCTGGCATTCGGGAAACCGATTAAAATTTCAGAAAAAAGAGCTTTACGTACAATATTTTAAGGTCAAGAAGGAGCGTGATCTCGGCGCAGTGGATAAAAATTATTTATTTGCGTGGGGCGCGGCAATTAGGGGGGCGGAGCGCGTCTGCGCGCACGACCTCTCGACCCTCGGCCTGCGCCCGCACAGCCGCGCCGCCTGTGGACACTCGTCCTGTCACGGTGACGGCCCAGCAAAACAATCTCGAAATTGCATTCGCTCTTCACTCTACTGCACGATCTCACCTACTTTCGTAAAATATGTTTAACATTTTTGCATTTTTCGTGCGCATGACGCCGAAATTACCCGTACAGTTTAAACAAAAAGGTAATTGTTTTAACGTTAAGTGTAGTCATTACACTTCTCTCTTATACGGCTAAAAAGGAATAACTAAATTGCACAGTTGTTTTAAAATCAATTAATCAAAAAAGAACTGGATAGTTTCCATGCTCTAAATATCCATATGCCACGGGTCGCCTGGTCAGTTTTATTATTACATTCTTAAAAGGAGATGCAATTACCGATACTTCGTGTATCGATGGACGCACGCGCACGCATGCTCTCATCGGCACAGCGCGCCGACGAAATGTAGGCGGCGCGGGTGGAAATTAACCCGACTCTACTATCTGATAGCATACCATGTAGCTCTTTAGCTTTGTTGCTTATGCTTTTGTTTCAGATGATGGAAGCGACGGGAACTAGCCATGAAGACGATTAATTTACGCTCTACATGACGGGCACTCGTATTAAGTGCAACAAGACGAGAGTATGCGTGTATTCGCGGTATTCCGCTGGGATCGCAAAATAAAAGCGTAGAAACTTGGATTTGATAAGTAAGTATATGATGCTGAGAATGTTATTATTTTTGCTGGTCTGATTTTGAAAGCAAATTTTACAATGTTTTTATAGAATTCTTAAAAGCAATTGAGATAAAATTATTTGAATATACAGAAATAGCATCAAATGTCTAGGTACAAATCTGCATTCAATAGTGCACCGGAACAGTTTGCGATTGCTCTTCTCCACTTAACCACAATAAACATAAATATGTAACAATTATATCATAACTTGAAATTACTAACATTACGCAAGCTATGCTAATGTTCCACTTACTCTCTCTGAATCTCTTGAAGATCCTCTTCATGGTGGCGGGAAGGGGTTTTAGGTTGTCAGTTTGTAGTTTGGCTGATATTATTTTATTGGGGGACTCCTTAGCCAGGTGTTCCCCCGCACGCGCCCGCGACACTTATGCTGCTTGCACCGAGCTGGCCACCGTCACGCTCGGCTGCGCCGGCGCCGGTAGCGTCGCGGGGTGGATAAACTCTACACGGTCCTCCTGATATGGTGGGATCGTTTAATTTGCGAATGACTAAGCTCTGTTTTTGATTAAGTCTTTGTGTCCTTTGTTTTCAATGTGAATACAATAGAGATGTTAGATACATAATATCTACAGCTATATCTATTGTGATCTGTGAGTACCTACGGAGAAATGTAAACGTCTACGAGTTTCAGTTTTCTCTAGATCAAGGGTAGAGACGAGTTGTGCTTAGGAATCACGTCTAAAGTTGTTCGCAATACATTACTTACTATACGTATAATAAATAGGTACATTACTATTTTAATAAAAAGAGGGTAGTCCTACGATTTTGATGCTAAGAAAATTTACATTGATAGACACAAATGAATCAGAAGAACTGCATTTCCGCAAGTACTTGCAAAAGAAGTATATGTAGTCAAATGTCTTTAGCAAATGTCTAAGATACTATGTGGTTTAAATTACTAGATTCTAAATGTGTATCGAATCTTAAAATAACATGATTAAAAATAGGCATGCGTCTAAATATTTAACACAATGAAAATCAGTTCAGAAGAGATTTTTTGAGATTCAAGCCACCCATAAATGCTTATATAATTATAACAGTTGTAGCTATTAAAGTAATGGCACATAATAACAAACTGTGACCTAAGGCGAGTGAGACAGTACGGTGCGCGGTGGGGTGAACTGTGAAAGAAACCCATAAGCGGAATCAAGCGGAATCACGCTCGGCAAAGCACAACGCCATGCGCCACGAGCACCGCGTGCGATATGCTCTGCGGAAACTACTCGTTATACATGTATGGCGTGTATGAATCCATACATATGTTCACCATCAATATAATTATGGAAAAATGTATTAAAATTCGCTAAGACATAAGTATACTAAAATATAATGTAACACTAATTAAGTAATTAATAATTAAGCACACTAAGGATTCACCATATCTGGATAGCAGCTAACTGCTGGATAAATTATAAAATGGAACATGAATTGAATGAATTTATCTAGAACTTATCAGGAGGTGGTTAAACAGGCCCTCAGTGTGCATGAATGAAGTGAATCTTTAAATCTATAAGTAAGTAGACTGCTCAGCTACAGGAAGTCAGCCGCAAGTTGTTTGCATCTGCCGCGGTTTTAAAAAGACTCCGCAATTTCCTGCCAAATGCGACCAAAGTTGCGCTTACTCAGTCTCCCCATCCTTGATTATGCTGATGTCAGCTATCTTGACCATACAGAAGACCAACTCGATAAAATTGAGCGCCTTCAAAACTTTTGTATAAGGTTTATATTTGGTTTAAGACAAAATGTCTTAAACCGCAAATATGACCATATCTCTGAATTTCGTGTCAAGCTCAAGTGGTTACCTATCCGCCTTCGGCGGAATGCTCATATTCTTTCACTACAATATAACGTGCTTTTCTCCCCTTCTACCCCCTCTTACCTGAAGAATCGTTTCGAGTTCTTAGGCAATAGCCACACTCTTTTCCTAAGGTCAACGGATAACTTGAAACTTAAGATGCCAATGCATTCCACAACATTTTTTGACAAATCCTTTACAGTTCAGGCTGCTCGTTGTGGTTCCCTGTGTTCAAAAAGCTTGTGAAGGAACATTACATTATCCTTGTAGCTCCGTCACTGTCTTCGCTGTCCTAAATGTATTACTGCTGTCGAGCTATCGACATATATTGTTGTTGTATTTATATAATAAATATATAAATACACATATCTGTTTATATACAATATATTATATTTAATTTATTTGTAAATGATATCAACCCCATTTCTCAGCTCAGTTCAGTTTTGTCCAAGGTTGCCTGGAAGAGATCGCAGATCGCGATAAGGCCACCTATTGTATATTTTAATTGTAATTATGTATCTTACCTGTGTACTTCTTTTTTCTTTTATTTTTTAATAAAGCATATATAAATATAAATAATTAAGTAGGTAGGATCTGTTGTTCCCGGTAACAGTAACATTAACGTTAATTTAAAAAATATTGCAGGTTTTTTAAGCAAACTTTACGGCGCGGCAGTTCTAATCCAGATAGCTGTTAGGTACGTATTACGTAGGTCTAGCTATAAGCTAGCCTAGTCTTTAAAATAGAACGATGTCCATTCCGATTTTATCGTGTTGTACTGATGAATACAACAATACGAAAATGTACCTACCTATCACAACCTATCATAGGATACAGACACACATAACATTTTTTGAATAGAAACCTACTTACCTAGGCCAACTGAAATTATTTTTTAGACGTAAGATTTGTATGATTTGATTTGGATATCTCTTAAGTTTATCTTTTTTCTTTTTTTCGTTTATTTTGTTATAGTTCAAGTCTAATCTTGATTAATTTTGAATTTTAGATTTTAATTGTAATTTTAGTTCAATATTTCTCTTTGTACACACCACTTTTACCATTTTATATTGTCATTGAAGAGCGAAGCGTCCTATCACAGGTATATCTTTACTTAAAAGGAGGTCTCTATGTTAGATTTACTGTAAAAGTTGTACAAGTTTCTGCAATAAACCTTTTTATTTTATTTTATTTTTATTTATTTGTCAATCTGTAGGTAGCTTATAATGTCAAATTTAACTAATCAAAAGTTATTTGATTAAAATCTATTTTATCAATTGATATCCCGAAAATAATTACCATTATCCTTTTACCATAATGGATACCGAAAGCAGCGTCATTCTGGCTGCCGGCGTATCGTCATCCTTGGCGGCCTCACAATATGCCCTCACTGAAGATCCCTCCAGTAAGTCTGTGAAGATAGCTCCCTCCGTGCTGGATAAGCGGCTAGTGTACCGAGTGATCGTCGATAATGTTGATGTTACTCCGGAGGACATTTCAGATCCAGAATTTGTTATCATGGAAGACACGACCACTCACGCCGCCTTTGAAAATAAATCACGTACTAAAAGCGAAGCAGTTATTAAAATCACCAGATCTAAGTCTAGAGCGGGCTTAATGGAAGGCGCGAAGGTTTATGCCACAACTATCAACCTTGACGACATACATATCGATCACACACTCAACACTGAAGAGGGTTACGAACCCGAAGAGGGTGATCTTTCCTTAGCGCCGTCCGCATTCTATTTACCAAAAATGAACCCGGTTTCATCTTATCCACCAGAAATAAACGTCACATTAAAAGAAACTGAAACTGTTTTCTTGTTTACGTTACCATCTTTATCGTACGACAAGGGATCCCCCGAAGGGAATATAGTTGAAGAAGAAAACACTTACTATGAATACATCACGGTTGGCAAAGGAAGAAATCGAAAAATGGTTACTCAAGAAACTCAAACCAAAGCCACTATAACGCAAACTAGGCATACTCTAGCTACGAGGCCCCAAAAGAAGAATGCTATGGCATTTGCTTCAATGTGGGACATGCATGACACTTACGCACGCATGGCTAAAGAGCAGGAAGAGGAGGAGGAAGACGAAATGGTCATGTATCAATCCGCAGCATCTCGTTTGTTGCGAAAGAAAAGAAGGAAAGCTGTCCAAGTATCAGAAAGTCCCCAAGGTAAAACTTTCAAAGAGATTGCGTCAACGCCCCAATATTTAGATGCTGTAATGTTAACAGAACGAGTACTGGCGTCATTAGAATATGGAAATGCTCAAAAGAGGTTCAGAGGCCTTGTCACCGTAGATCCGCTGTCGTTGGACCTAGTTTATGTTTACACGTTGAGACCTTTGTGGACTTTTGAATGTGAAGAAACAATTGGCAAATCCATAGCAAGCATATCTTTTAATCCTAAAAATCCAAATATTGTAGCAGTAGCTCTTGGAAAATTTGGATTTGCAGACACATGTAAAGGCATGGTTTGCATTTGGTGTACGAAAAATCCGTGTAAACCGGAAAGATTATATCACTTTGAAGTACCGCTGACGTCTGTGGGCTTCTCCGAAAAGAATCCTAATTGGTTGGCGTGTGGCTTTTGTAACGGAGATGTGATAATATTAGATATCACTTCGTACTCTGTCAAAATAATAGCTAAAAGTAAACGTGAAACGAATCCTTGTTTTGAACCAATATGGATGATAAAATGGTGTAGTGTCGACAGGGAGAACGACTACGTAATGGCAACTTGCCAAGACGGCAGGATCAACAGGCTACAGAGTACAAAAACGCATGAATTTATATGTGCACCCATGATGCGAATATCTACCGTCGAGGGTAAGCTGAAAGGGCTTGAAACAGCGAAAACATGTTTGAAAGTGGACGTCCCCATCACCAGGTATCCAGCTGTGCTGTGCATGATATGGCACCCTACTATAGACCACTGTTATCTAGTCGGTACCGACGAGGGATGCATACACAGATGTTCGACGCACTACCTCAACCAACACATTGACGTGTACCGCGCTCACGCCGGTCCAGTGGCGGACATGGCACATTCACCTTTCATGAAGTATTTGTTAGCATCGTGCGGCGCGGATAATGCTATTCGACTGTGGATAGAGGGCATGGACGACGTCATCATGACATTAGTTTGCCCCGGTGCAGTGAACGGAATCACTTTTTGTCCAATTAATGCGACTATTCTTATATCTGTCAGTGGGAACGTGTTATCAGTTTGGGATCTTCGTAGGAAAATTCATATGCCTTGCGCAGAATACACTTTTCCAGTTAATGTGTCATTAACATACATAAAATCCTCGGATTGTGGACACAATATTTTTGTAGGTGACACGGCGGGCAGGATTCATACGTTCCATTTAGAGGATACCCCGATACCTCCGTTTTACCAGAAAAAGTTGTTAGATGAAGCAATTAGAAAAGCTCTGTGCACGCGGCCACAAATGTTGAAGCAACTTGATAAACTTATGAAGTTCAAAGATCGTAAGGCGAGGTTATAAGGGATGGTTGTTGCCGAATATCAGTGGGACACTATTTCCTAAGGTTCTGGGCAAGGTACACGAGGCCGACAGCCAACGCAACCTAACACCTCAGTGTCACGAAGATGTCTTAGGCATATATTTAGAGACGACGCTAAGCTTTGACATACGGAATTGTAATACAAATTTGACATACAGAAGCGTTACTTAACGCTTAGCGTCGTCTCTGCCAATATTAGCCAAAGAGTATCTAACTTACATTGCAAGTTATGTAAACATTTCGAAGCAGTCATGAACTTGATTCTAGGATGAAATTAAACTCGGTAAGTAGGTAGTAAACTTATCCTTTGCTTAACCTTGGTTGCCCGGTAAATAAGTCATTTGGCAAAAAGGTATGGTAATGTGATTATAAATTTATAATAGAATCGATAGCCCAGATTGAGGCAAATCAAGAAAGATTATGATAATCATATTATTTTTGCATAGATTTTATTTCTTTTATAATTAGCAATCGTGAAGGTATTGTATGTTTACTTTAAATATTATTAGTAGTATTATTTAGGTGTAGTGATCATAATAAAACGCTCGCCAATAAATTATGGATTTTATTCTTATGTGTCATAAGGTACAAAATATAACAGAGTATCTTAGCAAGATAAATAAATTATATTACAATAGGTGATAAACATAAATATATTTATATCTACGTAAATACATAAATTTGGAATGACTAGGACTTGTTTGAGAGTTTTTGCAGTTGGTATTCTTTTTTCAGTTCTTTCAAGTTCGTTTCTAATATTGCAACCTGCGAAAATTTAAAAGAATACATGTAAAGGTAACACTCTTCCTGCCAACCTAACGGCGGTTGTAGGGGTTGCCAGTTTCAACCTTTTTGCAATAACATTTAAGTCAAATATGATATTGAAATAAAACTACTTTTTACGGATTTTATCTAATATTGATATTATTTTAATCCCGCCGTTTCAGACCCTTTACAGCGTCCATAGCTCACCGTATCCTTCGGTCTTGCAGTTTTTGGCTTGGATTTAAATAATATCAATATAACGCGATAAAATCCGTAATAAGTAGTTTTATTTCAATGTCTAGTATTCGCGTAAGTGTCAGAAATCAAATATGATAATTCACCAAAGGTGGTCAGAACATGTCTATGTATTGTTTCTTTTGTAGATTAAATTTATAATAAATAAATCAGTGTATTATATCCATTGTTATACATATGTATCCAGTTTGCTATGAACATTGTCTAGTACCCATACTACAAGCTCTGCTTAGTTTATGACTATATTTATTAATCTTGGTCCTTCGAATATAGGTATTTCCCATAAATTGGGTTGCGAAGGTCTGATGGCAGTCTCTTTGTGTAAAATAGAGATATTCAGCCGCATCTGGTTAGACTGGAAGCCGACCACAACATAGTTGGGAAAAGGCTAGAAAGAATTTATGAATTTTATATCATATACTAACCTCTTCAAACTTGAGTTCCCTCCGAGCCTCCTTGATATACTCCCTGATGATGTTCATCTGCTCCAGCAGCGGGTTATCGTCGTCATCGTGGCTGGTCTCCACCCTGCCGGCGCTGGGCCCGGCCACCTCCTCCATCCTGTCTCTCTGACGCTCCATCCTCTCCCTCTCCATCTGGATCTGTCGTTCAGCCCGCTCGTATCGCTGCCGCCGTACTTCTTCTATTTGAGCCTCTGTTGGCAACTTGCGTAAGGATAGGAGGTTCTCCTGAAATGATACATTTTGAAGATTTAGAGCCTGTTTCAGCCTCTGGATAGCCGAATTATCGAACATAATTTGTATCGAATTATCTGCCAATTAATTTAACGGGAACAAACGACGGCGAATCCAAAAAGTTTGTTTTTTGTTAGGGGTTGGTGCAAAACTAGTAGAATTTCAATGTAAGGAGAGGAACGTTATATTTTTATTTGTCTCTTCTTCGGGATCAATTTCTAATCGTAATAATTATTGCTTCTACATCCACATGAACGAAGTCACGGGCAAAACGTATAGTTTGTTAATGAAATTTCTATTTGATTAATATTTATTTATCTATTTATCGTGGGAAAAAAATTACAGTTGCATAAACACACTATTTGTTATATCTGATCTCTAAAAGAGATTCTTTACTTCATTGGCCTCTAGCGAAACGTAGCATGTACTAGCAAGAAACCGGGAAAACCGCCTCAGCACCTAAGAGCGAACGTCGACGCATATTCTGTCCCACAGCTGGGGTCTCCTCTCAGTATGAGAAAGATTAGTCTATAGTCCACCACACTGGCGTAGTGCGGATTGGCAGACTTCACATGCCGTCGAGAAAATCTCTCAGGCATGCAGGTTTCCTCACGATGTTTTCCCTCACCGTTAAAGCGAGTGATAATTACGCACATGATTTGGATAAGTCAGAGATGCGTGCCTTGGATTTTAACTCAAGACCTTTGACTTGGCAGTCCAGTTATATCACTAGGCAATCACTGCTGTAGAAATAATCACCTTAATGTAATGTGCAGCTGCCTGTCTGATAGCATTCTGTAGCCTCGCCTGTCGGGTGCCCGGCTCAGCGGGGAACGTCACTATCTGCTTGCTGAGCAGGTCAATGCCCTCCGCCAGCTTGCCGATGCGCCCGCGCATCTTGTTGACGTCTGTCAGGTTGTATGTTGTCTCACCGTCGAATAGGCTTTGACACATCTGCAAATGTAATTGTGTATAATTGGGTTAGTGCATTTTTTGTGTTAATCGGATATCTGAAAAGTTAATGACTGTCTCATAGGTCATGACGACGTCTGTGGTCTAGTGGTTCGAGTACCGGACTGCTGATCACGAGGTCGTGGGTTCGATTCCCACAAGACACAAACATTTATGTGATGAACTTAGGTGTTTGTGTTTGTCTGGGTGTTTCTTATATATTATAAGTATGTATTTACAAAAAAAAAAAAGTATATAAGTATTATATCCATTGTCTAGTACCCATAGTACAAGCTCTGCTTAGTTTGGGACTAGATGGTGCTGTGTAAAAATGTCCCAGGATATTTATTATTATTATTATTATAGGTCTAGTCGTCCTAAGCGCGACTGCTACGCTAGAGGTCCTGGGTTCGAGTCGAGCAGTGTTGTTACAGGTTTTCTGTAAAATTCCCAGTAGCAGCTCGGAGTCTGGATTTGTGCCCGATTGATGGCAATAGGCTCGCCCTCTATTACATGGGACCTAAACATACCGGCGAAATGTGGGTGTACATTAGTACGCCTCTACCTACCCCTTCGGGTAATACAGGCGTGAGACGGGTAATATGTATCTGAAACATTAATATTTTGCAGTTGACAACCTTTCGACCTGATCTAAATAATAGTGAATAGTGAATAATAGCCAAGAGGTTGACTGGTAGAGAATGCTCCATGTGGCATTGTGATTATGTCCACCTTATGTGATCTGTTATTGTATGTTATGTTAATTACCTTCTCATACATAGCCACATCGGGCTTAGCCTTGTCCATCAGGCTTTGCATCTGTTCGTAGGCAGTCACAAGCACAGTTTTAGCGTTGCGGCTCTCCTGCACCTGCTTGCGCAACTCAATGAGGTTGTAGCAGTGCTCGCACAGTCGGAGCCCATTCTTCTCTGTAATCTCAAGGTCTGGCTGGCTGGATGTTTGCGGTACTGATGGATCTACTATTGCTTCTGAAAAAGAGGAAGTATGTGGTTTACAGTATAGCAATTGACATAATGCTTTCAATCAGGGGTTTCATAATTCATTCTGTTTTACAAACAATTTATCTAATATAACATAAAACTAGAGAACACTGATATTGTTATAATGTTAAGGGTCTACTTTACCACCCCTGGATAACCGCTAACTGCCAGATAAAATAAAAATGGAACAAAATTTTTATAACATTATCTGTCAAGTAAATTAACGGGAACTTAACAGGAGGTAGTGAAACAGGCCATTATAAGTACCCACTGTAATAAAAAAAATAAAATAAATATATTATTTGTGTGTAGTATATGTTACACAACACGAGAACCAAACATGTGTGTGCTTCAAAATAATAAGACATAAATGAAACTCGGGCGCCAGAAGCTCACACTTTAAAAAATGCTACCGGATGCTTACCTTCGGTTCGCTTGGGCTTTTAATCTGCCGGTGGGAGTAGACAAATAAAAGGCTGAAGATCTTTTGTCTGTCTTTAATGCACTGTAGGTTATAGTATATTAGATTATATTAGAACTTATATTGTCACGATTGTGAAATAAGGTTTATAGGCTTTACATTCTTATTAAATTAATTATAGGTCATTATTGGTCACTATTGCATCCTGATTATATGTATAAAATAACGTACCTGGGAGGCACTTAATTTAAAATATAGTTTTATATCACCATCCCAGTAGAGCGCGATGAGGTGGTCAGAACTCCCGTCGTTACGTGGGGATTCCAAAACCCATGAAATGTTGGATTCCAATTAAGAATGAATTAAAGAAAAACTAAGGGTATAAAAAAAAAACGCCGAGGCTGTAACAAAATAAGCCTGGATTAGACAAAAAATACGATGACAAAGTACTAGTCGACAACGTGGTCATGATCAACGTAATCTTACCGTTTTTTTAACAAACAAGGATTCGTCACCACATTGAGTGAGAACACAGCTAGGCCATTGCCTGTAAAAAAAATCATAAGCCGAATAAACAAACCAGAACAATTTGGAAAACGAAGTTCAACAATGTGTTTCAAAGAAAACTTTACTCACCAATAAAATATGTATCACTCACATGAGAACAATGCCAATAGGCTTTAACAATTACAAAATTAACTCATTGTATAAAAATTGTTACGAAATGCAACAGGATTAAAATTAATTTCGAAAAGTTTAAAAAATGATCACGCCATGATCGTTACGGGTCGTAGAGTGTTGGAAGACGTAAAAATTGACAACTCGTTGACACCTGTCAAAACCAAGTACTGCGTACTTGCCATCACAAAAAATATTAAATTAATTTAAAAAATCGACTACCATGTAACGAGTATAAAAAACACGTTACATTACATCCCTCCCCGAAAAATAAAAGAAAGGAACTTTCTTTTATGCACTAAGGCAATGACAAACAAAAGACAAAAGAGGACAAAATCTCTTTTAAAATGTTAAATATAAGATTAAATATCAAAACAAAAATAAACTCCTAAACCAACGTCAAATAGTTCAGTTAAGCACTAACGCAACTGACTACAAACAAACAAAATCTCCATTGAGTACAGTTAGGCACCATCACCACTGACTAAAACAAACAAAATCTCTGTAAAAACTAACAAAATCTCCATTGAGTACAGTTAGGCACCATCGCCACCGACTAACATCACCAAGTCCTATGAGTACAGTTAGGCACCATCGCCACTGACTAACAACAACTTCACAAAGAATTCAGTTAGGCACCATCGCCGCTGATTATCATCGCTCCTACAATGCTAATCGAATTGCAGATAAACACAATACGATTCGTAAGCCTTCAAAACTTCTAATTGCGAAGTGAAAACTGAAAAAAAGAGAATGTTGTGATTGGCTCAACACCACCAGGAGCGTGCACAGACATTTCATACCGGGTATGCACAACTAAAATAAAAAAAACTTATAAGTGTGTAACTACTTAGTTTCAGCCTGTTTTGGTCGTAGACCACCATACCTACTCTTCCGCGCGGGCTGGCGCGCTAGGCGGACGCGGTGCCATTGGTTTCGCATGATGTTTGTTGCGACCATTAAGAATAGTTAAATAAGAGATTTATAGGTACTAAAAACGCATAAATGATACATCCAAAGTGGCATTTGAAAAGGCCATGAGATATTTTTGTAAACGAAATGCAAGGAAAACTGTAAGATGTGTTTGCTGTGTACACAATCTAATAACCAGATATAATTTAGGTATCATAAAAATTTATAAAAAATAAAGAGTAGTAGGTACCTATTACCTTTTGTTAGTTTAATTCAACCCGGGTACACATCTTCCCTTTGCAATCAATTTAACTTTTCCCCCAAAAGATAACGTCGAAAAAGCGGCATAGTTAATATAATTGTGTACATAAATAAACACACTCTTCACTAACACAGGGTCTCACAGGTTAACTTTCAACTTTTTACAATAAACTCACGAAATAATTATTTACACAATCACTTGCGCACATAAAAATAATCAAAAGTTCATTCAAAACAATAACAAACAATATGGCGTTAAAAAACATTGCAATTGTTACGAAATAATATTATAATACTATACCTACAATTTATGTCAACCCTTTGCAATGAACAATTACGCGGTGCCTTTACGGCTTTTCAATTTGGTCGGGTTGCCAAATAAGCTATGCTTCCAAAAGTCGCACACAGCTAAAAGTTTTGTTGTGTAGTACAGAGAAAAAGTGTGACTGTATGCGTGAATTCGCAAAATATATTGTACTGCAAATAAGCAGAATTTTGCCTGCTTCTGCCACGGGTTCTAGGGGAGCCACTTGTGCGATGATTTTTCGCGGCGGCGAGCTCGATCCAAATAGTTCCCAGAAAAATTTATAGATGGCGCGGAAGCCAAATTAGATTATTGATTTTGATTATTCTTGATTAATTTTTAATAATGTTTGCTATTTATTATTTAGAAATTTAGACTCCAGGGTATGCAGTGCTTATTTGCATGTATGGACCGCACGCCACTGAACACCACCAACTTTCCAAGCACAAACAATCTAAAAAGCATTCGAACAAACAAAGCAGCTACAGTTAAGTAACTGTAAAATAATATTCATATTGTGATCGGCACAACACCACCGAACTCCCGAACACAATAGAAAAGAACAACAAACAAAATACTTGCATATTGTGATCGGCACAACTCCACCGAACTTCCGAACACAACATCACAAGTAACAAACAAAATATTCATATTGTGATCGGCACAACACCACCGAACTCCCGAACACAATAGAAAAAAAGGACGAAATCGAGGAAAAAATAATACCAAGATCCGTATAAAAGTTCAAGGATCTCCACAACAAGGCGGCAGAACATCCTGAAATAAAAACAAAGAGATAAGAACATTTCAGAAAAAAGTCTAAGTCCGAGTGGAATTATTCCTAAGTCATATCCGAGGAACTATAAAAAACTTAAACTTAAGTTTATAAAGTATAAAGTTGTTAATTAAAAAATCTATACTTATTCAATCTAAGGAAACAGTATGATTTTATTAACTTATAAATAGAAGATTATTAAATCTTAACCAAGAAATATTAGAATTTAATCTGAAACAGACTAAAAACAATATCAATAAAATTATAAGATGATAATATAAAAAGTCAATTATCTCTTATTAAACAAACAAAAAATATATAAGATCTTTTGATGTAGAAGATACAAATAGGTATTGTGTGTGTGGAAGAAGCACTTTAAATTATTAACCAAAATTTCCTAAGTTAAACTTTAGAAAGTTCAGACTTGAATTCAATAAATTGATATGAAGTTACCTCACATACTATCATCACTCATAGGGCTATAATCTTTCATTCATTAGTCATTCATCACACAAACAAATGCCCACTCCTTTAACAATATTATCAAAAACAAAACTAAAACTTGAGAATCGAATAACAATTAAAATTTAATTATATCTTTAACATGATAACGACCTACAGAACCTTTATTCAAATCTTTCAATACATAAACATTATTAGAAACTTTTTCTATAATTTCACATTTAACAAACTTAGGAGCAAGTTTTGCCGAAAAATAAGCAGGAGCACTAGACTGTACAAAACTTCTCCTCCACACTACATCACCCACATCAAAAGAAATGACCCTACGACCTTTATTATAATAAGTGGCATTACGCTTATAAGCTTTTAATAAAGAAGCCTGAATTTTCACGAAAATGTCACTAAGTGAATTAAGAGAAGTAGCAAAAATACTTCTATCGCCAACTTCAAGTTGATTTAAGTTGTCAATAGAATTACTAAAATGATGTAATGAAGCATCAAAAACAAGTTCTCTACCAAACATGAGAAAATTAGGTGTAAAATCTGTAGCAAGATTCACACTATTATTTAAAGCTAGTTGAACATGGGGTAAAAATGTTGACCAGGTTCTATGATCATCTTTTACAAAACAAGAAATGCAAGTTTCAACCGTTTTATTATAACGTTCCACAGGATTGTTTTGAGGCGTGTATAAAGTATTATAAAATATTTTAGTGATATTAAAACCTTTCATAAAATCTACAAAATGTTTTGATGTAAATTGTGTTCCATTATCACAAACTATTATTTTGGGACAACCAAACTTAAGAAATATTTCTTTTTCAAAATGTTTACAAATTATTTTAGTAGTAGCATTAATCATGGGAAATAACCAGCAAAATTTTGTAAAAACATCAACTACTGAGAGTATATATTTATGTCCAGAATAAGTTTTAGGTAAAATTCCAATAATATCTACTGAAAGCATTAACATAGGGCGATCAACTTTCTTAGGGTTAACCATGATACCAAAAGGAGGGGAATTAGTATGTTTATAAGCTTTACAAACATCACAAGATAAAATATGTTTTTGAACATCATTAAACATTCCTTTCCAAAAATAATGTTGTTTTAATTTCCTTAAAGTTTTATGGATACCAAGGTGACCAGAATTAATATCATCATGATTTGACTTAATTGTATCTAAAATATGTTCTTTAGGAATAACAATTTTCCAGTTCAAACGACTGTTAGGATCAAATTTATTTTTACAAAATTTATACAAAGTATTATTTTCAACTCTAAAGTTTTTATATCTACAAGGAGATTTCTGACAATTAACAAATATTTTTCTATACCATGGATCATGAATATCATCATCAGGTGAAACTAAATTATTCTGTGAAACAATTTCAGCAACTTCTATTCGAGATAAAGCGTCTGGAACTAAATGTAAGGAACCCTTTTTATGTATTATATCAAAAGTAAATTGAGAAATTCTAGCTGCCCAACGTGCTAAACGTCCACTTGGATTACTAAGACCCAAAAGCCATTTTAAAAGCGATATCACTAAGCAAGTCCGAAAAAGATCCTACTAACAAAAGTTCATTAAAATTCTTATATAAAAAATACTCCTCTATTTGAGTTATAAATTCTCTAACACAAGACTTTCCATTAAAATTAATCTTACTTTTCTTCAAATCTAGCAATTTAGTAAAAGAAGGCAAATTTTTCCTAATATGTTCATTCACAAAGGCATTCATAGAATTAAACGAAGGCAAGGCATTAATAGCAAAAGCTGAAGAAGAATGTGCAATGCGGTCATTATGAAATGGATTGTGCACCTCAGTCAAATTTATCATGTCCTGAACAGCATTAGCATTAGCAACCATGCTAGTATCAATAGAAACCTGTTTATCCTCAGCCACAGAAAGGGGAGGACACTGTACTTCCTTATCCATGATGAAAAGCTAAAAGTTTCAAATAAGCAAAGCAGAAAAACTCACAACTCAAAAGTTAATTAATATTTAAGGTTATAAAAATAAGTTATGTTGAAGTTAAATTATTCAAAAGAATAATAAAAGGTTGATTTTAAGTTGTAAAGATGCAATAATAACTCACAAGATTGAAGCTTAAAAGATAATATAACAATGTAGACTTATTGTATTCAAATTGTTTTATATAAAGTTACACCTCAAAATTATACTTATATGTTCAAAGATTGATAACAAACACGGTCTATACCATACATTTATGTTGTTGCTAAAGAGAAGAACAAAAACATATACTGTAACACACAGTTATTAACAAAATACAACAAAGTTCAATAGCTATATTGTTTACAAGATAATAATTAAAGTTGTAAATAAAAGTTATTTACTATAAAAGTTTCCAACTAACAAACAATATGGTTTGTAAACAATATAATAACAAAGTATTAGATGCAATAATGTAAAACAAGTGACAATATAAGGCAAACCTACTTCATGTCCCTGAACGCAAGCGCCAAATGTAATAAAAAAAATAAAAAATATATTATTTGTGTGTAGTATATGTTACACAACACGAGAACCAAACATGTGTGTGCTTCAAAATAATAAGACATAAATGAAACTCGGGCGCCAGAAGCTCACACTTTAAAAAATGCTACCGGATGCTTACCTTCGGTTCGCTTGGGCTTTTAATCTGCCGGTGGGAGTAGACAAATAAAAGGCTGAAGATCTTTTGTCTGTCTTTAATGCACTGTAGGTTATAGTATATTAGATTATATTAGAACTTATATTGTCACGATTGTGAAATAAGGTTTATAGGCTTTACATTCTTATTAAATTAATTATAGGTCATTATTGGTCACTATTGCATCCTGATTATATGTATAAAATAACGTACCTGGGAGGCACTTAATTTAAAATATAGTTTTATATCACCATCCCAGTAGAGCGCGATGAGGTGGTCAGAACTCCCGTCGTTACGTGGGGATTCCAAAACCCATGAAATGTTGGATTCCAATTAAGAATGAATTAAAGAAAAACTAAGGGTATAAAAAAAAAACGCCGAGGCTGTAACAAAATAAGCCTGGATTAGACAAAAAATACGATGACAAAGTACTAGTCGACAACGTGGTCATGATCAACGTAATCTTACCGTTTTTTTAACAAACAAGGATTCGTCACCACATTGAGTGAGAACACAGCTAGGCCATTGCCTGTAAAAAAAATCATAAGCCGAATAAACAAACCAGAAAAATTTGGAAAACGAAGTTCAACAATGTGTTTCAAAGAAAACTTTACTCACCAATAAAATATGTATCACTCACATGAGAACAATGCCAATAGGCTTTAACAATTACAAAATTAACTCATTGTATAAAAATTGTTACGAAATGCAACAGGATTAAAATTAATTTCGAAAAGTTTAAAAAATGATCACGCCATGATCGTTACGGGTCGTAGAGTGTTGGAAGACGTAAAAATTGACAACTCGTTGACACCTGTCAAAACCAAGTACTGCGTACTTGCCATCACAAAAAATATTAAATTAATTTAAAAAATCGACTACCATGTAACGAGTATAAAAAACACGTTACACCACATAGTAATGATTGCTGGCCAGGAGCAGCCAGATTTGTTAATAAAATAAAATTATAGTAATCATTCTGATTTCTGACACTTACGCGAATACTAGACATTGAAATAAAAGTACTTTTTACGGATTTTATCACGTTATATTTTGGGATAAAAATAATATCAATATAACGGGATAAAATCCGTAAAAAGTAGTTTAACTTCAATTATAGTAATCAATTAAAAACTACCTACTAGCTACATTAATGTCTAGGAACAGTGAGCAGTCATGGCAGAGGATGGAGCCGCACAGCCTGCAGTGGTGCTTCCGTCGCGTCAGGTTGAATGACTTCGCACAGTTGGGGCACAGCTTCACTGATGTCCCATCTAACCAGGGGACTACCTATGGACAAGGACGCAGATAAAACTTTAAACTTTTGTCTGGTTACAATGTCATAAAAAAAACGAAATTACTAAAATATGACAGGTTAAAACTATATAATCTTTTTGTGAAAGAAAAATATATTATCTCAAGCAGGGTTCACTAAAAAATGAATATCTTTTCAAAGATATCTAGCAATTTATTAGTGAAAAATACCATAATACCATGTTTTAGTGTCACAATAATAGGAACACCATCATTTCAATGATGCAATCTTACTAGATGAGATAAAATTACCCATAACTTTCATCATCAAGTAGTTTTTATTTACAAAATTAAATGATATAATGAAGTACTTTCCATTGTTCTCACACTGTTCCCATCATTACATTTACAGTTTCCAGTATAATAATATAAAAAGCAATCAACATAGAACTCTTTGACAACAAAAAAAGGAGCTACATAATTAGAGATCAACTTACTTCCTGTTCATGCAGTTTCCTCTGACTAGGTTCGGTGGGCATGTTGCAAACAAGTTTATCCAGTCTTATGAGCAGCTTATTGGTCTCCGTGGCATACCTCTCTAGCCGAGCCGACCGCACCGCCTTCAGATAGTCCGTGGAGCTACGAGACACACCTAAACCTTGCTCCTCATTTAGGTAACGATTATCCTGATAACTAAACTTTAACGCACGATCAAACGTCTCTTTCAAGTCCGAGTCATCATTATTCAGTATTATCTTCTTCGCTTTACCAAAGATCTCCTTCAGGGATTTTAGTACGTCCTGTTCTTCAGAGTGTAAACTCTCGAAGTGAGTCGTGAGTTGAGAAGCAGATTTTAAGTCCGCCTTGCATATTGGACAGAGGAAACCTTCTAATATCGCGTCATCATTTGCCGTAGCCATGGTGAAAGAATATCTGTTTAATGCGACATTATAAATGCACAGTAATTAAGTAATTAGTTTTTACTTGGAGAAACTACTGAAACACCCCTCAGTATTCGCACAAATTATGACATTGGCAAATGGCAGCGGACATTGACAGCTCATGCTGGCTGACAGCTAAGCTACGTTTTGTTTATATAAACTCAACGTAATTTTAAGTCTGATTTGCATTGAAAGTATACAGGGTTACTTGTAATTCGACGTATATCCGCCAGGAGCCGATTGGCGGGCTAAAATGCAACAAATTGAACACTACCTATGTATGGCCGAAATTCAATAGTTTTCGAGATATTTGAATTTTAGGGGATTTTCGATTTTTACCCAAAATTTAACACTAAGCTCCAAATAAAAAAGAAACTACACGTTGAATGGGTACAATTTAAATATGGTATTATAGCTGACACTTCAATTAAGCTATGTACATCATTAAAAGTGCTTCATCCAATAAAATACCTAAATTGATGAGCGATTTAAGAAGATAGAAGATCTAACCAATATTTTTATTTAATGCTTCAAAAAATGTAGTCTAGTTAAAAAAAATACTATGACATGAATCGTACAAACAACTAAAAAAACTTCTCTATTCTCTCAGCTTTCCAAAAAGGTATAAAAGTTAATTAAAAGACACTTAATGCATGACATAGCATGTGTTTGAATCGGCGTGGGGAGAAAAATCTTCGCCTCCATGATCGGAGTATTTCTTATAATGTATACCATATGTTACCCGGGCATAGTGTAGCTTCCCAACGGTGAAAGAATTTTTCAAATCGGTCCAGTAGTTTCGGAGCCTATTCAATTCAAACAAATAAACAAACAAATCTTTCCACTTTTTAATATTAGTAGAAAAATCATTGATAAAAACGCGTAGTTTTAAAAAAAAAATACACATCTTGTTCGTGCTGGCCACGGAATTGGTTTTCCTCTGAAAATCCATCGGTTTGGATACCTCTCGTCTAGCCACTGCCGGACAGTAAATCGGTAATGTGCTGGGCAACCATCATGTGGAAACATGAGGTTATTTTTTATTTTCTCGGGAATATCCGCCAACAAATCATTGAGGTTGTTTCTTGAAAACTCTTCGTAATTTTCGCTGTTCAAATTTTGCGACAAGGAATGAGGGTCAAGAAATCTTATTTCTACCTATTATCTTATTCAAATCGGTCCCTACTGGAACGATTTAAAAAATTCTTTCACCGTTAGGAAGCTACACTATACCCGGGTAACATAGGGTATAAATTATAAGAAATACTCTAATCATGGAGGCGAAGCCGTCGGCGGAAAGCTATTATCTTTTTAACACAAACACTGATGACTTTTCTCCCCGCGCTGATTCAAACGCATGCTATGCCATGAATTAAGTGTCTTTTAATTAACTTTTATACCTTTTTGGAAAGCTGAGAGAATAGAGAAGTTTTTTTAGTTGTTTGTACGATTCATGTCATAGTATTTTTTTAACTAGACTACATTTTTTGAAGCATTAAATAAAAATATTGGTTCGATATTATTCTTAAATCGCTCATCAATTTAGGTATTTTATTGGATGAAGCACTTTTAATGATGTACGTAGCTTAATTGAAGTGTCAGCTATAATATCACTTTTTAATGGTACCTATTCAATGTGTAGTTTTTTTTTTATTTGGATGTTAGTGTAAAATTTTGGGTAAATATCGAAAATTCCCTAAAATTCAAATATCTCGAAAACTATTGAACTTCGGCCATACATAGGTGGTGTTCAATTTGTTGCATTTTGATCCCCCAATCAGCTCCTGGCGGATATACGTCGAATTACAAGTAACCCTGTATAGGTATTTAGATTTCATTGTTCCTAACTCGTGTCAATAGTTAATGATGTAATTAATAGTACTGGCAAAAAATCACAATTGACTTCTTCTTCTTCTGGTGCCTCTCCATTACTGGAGGTTGGCCGTCAGCTCAGCGAACTTCTCCCGATCTTGTGCCAAGCGAAACAGATCTTCGACGCTGGCAATTCTGGTCCATTCTCGGATGTTTCTCAGCCAGGATTTCTTTCTCCGTCCAGCACGTCGTTTGCCTTTGATTTTACCCATCATTATTAATTGGAGAAGGTCGTATCTCTCATGGCGTAGTACATGGCCAAGATATGCCACCTTTCTTTTCTTAACGACCTGTAATAATTGTCGGTTCTTACCGACGCGCTGGAGTACTTTTGCATTGGAGACCTTCTGCGTCCAACTTATGCGTAGCATTCTACGGTAGCACCACATCTCGAAGGCTTCGAGAAATTTCTGAGTGTTGGCCTTCAGAGTCCATGTTTCACTACCGTACAACAGTACAGGCCAGACATAACATTGGAGCATTCTCACTCTAAGATTTATGGATAGTTGGCGACTGCATAATACTTTTTCCATTCTCTTCAGGGTAGCTCGGGCAATTTCAATCCGGGTTCGAATTTCTTGTTCACTGTCCCATTCTTCATTTACCCAAGCACCTAGGTATTTATACCTACGCACTCGCTCTAAATCTATGCCTGCAACAGTAAGTCTGGGATTTAGGTGGTTATTAGAAACGACCAGGAGTTTAGTTTTAGATACGTTCATGTTCAGCCCCGCCTTCAGACTGCAATAGTGAACTCTGTCTAGCAGTGTCTGTAGGTCCTGATTGGTTGAGGCTATAAGTACAGTGTCGTCGGCGTATCTTAAGTTATTTACGACCTTGCCGTTTACTTTGACTCCGATATCTAGTCCCTCCAATGCTTCAGATATGATCGCCTCTGAGTATAAATTAAAAAGCAAGGGCGACAAAATACATCCCTGTCTGACTCCACGACATATCTCCAAAAGATCAGTCTCCGAGTTTTCAATTCTGACCCTAGCTTTCTGATTCCAGTACAAGTTCTTAATTATTCTAATGTCCCTGCCATCTAGTCCAACATCAATCAAGCGCTGTAGGAGGATATCGTGCTTTACGCGATCGAATGCCTTCTCATAATCGATGAAGCATAGCATAACGTCGGTCTGCATATCTCTACATTTTTGCACTAGAACGTTAAGAGCAAACAACGCTTCGCGAGTACCCATTCCTGACCGGAAACCAAATTGACTCTCCCCTAGTTGTTCGTCACATTGTTGCCGTATTCTGTTGTAAATAATAGCTAGAAATACCTTTAGTACGTGGCTCATAATACTAATCGTTCGGTACTCCGCACACTTTTTAGCTTTAACTTTTTTGGGCAGGGTTACAAATGTTGATATGAGCCAATCTTCGGGGAGGTGTCCTGAGTTATGTAGCTGGTTAAAGAGGCGGGTTAAAGCATCCATGTGGCTGTCTTCTAACAATTTGAGAACTTCGACAGGTATGTTATCAGGGCCCAGCGCTTTACCTATTTTGGCTGCTCTCAATGCTTGTTTTACTTCAGACGTTAATATGGGCGGTCCTGTGTCGTCCGTAGAGAAACCAGCTGTACTCCTGGAAGTATCAGCAAACATTTGCACGATGATGCACAATTGACTCAAAAGTTCAAAATTTTCAAAAAGTGCTCTGTGATCAAAACGCAAATACGGCGACGTCTGTGGTCTAGTTGTTCGAGTACCGGACTGTTGATCACGAAGTTGTCATCGATCGATTCCCACAGGACACAAACATCTATAAGTTATGAGGCTAAGTATTTGTGATTGTCTGGGTGTTTCTTTATATATTATAAGTATGTATTTACAACAAAAAAATAATTAATCCATTGTCTAGTACCCATAGTACAAACTGTCGGCTTAGTTTGGGACTAGATGTGTGTAAAAAAAAAACTAGGAAGTTGAACCGTCAGTCACAATGACAGCTGGAACTCGAAGTTGCCTGTTGGAAATTGTATGATCGTCGAATCATTAGGTTTCCAGGGTAAATCAGTGGTAATGGCTAAATTATGTTTCGAGCCCTTTACAGTTCGCGCCAAACTTATTGTCCGGGTTGAAGTTGGCCCGAACTAACTTTAACCCGGCCGTAAAAATCGGAGAAAGAAATTGTATTGGATTGAATAGATAAAAACTAAAGCTCAAGTCGTAGGCTGTCGTTTTTATCCAATATTTTACTTTCTCCGATTTTTACGGCAGGGTTAGTTAGGTCGTGCCAATTTCAACCCGGACAATAAGTTTGGCGCGAACTGACTTAGTAAGTACTGTCGTTTATGACAAATTAAAATAAAAATGCCATTCACATAACTGATTTCATATATTCAGTAACATTAGAAAAAACTGTTTTTAGATCTTCAAGACCATTTTTAGTTTCTGGCCAATCTTCTTTCTCTGTTGCTCTGATTACCGCTTGACCAGTCAGTCGTGCGGAAGAAAGCTGTTGATTTGCTTGGAGTATATCTTTATCCTCTGCCTCTTCCCTAGCTTGTTTGCTTAGCTCTAGAAGGTCTTGCGCCATCGCTACAACTTGTTTACACGTTTCTGGATTATTAGCCCAGTTGCCATTCTGAAAAGAATATACACATCAAATTATTCTGGTAAATACGTTCTCCAGATAGCATCATCATCAAATAAGAGAGGTAGGGCACAGCCATTTATGGCTCAAATTTGGAGCAGCCCACCTGGGGAAGTACCTCCACCTTACAGAAAACTGCAGCCAAATAACACACTTTATTGTGTGTTGTGTTCCTGCAGTGAGGAAGGTCGCCAGAGCTCCTTCTAAGGATGCGCTGCGCTGGCAGTAAGAGGAATATTCCCTCAAACTGTCGGCGCAGTGAATCCTCCATAAACCTCTAAGAGGTTTTTCGGGTCGGCAGCGCGCGAGTTATACCCCTGGTGTTGCAAGCGTCCATAGGCTATGGTAATCGCTTACCATCAGGCGGGACGTATGCTTGTTTGCCACCTTAGTGGTATAAACAAAATACTTTTTGCATACCTGTGTAAAGCCTTTGTATGCCTTCAGTAAGCGTTGCGCCCTCAATAGATATGTGGGGCTTAAATCAGAGTACAACTGCCAAATTTCTGGTTTATTTTGATGAATTGATGTTATTCTTCCAAACAACTCAAGAACTCGTTTGCGTAACCTAGAAGAAATTTACAGATATTTAATATGTATAAGACTTAAACTCGTTACAAATTTGAATATATGGGATAAACTGCACCTATGTTTTTTAATGTAATTTTTTATTACGTTTTTGGTACAAGAAAACTGAACTGAACTAGATGTCGCTACGTCACCTTAAGACGTAAGTTTGGAATGTGAAGGAAGATTTCGAGTTGGCGAGCAGGACTCGCGGTGGCTTGGCGGTCATAGCGTCTGGTGTACTGAACCAGAAGACGCAGGTTCGAATTCTGCCTGCTAGTAGATTTTGTAAAATTAAAATAACCTAAAAACTACTGAAATATTTTCTAACCTGGCAGCACTGTGTCCGTCGGCATCGGTACTGTCTTGCACAATAGCTCGCACCAACAACCGTAGCACTTCCACATCCTCGAACTTGTGCTGCAGGTCCAGGAGACGGTGGCAGCCGCGGATTACGTCCTCAAAGTGGCCCGTGTCCATGCTAACCACTATTACATTTTCCCAGAGCTAAAAAGGTCGAAATAAAGTATTATTATGTTAAAATACTCATGTCCATGGAATATCATCTTCTTTAAGAGAAGTAAGTACTAAGAGCTATGGAGAAAATTGAAATGATGGATAAAAACAAGTAAACAATCAATGGAAACTATTTTGTAGTGATCTAGCAATACTGAAACTGTTTCTATTCTATTCTGAATCTATAGCCCGTCATATTTGTATAAAGCTAGCTTCCCGCCAGCGGCTTCACCCGCGTGGTGTTATAAATTTTTCCCCCCGTTTGTGCAATATTTTTCATTACTACTCCGCTCCTATTAGTAGTACCGTGATGGTATATAGCCTTTAGCCTTCCCCGATAAATGGGCTATCTGACACTGAAATAATTTTTCAAATCGGAGCCTATTCAATACAAACAAGAGCAAATTATTTCCAAATAACCTTTCTACATAAAAACTTAAACATCATATCAGCCGAAAGAGGTCTACTGCTGGACAAAGGCCACCCTCATAGACTTACACAAGGATCAGTCATATGTCACCCGCCTGCATCCAACGACTGCCAGCAACCTTTACCAGGTCATCCGCCCATCTTGTTGGAGGCCGTCCCACATCGCACTCCCCCGTGCGCTTTGTAAAATGCATAAAAACTTACCTTCCAATTATCATAATTAAACCGCAGAGCTTCGATAAGAGCTCTGTAGGCTCTGTTCTTGTCTCCCTGATTGACGTATACTTTTGCGAGATTGTTCCACGCTTCGAAAGTGTTCGGTTGAAGGTATGTGTAGCGACGGTACGCTTTCGCTGCTAACTCCCAGTTCTCTGTCATAAGTGCTGCGTAACTGAAATAACAAATGAATTTCGATTAATAAAAATCTATAGTCCGCGGGGAACTTGTTGGCCGCGCCTTAGGTAGGGACGGGGGTGGGGCGGCGGGTTACTGTGGATGAAAGCAAGCGCCCCTGCCCCTCCGTCCCACCGCGCGCAGGTGACCCTTTCTCGCCGTCCCAGCGCACACATACCTAAGGCGCGGCCAAATAGTTCCGTGCGGACTATAATTAATTCTTTTTCCACAGAACAGACGGAACATTACAAAAATATCGTCATCTACAGGTTGATTCAAACTAAATGGCGGCTCGGAAGGTAGCTACTCACTGCGCAGTACCCCACTTCTCACCCTCGCTGTCACATAAAGTTGTCACTGCGCTGCGACTCGCCTCATGTTCCGAGCCGCCATTAAGTTTGAATCGAGCTGTACTTGTTTCTAATTGGAAACAATTATCATTCTTTCGAGGTGTCATATTACTATGTCAGCCTGAGTTGACAAAATACACATCATAAGAAAAAGTATGTCAAATTGATCAACAAAAAATTAAACTGCTAGCAATAAAACTAACCCTAATCTCAACCATATCCGCTCCTGAATAGAGTTGATTTCAACCGATTTCTCGAAATGTGGAATGCACTCTTCATATTTTTTATGGTCAAACAAAAAGTTGCCCCAATGTCTCTGGGCTCTACTGCTCTTGTAATTTGAAAACTCCCACGCTTTTTCATAACATTTAACATCATCTGGAAAAATATTTTCATTGATTATGGTACAGAAATAGAAGAATTTGCAGTTCATGTTGGCAATACTGAAGTTTCCGAAATAAAGCATGTTAAAAGAGGTCCCAGTAAAAAATAGTTTAGATATAAGTGAAGAGCTGATTCTATCCCTCTTTAGGTACTACTAACCTGTTGCATCACCAAGCAAGCAATAAAGTTTCACAGAGGGATTTACGTCAATTTGCTGTTGTATCACTTCAGCTGCCTGAAAAACAAAAATAAAATATTACAACTCTATGTCATAGTCAATGCACTAAGAGGGATCAGTAATTAGCAGTTGGTTTTTAATTAAGCTGAAGATAGCGTCAAAAAATACAACTTCCACCATACCTTATGTCTCAACTGCAGTGCAGTATAACACAAAATAACATCTTCCCACAGCTGAAGCTTCAGATACTCTTCCAGCGCAGCTTTCACCAGTCCAAGATTGAGGTATAAATCTGCCAACTGCTGCCTCCACATCCATGCTGGTTGCAAACCAGTAGCCCAGAGATAAGATAATCTGTAAAGAAAAAAATGTATGAAAATACTGGGTTCTGACACTTACGCGTATATTAGACATTAAAATAAAACTTTTTTTTACATAATGCGATAGAATCCGTAAAAAGTAGTTTTATTAAAATGTCTAACATTCGCGTAACTACCTGGACATGTTATTTTGGCAGTTGATCATTTTACTAAAAGCCTATGTTATTTAATGAAGCCTATGGTCGAAAAATGATCAACCACCAAGTTAATTGAATAGTTATCACGCCTAAGCACTATGAAGGGTTGACTTAATTATAAGGTAAGTAATTAATTAATTATAAATACTGTTAGTACATTAATTCTGTCACAGTTCAGAACCCTTTATTAACCCCTGACGCAAAAACGACGTGTCTGTGTCTGTGTGTGTGTGTGTGTGTGTGTGTGTGTGTGTGTGTGTCTGTGGCATCGTAGCTCGCGAACGGATGGACCGATTTTGATTTTGTTTTTTTTATTTGAAAGGTGTATTAGTCGGGAGTGTTCTTAGCTATGTTTGGTGAAAATCGGTCCAAGATGGCCGCCGCTACAAAATAAGAAATTACATATTTTTTTACAACTCCGTCAATATGGGTATCAAATGAAAGGGCTTAACTAGTAGAATACACTACGATAAATTTTAAATCCAAGATGGCCGCCACCACTAAATGGAAAATTACATTTCGTGTCGGGGGTTTTCAAAATTTTTAATTTAGGTTATTGTCTTGTGGGGTTATAGAGAATGTCTACCAAGCCAAGTGTTTTTTAACTGTCTTACCTTGTAGTAGGACTGGCTCCTGTCTTGTCATTGACAATAGTCTCACATTGCAGCATAGCTCGCTCCACTGTTCTCTTGTGGTTCGCCTCCAGCTTGCATCTGATGAGCAGGGCTGCTACCCTGGTGGGCCAGGCACCCTTTTTCTGTGTGAGCACAGCTTCTATGTAGGGGGCTAGCTCTTCGTTCAACAAGTCATCTTTTGGTTGGGCTCTCAGGAGATGCTGTCTGAAAGAATAAAAGAGAATAAATCTTTACTGTACAACTTGCAACAAGATACGATTTAAACTAAGAGTACAATGGCATGTCTTATTGCTTATAGCGAATAGAAATAAAAAGACAAGACATAATAAGAAATAACAAGACAACTTTAATAGAAATAATAATACAAAATATTAGATCAACACACTTCAACTCAAACATTGAAAGCCTATGCCTAGCTATACCTATGATTAGCTACAAACTTAGCATAGTATGATTTCTTCTCAAGTATCATAAACCTTTAAATGTTAATGTATTTAACCACTGGATTGGGCTCTGGCAACTAAAAAAATTGTAATTCAGTTGACAAAGGTTTTGTAAAGATGCTGAAATACTTACACAGTTAACAAACACAGTATCTGCTCCAAGCTTGGCAGTTCAGCTTGACTGATGCTCTCAGTATACTCTATCTTATTCATTCTGACATCATCCTGTAGTTCTATGTCAGGTGGCAGTTCAGAACCGCCATGACTTTCCTCAGCTGATGGTCTTTCTATGTTGGCGTCCAGTTCACTGGATAATGCAAGCTGAGGTATTATAGTTTGTTGGAATTTTGTCCTTTTGCCAAGGATACCTGAAAAGAATTACAAGAACATTCTTTATAAGGCTAAACAGACATTTTTTTATTATCATATTCTAATGTTATTAGAGTAGGGAGCAGAATTTGTTGTTTTAGTTTAATTCAATGTAAATTTTACATAATGTAATAACTACAAACAGCCATATCTTTTCCAATGCCTTATTGAAGTTGTTATGAGTCATGTATAATCTTAAATTATCAGTCACCTGTTAACTCCAGTTTCAAGCCTGCAAGTTCTCTAGCCCTTTTCAGATACTCTTCAGTCTTCTGCACCCTGCCATACATGAGGTAAGCCTGGGCTATCTCCATGCACAGTAGGATCTGAAGCCTTGGCCTGTCTTGTATGACATGAAGGAGGTTGGTCAGCTTGGCTATTATAATCTCTAATTCTGAATACAAAGTGGCGCTGGTGTCATCTAGACATCTTTGATGGACTACTTTACTTCTGAAGTACCACCATAGGTGCAGCTGAAAATAATTTTTATCATCATCATCCACCCATTCAGTCACCCAATTCTTGTCAGGCTATAGTCCACCATACTGGTGTATTGTGGTAGACTTTACAGGCCATCAACAAAGTCCTGAATTTTATCTTAATGTCACTGTAACTAATGTATTTTTAATAACTTGGGCTAAGAACAATGAATGTATTATAATCTTTTTCTATTTTATTATAGTTAATTTTCTTTCTTTTTCTAGTTAATTTAACCACAGTTAAATATTTATATTGTTCTTAGGAGCTGTTACATACTTCATGTTGATTTTTATTAGTAGCCATATTGTAAGTATAATTTGAATTTAGTCGCAAATAAAACATCATTAAGAGCAGGCGAGTTTGTGGTTTATTATCTCAAGATTCTTATAAAATCAAAACTAGATCTTAACTACATCAACAGGAGCTATTTATTGATAATATTAATCCATGATGATGGTATAACTTTATAATGATTCAACATAAATAATTTGATGATTTCATAATATTTTCTTATCATCATAGATAAATAAGCATAAAATAGTCTTACCAAACTTTGATCAGCATTATACAGCACATTAAAAACTTGTTCAGAGAAGTATAACAGTTCTGGATGTAATATATTAACATATATTGGCTCAGAATCACGCTGGAGTGCCAAATTAGCATCAATTTCTTTAGGCCACTTGTTACCAAAGAACTCATCTATATTACATTTTTCTGGATGTGGGTTCCAATTGCGTTCACAAAACGTTAAAAATGAACTTATTGAAACATATAGAACCTTTTCTAAGGCACTGTTATCATTTTGAATTTTTTTTAACACACCCTTTAAAGTGTCCGTCTCTAGACCTGTCGCCAATAGTTCTTTACATACCTCCGTGTCATTAACCAACCACTTGTCTGACCATAACATTTTAATAGTCTCATTATCTGAAATGTAAAGATTAGAAGATTTTCAGAGACCTTAGTTGTTGCATGATCTTAGTTTGTTTTGGCGGTTTTTTAGGGATCGTCAGGTAATTCTGGTGCTAACTAAAAATGATTTGACCCTTATGAGAAGATAAGTTTATAACCTTACCGGTATGTAGCTGATCGTCATAATTGCATAAAAATAATATAGATTCTGGAATCATTGTGGCCAGCGTATTACTGAACGTACGATTGTGAAAAATGGTTTTAATGGAATCTTTTATATACTTTTAATCTTGAAACTTTAAATTAAAAAAGCTCGTGTTTTTGGCACTATCACAACACACACACTGACGGACGTCGGACGACACTGACTGACGTCTGATAGTTCTTCTGATACTGTCAATAGAATGTCAATGTCAACAGTTTTTTTTTTCAGATTGCTCTCACTCAATGCAATTTAAGCCATAGATTTATAATACATAGATTGACATATGAGTAAAAGAGAGCTACTAAAGTTAATGGCACTTTGGTGTGTTAGAAAGAAAAAGAGAATGACGCTGTAAACGTGACATTACATGTATACAATTGCGGTAATAGGGGTTCTGGCAAATGTAAACCTGCGAAATTTTTGGATTATTTACGTGTAGTTAAGTGTGTATCCGTGTAATATTCATATGATTACGATGGTAACTTGTGCAGTACCAGGTTGTAATTCTCCAAAGATGGAAAATCTACAGGATTACTAATTTAATCGGTATGTTTACTATTTGTTTACTTTCATTATTTCTTAATAATTGTTACGTAAATGTGTTAAATTTGTAGAAAATATAATGCTAAATTTATTTATTAGATCACTAAAATGCATCAGAGATCACGAAACAGTAATATTAAAGAAATAACAAATACGGAAATATGAGGGTATTTATAACCTCACTTTTTGTGATGGTCTTGATTTGTTTATATTGATGGTGTCGATTATCGACTTTGGTGGTCGGTGAACAACATGTCGGTATAATATAATATTATTTGTCGATTATCATAAAGGCCACTCAGAGTCTGAGGTGCATTTATTTATTTATTTATTAAACACTTTATTGTACACTTAAAATACAAAATAAATATAAAAAGAAACAAAATACAATAAGTTACTAATGTACAACCAATTTACAAACCAATTTACGTAAGCAATTTAGACCATAGTCGCAAATTCAGATTTCGCAAGTTCATGCACTGACAAAATCTCATAGTTAGGTAGATAGATACCTACTTTGAATTGAATTTATGAGATTAAGTCATTATTTGCAGATTTCCCATAAATCCAGTAAAAAGTGATTGCGCATGTTAAATAGACAAAATTGGAATCCGCACAAATATACAACAATAAGCAGTTAACACTACCATGAGCACTGCTTATCAACAGGAGGTAAAACAAGGCGAAAACTATAAAGTGGTTCTGTTTTAACTATTTGTCGTAAGAAAATAAGAAATATACATTTTTATCTATACTAATATTATAAAGAGGAAAGATTTGTTTGTTTGTTTGTTTGTTTGTTTGTTTGTTTGTAATGAATAGGCTCCGAAACTACTGGACCGATTTCAAAAATTCTTTCACCTTTGGAAAGCTACATTATCCCCGAGTAACATAGGCTATATATCATCACGCTACGACTAATAGGAGCGGAGTAGTAATGAAAAATGTAGCAAAAACGGGGAAAAAATTATAAGACCACGCGGGCGAAGCCGCTGGCGGGAAGCTAGTATTTACATAAATATATTGAAAAATGAGTGTTTAAATATGTACAGCCAAGATTATAAAATTATTTATAGATATTTTACTGTACACGAAAGTACATATTTTTTAGTAATAATTGTAATATGAATAGTAAATATTTTTGAAATCTGTGTTTTATTTAAGAATTTTTCTGGCCTTCTCCAAGATTTCTGATTACATTGGTGATACATGGTTTGTGTATTCTCACTTGACCAGTGGGATGCCACTGATCTACCCCGTATTTTAGTCATTTAGGGGGACAAATAAGAAAAAATATTGTTGCATTATTGCTATTCCCCACACTTAAATAATATTGTATGCAGCAGTAAAACAGATATCGTCCACCGTTATCGATATCGATAATAATCCTATTAACTTCAGGCGCAGCACTTTTAACGCACACATTAACATGTCACACACACATAAACAGTTGGTTTTCAGTTTCATTTTTTTACTGACAATGCCAATCTATGGATTATAAATCTATGATTTAAGCCGTGGTTCTTGAAGGCTTGAAACACTAGAACTTAATTCTTATCTGTCTACGTTCGTACGGCTATGGCTATCATTTCAATTCTAATACCTACTCTTCTCTATATCTACACATCAAGCTGCATCATACTCATTAGTTACTACACAATTTTTTTTAAAGTTGTTCAACAAAAAAACTAGTTCAACGTTTCAAAAGTACATATTTAAATGGTATACTTGAAATAAAATATTTGAATTTGTTCCAGTTGTGTTCGTCTTGCGTAGATCCACCTTTAGATAGCCAATCCAATACTATAAGCTAAACTAAAATAACCATAAGAAGGCTTGAGCGTAGAAATAAAATACAATTCTAGAAAATATCTCTGTCTGTTATTTCAGCTCATTTAGTGGATAAAATAAATAAAAACGAAAGGTCAAGGCGTAGGCTGTCACCTTTATTCATTTAATCCAAACTTTGAACAGCCGACCTATGCCATAGACAAGAATAAAGATGTCACACGCAAGCACGTTGTCAGAAGAAAGTTAAAAAAAAAGTGTAGTCTATGCCAAACAAAATGGGTGTACTTTTAGGTTAGGGAAATTTAAGATTTTTTAGAAAACTTGACAAAAATGAAATTTATTTATAGAATGGAGTCAGTGCTGATTGTTATAGCCGTCGTTTTATGTACTGTGTTACTCATTAAATTACTTTTCAAACTAAGGTGAGAAAGTGAGGTTATGGATAACGCTTTCCCGCCCGACTGAAACTATAAAATATGTTTTTATTGTTTTCACAGGGCTGCTTTACCTTGGCGTGTTAATTGTTGGTTTTGTAACAATGATTTTTGGGTAAAATATCCAGATCGCAATAGCTGGACTTGCCGAAAATGTGAGCAGTACAATGGATTTACAAAGGTGAGGTTATCACTAATTAATTAAGAATGAAATATCCATTTAACTTTGTGTTACATAACAAAAATCGGTTTTATCAGCTGTAAAAAGTTTATATAAAGTTCCTTAATAAGTCTTTGGCAGCAGCTTTGTTGTATGTCTTACCTAATCTTTATGTTAAAATTTGGCAATGTTTCAGCTTTGTAGGTCACTGAAATGTTAAATTAAAGTAGCATTTAGACAAGCAATATTAATACTTCCCAAGCAGTAACTTGTAACCCTCATAAATAACTATGCACTTTGTAATGTATCAGTAAACTTAAAAATTACTATATTTAACTTAAAATGATTTATCTATGTAAAATTAATGCCCAATTTATTAAATTATCAAGGTCATAAGATTTCACTTTGAGACAATTTGTAATATTTATTCAACATAAACTTGCATTCACCATTATTTTATATTTTTTTAGGATGGTGACTACAATAAACCAATTACTGCATACAATGACCACCAGGGTACAAAGACACCAAAGGTATTTAAAAACAGTCCACCCAAGAATGGTCTCTGCAAGATGTGTAATATAAATCAGCAGTTGAAAGTCGCTCAACTAGCCAATTTTGTTCCTATGAATGAGAAGAAATATGACGATGAAATAGAATCATACAGGTGAGGATTGTTCTCATTATCAAGAAAACACCAAAGTCTAAGAGTATCACTTGAATGGTCAAGTGATACTCTTAGACATAATATGACAAACCATTTTGTCTAAAATATATTATATTTACTTATATTTTAGACAAAATGGTTTGTCTAAAATATATGTCTTTGGACCTTACCAATATCTTACAGCATCCCAACAAATAAGAATTGACACAAAATGTGCCTTTAGTTACAAAAACTTTGTTATATTCAAAATTTATTTTCAATGAGAAAAGTTTGTTCGCACAAAACATTAAAATGTGGAGGTTCTTATTCTCATGGCCATCATGTTAGATTTGAGGCCAAAGTATTTAGCTTCTCTTATCTAAGCTGTAGCTAATTGTTTAGTTTATGTTATCAGTCACCACAAGAAGTCATGTTTACTGATCCCATTTGATATAAATCCTTGCTGAATTGGAAAATTTGCATACCAGTATTAATCTACAGCTCTTATAGACCACTGAATATGTTTAAACTTCACTGGAATTGAAAATATTTATATGTACAATGGCTGACACTATTTGGAATTGGTAAACATAATAATTATTCCTATTCTGTGAATATTGATTTCGATTCTAATTTGCTTATCGTTATGACTTGGTAGTCTCTTCAACAGTTGTTTAATGTTATTTGATTTATTTTGTTCTATATAAAAGTTTTTTTTTCAGGTTACAGTTAGAAAAAGCATATAAACTATGTAGCCCATGTAGAAAGGTCCTTCAAATTAAATTGCACAAAGAGAAAGAAACTCTGCTGGGGTCTAAATTATTAGAAACAAGGACATCTGGCAAAAGAATGCAGAAACAGGTCAAACAAAATGAACTGTTGAAAAAACTTACAAACAATACCTCAATGCTTATTGCAGTTATACTTTTTATACTGGTTTCTTTTGAACTATACACAAACCTAACATTAAGATACAAGAATTTACTTAGTACAATAACTAATATGAAAGAGATAGTACTAGGTCTTCTAGAAAGAATATACTCTATTATTGAAATGAAGACAACTATGACATTCCCAGCCTTAGAAAATTATTTCTATGACATAAATATTGTGAACATGATGCCAAAAAGTTTTAATTTTAGACACTTACATATAGACCAATTAAATATTATGACTCAGAAAGCTTTAGGAAGTTTTGTATGCTTTTTACAAATAATTGGACTTGTTTGGAATGTAAATAACCTGAAGAATACTATTATAATTGACTTGCAATGGTTGATATTTGTTATTGCCACATTAGGACATCGCTATATGGTTATGGAACCTATTTATTTGAGTTTAATTAAGGTTGGTATGTTGGAATCTATTATTTTTTGGTCTCTTTAAAGTACTTCAATTCTTTTTTTAATAATCCTATTGAATAAATCTGAAACTTTATTTGGATATTAGTTCCTCCTACACACTGCTTAACTGATTTTCCCATTGATATTTTATTGATTTGAATGTGGTCAGAGCTGTGGGTACCTATATACTATTTTCCATATAATATGTATTTTAAACATTTTATTTTTCAATCAAATACATTTCATTTTAATAAGTAAATCCTTTATTCTAAAATTAATAATTAGCATACTCTAAGAACTAACCAAAAAACTATAAAAATAAAATAAAAATATTTTGTTGCAGACATTATGTACCTTCATAGTAATATTGGTATATCAATCGATCAGGATAGAAACAAGGAGGGCGGCATTGAGGCCCCCAACCTCACCAAAACGAATGAAGAACCTGGCAAATGCATCAGCAAGTATGCTTATTGACGATGATGACGACGATGACCCGATGCATTTTGAAAGTGATGATGATGTCTCATTGAGTAAATTTGGCTTGCATAACTTCTCGGAGTCTTCAAACGAGCATGTTGCCCCATTGAATGCCAGCATGATGAATGGCAGATCATTTACTCCTAGAGCTGAAAGTGTATGGACAAAACCTAAACTAAATTCAACATTTTGTGTTAATTCTGTGATAAGCAAGAGTCCAAGTTCAGTGTCTGACACTATATTTGTCAAACCTTCATTCCATAAATATCAAAAACTTATGAAGGATGACTCAGACTCTGAATTAGATGAGAGTATAAGTTCCTTATGTATAGGAAGTCCTACAAAGACCAGAAAGAAAACTAATTCTATCTTCTCCTTGCGCAAATTTACTGCTACTCCCAGTTTTGTTGCTCCGACGCCTATGTCTCGGGCTAGGCCTTTGATATCTCCAAGCAAGTTGGGTCACAGTACTTCTTGGGTGGCGGGTGGTTACTGGGGCTCCGAAGGCGAGCGCCAGATATTCAGTGTAGACGGGAGTCGTTCCTCGAGCCAAAGTTCCGGATTCGAATCTCAGACGTCTAGCGTGACTCAACGCAATGTTTTTTCACAGCCTCATTCCCGTGAAGAGTCGGTCTGTGGCGAACCGATGGCGTTAGATCATTTTCCGACTATGAGCAATCTTAACGGCTTCCAGTCGCCACAAAACTTTAGCCGCATTAGCTCGCCAGTGTTTCCACAAATGCAGTATAACAGTCATGTGCACTTACCTCAGGCTCAATTTGCTCAACAAAACACCATGTCTCCGAACATGTTTTCTCAACATCAGCAGTACGTACAGAGCAGTATGTTCAAGACTCCTGGAGGGTCCGGTCTTATAAAGCTGCCGCAAGTAAATTCCTTCTCGTCTCGCTAACTTGAGCTTGATGACTAGTCTATTGCATCGAACTTTCTAACATATATTTTCTTTAAATTCGTACGTATTTTTGTCTCGCTCTTACCTCTTTAATTTTATACATTTTTATGAAAGTTCCGTGAACTGCCATTATGTTAAGAACATTTTGTTAAGTTATATCATGTTAGTTGTAAGCGATCGTTAGTTGTAAAGTTTGAGACTAAACTTAGTTTTAAGACGTATTTGCTGATCTCGTGTTGGTGCCAGGTGTTGGCGATATGAAAGCATTAAGAATTATTGTATTGTTAACAATTTTTATATGGACGTCACTGTCCTATTCTCGAACAAAATGTGATATTGTAAAGACTTAATATTTTTTTGCAAAAAGTGAAAAATGATTCTTGATGTTATCATCGTTTTGATTTTGTCATCTTATAACGGAAACTTTTTGTGAAACTCCTGCAATAAAAAAACGTAAAATTGTATTACGTCGTGTCATTCCTTCTCCAAAACTGACCTACACAACAACATTATTCTCTACATGACGATTATTCAACGCACTCGTACAATAATCACTACTTACGAATTCCGCGCCTTCCTTTCACTTGGTTGTAAGTACTGGTGAGGTTGCGGGGGCACGAAAGTGTCTTCGTATAAGGTCGAGATGTAGTCTGACACGTCTGTGCACTTCCACTCGTATTCGTAATGTTTTCTCAAGCCCCACTCGGTCACATTGCCCTGTAATGTGTATTGCGTTGTATGTAAGCTAGTAATACTACTTGTACTATAACCTCATCATATCAGCCAAAAGAGGTTCACTGCTGAACAAAGGCCTCCCCAATTGACTTCCACAGGGACCGGACGTATTCTGCCTGCATCCAACGATTTCCAGCTACCTTTACCAGGTAATCGGTCCATCTCGTTGGAGACCATTCCACGCCTCGAGAACTTTTCTGCCCCGGCGGCCATCAGATCGACGAGTGTACTATGACCTATTCTGTGGTAATGCATGAATGTCAAAAATAAATGATACAATCGTTAAAGAATCGCGCTGTAAAAAGTCCCTGTGTGCCCGTAGATTGCGGCTCAATTAGTTTAAAAAAGGCCTTTAACTGTTTAGTAGCCTTACCCTACTACAGAATAAAATCGTAGCATATGTGGCAGGTCTGTAAGTAGTTTCTCTCTACCCCTGTAGGCTTAATCCCCCAGAGGTGAATGTATGTAGGTAATGTAGAGGTAGGGTAACTGAAAAGGTACGTACAAAACATTTCATAAGGTCCGGTTGTGGATAGAACTGATGCTGCGACCTTTTATAATAGCGCTGATTCGGCCCGCAGAGAGGCTTTGGCAGGTGGTTGTAGACGAGGTCGTTAGTTGTCGCATAATTTGGACAGGAATCATGGCTATCATGGCGAATAATTGATTGGATATTGCTCTGTAAAACGACCAATTAATTTCGCTTAGTCGGAAACTTCAACTCATAATAACATACCATCACGCCTATATTCCTCGAAGGGGTAGGCAGAGGCGTACTAATGTACTGGGTGTACACCCACATTTCGCCGGTATGTTAAGGTCCCATTTAATAGGACTGGGCACAAATCCAGACTCCGAGCTGCTACTGGGAATTTCACAGAAAACCCAACAATACTGCCCGACCTGGGGATCGAAAACCCAGGACCTCTAGCTTAACAGTCGCGCTTGGGACCACTAGACCAATGAGGCACTTATACTACTAAACAAAATAATTCGTCTAACCTGTGTACAACAATTTATTTTGTCTAAAGTCAGGCTGTCTAGACTCCGGTTTCATTTTATCGTAATCTATTTCTTCTTTCGGAGGGAAGTAGAGGTTACCGGTTTTTTGACATTCGATTCGATCTTCCACCCAGTTGTCTGAAGCAATCGGTTTAGGAAAATTAGTTCATAGTTTAGCAGCATTTCCCCACCCCCAAAGTTATCTCAACTGGATGTCAAATTTGAACCAGACGCGGACGCCAGACGGTATTGCTTTAGACCATTATTTGATTTCACGGAAAATATAGGAAAAAGTTTCAGTACTTTACCATCAAGAAAGGGAAAGGAAAAGTTTGTAAAAAGGTACCTAAGTGGTTACCTATTACTAAAGTTGGTAGGTAACTCATATAAGTACCTACCTACTTAGCTATATTTTTACACATTCTTGACCCTGCGTTTAGGCAAGTCTTAGTGTGCCTTACTACTACTTTTTTCGCGAAAATCGAAAATCCTCTTGGATCATCTTCCATCTGAAGAGGTGGGATGACGGCAAGAAGGCAATGCCTTCCCTACCATAGAATCACAGCTATGGGATTCGTGATTAATCACGACCATGACAGCGACAGGCTGTGGTCCACTAATGGCTGGACCGCTTCAAGGGACGGCTGTTTTCTTCCTAGAGTGACAACTTGTGGAAGGCAGAACTGCAGCCAAGATCAGGCCGTGAAATTGGAATTTACTGCAAGAGGGCTACGTCCAGCAATACACGAATGCGGGCTGTTGATAACCCTGCTTACCTGCTTAAGCAAACCTATCCGGTAAACCGTGTAGGGTAAGGTCGCTATGCAGACATGCGGGCGCGTGGATGATCGTGTGATACTAGCCTATAAGAACGCCGTTGCCGTACATAGGGCGGTTCACTAAGGCTCTGGAGATGGCCTCGGTGCGACTCGGCGATTTTGGTCTTGTATTCACTACGCATGCCATTTATGGTAGAGTTTTACAATATAAAGCTATTTTCTATAATAAATACAGTATTTTCATATAACATTACAAAATGTCTGATTGACATATATTTTTTATTGATGTAGAGGATTTGAACTCTGGTAGGTACAAGCAATGAGGTTGGATCATAGTTTCATGCAAAAAGTTTGCTGCCTCAGTTAGCTTGGTAGTTGACTAGTTGCAACAAACATACCTACTATAATTTCAGATCCAGATCAAGGTACTGGGTTCGATTCCCAGGACAAGCACTGATATTTATGCATACCCAAATAATAATGGTAATCCTAAAACTTTTTAGCTAACTATGGGTGTATTACAATTAACTAACATAAATAATTCTGTGTTTTGCTAGACATTGACAATGCTGGTTCACTAAATTCAACAAAACCTAAATAAGATAAATAAAAAAACTTAAATCTACAAAAAAATTGGAAACATTAAAACAATGAATAATAAACTTATTTGTTATTTTTATTTAAATTTAATCACATGGGAACTTATCAACTAGGTACATTTATTTTTAAAAATCATTTTTTTATTATTAAGTGCATGTTAATCACTTTTTATTCCATTTCCATGGGCAGGTTAAGGCTTGGCCTTGGCAATGATTGTAGTAGCGCAGATAACTGAGCTTCTATTGGGCCGGCCTGTTTTATTAAATTTTTCATATTGTTTTCAACTTTTAATATGTCTTGGTTGATTGTTTCCATGCTCTGAAATAAAACCAAAGTATTTAATTTTTAATGCATGATCATAATGATTATAATAATAATAATAATATAATAAAATTTCACCCAACCCCTAAGGCGTATCTGACTCAATGTAGACATTGTAGACCCGGTTACATCTACTTACGTATTTTTAATATATCGCTGGCTGTTTTCCGCAACTCTACGTCAATGCGCGTATTTTGCGTACGGGTGGGGATGTTTAATGTTTACTCAAACCACCCTAACTCCTCAAGAAACGCCAGCACATATATCGCTGTATCTGTGAGAATGCCTCTGAAATCCACTCGGACGGCTCTAACCGAAAACTTTAGAGTTATTATTATTATGGATAATACAAACCTCGATCATGGACGTATACAAGTATTTCACATCTCTATCACTGTACCGGGCAAAACCGCTCACATTTGACTCTGAATCCGAAGGTGCAATTGAAGCCATCTATACAAGTACTGTAAAAGTATAGAATCGAACAAAGAAAATACTTGTTGATCACTTTATTTATTTGAAATGAAACCTAGAAAACTGATTTGATTTTGAAAACGAAATCTCGAACTTTTTTAAATATTTCTGACAGTTTTTCTTTGTTAGACTTTGACAGATATTTGACACTCAGCCATTCGTTTAGTAACCAAGTCATCCTCTGAATTAATATTTAATTTTTGAATAACTAAGTAATCTTTCCTTCCCCGTTTCTTTCTGGTTTTTTATCTAATATGGTGGTATAATATAATATCTCATCTCTCTTCTCCACTTCGCTCGTCAAAGTCGTCCATGACATCGTTTTCGGAAAAATCACAGAGTACAATATTTTACTGCGAAAAATTAAACAAGGACATCCGGATTCAATTTCTGAACTATGGAAAATGTCAATGTCATCCGCTGCGGACAGAATCGCCTGCATTGGAGTAAAGCCAATTCTTTTTGAAAATCGCTTTTTATAAAAATATTGACAGTGAATTCTGTGTGAAAAACTAAAATAATTTTCCGGGAAGTGTATGTGGTGATGTTGAATTATTATTATTCGTTGAAATCCTTTTAGCATCTCTCAGGCCCATATTGTTTTTATTGCATAGTTATTGATTATTAAAGATTCAGATTAAAATATAATTAAAGTTATATTCAGATAAGATAAAATTATATAAATTTAAAAAATAAATAGGTAGGTAGTTATTAGTAGATCTATATTGAGACATGTATAACATTGCCCATTTACTTTTGCTATAGTATTATTTTCACATGGCTATGCATATTATACCTACATATTTATTAATTTCTGTAAACAGGATTAGACAAGATTTTCCATACATAGTAAAATATTTTTGTTGCTGTAGGTATATATTACTAAAGCCTGTCTGCGTTTCTTAGCTCTAATGCATGTCAATACATCAAATTCACATAAAACTCCTGCTACTATACTTAGTTTTATTAATTATTCAAAAAAATATTTACGTTCCGCAATATTATAAATTTATAGTAAAAAATAGATGTTGCTTATTATAGCACACTAAGGAATTACATTATATTTCCCGGAATCAAGTGAAGACTGTGCTCTGTGGTGTAAACTTGCCATACAGAGGTGCAAGTACTATTATTATTCAAAACGCAAACTGTAAACTTGTTTACTGTAAACCAAAATATTTTATAGATTGTTTTTTTTTTATAATTTTAATTTGCAAAGCACTGCAAATTGAAAAATTATTAAAGAACAGGAACATCCAGGTGTGCCAGGATCATAAAAAATGGAATAGTATAACATGGACATGGGTAGGCACCCATGGGTAATAGATGTGACGCTATGTATGCATGTAGAAATCATCCAGGGCAATTGTTGTCTTTTTCTATGTGTTTCAATATGAACAAATTGATAACTTGTTGAAATAAAATACATACAATACCGATTTAAATTCACTTGTCACAATAATTTAACAGTGTGGTAACAGAAATTATCTAAAGCCTTACATTTGTATTCTTCTTTATCATAGGATTTGTCGTCCTTATTCTTAAATTATATTAGCTTTGTGTTGGCATCCTAAAGGAGTTTTTGAGACAAAGGTAGTCTATCCTATATCCTTCTTCTCTATCAATCTATCTTCTTGCTAAATTATATCACATACAGATAAGAGACAGGCAGTCTGACTAACAAAAGTAACTCAAGTTTCCCATTTTTAATATTAATATGGATAAACATGAGTATCCATGCCAGTATTTACTTATTAGAGTTTTATAAACATTTATAAGGGCTGATATTACATTTACTATTTTTAGTATAATAACACTTTGTTATGTTTTGTTTATGTTGGCAAAGCTTTTTTCTTTAAAACGAAGTACCTATTTACTCATTAAACTATGATTAGAGCAATACCTAGCATATATTTTACGGTTTTAGTGTAACTAGCAATTGTTCTAATTAGGGAATCTGTAAGAGAATCCTTATGATAACAGTAATCATTTCACTTGTTGTGATTTGCCAAGATTTAGTTGAATAGGCTGCATTAGTTGGCAGTGGGTTGGTGGCGGCGGCGACAGCGGCGGCGCCGTCCGGGCTGGCGTCGCGACGTCGCCGGTGACCCCGCCCTCCACTCGTCTCGCTACCCCCTCACCCTCCCACGTGTCCGTCTCGGTGTATTTTCACATGATCTACCCTTATTCTTGCCCCTGCATCTTGTCAGTTTGTACAGTTTGTTTGGCCGTGACGCGTTTTGTGTCCAGTTTTATTGAAATTTATTTGTTGATTCAGTTTACTGTTATTTTGCTCTTTAGGATATAAATTAAAACCAGTTGTGTAAATTTGTCAGTTCTGAAATAGTGATAATCTTTCAGAAAAAATAAAAAACAATGTATTAACAAAATCGTGTGACTGGGGAGTCATGTCTGAGAAACATGACGAGGATTGTCCTATGGAAGACTCCAAACAGTCCGAAGATAATGACGAAAACGTCGAAAATGTTGAATCAGTGGAGAAAAACATAGAAACAGCGGTTGAAAACACCGAAGACGAGAACGCGACAGAAGATACCGTAGAACCAAGTGCCAACACATCCAAAGAAGACAGTGCCATAGAAGCGATAGACAAAGAGACGTTGAGTAGCGAGGCGGACGAAAAGAAAGATGTATATGGTGCCAATTATAGAGCGACGCTGAGCTGGACTGCAGAAGGGAACGAATTTAAAGTATCATGGAGCCTGCCGCAGGGTGCTGCCACGGCGAACGACTACATCGCAATATGTTGTACAGGTAAGATATCATAAGCGCGTAATTCTAGTAGTGGCAATATGGTAGAATCCGTCTGCAGTTAAACTTTGCGTATTATTTCAAATTATTGGTATCGCAACAACATTTTGGTACAAATTCTAGACTAAGGATTTTATTTCGGATCTATAGGGATACTTTATTGCACCTTGTGCTTAGGTTTAAACTGCGCTTTGAGCTCTGTTTAGTTACAAAAGCATGGCCCTTAATTGAAACGCAAGTGTGTAAGACTAAACACGTTAAAGTTACTTCGCTTCGTGCCTACGGCAGTGCTTCAAGTCTCAAACTTTCAATAAAATTCGGGACCGTGCAGGATTAATAAAAAAGCTATGACGGCTTACTGGCACTCCAGGTCTGAGTAAACAGGGGCGAGTTCAGAGAAGCGGTGCTTATGTTAATGTAAAATCGAAGGCACTACGAATATTTCCGTATTCTGCGATATTATGAATCATCGCGCCTACATACTTTTAGCAAACAGCTCATTATAGTAACTGAGTATCAAATTCTAGAACTAGGTATATCATAACATGATCAATTTTAATTGAGTTACTTTTCCCCGCATAAAGCGCTTCTGTTCCTGCGTTCGTCGAATCCCAAGTCCTACAGGTTCTCGTAACCACTCTACCAATGCGGTAATTCCAATCAGCACCCACGTGTTTGTGTTTCCCGAGAGCCGGCATGTAGACAGTGTTATATTACTCCCTGCAAGGCGTGGATTGGTGCTTTAACTGTATAGCGGCACTGCGGCACAGTCATTGCATTAATTGACAACAGGAAGCGGTGTGAGTAATCGACTTACCCCCATGTAGATGCTATCACTCGCGGCAAAATGTGAAACGATGCACTGAACGGACGAGCCGGCTCGTAATGAAATAGCCTTTTGTGTTTCGCAGACAACGAGTACTGTTGCGAACGTTGCGATCTAGTTTTTTTTAGGTAAAACTCGCCCATATTAAGTATTCTTCTATGGGTTACACAAGTCTCACATTCGCGAAGACCCACAATACCGCAGACTAGATAATACTAATACTATTTGTTGATGTGGGTCTTAAAAAGGATTATTGCAACTAGCAAAAAATTTGCCTTGATCCTTGGAATAGATTAGATGCTCAGCAAAGCAAGATTTGCCCAGCAAAATTCGTAGTTTGACTGAGCACTCAAGAAAGCCCCTTGATTATAGTAGGCTTTGTTGATTCCTTACAAGCTTCTGTAATAAAATTCATTCTAGCTTGATGTTTTTGTTATAGTAGAGCAGTATTTCTGCATTCATTGGCTTGTAATTCCTTTTTTTTAATGCTAATAATCCTTATGGACGGAAGAAACCTATATCGGATTCGTACCAACAAAAACCGCACTTTTTAACATTCGCCTTTACCATGACATGACGGGCTGTGTCGCGTCCTGCAGCAGCAGTACTGCAGCTGCTGACTGCCGCTCCTGCTTTATATGCCTAATAAATTAGTTTCTATTAGGCAGCTTTCATTCCCAATCTAAATAAAATTATGAATGGAGGGATGTATCATTTTGTGTAGGTAGTAGGTACTAAAGCCATTAATTTTTTAGCGTTATCATCATCCACACCCCCGAAAATACCGCCAAATATACTTATGCTTACATTTGCTTATTCTACTGCTATTGACAAGAAATATGAATTCCAGGCAAAGGTGAACTTATTTAGATATTCTGAGCGCCAATTGATTTCAGAATATAATGTTGGACAAAGTCCGATTCTTATTTGCTCTGTCATGAGAAAACGAAGCTAATTTCATCAATTTCGTTCAAACGATAATAAAATGTTAGTAAGAAAATGATACAAAATATTTGCTTTTGTAACATAAAACCGTGTTATTTGTTATTATGAAAACCTAAAAGATATTTAATGATAAAGTAGCGAATGATGATGTTGTTTATTTTTCTAGTAAAGTCCCACAGGGAGCTATCTTGGGACATGTAGCCATAACAATCTTAAAATCGAGACAGATTATCGCAATTTAATCTTAGTGTACAAATAGAATAACTGGAATTTTCTCTTTTATGTTTAATCCCTAAAACATCTCCAAGAATCCGTAGGAGTTTGCGCAGGTAAAATCTATAAATTTTCTTGTCCCAAACGTTTTCGAATCCCAGACAGAAAAATTCTTGAATAAAATACTAAAAGTAGGAGCTATTGTATATCTTTAATACCGGCTTATTTATTATTACTTTATTGTACACATACAAAAGACATATCACTAATGCATTTAAAAACATACAATGAGCTTAATAAAGTTATTAGAAACGATTTAATATTACAATCATTTCTTGATTTTCCAAGCTGACCTTCTTGCATCTGCTTCAAATTTTAATGATGCACGGTAATGTGACGGTGTGTTATAAACTTTCAACACAACTTCGCGATTACAGAAGAAGATTTGAACTATGCAAGTTCAAATTACTTGCAGTACCTGCCTATACCTACAGTAACGGCTTAATTACCTAGCCAATTTAGAAAGCGATAAGTTCATAAGGGCAGCCTCCTATGAATGCTACACCTACATCGTTAATTAGGCGACATTACTTGCAACCAGTTACTGAACTTCATAATAGTTAAGGTGCAGTCTGATGTCGTTTGTTTATTTAAATGTAATTAGCTAACCAGTCAGCTCGGTACGTGTTATAAGTTTTATTTTTCTACTTTTCAAACTTGATACTAAGCCTTTTAAGGAAAAATTACTGGGATTGCCATTGGAGCTGCATATCAACTCTGGCTATTCAAAGGCTGCAGTAATAGCTTGACCAGCGTACATGTACATCGTTTAGTAATCCTGTTTCCGTTACAAGCCAGTAGCTGACACACTGGGTTTTTCTTGTAGTGATAGATTATCCTGAGTATTTGTAATAACGTCCTGAGTTGCTTGTCGATTATCTTTCAAAAACGTCATTTTTGGTGACGTACCCTTATGTTTACGTAATTATTTTGTGAGGGCGCCAAGCAGTCTCTTACGTGGTTCAAATAGCGCCATTTACATTTGAATTAACCAGGAGTCACGGCTAAACGAAAGGTCACAGATGAAATAAAACGATCACGTATTCATTCATTTGGTGTATTAAAATAAAAAACATTGGTGCTGTCATGTCTTCAAGCAAGACGGTACGAAATTATGGACCTTCGGGAAGCGGGTGTATGTACATCGTTATTTTTAACAAAAGTTCTACGCCGAATTCTGAGATCATCATACGCCGGGCGAATGTTAATACCTTCCTCAGCCAAATAAAAAGTAACATTGCATCGGAATATAGCGAAGCAACACAGGGCACGTGCGACGCAACGACTTTGTTACATAAACCGCTTGTGCCCTGTACTTAGAGCCTTTCACCGGCACTCTGCTTGTCATTTTCTTGCTTGCAATGCCATTATTGCTGTAAATTCGTCGGTAGCGCAACGGGATCTGATTTCAAGTCACCGTTCTATAACGTAGCGGTTTTAATCATGATACAGCGATAAAATTGTCATCACATCTTGTGAAGCGGATAGCCGCAATGTCGAACTTTAAAAGGTCTATCTCGAGCCATCGAGTACTCAAGTCTTTAATTCAGCAATATCTGAATTATGCACAGATGTCCTCCATAATATAAATACGACTCTCGAATTTCTCCTGACTTTCGCCGGTTCTGTACCCGTATTAATTGTGTCAGGTCGCTGTTGTAATTGCACTCATGTATGACCGGTCGGATTGCCAAATGCTGTTATTGTATATTCATTCATTGTTGTATGCAATAAAATTCTCCAAATTGCTACTTACGTTGTGTGGTTCCACAAAACCACCGAAACACGGCAAGAACAGGAAGCTGGCATGCTTTTCTTTGCATTACAATGAGTGTGCTCAACGTCGAATGGTTACTCACGAGTTTGGACTCGGTTTGGTGAATCAGGCAGTGATCGCAACGCTAGGTCGCGGGCCGCAGGTCACCACACTGACTTGGTAATCGCATGAATGAGCCTATGGGTCAGGCCCCCGCGCCTCCAGTCCCCGCCACTCGATTTGTGAATGAAGCCCCCACCGGCGCGTGCCGCGTTCTCGCCGCTCACGTTCAGTCGCGCCGCGCGCCTTCGATGAACGCGCCAACACGCGAGCGCATGCTCGTGCGAACATTTTGACGTTTCCAAATTTCAAATCGTACGTGTTTGATTGTGTTAAAGTTTGATTGACAGTTGACTTTTAAAGTGAGAATCTTTTGTTGTTTCTGTTGCGATTTGATTTCCGCAGTGAGACACAGGACGCTATTGCTATAAGAAAACCAGCCACTGGGAAAGCCGCCAACGGTAGACACAGTTTGTCATATACGGTGAGTAAGTCGTTACGAATTTTTCTTTCATTCACTAATGCTATGTGATCGAGCATTAGCAAAGGTGACACGTAGGCTCTAGGCTTATTGAACGAAAAATACGGTTGTGGGCCGGCTTGTAGGTGGGGTGCCCACGTAGTTTTAATATTTGTAGGTGTAGTACGACGTGTCTTCTTGATATCTAGCACAGTTAGCTTGAGCAATAATTGTCCTTTTCAACTATGTATAATTACATGGTTAAATGAATATTTATATGTATGTATTAAAACAGTATTCATGCATATTGCTTATCTATGTGTACCGACTAGAACTCGCCTCTAATAGCTTTCCTGTAATTAAGTACTTACTTATCATGAACATTTAGATACGTCCGGAGTAGATACTTCTCATGATTCAAGGGAAATTATATGTATCTAGATAGATTTCACATTCTAAATACCCACTTACAGAATTATCCTGCAAGTGTTGTTCTAGAGTTTTTTTAGTATTCGTTCAAAAATAGTTAAAATATTCAAGAATAAAGCGGGGTGCCTCAACGAGACAGATGCGTTTCGTTTTTGTTTATAAATTGTGCGCAAAAAATGGTCATAGTAGGCGCCGCTACAACACAATAGACCGTTTAATAAGGCGCTAAGCAAACTCTACCTGGACTTGATTCTCGCCAATTTTTTCTCGCCACTCACGTCGCCACGATATTGATGAACCCCTATTGTTTGCGCGTGATATCGATCAGTTTCGGTACGACACCATTTCTCGATTTCCCCTTCTATGGACGTCAATAAACCATTTCGATTGCCGAAGAGTTTTTTGACTCCATAAATTGGCAATTTGCACTGTGAAGTGTTAGCTTTCGAATGTTTGAAAGTTAGAAGATAAGCGGCTTTCTTGATAATGTCGATTGATGTGTCGTGTAAGCACGTAAACTCCGTCCGGGGGCTAATAAAACAGCCATCCATCATGAGCCCACCAGCGGATATTAAATTGACACGCCTCGCTCGGAACACTCCTTCATTTCATCCCATTACGACGATATTACTACACACATTTCTAAATGGTCGCTGGTGGCGAACACTTTTTGTTACGACAAAACAGGTGCAAGAAATGTATATTACGGAAATTACATCTAGTTCAAATATGAAGGTAAAGATTCTTATAACATCGGTGTAGTGAGATCAACTCCATAATTAAGTCTCAATTGAACAGGAAGCTGATCGACGGCACCGTATTATCTCAGAGTATTATCAAGTGTTTTATCTCTGACGATATTTTTATAGAGCATGTTGTCGCATAATTAAGTAGATGTCTTCATATCTTTTCATCTGCCGCCAGTAGGGCACACTTTAGATTGATATTAATTTCATCATCATATTAATGGTAATTCTTAACTACTTCTATATTTTGATCACCCTATATGAAACTAAGTTACTTTATGAATATCCCGGGCTTTCAAGCTTTGCTTGATGGTCAGCGGAAATTAAATGGTCACACCATCTTTCCTCTCAACTCAACGTCGGTGCATTAACTCATTCAACTAGTACAAGCTAAGTCAATATTATATGAATAGCCCTATTCGTAACAAATTCGATTATTACAGTCTAGTCTAGTTTATTATTCCAAACATTTACATTAAGCTTTACTAATTTGCCCCTTTTCCTTAATACGACATCCAGTTTTGAATGACATCTACTCAATTTGAATATCATTTCCTTCATCTAATGATTATCTTGTCTCATTATCTACATCCTACGGGTAAATCTGTCCTGTCTCACCATTGTATTTAATAGAAATAAGGTGATAATAGTTATTTTAGGAAAGGAATGGAAAGAACAAATAGTACTTTAAACTTCGACGCTGTGATTGCCTTTGTTTTAAGTTAAAGGAACTGTTCCACACTCAACCACAGTTTCCATTTCCAGTCCGATAAAATGTTTTTGCTTGCAATATTTGAACTTTTCGCTGGCGGTATTATAATTCTCTTGTCAAACAGTTCTCACAGAGCTTTAAAGTAGACGCTAACTGCCATTAGTCAAGTGGTGTGTTGCGACAACTGAAAGAAATCGTGAGACAGTTTCTCACGAGGCGAGCTCTCTAAGAAACATACTGAGATCCCGCTGTTTCGCTTGACTCTTGGACTTTTAATTAGATTTCTTTTTTGAGCATTGTTTCCTTGCATTTATAACAGCAGGGTGCTTGCCAAAGAATGTTTGAAGACGTTTACTTTTTATAGATCGCACATTCGATTGATCCTAGGTATTCTAACGCTGCAGTGGTAATGTGTAGTGCTATCATGCTGTATCCTCAAACTCGTTGAAGCAAATTACACCTCGACACGTCGTAAAGCCATTAACTTCACACTTGGAGAGGCGAGCATTGTTGCCGAGTGAAAAACACAGAGAGGAAGCGATAAATTATGTTCGAAGTTTATACGATCGGCCGGTAATGGGCTATGAACCCGCGATCGGTGCGCTCGCGCAGCTTCACACAAACCTTCTAAAAGGAATTGTTCAGTATTCATTTTCTCGACGGTGGCTATTTCAAATAATGTTATTTCATTTTATTTTTTAATCGAGGTATACAGCGTGGAGCTAACAAGTTTTTCTCCCAAACTGCAGTCTGTCAAGCAACATGGTTACTGAAAAAAAAGGAAGTGCTCGGAATAGGAACAAAAATACGGTTGACTTTTGAAGCATTTATTATATTGTGCCCCTTCCGGAACAACCCTCGCTTGAGGGTGGTTACTGGTACCTACACGCCAAAACGGAAGTAGCAGACGTAAGCCATACCTCGGCTTTGTAATTGGCGGCACGAGCTTACTTCCGGTTTCTTTTAGGAATAACTAATAATAGAACAAACAACACAGTATTTCCTTTGACGGTACAATATTATTTTGTGGGAAACAATTATGATAACTATTTGAGGTGACTCTGATTTTTATATGGCTAAATTAAAAATTTCTATTACCACGATCGTTTTACTAGTTAGTGCTAGTATAAGAGATTCATTGCCTAGGATCGATTGATCCTAAGCAATTAATCGAATTTTAATAGGTACTTACTTTATCTCCTGCTCTGATCAATCTTTTTTGGCTCTTGTACGATTATGTTACGCTGTGGTACTAAGGTTGAGTTACTTGTTATTTGAAAACCAATAGCGGTAACACATTTTATTGTTTTCTCCAAAATTACACGCCTAACACTCGTTGCACGAATGCTGTCAATATTTTGGTATTTGTGAATTCCTACAAGTTATTGACCTATTTTAAGCTCACAACAATGTCAGAATACTGACACGTGGATTTACTCCAGCTGTAAATAGTGGGACAGATTTGGCGTGTCCATACGTCACGCTTCGAAAATAAATAGAGCTTTCATGAAGAAACGACCCGTCTGCTTGAAGCCAACGTGGCCATATGGAACGCGTATGGAATACAATTACTCTCGTCTCCTCCACTTATGGATGTAATTGTATGCTTAGCAAGTTTTATTGTCCTGAGCCTTAGGCGGCGCAGAAGTTAAGTAGCTCAACCAAGGACGATTGCCTATGGTGTGAAATCCGGTCAATGAAGTCACGTCGTCGGTGCGTATGTGAGGATATTACTGACAATAAAATATTCTTGACACCTTAGATTTCGCGCTACTGTATATTTTTCGAGACGTTCTTTTTGTCCCATAAAAAGATTAGTGAAGGGTGGAGGTGCTAATGCATGTGTATACGCATATCCGGTCCGACGGGGTCCGTTAATTGGTCCGCGTAAAAGGGATATCGTGTAGCTTGCCCGCGCCCCTTGCCCCAGCTTCCTGTCTCGCGACATCAGGCGACGACAGCCGAGATCGTGAGTTTGTGTTACTTTAAAGAAAATCTGCCTTAAAAGGTGGCCTGTCCAATTAAACGTCGGGATATCACCCCCTGCCGAGTTTTGTCTTCTTTCGGTTTGCAGTCACGATTCCTTATAAGATGCCTTTTATATTATGGACATGAATTAATGTTTCGCTGTTCAATATCACGGATGTTATTGTGGTTGATATATCACAATCTAAATCACTAATGAGCGCGGTCTTAAACATTATCTTGCGACAGTCGACAGTCGTGCTATGGTTTGCATTTGCAGCAGCTTCTCCGAATGTTTTTGTGTCGCGATCGTGAACGTCAATGCTTTTTATCGTTTTTGTCGGCTAATGAACAGGTCCGCATCAATTATTTCTGCAATGATTATCTTCGTTTTTGTTCTATTGAAGTCTTATTACACCTACACTGCGCAAGTTATTAAAAGATTGTTACTAGCTTGTTAATACGATCCGTGTTATTAATGATCGTTATATTAAGAAACTAGATTTGGAAAGACAAATTGTTATTGTTAAGCTTAATGAATTGCTTCTAAGTTTTATATGAGAACTATTTCTTATTCCCAGGAGAATCTAGCTTTTGTTCAATCTATGGAACGGTTCACTGTAGAACTTGATTATATGTTTCTTCATTACGCTCTGTAAATTTAATGCAGCTCGTGTTCCCATGACGAGTTTCTGGACTGTGACCTGCGTGCTATCATTTACGCCTGTGACTGTGCTCACTGCTCTTCCTTGCTTTGTGCTTACGAGCTGTAACATGAAATCGGTCTTTTGCGTCGCGTTTATATTAAATAATGTTTCCACCTATAATTTTCCTCAACTTTTGAGGCAGTATATAAAATTTATAGTGCTATTTCGAAGAAACACTTCGATGCAGATATTCCACGTTGCAGTGGCCAAAGGTGCCGTCCTCAGAACTAAACAATCGAAGTAGTTCCTAGAAACAGTCAATGGGCTCGTTAGGTGTAGTGAATGGAAAGAGTACTCATCGACGGAAACAATAGGTGTTAACTTGCACATTTAGTACGCGCGTCTAAAGAGGATGTGAACTTATTACTGGCTAGTTCAACGTGATAGTTTTACCCTAACTCAAACTTTGATCTAAAAACACCTCACCTTTCGTGAATCTCCTACCGTCTATTGGAGCATCATCGAATTTATATACTATTTCTTCGGATCATTTTTAGGCCGCCACGTGTAATACAAATAGATTTTTTGATAAACATCTTAAATTTTTATTTATAGCAACAAAAATTTGCGATGAATGTGTTTGACGACAGGTGAGGGAGTCTGTCTGTACACGTGTTTATAGTCTGCATCGTATGTAAATATTCTGTGTGTATCTGTGTCGATATGAAGTGGTATGTTTTTGTTAGTAGATCGTTTTGTTATCATTCACAGCTCACACGAATAGACAATAACGTCGGACTCGTGAATGGGTGATTGATGGTGTTAGGCTGTCATTGTGCGAGTCTAGCTTAGTAATAGGTTTATTGATCATTCTTGTTTTTATACGGGAATCATTTTAATTAGTGCAATGAATACAAGAATACTGCAGAAAATATAGCTATCTATGATGTTCTATTAAAATATTTTGGGATACAAACTAGATTTTCCAATTGCTTATGAGTTCATAAACGACGACGTTCAAATCCCGTATGGTTTATTTATTACCAGTGTAGAGTGGGCCGGTTCCGGTCGGTGCTTGCGCAGGAAACCCGCAGGATATATCAAAATTAGAATCGCGAGCCGATGAACGGTGGGGCACTTGCGCTATGTCGACCGCACTTCCCATATCCGTTTATCAAAGTCCCATAAAACGTACACAGATTTCCTGAATTATCGTTTACATGGGTCGTCTGCCAATTTATCAACTGTATATCGTTAACCCGGAAAATTATAACAAGAGGCAATGTTTTTGTAAATACCTGTGTCATAATTATAATCCTTTTGGACATGTAAAGCTAGACAGATCTTAAAAACGCTTTCAATGTAATTTTTTTGTACAATATGTTTTATCGAATGTTTCGATCTTCGCAATTCCGAGTCTGTTGAAATCGGCGTGTCGTTTTATTTTCGATGTTTCTCGTTGTCCGACGAACGGAAGTCATTATGCGCTTTCCGCTGTTCGTTGTACTGCTGCCCTGTAAAATGTATTCATTAAATCAGCGATCATTGGTTCACTCAGATTTCTTCTCGCAAGATCATTGTTTGACGTCAATTTCACGTTTATTTCTTTGCAATCGAACTCACATTGATCATTCGGCGACTTTAAATCGCCTCTTTAACTGGTGATTGTTTTTATTTGTTTTTACGACTGATCTCGCTTTTTGATCCCCACGTTTGTTTGCGCTCATCAAAAGTCTGTAGAATGACGTTGGCTTAGGGCGGCCTCTTGCAACACTCGCGGGGGCATGAGACAAATATTGACACGACAAATGTTTGACTAGTAGAAAAAGCACGTACGTCTCTTGTGACTACTATGTTCACCATAGGTGGTGCGGTGGTGTGCACAGATAATATGGCTGTAAAGCACCGAGATAACACACGGTGTTTGCACAAAACAAATCATGTTTGCTTACTTTATGTCCTGAGTATTGCTGGCACGGATCACTTGCGCTTGGATATTATGCGTCCTCACGTTCTATTTGCATTGGTTTATGGACATGTATTTACTGTCGGCACAGGTCAGAATTTGCCGGAGGCTTAAAAATAAACAATACAAATCAACTTTGCTGTGGTTGTTTATGGTCAGCTATATTATTTGTTAATTTAGCTTGTATTGTATTTGTATTTGATGATTGAGAGTGTTCATCAGTGTTATATCAATTAATAGTCTTGAGTAAAATATTGACTGTCGTTATAACTAAATTTACACACATTCGAGAGTTCATTTGCCAACGCATTTGTATCCGTAAACAAGCAATAGCCAAGGCCGCGTATGTTTACGAGTCTACTAACGCTAACAACACGAATACATACATCGACGGTTTTTTTAAAAGGTAGTGATTGCTAGACATCATACATACACAACATTATTTATTCATATTCTTTGCTACGTCTTTATACTCAATGTAGCTGATAAAAGAATCAAATAAGCCAAGATTAGATAGATCAAAGATGTTTGAGTAGTTGATAGTATTAATAATATTGGAAACAAGATCCTTGGTGTTGACGGGGGCGTATTTTCGAAATAGGGCGTTCCGTAATAAGAGGAAGTGGCGAAAAATTACAAACAATTAGTTACAATCTCGGTTGTGCTCTTATAAATATTTAAATGGTTGGCACACAAGTTATTTATAACGTAACAAGCCTACTGATATTCCAATAGGCCGCGATTTATTCGCGTGTTGCAAAGCGCCAACGGAAACGTATACCAGTAATGAGCTTCGGATGTCGCTCACCTATTGTGACGAGCTAATAGATATTGACTTCCTTAGTTCAGACCGTGGTGGTAACAACACCGGTCTATAATGAGGCATTGTTCACATCTTATTCTGCTTTCAAGACGCAGATCCGGACTGTGAACCGATTGCTAAACTGGTCATTTGTGCATTGTATATGAGTGCAGTATCATGTGCTGGCGGACCGTTCACAAATCCAGGTCAGCGTTCCTTTACGGATCTGCAATGCAACGGCAATTTTAACTGACACCAAATGATAATGGATCTGGCATTTACTCGCCGTAGCTGTGTGGAGTATTCGTGCCTGAGTTAGGAGCTTATTACAACGTACCGTAGTCAATCATCGATCACGACTTGACCCTCTTCCTCTGCACGCTGCCCACTTTCAATATATTTTTTGTCAGTAAACCACATAGGTAGGATGGAATTTTGGGGTCGCTGTTCACAAGAATCGAAAGAAAAGTTAAAAGAAATAAAAATATTATATAGATTCACATTTGCTCATCCTCTGCTGATAAGCTACTGATGCAAGGGATTTTCTTGGGCTCCTAAGGCGTCGCAATATTTGTTAAAGTAATTAAAATTTTAAACATCGATATTTTTGGACCGGTACTACTTACCTTTTCTTTTTACCCGACTGCCGAAGGAGGAGGGTTATGTGTTTGACGCGTATGTATGTATGTATGTATGTATGTATGTATGTATGTATGTATGTATGTCCGTTCCTATGTCCGGTCGTAACTACTCAACGGCTCAACCGAATTAGATAAATGACACCTCATTAGATTCGTCTTGATGGCACGACTGTCACTGGGTACATGAAATTTTTAAAAAATCAATATGGCGGATTTTATACGCTTTAATGTGCGAACTGATTTTGAAAATCATCTTTAGTTGTATCAATTTATATTTTAAATCATCATTTAGGATCTATCTAGTGATTCTATGATGATTTATAAACTAAAAAGAAGGAAATAAAATTAATTATTAAAAGAAACAAAAAACCCGACTGCGTAAAAACTACTAACTAAAAATCTAAAAACAAGCTCTGTGATGTTGGAAAATGTATTGCAGGCGGGACAAGCTGTTCGTTCATAAACAAAATTGTTCTTTGCTTGTCCCGCCTGCAATACATTTTCCGACATCACAGAGCTTGTTTTTAGATTTTTAGTTAGTAGTTTTTACGCAGTCGGGTTTTTTGTTTCTTTTAATAATTAATTGCTTAAGTGTTTAATTGGAGAGACGGTTGGTCACCTTCATAGCAGTTTAACGTTCCGTGCGTTCCGTGGATTGCTTGAGAACCTGCGTCACTAGTGAAACGAAACTCCTATAATATTTACTTGACCATTCGTCCGCTGCATCACGGCCCCAGAAAGCTTTTGGGAGGCGAACATATTCTGAACTTACTTCTTGAACTTCCGCTGTGTTTGTGTTATTGACATTACATCGAAATGGATAACATTGGAACTTAATAGATATTTCTTATATTGAAGTATTTGGTTGTGTTCTGTGCTGGTACATTATCAAATGCAGTACTATGCAAAACCGTTCAGATTTGGTAAATTGTGTGTACTTTACATTGCAGGCAAATGTTGAATGATAGAACTGAAAAAGTGCTATTCATCAACATGTTAGTTTTATTTAAATCACTGAGCAAATAAAATCTGATCACCAGATGGTGTATATGGCGGCGTCATTAGCTCGAGCCGTAATCCCCTGATGGCACGCGCTGGCACGCCACGTTAAGTGGGTTAGCATGCCGATCCTGGCCTGTTCAAGGTCGCACCAATCATATACCTGGACAATTCTAACATCAATGGATCTCCTCACCAGGCCAGCTTTAAAAGTATTATGAAACAAATGACGATGTTATCATGTTACCAACAAACAGGTTATGAAATAAATTAAGTATGAAATTGTTGCCTCAATGAATATAGTAACAAATCATTTTCCAATATTAGCGTCCTTGATATGGTTGGACTCGTTTCACTTCCTGTTACGAGGTGAATTGTAAACTCTGAGCACGTCACTCATCCAGTCTCAATCAAAGGATCTTGAATGAGATGTTTACCGCGTACCTACTCGCGTATGTGTGCAAGACTTGTAGCGTTTCCTGTTTTATAATATAGGTAGTACCTCATAGGTATGCATCATCCGATAATGTTTCTCAATTAAGCAATCCTTTTTGTTGTGTCAATGAAAAAAATGTAGTCGTGTTTTATAAGATTTAAGATGCGATGTTTGTTACTGCTGGTGCAATAAATCATCATTACTAAATTTATTTACAATTTCAATTCAAAAGAAAGCAATATATTACGAGGGATTATTGGTTTGTAGTGTTAGATGGTAAGTTTATGTTTGTAGCTAGCCGCGACACTGGAGGGCCGTCCTGCCAAGGCCAGCGAGTTCGTTAGGGCCATTCATGGATGCCTGCGCGCAACCTCCTCCCCACTCCCACGACTACAGGATATTCTCCCTCGCCGTGTGCTATGCTGGCCGATTGATCGGTTTATTTTTTCAAATTGTATACGGAGCAAAAAGACCACGCGCAATCGTAATTCACCGGATGCACTAACGAGTGTAAAATTTTTTAAACCCCACCCTGTAGCGTTAGTCTGTTTTTGTTGGAGGCCGTTTCCGTCATGACCTCAACAGCTACATATTATGCGATCACTATTACAGCTCATTAGATTCTTATAAAAGGATCCGCAACAAATTCAAACTGTCTTGTGGGACATTCTGTTTGTACGCAAGAAATTCATAGAATGTACGTTGCTTTGCTATCTGTTATGCAATTTCATGCTTGTTTTGTCGTTGAATAGACTTTAATAAACAGGAGATGAGGCTTTTGACCTGAATAGAAATTAGCTGTTTGTACACACATGGAAACAATGAAATTTGCAGTGCACTAACAACATAAACATATCACCCTGATGCGCTCCTGGTCATTGATATAGTGTTTTTATAAGCCACTGCATTCCAGGCAGTGCCCTTGGAATGAAATACTGATGAGTTAATAAACAACCTTCGACAACGCGTGACTTTATCTATTTTCCAAAAAGGTGTAAGGATAACATCTTCATTCATGCGATTATGGTTTCTCGGTGGGTGGAAGTGGGCAATGAATCACATAAGCAGTGTTGTGGATGTACATTGGAGTATTTCGGCTGCGCATTGTGGGCAATTCGTCATGATTTGCGTATGTAAATCAATGGAGTTTGGTTGTGCGGGTAACGGTATTTTCGTCGGTATACAGCAGGAAGGCGGATGCTATAAACACACTTTCAGCGGTGTTACCACAGCGGCGTACCAATAGCGCTTTTGTTTAATAAATTCGTTAATGACCGAGGTGTTCGTTGGCTTATCTTTTCAAATATCTTCAAAGGTCATAAGTTTTCTTAGGCACGTGCTCATACATTTGGTTGACGGATTAGTGTGTACTCTCGCACCCTCTTATGGCCGGACTTAACGGCTGCCAAAATACGCAGCTAGAATTTTTATGGAAATCGTTTTATAAATATTTGATCAGTCATTTATCAAGCTTGATGTTAACTTGTGAAGTCGTTTATTAATCTACTTTTATCTTTAAATTTTTAATTTTATTGATAAAGCCCTGTTCTGAGTGATTTATTGTTCTAGAAGGCTGGATGTAGCAACCTGCTTCCCTTTCTAAGGTCCAACAGTAAACGATTTCTTATTACAACTTATGTGAATTAAAATGATTGTCGGTAACATTTATTTCCTATTTATGAGGCGGTGTTGAAATATATAATATCCAGTCAAGTCAGTGTATAGAATGAACGACCAGGAAAGCTATGAAGTTATGTGGTTTGCGGTTTCTCACCGCGAATAGGAATTTATTTATTGGAGAAATATTTCATTTACATTTAACTATCATATTCAAAGAACTAATAAGGATGCGCATTTCTGAATTCCACTTTTTATAAAATCAGCACAAAACATCTTCGTTTTAAAGAACGATTTAAAGAATCATATTAAAGTACCCTGGTTCTTACACCGCTGTTAAACTAGCAGTGATTGCAGAAGTAGCACGGAACAGAATCTATAATAGATAATGAAGTAACGTAGTATCCGAGTATGACACATGCTGTAACTTATATGGTGCGGTGAAAGTAACAGTTTGTGCTGTTGCCTATTTTCTCTGCCTAATGAATATGGATTACAGGATGTTATGCTACGCCAAATATCTGAAAAAGGCATTGAAATTGGCATCGTGTTATCTATTTCAATATTTTTTTTTAACTTTGTCATGTACCCTGTCTTTTAGAGGTACCTTATGTGCAAGTGAAGTATGACCAATTTTAATGTCAACTCCTTTTCAGTTTATAGATACGTTTTCTTTAAATTTTTCCTTCACAATGAAAAGACTTTTCAAGATGTCTTCCAAACTTAATCTATAAAAATTGTGATAATTTAAATATCATCGCGTCACGGTTACACTGAATTGGTAATCCACTAGCGTGAGTTAAAGAATTTGGTTTTAATATTGTAGTTGCGTGTCAGTCTCTTCCGATATTTGCCAATTACAAGCAACTGTCCCTGGTAGTTTACGTAAAAACAAGTATTTCGTGCGGTATTCCACGTTTGCATAACATTCTATGATTGTTCACTTCCCGTCTGCGATTATGCTAGTTGTATTGTATTATGCAAGGCTACGTCACGCGTCACTATCACACATTAATAAGAACCAGCCCATTTGAGCACTAGCTATAGTGTCGCTGGAGGGAGAAATGTCGCCGCCCTCGACTTAAACCCACGCCCGCCTTCGTATTTCTATATACTTTCCTCCTGCCCACGGGTACACCAAGAATCTTAAGAAATATATCCTACCTACTTGTGCAACGTATTGTCGTCACTAGGGCGTTGCATCAATAACAATAATCTCTTTACAAGCAAAAATCATAAATTTTGTCACATGTTTGGTACGCTGTCACTCCCACATCAAGGTTGATCAATCAAAAAGGATCGGTTGAATGGGATCAATAAGTATGGTGGATGTAGTGGGCGATCGGTCGTCGAACTGCGCGGGCGCAAGCCGGTGGTGCGCTCTAATTCAATTTAACGACAATCCATTGCGCACTAGGCTAACATTCCGCCTCGATGCCACCCATCTATTAGTGGTATTACTCAACTGTTTCTGTATGACCGTTGCCTTGGCCCTGCTCAATGCTTATAGTCCCGCGGATTACATTACAGAGTTTAATTTCAAATCTTACGTTGAGTAATGACTCAGTATTCTATTGACCATCATTTTGATTTACCGGTTAATGCTGAATGCTTACCATAATAACGTTGGACATTAAAGCATTCTATAAGTGGCGTTTTATGTTAAAGGTTTCATATCTCTTAGGATTTATGGAGACTACACTATTAGCTGCAAGCATTTATAACCTAAATGCACTGCTAAGATTACCACTAATGATTTATGATAATGGGAAATAGCTTTCTATGTTTTTCTCATGATAATTAAGCGATATCCATTGTCTTTGTGATAATTTTGCTTTGGTCGGGACCGGATCTGCAAGGATGGGTCGTGTCACCTTGAATGCCGGATGCCGGGTACTGTCGGAGGAGCTATCGGCCGTCAATCGTGTGAGCGTCTCGCTATATTATATTATAGTCGTATGTCTGTTTGTCTGTACGGCTGCGAGAGCCGTTTTTATTTTACGACCATCCACGTCCGCTGTGCGAGTTCTCCGACAAGGTCGATGTTACTTATAACCAATCAACCGGTGCACCGATCAGAAATATCTTGGTCGCAATCAAGTGTAGCTGCTTAAAATGTTTAAATTAATGGCCAATAGCAAGCATTCCGTCACGCAGGATCGATAGGATCAAAAAGAAATAAAACGTTTGCGAGAATTTCATGGGAAGAACGTGTTTTGTCTCTGAGGTTCCCAACGGAAATGGATTGAACGTGGGCGACACCTACGGATTGCGCGAGTGACCACTCTCAACACAAAGTGACAAATTTAATATCATTATCTATTTCTGTAACTCCTCATCTCAGCTCGTTAACATTTATTTCTGCTCATTTGTTCCAGGTAAGTGCTTCGTAATCATCGTCACGATCCGCTGAAGGTCAAACACTTCATCAATCAATTACACGAAATGGTAATGTTTGGATATTAATAGATAAAAGCTACTTATCCTTATTTACTTGTGTTTATTACAATGTTAAACACGTGTCCACTTTAACCAATTGAGTTCTAATATGTCAATGTCGTTGAATATAGAATAGGATATATCTTAATCATACAATAAGATATTGTGAGCGTGCTCTCTCTGGGCGTGCACTGCATCACAATTTGTAACACTACGACTTATTTCCGCATCCGCTATTGTAACGCTGTCCACTGCAATTTAATCATCTCTTCGAGTGACAAGATGTATTAGAGCAGTTTCACAGTGGCTGTTATCGAGCCTGTTAGTATGGTCCGTGCTTATACAAATTTAAGGTTGAAACTTGTTTGTCTCTAAAATTGAGTGGTTCCCTTTGATGTAGAACGGGAATATCGACAAAGACGGATGTCCGGTGCCGGTCAGGATTTGTTTCACATGAATGTTGTGCTTCTTCGCCTTCGTCAAGATAAAGAATTGTCTTCATCGTATTGGAAGCGAACGAATTTTTGCCTTAGGATCGTTTTAGACTGTCCCTTCTATTTCCTTACTCATTCTCGAATTTATAACAATCTTGGTTAAATTTACGTCATCATTTTCTTAGCTTTTAACTGCGTTCTTGTTGTACATTTGCTGTTGATTATTAGTTACTACTTAACTATATCTAGGGATTAACTTAAAAAGTCAGTATTCATATCTTCATTGTCATTTTAAGCAGTTCCCGTTTGCCCGGAGGGTAGGTACATCTGAATATTCCGCAAGAATATCAGTATTTGGTACCTACAAAATACCAAATCGCTATACCGCTAAAATATTATGTTTGCTAAAGATTCGGCATCAATTTATTACGACCTGTCAAAAAATTCCTTTTGAAGTTTTAATCTGATGCTGAAAGGAAATTCATAAAGGTTGTTTGCTTAAAAAATTAACATTAGTTAGTGTAGGTAACCGGAGGAAAGAAGCTCAAAATCCTTCCGGTCCTTTTGATATCGCGGATAAGCGGCGTACGCGCATTTCAAAGGGCCAGTGTGTTTGTCCGACGAAACTTGGGTAAACATCATCAGATGAACGGGTGTGTGATTTTAGCCTTTTGTGTTTTTACTGGGCATTTGTTGCGCGTGAAACGATTTAATCTCATTATGTGTATGCACATCCGGAAGTTTGCCAGAGCTACAGTAGGCGATTGCGTCCCCTTTATAATTTATAATTGTTACACGTATTATATTGGTAAGATAACCTTTGCGATACTTTCATATAAACTTAACACAGCGTGGCGGGGACTTTAGTTTATATTTTTTGTGATATTAATATTTTACCAAAAAAATTATGTTACCATGTCGCAAATAATTTCGCGAACCAAAAACATCAGAATCTGTGGAAATACCCGAAACCCTAAATCCCTATTAGTAAAGTGCCGTTAACATTCGGTATTTGGCGAACGATGCGCGAACGTTTTGCATACAATGCCCATGTTGGTGCGCTTGCGCAAGCGGTCATCGGGGCGGATGTGACGCCGCAGCCCGTGCCAAATTGTGCCTACATTTAATGTGGACTAGATAAACTTTTTAATCTTTTTATTTCCTAGCTAGATCGCCCGTTGGTTAGTATATCCGATCTATTATTACAAAATCGTTTGTTTTGTTTTGATATTGTGTTCGTATGTACAGATATTTGACTTGGCACTTTCCACTATATTCAATCACCAATAAAATTCGTTTTGTGAAAAACTTATCCTGTATAAGTAATATTGAAATGGAAAAATCCTATCTGCATTGATTACTTTGCGTAGGGTATCAATATTTTTTTATATTTCCATTGAAAACTATAGTATCTCGTCTCTTTGTACTCTTCGTGACTCCATTCCCTATTATCATTGTGACCCGCATCGTTAATATTGAACTAACCTAAAAATCGCGCAATCATTTGCATCCGCCATTACTGTCAGTTATTAAAGGCAGTCTCAGTAAACCGCTGATAACACGTAATTAGATACCATTGTATTCTCCGTGAGAACCAAATAACATGATTTTATTATTTACATCAAAGAAAAAATCACAATTTATGTAAATTTCGGTAACCTCTAAAATCACTCGACCAATTTTGACAAAGTTTACCGTTATTGTCTTTTGTTCGGCAAGTATAGCCAAAAGTATTTCGAAATGTATAAAATTGTTAACGAGGACTGTTGTAAGAGCCTTTTTTGTAAAATATTCGTCGATTTGCTCATCATCGTATTGCAGTATTGCATTTACTAGCCTTTGAATGTGGTTTACCACTCAATGTTATGTCTGGGATGTATTCCGGCCTGAGCTTTGAAGTAAGCACAGGTTACATTGACCAAACCTCATTCGGTTGATGTAAGGTTCTGTGCGTCTAGACACCAACGACCGTATAGTTTCTCGGTTTCTGCGAATGTTATTGATATTTGTATCTTATACTTAAGTACGATTACTTTTTTTTCTTCCGCTTTTATTTATGGACTTCGAGGTCTTTTGTGTATATCCTTGAGTGAAGTAAACATTTTTTTTTAAAGGAAATAATTGTTTTTGCTACTCAATGCAATTAAAAGAAGTGTTAGTTTCCTACTTACGTGAATGAGACTGAAATGCTAACCAAAGTTAATTAATAAACAAGACATAAAGCCAATCACATGTCTTCGCGCATATAAAACTTTTTGTTTTTTTTTATACCACTAAGGTGGCAAACAAGCATACGGCCAGCATAGCCTATAGACGCTTGCAACACCAGGGGTATCACTCGTGCGTTGCCGACCTGAAAAACCTCTTAGAGGTTTATGGAGGATTCACTGCGCCGACAGTTTGAGGGAATATTCCTCTAGCTGCTAGCGCAGCGCATCCTTAAAAGGAGCTCTGGCGACCTTACTCACTGCAGGAACATAACAAACAATAAAGTGTGTTATTTGGCTGCAGTTTTCTGTAAGGTGGAGGAACTTCCCCCAGATGGGCTGCTCCAGATTTGGGCCAAAAATGGCTGTGCCCTACTTCTCTTAAAACTGAATACATTTTTGAACATCAGAACTAAATTAACACTCCAATCGTGCAATTATGTACCTATTTTAGGAAGAAATCTTACGTAACGTCTGTTGACTGTTCCCAACCGTTTTGATCATGATCTCGAATATAGTCTAGGACATGCGGGTGGTCTAAACCAAGGTCAGTGTGGACCGTCTGCAGCAGAACAAGCGCGAACATGCATCGCACGAACAAACGAAGCCGGTGCCTGACATCCGGTCACAAGCTATGTAAATTACTGTCACACTTGGACACATGTACGTACAATTGTCCTTGATACTGCTCCAATGAGGATCCTTTCATTTTATTTCCATCATCTGCGAGTTAACACTTTATTTTTTAATTTGACATAACACAGCGTATTCACGAACCTTTAAACGTCATTGCGCGTTCACATTCATTGACGTTTCCTTTAGCATTTTGTTTGAATGAGTTCAAACGTAAATGAAGAAAAAAGTATAAATTGATTGGAGTATGCGGATATTATCCCGACGTCTGGTATGTGTAGTGGAGCCGGTATTTATTTTTAATTGCGACATTTAACTGGTTAATTACATATACTAGTCAATATTAGTTTTAGTTGCGATAATTCCTTAATGAGAAAATTGTTCGGGAAGCGTGTAGTCATGGATTAATCAGTCGCTGACTCGTGGAGTGATGTGCATTTGTATGTAAGCTTAACCTGAAAGGTCCTTTATCACTGCAGTTATGTTTAGTGTCAATTAGCTCGGGTCGAAGAGTTTGAAGGCAAATAAAAGTAAATAGAAATGATATAACGCTGCAGTTGCTAAAGAACTGCACTTATCTAACCGCGATCGATAGTTCAGTCTCGCATAACGCCGGCCAACCTGTATCTCTGTGCATCGGTCCATATTCATTTGTGCAACACCACACAACAATGTAATCCAATGTAATTGTGTTGCGTGTTGTAATCGAGGATGCTTTCAATAGCTAATAAAAATCTCGTAAATATGAAATAGTGTGGTTATTTAACTCGATGTTTCTCATTTATATCGCTTGTGTCCCTCTCGGGGAGGTCTGCGCAGTACTTCTCAAGTGATACATGCGTACTGATAGGTGACATCATCGGTCAATAACGCATCGGGAGAAAGTTTATAGCGCACTTTCAGCTTCGGAATCAAATTAAATCGTCCCACCTCATCTGAAATAATATTGTTAATGTAAGCAGTTATGACCTCTTTAGTCCATTTTAAGTTGATCTTCATGCATGGTTTTGACTTCTTTAGTGGTTCATAATAGATGTTCTTTCGGCTAAGTGGTTTTTGAGAATACTAGAGCACGTCGTAGATCTCGACCGAGTTAAAGGAGTCTTGAGAAGTGGAGGCTGTAGTATTATAAAACTGTTGTCAGTGGTGCCTAGAAGCGACTATTCAGTTCGATATTTTTTATTGATGATGGCAAAATCTACGTTGATTTTCTTTTCTGATCGGTAGTATTTTTGTTAGTATGCCAATGCTTTTGAATGCAATACAAATAAACAATAAAACACCCAAGACCCCATAAACTCGACATAGTCACTAATTCTATCATTTACACAAACAATTATGAAGTTTGTCACGACATATTATTTCGTCGTGTCGTGAAAGGCATTCACTGACGTGTGAATGAGTATAATTAAAAGAAAAAAGCATAGAATGTTTGAGAAGCTCTCTGACATAATTAGGGTAATGCACTAAACAGGCACAAAGATGGGTTATCGGCTTATGGGCACATTATCTTTGAAACGGATTAGAAACGATTTTAGTGCTTAGTTGTTAAGTGTATTACTGACGTATAATATCTTGAAGGTATTTGACACTATAATGACATGAATTTGGATCTTTTCGTCTTTATGTATATTTGTATAAGTATGTGAAATAATGACTTCAAAGAATTTTCCAAACAATCTATTTGATAATCTACAATGTGCCTACTTGTAACTTGTTGTATGGTTATCATTAGCAACAAGCAATACCTAGTTATAACAAAATTGACAACTCTTTGTCAGGCTTGTCTAAGTAGATTTTTTGTTTGGTTTGCTTTTTGTTTCTTGGCTGGCAGTAAAAATTTAATTAAACATTTTGGCCGATCCACCTCAATATATTACCTGTCTTGTTTATCAGCTTATTTATTAGATTATGTCGCCTCAAATAACTTAGGTAATATTATGATGTGTTTGATCTGCTTATACACATAAGCTGGTCAGATAAGGTGAGATATTGGGTGTAGGGTGTCAGTAACACGAGAACGCACCTCGAACGACTCACAAAGGGCTCCAGTGACGCGGCTTGAGCAATGTGTGGATTAATTAATATTAACGACCGCATTACCATAATTACGGCCAAACCCAGATAAAGCCGGATTACAAGACACATAAAACCTTTATAGTAATGCAAGCGACCCTCTTACAGCTGCATTTAGCGTTCATTTTATAAAATGAACACTTAAAATCAAATTATTTCTTTAAATTGGCCGTTATCACGACATTTATGAGTCCGAAATATTGCAGCTCCGAATGCGGCCACTACGCGACGCCATGTTTAAAGTGCATGTTATTAAATGTGAAGATGTAGTGCTTTAGCACGTAAGGGAAACAGGAAGTTTCGCGTGTCGCTAACAGTTTGTGCTATAACTGGAACGTCGCGTCGTCATGTCATCGTAATATAAGCAAGTGTCGCTATGTTAAAAATGAAACTTGAAACGCATACGCGCTTCCGTAGGACACCGGAACATGGCCGAATAAACGTGCTAAAAATGTTGGCGTTCCCTCCGAGTTGTTGAGATTCTTTTCGATGCCTGGAATAGCTGCGAATATTTGCATTGAATATTAATTTCGCCGGGTGCATAATTGCATGGTTCCGGACGTACGGCGTGGGAACGGAGCGATGTCCAGGCACAAGCAGCCCAGCATCGCTGTCAGAACGATACTGACTTCCGCGCCGTTCGCGTGGGAACATGCAGGATATCGATCGTATCTGTGCCGATGCAGTACTAGTCACTTTGCATGTTTACCGCCTGTTCCTAGGTAATAAACGTAGAAAGTGGTACTGGTAACGTTCGCTATGTATAAATAAAAGTCAGTATGTGTGATTGGAGGACTGAAACGCCTTCTATCGGCCAATACATATCTTTCTTTTCCTAAGTAATGTTCTAAAAGGTAATTTTATTGTCAGTTGTTTTTGCGCTAGTTAAGAACAAGTCAACTAAGGTTAATGAGCAGAATGGCGCTTGCAAATGTTGTGACGCCTACATTCTATGGACTGTTGCAACTTTTTATCAAACTCGTTGCATCGTGGCGCTATGTAATAAGAATGCACTGTCAGGAAAGGAGTTTTTTGGGAGTCTATGACTAAAATACCTAAGTGCTGCAAAGTTTCATGTCTAGTAGTTGCTGGTCCTATAAGAATAGAGATGCCAAATGCCAAACACTAAACTATTTGATTCGTGTATTATAGGATAGATTTCAGGGCAAGCAATTCTTGCTTATAGATAGTTTAAAAATCACAGACGACAGCGTCGTGAGATTTCTGCTACAAAATTTACGATTAGTGCAAACAAAGGGGTAACTGTAACAGACTGTTCCTTTTACTGTTTTAACAGTAAAGTCTTAGAATCGTGATTTCGCACGATCCGAGCGACAATTGAACGGAAGCGAATCGCAAAGATAAATCTGTTCCCTAAGTAAAAAGGCATTACAATCGTCAACCAGCGGTACTTAGCATGTGGGAATGCAACGCTCCACTTACGATTGCACTCGTAACGCGAACCTGTAAATGTGACACTAAAATTATCTGCAGAAGTCCATTTGCACGTAAAATAATGAATTCGAATGTCTGCTTGCTTATTGGCCAATGTAGGTAAATAAGGACTGGAATTGTGGTGATAGATGATGTATTTGCATGCGAACTGGTTTGTGGCACGGAATGAAGACGCATCAGGTTGTGATTGCCATCCGTTACATACATTATTTTATTAGTATACATTTTTTTCGTATATTCTTTGATAGTATACTATTCGTTATGCTATGCCATTTTAAATTCAGTTCCTGCAGCCTCATAAACAGATCTACAATATATTATCGAAGTACTTTGTATAAAATCGGCATCCTGAGAATGATTTTTTGTTATCATAGCTAAAAAATCATGTTTTAACTATTTTATTTTATCACCGAGTAACTAATGCTACAATTGCGTGAGTTTCAAGGCAGGACATTACGTAGAACACAGGAATGTTTGGGGTTTCGTTGGTACAAGTAGTTCGTAGCCGATGGCACGGCATCGGTTAGATAAAGATTTATCCAGGAATGTGGACGCACGGGACGTGGCCGCTCGCCCGTCGCCATTCCACCGTTACCGGCTCACCTGTCTACCGTCCACTTCCCTTTCTCAGAAAAAATGGTACCTACCATCTCTAATGTAACGAACGCTGCGTCTGACTCTGACGCCACAACACAGGAAGGCGCGCTACCATTATACAACTCGTCAATTAGTCGAGAATCTACAGTCTACAGTCTACACAATTAACATTTAGCAAGCTTCAAGTATCGTAGTCGATGACCTCGCGATACCTTGATATTTTCATGATGCAATTTTGGCGCGCATTCACCCAATCTCCTCAAAATACACAAAGATATTTCAAAAGCCTTTGTTAATTATTTTCTCACAATAAAACAAATTTAAAAACTCAGTTAATGAGACTGCATAATTATACGATAACTGTCTGCGAATCATGTTTTGCGCAACCATTGTTTGCAAATGTGCAAGAATTAGTTTCCCACATTATATTCCGAAAATGTGAAGATGTGGAGATTCGACTCGAAATACACATAGAAATTATGCTACTGCTATTGTTGCCGCGTATAGAATTAATAGGTATTCAAGAATAATGAGTACTTATAAACGGAAATCCTAGTCAACAAATGACCTTTGACATTTAGACGCGGATCACGGTCAATGGCACGCGATGCTATCCAAGGCAAATTGGCCGGGCACGTTAGTTATCATTTCATTACAAGTCAGTCGTACAAACGGTTATTATTCGTGGACTTTGTTTTTTGCCAATTGAATACCAGTAGTACAGGAAGTGCGTGTAAGTATTCGGCTCATTGAAAGGCTTCGTGAGTCGTGACAATACCGCCACAATTCGGTGAAGGTGCTTCGACGATCAAATTTTAATAACTGTTATAACTATTGTCAGCGATGGGCGAATAAATATGCTAATTAACAACCTAATTTGTAATACCTTTGGCCACAGTGATGTCACTGATATAGATAAAAAAGATTCCTTCATCGCATTTTACTGATTTTACGAGCTTATATTATTTTGCTGTGGTCGTCGTGTGCACTTTTATTGCACTCTTGCAATGAATGCAAATAAGTTTCTCGTTATTTTCTCATGATTTATTACACTTCTGTGCTGACTGATCACATTAGTCGACTACCCGATTAGGACATTTGTATTCGGTTTGCAGATGTGGAGGTCGTTCGTCCCGGTTCTCGTCTGATGTCGCTTATTCTTTTGCATGCCGCACTCTGAATTCCGATTCCGCTTGCGTATTTGTATTAACACGTTGAAAGCAATACGTTTATTGAATATTTTATTGATTTGAATTAATGCTTAGATTTCCTTATTGCACACAACTAGTTCATTTACCTTATCGAACAATCTTCGTAACAATTTTCGGTATCCTCTAAATTAAATGGGTATGAGGACATTATTAAATGGGTAGTCGAATTTACGACGTCCATAACGTGCCTAGAATCGGAGTAGGCAACTGGCAAGTCGATAACCGGTCGATGTCGATGGGCGAGGATGTCGCTGGCAACGTTCCCATAAATTCCGCGGAATCGTAGGAGATTTATAATGGCGGCGGCGTAACGGTGGGCGCGCCGCGCATGCCGAGCGCACGCGCCTACGTGACGCGTCAGTCCTGGTAGTGGCACTCTGTGGCACCAGTCGCCACACCACCGATACCGCCGCAACGAAGCACCGCCCCCTCTCGCCAGCTGTCAGACTCAGTCGTCTAATCGATTAGTATTGTCCCCTATATGGCACGGTGCTAAACCATCTCTTAATTGGTAACAAAAACTGAAAAATAAATATTTGTTTGAGATCACCATAGGGAAATCTTTTATGAATCCATTTAGAGAATTCTGAGATGTGATCAAGTTACCTACGTTTTGCAGTCATATTTACGCATTTAGCATCGTACAATGTTGTCTTCTACCTTATGTTTATGCTATTTTTTTATTTAAGTGCTTGTGTAAGTTGTGAGCATACTGTGGTGATTGCATTACCGTCTTGTAATTTGTTTTCCGATACGTACTGGTTTGCCTCTATGTCGTATAGTGTTTACATAATTACGCGTAAATTCTCGTATGTACAGTGAAGTACGTGGCCAGTTTGCCACTTTTCAACCAAATGCTCTTATTGATAAAGGTGGAAAGTGGTCAAAGATGAAGATTATCGACTGTAACTTAAAAATGTCATATAGCTTTACTCTTGGAGTCTTGACTCCGAAGCGTTTTACCATTGAACTACTAAAGAAGTCCAGAGTTATTTGAGTAGGTAATTCAGCTTAGAATTTAATGACCTCGATAGGATTTCGGTTTCGGCTTCGACATAAATAAGTCTATCAATAACGTGACAGTCGTAAATTTGGCAGTTTGTATGATCAAAGTTCAGATGGTACAATATTTACCTACGTTCTATCTGTACCACGTATTGCAAATTGTTTTCGCCTGCACTTTCTAGTTACTCTATTTCGTAGTGTTAGCTAGTAAAACATAGTGGGAGTTTGTTGACTCGTCCAGCAGCGGCACGGCCGGCATGCGGCAGGTTGGCGGATGTAGGTGTCCGCAAATATTAGCACTTGCCTAATTCACCAACCGAACGCGCGTTTACCTTATTACCTAATCGACTGGGTTAATTTAATATTTTCGTTGTCACCTACACTCACCTTTAGGATCAACATTCCACGTTACTTAATTGCGGTGTAGGCGTAGTCATACCACATCCCACTGAAAAGAAGTCGTTATTATTGAATGGGACGACTGTCAACAGAATTAGAGATCGGTCTTGATCGAGGATTAAAGATAACCCGATCTTTCATAACAATGGCTTCGTAAGAGTGCATTGACTCTAATAAAGATTAGTTTTGATTGACATCGGCGTCGGAATAATTTATTATTATGACACTAGTAATGTGAACCATGCATTTTGCGGTAAGTGCGAGGTGAGGCGCGGCGCGACCGGCATGCACCGGGCGGCCGCGGCGAGGTCGCGATCGATGCGCGTGCGCAATATGAATGAATGAAATCCCCACTCCGCGCCATCCGCACGATCAATGGACCGCACGTGGCGGTCGATACTGCGCTAATCTAAACTACATTCTTTTATGTTATAATTAATATATTTATCTAGCTTGGTCGTGTTATGTTTGCATAGAATGTTTATTCCACATTCCGAAGAATGACGACTCTAAACAATTGGAAAGCAAAAACGGAATTTTCACTGATATTTTATGTTGAATAAAATATTGTGTATAAAAGTAGCTTTGTGTAACATTAATTCATTACTTTAAATTAAAATTACTTATTCTTTCTAATCACCCTTTCTTCTAGCTCTTTGACAATAGTATATCAATTTGGACCACTTATCCGGCGAGCAAATCGATCACTTGTAATTGACAGCTAAATGCCCTATTAGACCTGGCCACCATAATTGAGTGGCCGGCGATTGCCATGATACACTTGGCATTGCGACCGCGCAGCCTGCCCACGCGCACCTTTATCGATTCAATTACATCTTTTGAGATCTGAATTTGTTTTCCTAACCGCAATGATAATAAACCAACCGAATGAATATAAAGACACAATATAAATGGCGATTTCTTTAATTCTAAGCAGAGTTATTGGCACGCAGCATCCACATCACCGTAGATGGTGATAACGACTAACTCCGTCGAACATTTGTAACCCTTATTGGGTAACTAGCGCAGCCATTGTGGGAGAGGCATGGCTAACGCATGGGCGCAGTGTTTTCCGGCCATATCCAGTGGCCCTTATGAGGTGACAACCATATCAAATGGTCAGATAATATCGTGCCGTATTTGGCACGGGTGAGGTGGCGAGGTTGCACGCCCGGTCACAGCAAGGTTATTTACTAAGACCTGCGTTACCTGACGTGGGTATTTAGCTTAGCAATTAACGTGACGGTTGCTGGTTTTAATTTATGACGCATCTACCCTTATTTTTTGGAAAATCTGGATTTCTGACATATCTTATTATCTTATGACATCACTCACTTACTTCTTGTAACGTGAGGCGCTCATTCATGTGCTAATGAATATTCTATTATCATGAATCACAATCAGTTCTAATAGTATAGGAGCGTGTTCCAGGGGCCCGTACGCTCATTCTACTATTGCGATAAGTCACTAATGAGTCACGATTGATTTACATATGGACGGTAAAAATCGGAAGGCAGTATTTTAATTAAAAGTAGTTCGGATCTGGATCGTGGCATACAAGTCACAAATATCACCTTAGGATCAATATTTAGGTTAGCAGAATACCATTTGACACCTGAGACAAGATCGGAACCATATTTTTTAGTTACCAGAATTGTCATTCAAGGTTGTCTTTCCCTATTCAATGATCACTGAATATAATAAACTTTCGATTCACAATTAATTTTGCCGTTAACTTGCATAGTTGCGTTGTTAGTGTCTTTGGGGTTTATAAAAACCATTCTTCTAATGGTTTTAGTCAATCTTGGACACGTTCGTCATCCTATTTACAGTAGAGACGGTAAATGTCGACGTAACTTATCAGCGTAGGTGCTAATGGAATGGACACAGACGCGGCTTTGTCCGCAACATTCGATATCCGATCCGATTTGTGCCCACCCTTTGGAATTTTAAGTGGTCTTTACTCGTAAAATTAACCGGTCCTTAATGGACCTTTTGAATGACCCAAAAGGAATTTTAAAAATAAAGTATTAACATCAGCCAATTTTATGGTGGCGAGTTGGCTCTTCAGTTATTTATTATTCGCTTCGGCTCTGGCGCAATTGTTACGGTTTCAATTTCTTATAATGAATTTGTACACTAATACTTTCACTTATTAGCAACGCGTGCGTGAGTACCGATATATTGAAAGCCTTTCTTATTGGATTGTCGACTTTTTCAAAATCTAGAAATGCATTCACAGACCTTCATATAGAGGTACCTACACTTAACACTGTTCGACATCTATATACAGAATTACTTTCATAATTACATATCATTATTCAATAATTAAAAATATTTGTCGAATGTCAATATTGCTTAGATGTTGAGAGAGTGTATTAACTTCTCAACCTTCCTTAAAGTAACTCTGGGTTAATCTGTATCTTATCAGATTGTCAGATTGCAGTAAAATTAATTGAGGCAGAGGATGTCTCGAGTCTAAATTCTTATTTGTAGGCACATAATATATATATCCTAACTTCAACATAAGAAACAAACAATGCAACGACATAGAATCCAAACCTTTTTTCTGCTAAAGGATGTAAAATAAAAATAAAGCTGATTTAAGATCCTCTCTTCAACAAGAAGCTGTTAATACGCTGAAAGGTATTCGTGTGAACTGGAAACAAAGCTCTGTTAGACGTCAACATATCTTAAACAGAGTTTAACAGAGTCGTGAAACTGTCAAATCGTCACTTGGCTAATGGGACTCTGTCATCGAGTCGACCCCTTCTAACCATCATTTCCTCACTTCTAAATGTAATTTCGTTGCTTTAAGGACGGATACCGGTAAGTATCTAGTCTATTTTTAGTTAAGATAAAAAATGTGTGTCCCTATTGTCATTATGGTGATTATTTTTGTTTTTATGGGACAGATGTTTGTATGATTAACTATGAAAATTTTCAATCTTACCATATTATGAATATAAGATGGATATTATTGTATACTTGTATCAACTCTACAAACTGTATGTACGCCGAAGGATGAATGAGCACAATCGTAACAAGGAATCCTTTCTCCCTTTTTTCCCAAAACAAAACCTCCAAGTGGCATACACGTAACTGTCATCATCACTGACAGCCGCATTGTTTACTCAACTCGAGGATACAGGGCGTCAGACACACATCGTGTGAAACCGAGGGCACCACTTAAGACATATCATATCACCATGTTAAAAAACTCACTTAAAACATCGTGGCGTAGGCGTAAAGTGACAGATGCGTTGAAGGGGTCGTGGAATGACCGTCGTTTAGTTTAACTGCTGGCTTCCGCCAAACGGGCGGTTAGATGACACATAGTCCGGATTGTCCTTGCACTTCTTACATGCGTACGATAATCTTCTAAGCTTTGCTTAAGTGACGCTAATCGTGATTCATAATAATTGTCGGTATGAATTTTAAATTTAATCACATGGTAATTTGTTTTGATGTTTTAATAAACACTTCCTTTGGTTTTTCCCATGGGCGGTGCTTGCGAATGAGATATTACTTTTTACACAAATAATTTGATTTGCATCAGTTTATTTTTGGAGTAGGTAATGATGGGCTGGGAATGATGAATGACGGCAGCTGAAAGTCCTTATGACAAAGGCCTATGACAGTGCTGAGAATAGCAAAGTATCCGTGGGCATGCCACCAGATATTTGATTGGTTGGTTGTGGTTGGTCTAGTGGTCCCAAGCGCGACTGCTACGCTAGAGGTCCTGGGGTCGAGTAGTGTTGTTAGGTTTTTCTGTGAAATTTCTAGTAGCGGCTCGGAGTCTGGATTTGAGCCCGATTGATAGCGAGCCCTGCTCGACCCTTGTTATAAGGGACCTAAACATACCGGCAAAATATGGGTGAACATTAGTATACCTATGCCTACCACTTCGGGGAATACGGGCGTGATGGTATGGTATTTGTTTTTTTGTAAAAAATACACCCGGTCTATGATTTTGTTAATGAAAATAAATCATGTGTAATCTGCCATTGCGGTTTGTTATTATTGGAAGTCCAGAATCGGGTACCTTTCTCGTTATCGTGTTGCTTTTAGATGTTAAATTGTTTTGCGTATCCGCGAGGTATCGGATACTATTTATTGTTTCCTGCTCCCGTAATGCACTTAGTTTCAATATCGCAAATATTTATAATTCCGTCATCGCCTGTTCGCTGCAAGATTGTTGAAATATGAACATATGTATGTAATGCTCTACCCAATACATCAGAAGGCATTTTTTTTAAAGTCCGGGAAGCGAAGTGAATAACAGATGTTTCCTTTTCATGTAGATACGTTATTTATACCTACATAGTTTTTATTTATATTGTGATTATGATTCTCTATTCCCGAAAATGAGCGGAAACATTCTACTAATGTGAATTTTTCTCTCCCTCGTCACCCTCTTAGAAAATTGATGAGTGTATGTATCTATAAGTTGTTCTGAAAATACAATCCAGGAATTTTTATTTTGTCATCCGAACGCTTTTTATAAATCAGACTGTTTATAAATATAGATATTCATACGAACTTAGTCCATTAAAATTACGTGACTTATTTTTTAAATTAAGAACATTATAAAATGCTAAAAGGATTTAAATAAAATTAATTGCGCCTGCGCATAATATTCCAAGCTAAAATACTAGGAAATACTCGGCGCTAAAATTTATTTATATTCGTTATGCGCTTTTGTCATTATTAAGTCACAAACATTTGCATACAAAACGAGCTCGACTGACATGAATTAAAATGGCAAAGCTCAAAGAGATCCATTGACGGTCACCGGGTCAGATATGTTTTACTGCACTGTAATAGGCATAGGTAATAATGGTAGAAAATGGTAGAAACTTCTTTCAAATCAAATCAATCAAATCAAATCAATCAATTTATTTGCATAACACTGGTTATAAAGATGGTGAAATAAATTATTGTATAGTGCTCAGAGTTTTACCATTGATGGTGTGCAAATCTTTAGGTACATTAAAATATCTTATAATAATAATTTAATTAAATGACCAAATAATTTAAACACATAATAATAGTTGACCACAAATTAAAATTATAATAATGAAATATGTCAAATATTAAGACCACAATATCGAGATGAAAATCACAAACTACATAATTACAATAGTACAATGTCCAATAATGTCCATGTATAAAAGTCACAGCTAATATGTCAGAATTTATCATTTAAGAATTCGGTAATTGAATAGTAACTCTTTCTGATTAAAAATGTGTGCAGTTTTTTTTTAAACATGGACAACTGTACAATGTCCTTTAAATCAGGAGGTACTTTATTGTAAATTCTACCTGACATTACAAGAACGCTCTGATTCATGAGTGTTGTTTTATTTGGTGGCACTTTTACTCTGGTGGGATCACGCTTACTTTTACCTCTTTGTTCAAATAAGTGTTGATTGGTTCTAACAAATAATGAAATTTCGTAAATGTATAGGGAAGGCAATGTCATAATTCTAAGATTTTCAAAATGGGTTCTACAGCTTTCAGTTTGCTTCAAGTTGCATATTGAGCGTATACAACGTTTTTGGCTCTTGAACGCTAACTCTTTGTGTACGGAGTTGCCCCAAAAAATAACGCCGTAACGCAAAATTGCGGCTACATACGCATGATATGCCGTAAGAACAGTTCTTTGTTGAACGATTTTAGATAGCTTATATAGAAGATAGGAGTATTGATTTAATCTTTTGCATAAGTATTCTATATGTGATTTCCATGTCAAATTACAGTCTATTTCTAAACCTAAGAACCGAGTATTTTTACATTCCTCTATCTTGTCTCCCAAGTAATTAATATTTAATTTATTAGTTTTCCTTTGTAAGAGATGTCTAAACAGCATACTTTTTGTTTTATTTAAATTTAATATAAGATTATTACGCTTCAACCATTCTATTACCTTACTTAGCGACTGGTTTATTTCTGATTCATACGTGTTTTCATTTCTCCTTACAAATATCGCTGTACTGTCATCAGCAAATAAAACTAGTGGATCATTTATTACTTTTGGAAGGTCGTTGATGTAAACTAAGAATAATAGGGGACCCAGGACACTTCCCTGTGGCACACCAAACGGCACTCTCCGTGAGCGAGACAGTACCATATCCTCGTTAAACGATGTAGGATTAATTCTGCTTATCTGTGTCATTTGTTGTCTGTTACTGAGGTACGATTTAATAAGCTCCAGAACGTTGCCTCTTATTCCATAAACATGTAATTTATTTAACAAAAGAGTGTTATCAACATGATCAAACGCTTTTGTCATATCCATGTAGATAGCTGTTACAGGTATTCTGTTATCAATGGCTGTCAGAATCTTATTAAGAAAATTATAGATGGCTAGATTAATATTTTTGTTTTTCCTAAATCCCATTTGTTCGTCAACCAATATTTTATTTTTCTCTAAATAATTTATCAAGGAGTCATAAATTACTTTTTCAATTATCTTTGAAATAATGGGGATCAACGCCACGGGTCTGTAACAAGAAATGTCTTCTTTATCCCCTTTTTTAAATAACGGAATTATAATAGATGTTTTTAGTTTTTCGGGAAAGCAACCTTGTTCAATACATTTGTTAATAATTGCAGAGAGAATAGGAGAAACAACCAAATTTAACATGTTTTACCACACTTGTGTCAATATCATCATAGCCTGTGCTGTGTGTGTTTTTAAGTCCATTAATAATACGAACAATGTCATTAGGTGTCACAGGATTCATAAATAATGATTTCATAGTGGGTTTATCCAGTGATTTAAAGGTCTTGTCTGTTTTTGACTGTATCTGATCCACAAAAAAGTCATTAAATGTGTCAGCGATTTTTTTGGAACCTTTAAAATGACTATTTCATACTTTTATACTTTCAATATATTCCTTAGGATAGTTTACTTTTGAATTACCTATTATTTTCCACGCTGCCTTGCTTTTATTCGAGGCAGTATTAATATAATAGTTATTTTGTGTTTTTTTTGTTAAATTAATTATTTTGTTGAGTCTCTTTGAGTATGACTTAAATACGTATTTATTGTGACTATTAGGATGTTGCCTATATGTCCACAGTAAAATTCTTTTACGCTTGCAACATTGTCTTATACCCTTTGAAAGCCATTTTGGACGTTTATTAGTCGACATTTTTATACGTATAGTAGGAAAACAAAGGTTATAGAACAAAAGGAAGAGATCATAAAACTTATCAAAGGCATCATTTGCGCAGTCGCTTAAGTAAACTTCGCCAAAAGCAAGGCTGCTGAGACATTCCTTGAACTTCCTTTTATTTTCATTAGAATAATCCCTCTTGATGCAATACCAATATGACTTAAGACAAGTTCTTTTAACTGGTAATCGTAATAATTGTGCAGTGTGATCTGACAACGCAAGCTCAAGTACTTCTGATGTTGCTCTAATTACATTATGAATGAAGTTATCAATACAAGTACCACTAATAATACGAGTTGGCTGCTTCACAGCAAGTCTCAAGTTGTAGGCAGTTAACAAATGCTTAAAGTTAGTGGAAGTATTATTTTCCTTTAGGGTGTCAATGTTAAAATCTCCACATAAAATAAATTTAAGATTTTTGTAGCAAAATTCTTCAAAAATTGTAGTTAATTTATCGAAAAATATTTTAATAGCTTGTAAAGTATTAATCGGAACTCTATATACACATATGATGATAATCTTATGCTCAACAATTTCAATTGCAGATAGTTCAACTAGATTTGAAATACTCATAAGTTTAATTTTCTCTAGTTCTTTAAATTTTAAGCAGTTTCGCACCAAAATACAAGAACCACCACTTCTGCTACTACGAGTAAAGTATGCCCCAAGGGTATAGTTATCAATATTTAGTAGACCTGTGTCTTCCAAAGTCAAGTTGTGTTCAGTTATACATATTATATTTATCGGTTTATTACAACATGCCCTTTCCTCTAAATGTACAGACAGAAGATCAGACTTATTTATAAGGCCATTAATATTTTGGTGTAGTATGTTTAAATGATCATACACGAAAAAACTGGTTCATCTTCTTAATCATCATTCTTTAATTGTTTTAAAGGAAGAAGAGGCTTGCTTACTTGGTTTATTTAATTTCAATCAAAGCCTATAAAGTTAAACATCAACGGTCGTTTTTTAATGAAGGAAAAAATAACTTTTAATCTTAGCATGGAAAATGCTTAAAAAAATACAATAAGATCATCAACGGTCGTTGAAAAAAGTACAACATTGTTTTTTATTTGTTTCACTTAAGTGTTTGTGTTTGTCTTGGTTTTTCTTCTACTACCTATATTATCAGTATGGATTTACAAAAAAAAAGTATATGAGTATTATATCCATTTTCTTGTACCCAGTACCAGCTCTGCTTAGTTTGGGACTAGATGGTGCTGTGTAAAATGTCCCAGAATATTTATTTATAAAAACAATCTTGGAAGATATTGTCGATCGTTGGCTGCTTACTACGTATATTGTAGGCATCATAGTATTTTATCATCACTATCGCAAATCCCGCGGAAGCACATCGGCTGATCTCCGCCATTGCCGCGACATTTCAGAAGTTTGTATCTCCTCGTATCCTGCGGACGGAAGCCGTGGATGTTGCGTCACCGGCCGGAAATAGACGCCCTCTGTGTCACCGCTCGCGTCACATTGTCCACGTCTCCACACGATCAACTCAACACGTGAAGTCTTGACTCGTCACCCGACACACTCCATCATCACCCCTCAAAACAAATCACTTTAAAGGAAATTACGGTTACAAAGTGTGGAGCTATGTGCTTATCGGCAAATGTTCTGAAAAAGCTCTAACAAATTACTCAAAACAAAAAAGTAATGACAGCGATCGATCTTGCGTCTGCCTCCAGAGCTCAGTAATTATTTCCAAACGGAAACAGTTTCAAGATAATACTGCGATTTATCCTGTCCTACGTGTATCCTGCGTATTTGCTCCACGACGCGCCCTTTCCTTTCCGAGATATCTCGATGTTTTCCTTACCAGGACGTTGCCACGGTTCGAAATAAAGTCAAGTTTTGACGTCGACGCTTACGCGCGTACTAAGTTTCGATATTTATGATGGCATCGAACACTTAATCAGCGACAGGAAGATGTTAACCGTCCGCTCGTATATTATCCCAATCAAAATATGGTAATAGCCGGCCAGAGCCTGGTAAATTTACTTGCGGAATCAATTTGCCCCCGTGAAATTTATGGTCGTGTTTCCCCAATTAACTGGCAATTCGGTGGCTTCGATTATTTCGCATAAAATGTTCGGGCGACTCCCGCATCCGGTGATTACGACCGGCGCATAATTTGTGATGCGCCTGCGCATTGCCGAACTGCGAGGGGCCAGCCTACGCTTGCTTGATTTTTGTTAGATAAAAAAGCGATGGATTCTCCGAGCTCTGTTACAGGCACAGCGGTGCACTTGCCTCATTTGTTGTTTGTTTTACTGCCGATTCTTGCACCTGCGCGTTTTGTATTTCATGCTGGTACCCAGGGCCCGCCGGCCTATAGTCCTAAATGAGATTTCGCGGGCATTATTTTTGCTTTTGTTTCTGGGTAACGTGAACCTGGTGGTTTCCTTTTATTATTTTATGCCAGTATGCAAATTAGCTTCATTGAATATGCATCTGATTTGAAACCATTCATATTATAAGTTTTATTATGAAGATATCTAAAATAACATGGTTGAGAAGTGTCTCTAATATTTTAAAGATTTTTTCTTCGATTCACATTTGTCGTTTTAAGTTTACCAAAGTCAGTTTAGGTCATTTATGGACTGTTTGTTTTTTCTTCTACGTTTGTATGTCAGCTAAATCATAATAAACGTTTTCCTGTTGTTTGCAGAGTCGGTGGGCACCGTCACCGTCGTCGGGCGCGTGCCGGCCACCGGATGCGCCAGCGGCGACATAATGTGGCTTCTTGACGAGCCTAATCAACCTTATGAAGGTAATTATTTTATTAACTTTTTATTACTTAAACACAATCTCCTATACTATCCTGACAGTGGAAAGGATTATGAAACTAAATTAAGTTTTATAGTAACTAAATTACTTTTTCGCATAATTCCAGACTGTGAACAACTGCTATGCTTTCGCTACTACAATGGCGAGGGCGAGGAGTGCGCAGCAGAGTCACCAGCGCTCCCTACGCGGTTCAAAGTCGACCTCAAGAAGCTCCCTCTGCGGCTCAAAGAGGGCATCTCCAGAAAACGCAGTGGCGACCATGTGTCGCCGTTTTCCTACAACAACGAGAGCTTCGAGATGAACTCGGAGAACCCGCCTCGCATCGAGTTCGTGCCCGGCACCAGTCACGACATCAAACATCTCAGCGAGAATGTCAACAAATGCTCAATTAGTGCTTTAGAAAGTAACGGTAACAATCTCGAACAAACAAAAATATGTGATCCTAGTAAATCTCTAGTTAGTAATTTAAGCCAAGAATCTCAAAATGTAAATAGTGAAGAATCTCGGAGTGCTACAGACTGCAGGCCAACGTCATCAGGAGTAAAGAAGAAATGCCCTCCGCCCGTAGATACGGGTGGACAAGCGCTTAATGGTGTTAAAAAGAAAGTAGTTAATAGCGGGTTTGACTCGCCCACTTCTCCGGGCACCGAGTATTATAAAATATGGTCACCAAAGAATCCTTGCAAAATAATGAAGTTCGTATACGACGTAGAGAGTGCGAATGTGCCAAGTGATGCGGAAAAATCACCGGTGCCTCCGCTGCCACCCAGACAATCACACAAACCGCTCGAGAGAATGCACGCATTATCCCCGCCACAGGTACCCAGACACAGAAAGCCAAAAAAAATAACAAAGCCCGAAGACGCGTTCAACTTTGAATTGATAGACACAGACGAACAATTTTTTACCGACAATAACATAACAAACTCAGCTGTTCTACAAGGAGAACTTAACGATTTCAAACCGGGAGAGTTCTATTCCGGCAATCAGATAGCTACGTCATCGACGGCGAGTTTTTTCAGAGGTGGCCAAAATATCGCGCCCCTAGCGACACCAGAAACTGACGGCAGCTTATGTGAGTCTACGCTTTCATCAATGAAATTGTCTAGGTTAAACGAGGAGAAGAGAGGAAAAGATGTACCTGATGGCGCCCCAAGCGTAAGTAGAAATAAGATACTCTTTATAAAAGATATAGGTCCTGATAATTATATAACGACGACATTTGCACGGAAAGAAAAACCCAGTCCTCCTAAAGACATAGTTGACGGAGTACACAGAACGCTCACACATGCCAAATCTGAAGAGAAGGCTCAACACACATTTTTAAATGATATAAGTAATCATTCAGAGTTTGAAGATGACAATAGAAACCAGATTGAGGAGAAAGAAATCACGATATTAAAAGGTCACAAACCTCTGACGAGGCAGAACTCGGGACGCGCCACTCCTACAATGATGACAGCGTTCTTGAATTCCTCTCACGTAGATCCTCCAACGAGAGAGACAGTAGATAACAACAGTTCTAATGGTCAAAGTTCCTGCAACTCCTCGCACTCGACGTCACCAGTCGATGAGTCAAACAAAACGGTGCCAAGCGTGGGAACTATGATAATGAACCGTAAGCATTCTTGCGATTCGTCTACGCCAAAGCATTCTAGCCTTCCAAGACATTTAATAAAAAACCTTGGTTGCGAAGGAACCCCGAAACATTCCCCACAAAAGACGAACAGTTTTGAGAGTCCAGTACGGCCTCACCCGAGGGTGTTGAGCAGGGTGGCAGCGTTAGCTGGTGGTGCGGTTCCTCAATGTCCACCCACACCAACGCATCACGCAAGAAGACCGAGGCCTTTACCACCACCGGATCTTCACCCTCCCCCCGTGCAAGACAACGACGCTACGCTGCAAGAGAATTTTGAAATGGTTGAGTTCACAAATGAACTGAGAACTTCTGAGATCAGATCGCCTAACATGGAATTTGTAAATAGCAATCATTTCACGATAGTCCACGCCGGACCTCCGGAAGATGTCGTGTTAAGGAGGCCGAGGCCGGTGGAGGAGATCGATGACAATGAGAATGCGGTGGCCTCACCCACGCCTTTGAGGCACATGGCCGGTATAAGGTTACCGTCAATACCGGAAAGGGCATCACGGCAGATGGCTTTGACGGGCGATTTTCCCGCTAATATGATTGGAGGGATTATTGAATGCGAAGAGCCGTTACCAGCAGGTGTGTATTTTTTTGTTTAGCATTTATTGTTTTTAACTGCCTCTTTAGTCTAGTGACCACAAGCTATACTAGAGGTTCTGGGTTCGATTCTCAGGTTACGCAAAGTATTCGGTTCTTATGTTTGTCCTTGGTTATTCAGGATTATTGACCTAAAACATACCGGCTAACTGTCGGTGTTAATAAGTACGTCTCTGTCTAAAACTGCGGGTATATGAATGTATAATCAAAGCAGAATTACAGTCTTTTTGTCCAAATTTAAAAAAATAGGTACCAGATTGATACAAGTGGCGCCATCTAGTGGTAAAAGTGATAATTTTGAGGTGAGTTCTGGGAGCTATTTGTGGTGATTGATACCAAATACTTACGGTATGTTGTGGTGCAGGGTGGGAGGCGCGCATGGACAGCCACGGGCGCGTGTTCTACATCGACCACGTGTCCCGCAGCACCACGTGGCAGCGGCCGGCGCCGGGCGACGCCGCGCCGCGCTCGCCTGCGCCCGACGTGCAGCGCAGACAACTTGATCGGAGGTGGGTCCTGGTAATCCATCAAACTTCACACTTTTACTTTAACTGCACCTCAGACATTCCATGAATAAACTGGTCAAGTGCGATTCAAACCCGCACATAAAGAGTACCGTATCATATTGCCTTTTTTTATAATTGTTTGTTTAATATCAGTTGAGATTGTGTTCTCTCTGCATTAAAGCTGTTGTCGTTTCCAGGTACCAGTCGATCCGTCGCACGATGACGCGCACCCAGCTGGCGGAGGAGGAAGCGGGCGCGTGCCTGCCCCCCCCTCCGGCGGCGAGCGCGGCGGGTGCGCACGCGCACGTGCCTTGCGCCGGCGCGTCCACGTCGCGCGCGCACGAGGCGCCGCACGTGCCGCACCCCGCCGCCTTCTTTCTGGCGAGGCCTGACTTCTACTCTATACTGCATATGAACCAGGTATGATACAACCATTAAAAGACAATTATTGTAACCTTGCTACACCCAGTGTGGGACAGGCCATATAATCCAGTGGCGATTGCCAGCAGGGCCCGTACGGCCCCCAACGGGCCTAGCTTGCTGGCTATTTCTAAACGGCGCGATGAATTTTGAACGAATCAGCCTATTTTAACGAGCTTACACGAATTTTGGCATTGTTTAAGCGAAAAAAGAAACATTATTTTCCGATAGTATTCCATCTACCATTATCTGTCGTAGATTTTGGATAAAATGCACGATCAATTATTTAACAGTTCTTGAATCTCCCATTTTGCAGGAAGCGTCCGTCCTTTACAACGGCAATTCAACGCTGAAGCACATGATCTCCAAAATCCGGCGCGACACGTCGTCGTTCGACCGGTACCAGCACAACCGGGACCTGGTGGCCCTTGTTAACATGTTCAGCGAGGCCTACAGGGACCTGCCCTTAGGGTGGGACTCCAAGCTCGATCGAAACGGGAAGGTGCGTTTGACAACCCTATCTGTTTATCTATCTATATGCCGTTATAAGCCCCGCAAATTAATAATGAGTCTGGCGGCCATCTTGGTAAAACTGACGTAACTGTTCTCAGTACGCGTTAACAGCATTAGCTGGCAAGTGCGGTGGATGACGTCACTTTGAGGTTAATTAGGCAAAGTTCCAGCCCATTAGCTACTTGCGGGAGTTATAACGGCGGGCGACTTATAGTGGGAGTAAGAACTCTTTTCTCTATTAAGTACTCCACTGTTGTTGTTCAACAACCCTGTCCTTTTTGAAATATATTTGTACCTAATTATTTTAGCAGTCTAGTATAAGTTCCAGTTGTTTGGATACCAGTCAGCTTCATTTGGATAGATGGACCCGATCCTAACACTTGGAAAAGTCTACTTTGAGAATTAAGTATTAGCCCTAATCGTCATTTTCAGTCATATGAAGCACGATACACCGAGAATACATATAGAAAACATGCCAAACTGGTATTCCTACGTGTGTTTGTTAAAAGCTTTTGCTAGGTTCTTGAAATAATGTCTTCTCTCTTGACAAATGTCTTTTTTATTTCCGATTTTGATTACTCCCAAGGGCTCCTATTTTTTGTCGTGACAGTATACAAACGCAAATTCATTTTAGACTGAAAATGCCTTCGCGTTACAACGAAGTTCTGGGGTCAGTGCGGTATTGAATGTAGAGTTACAGAGAGTGTTTACTGGTTGTTATGTGCGTAGTAGTACAATAAGTAACAGTGTGGTACGGTAGCGTTTCTTCGTGGACCACGTGATGCGGCGCACCACGTTCATCGACCCGCGGGTGCCGCGCGCGGCCGCGGCCGGGCCCTTCTCGCCGCTGCTGGCGCCGCGCCGCCGCCCCGCGCGGGGGGAGCCGCGCCCGGCCCGGGGGGAGCCGCGCCCCGCGCGGGGGGAGCCGCGCCCCGACCGGGACGCCGACAGCGACGCCGAACAGGGGTTCCCGGTCTGTTGTCTTCAAACAAATGCTTGCTTGATTTTGTTTTGTTCGCGTTTTAGTTTTGTTTCGTTCATAAGTCGAGCCACTGACGTAGATCGCCTCTGAGTTGTTTCATGGAGTGTTGATGCTTTTTTTTTGTCCATTAAATGCTTGTGGTCACATGCGATGTCTAACGAATGGGCACTGTGAATGCAGACACAATCACACCTTTCATTTTTAAAATAAATGGTTGATGCAATAATAAGCGAATATAACAACACTTTTCATAAATTCTTCAGTATTGCCATCTCAAAATTATTTTTGTTAAAAAGCATTTGTTTTTGTTCATTAATGTGTTGTGTCATTTTCACGCATGTTTTTTGTTTGTCGATGGATTTTTAGTTAGTACCTTGATTTTTCTTGTATTGTTATTGATTGTACTGTGTCTATGCTGCGAAGAGCATTACGTTTCGAATCCACTCCCGCTCCCACTATTCATGATGAACCCTGCATTGACCGGGAGAATGGTGCGGGAGTGGGCGGCAGAGGGGTGCGGGAGTGGGTGTAAGAAACATGTCTCGTTGCTAAGTCGAGTTGATCTTGTTTTTTTTTTTCTTTTTGTTTGGTTGTTTTGTTATGGTTTATTTTTTATTTTTTATTAGAATTTATAAGATTGTATGGAAAGTTTATTTTATTTGTTCTGTTAAATTGCTAGCCAAAGATCTCTCAAGTTTATTTTATTTGTTCTGTTAAATTGCTAGCCAAAGATCTCTCTTATTGTTGTTATTCTTTTATTTTAGTCTATCGTAGTCCACTGCTAATAATGTTTGGTTTTCCTCCCTCCCTATCCAGTCTACCCTCCTACCTTTTATTTATACCGTTTTATTTATACTAGTTTAATTAATTCGTATTATACCGTGCCTATACATAGGTGTCATACAAGATCTGTAACTAATGTTAACGCCCAGAAGTCTAGAATGATTGACTGAAAAAAAGATTAAATGTAATTATTATGTGTAGGCACCAACACCTCCTCCGCGGCCACCGGTATCTGCTGCCGATGCGCAAGCGCACAACACTCATCAAGAGATACCCGTTGCGTACAATGATAAGGTAAGAGTAATAATTGTATACATATTCAGTAGAGATTTATGCCAACAGTAACATAATATCCATTTACTCAGTCTAAAAGTTCTCTTCGACAATTTATAAATGTGAAGTTCCACCAATAGATTTTGCTAGTATGCCAAACTTAAAGGCAACTTTTTCCTTGTTGGTGTAATATTGCAATGTTGTTCAGTAGGCTCCAATCTGTTTGGCCGGGCTAAAGTTGGCGCAAGCGCCATCAGGCGTATGGTATAGTCGAGTGGAAAAATTACTAATGCAAAATAAGACTGACAATACTAGATGCTATTCCACATCTGTTTTTCAATTGTATATGTAGAAGATCTAAATTACTGCCTGTAAGCCCCCCCGCCACTATGCATGCCATAATCTCAAAAAATACTTAACGGATTTTTATGCGATTCTTACTCTCTCTCACTAAACAAATTGGCTGAAATATTGGTGATAATTTTCTGTTGGGTGCGAACTCAGGGTTGGTCGTTAGTTATTCATAATTTTTAATTCAAACTTGGGTTTTGTGGCAGTCACTTAAATAGGCCTAAATCTAGCAGTAGACGAATACGGGCTGATGACATTCACACTTAAAAAACAATATTGTTGTCAGGTGGTAGCGTTCCTCCGGCAGCCGAACATAATGTCGATCCTGCGCGAGCGCTGCGGCGGCTGCGGCGGCGCGCTGCGCGAGAAGGTCAACACCGTGCGCGTGGAGGGCGGCGCCGCGCTCGCGCGCTACCAGAACGACGTGCAGCTCACCTGCCTGCTCAGGTCTGACACTTTTATTGATTCATGTATTGGATGGGCTGCTGAAAGTGCTAAGGCCTCTCCCACGCATACGCGGCTGACTGACAGATTAGTAATTATTACAACTGACCGCCAGGCCGCGCATGTTTGGGAGACCCTTATCCGAGACGAGTGGAACGCAAATTGCAAATGCGCTGGAACTAAACATCCACGTGACGTCATCCGCTGCACTCGACGGCCATTGGTGCTAACAGTACTGAGTGCGGTTACGTCATTTTTACGTAACAAAATGGCGGCCAGGCGCCATACCAGTTTGCGGTACATATAGGAAGGCCTTTGGCCTGCAGTGGGACGGCCCTTGCAGTACATTTCCACTGTGTGTGTTGGCGTGGTGCAAACTGTTATCATTGTTGCTTTGCACTCACTATTTGGTTAAAATTAGTTCTGGAGCAATCGGTGTCCTTTGAGAAGCACAAATTGGATTAAACGTGGCGCACGAAAATTAGCGGTCTGACTCTCACATACACAGAGAAATAGCGGTATCGAGTTCAACGCCATCTGTTGTATTATTGACGTACTATCATCATCATCAAATCCTCCTGATCTTATACCAATTCACGTTGGTGTAGTATCTTTTTCTTCCATACATCCCTATTAGTCATTATACATACATACATAATTCTATAATAAGCTCTCAATATGGAGAATGAAGCCCCTAACAAAGACTCTACGACACAAGCATACAAACACCTAATAATAGAACAAGTATAACAAAATAATAATCATAAATAAAACTGTTTGTCGTCATAGATAAAATTACCTGTTACAATTCAGCAACACAATGTTTTTTAGTTTTAAATGTGTGAAAAATTTTTGCCCTAACTGGTTGACTGGTGAAACAAAAACTTAGGAAGTAGATAAATTATATGACTTCATAATTTCATATTCAACTCAACAGATGGCGCTAGCAGACGTAAAACACCTTGATTGTAAGTTTCCCAATCTGTGAATCATGCACATAATCAATTATTTGTTTTGTTACTACTTTAGTGTAGTAAATATTAAGTAGGTGTAATTCTCAACGCTAAGCTGACTATTATGTCTTATTTATAATAATCAATTCAATATCTGATTACATTACCTTCAAGTCTGTATTCTCCGAAAACTTAGGCAGAGGTGTATTATTGTGTGTTCCCACTGTTCAGTATACGACCAAGCGGATTGCCAACAACTGGGCGCAAATCCAAGCTGCTACTGAGAATTTTGTATAAAAACCTACTAACAGAGCTCCTTCTAAGGATGCGCTGCGCTGGCAGTAAGAGGAATATTCCCTCAAACTGTCGGCGCAGTGAATCCTCCATAAACCTCTAAGAGGTTTTTCGGGTCGGCAACGCGCGAGTGATACCCCTGGTATTGCAAGTGTCCATAGGCTATGGTAACCGCTTACCATCAGGCGGGCCGTATGCTTCTTTGCCACCTTAGTGGTATAAAAAAAAATAACACTTGTGGAGGGACGAGGTGTGATGTCCTCCACACCAAAGAGAGGATCCTCCGACCAGGTGGATGTTATGCCTGGCGGGCCAGTGCCCGACGATTCATGTCGGGCGGTTGTATATAAGCAAGTTGCACGGTAAACTTCACTCGGTTTACCGTATTTGTTGAATCGTACAAGTTCTTATGTAGCCTGATAGATGTCGCTACACACTGCTTGACCTGAAAATCGAACCCAAGACTTTTAGTTTAGCAGTCGCGCTTAGGATCACTGGACAATTTAAGATGAAAAAGCCAATTTTATTTAAATAATAATAATAATAATGGAACTCTCAATAAAACCTGTGAAAATATTCTAAGTAAACCAACAATGTTGTAGTGTCATGATAAAATCTCAAGCAAATATCACACTAAGGTATCATTATATAAATAACGGTTATTTAACTCATTATTTACATCGCTCGTTATCAACTAACCTAACCCAACTGGGGAAAGTTATTAGCAAGACGTATTTACAACTAAATAAGGTATAAAGTAGGCTAACAAGCTGTTTCAATAACAATAAATAGGTTGAAAATTATATTAATCTGCCTCACTGGAGGTTGTAAGGGCGACTGCTGAGTTAGGTCCTGGATTCCCAGGTCGTCGAGCAGTTTAATCGAGTTCTTATAATTTAAAGCTGTTGTTAACAAAACTGAAATGGCAGTTAGCTCAGCATATAAATGTCTTGCCAACATACGTGAGGGATTTAAACAAGTCACTCGACTACTCTCGAGCTTTTTTTCTTAGCGACTACTGTCCTACTGCTGGGCCTAGGCCTTCCCAGGTCCTTTCAGGTATCTACTCTGGCCCTCGCGGTACACATCTAGGTCGTCCTGCCATCTTTCTGGCTTCGACGGCGCCTACCATCTTCAGGCGTCTATTGTGTGGAGACTTATCCCAGCGGACATTGTGCATGCCGTTGGCGTATATGTTCTAAATGCGATTAATTACAAATTGCCCTCATACAAAAAAAGAGATGAGGCGGTACATTTTCGCCGAAAAAAAAAAACACAATTTGTATGTCACGTTCCCATGAAAATTACACGTCCTGCCACAATCACCGGTGACACAGTTTCCACCGAAATTGAAATGCACTAATATATTCGTAATGTCATATAATTAACTGGCACAGTTCGTTACTCGGGTGCCACTCAGTCTGTCCGCAGTGTATATTTACTGCGCTGTTTATTTACTCTGTGCCTATGTATTAAGCCACAATTAGTCACAGATTGTGAATGTATAACTGTTTTATTTCGTGTCCTGATTCACTTGTTGAAAAGTCGTTTGCTTTTAGAGCGAGGTTTGACTGTGATTTCGGGCGAAATCGATCATTATTTAACACATCAGCAGGAATTAGTCTATTTTCTGCCCTCACCTGAACACTAGATAGGGTTCCCATGTATGGACTGGAATAAAAAAAGCATGCCAAGATGGGAAGATTATCAAAAGACGCGATTTATGAAACAATTTTGACGGTTATCTTTTGTTTTCTGAGAACATGCTCATACATGGGTCCCATATTAGTTTGTCTGAACGTCGGCTTTAAAGATATACTGATAATTGCTTGAATTTTATTTTATTTATGAACGCACATGTGGTAAAAACCGGTCTAGTTATTAGTGTCTCCTAAATATAAATCTGCATCATATTCTTCATAAATTCTGGAAATATTTTGGCTCGTCATTGTAGCGGTTACGTTCAAGTAGTTTTGTTAGTGCCTAATACAGTTAAATAGTCATAATGGAAGTTTGCTGGCTAATATGATGACGATGGATTGAAGAAAATACAGCGCGGTAATACAAGGACTTATTGCATAATAATAGTAAGGCAATTGTAATTATAAAATGAATCATTGTATGATGATAAATATGATGATGTGAGCGGCATAATTGATTATATGCTTTTAAATATGTATAATAATATATAGACACCACCCAACGACAACGCACTTCCGACTCTGGTGTTGCGTGTTGTTACCATCAGGCGATCCGTCTGCTCGTTAGCCCCCTATCCCATAAAAAAACCAGACGAAGGTGAAGAGAGAAGCTTTACTCCTACCGAAAGGACTGACCGTGTTTTACATCTGAACGGAACAGAGAACAGAGATGTGTGGGGAAGACCTGCAGTGGCATGATGCAACCTAGACAGATCATCACTCCTTTTTCCATGGGGGTAAGACAGAAACTACAGAACGGCACATAGGTACTGAATGACAAATTTTAATATTCATGTAGTTATGGTAGGATCTGCTGCATAAGCATAACTACAACAATACCTATAGCAGCAGGATTTTATAGGTTTTATAAAACGGCTGATTACTAGAAAATACCTATGTGGAATTAATTAAGAACCCGATTGTCACAAATTGGACATAAACTTGCAATACATTAAGCTTTTTAAAGACTGACAATAGTGAAATATTAGACAGCATCGTTGCTAGTAAAAAAGTAAACAAATAGGACTTTTAATCAATATCTATAAAAAAATACTGTTACTGCGGAGTATTTTATAGTAGTTAAGTACTAAATTACGCATGCGTCCTTTGCGGTTGTACATCGGACGTGCGTATTAGAAAAATCGCCTTATAAACATTTCTGACACTGTATTGTGAACGTTATCTTATAGGGTTAAGGTTTACTATAATTATTTTAACGTAATGATAATATTGTGTTATAATCAAGAGTTATTATGTCCATGACAGTACTACAGAAATTATAGGGTAGGCTTAGTGAACGGCTTCTACATTATAATGTCAATATTTTCCTATTTCATAGAGGGTACATGAAAAAAAAAAATCAAGATAGCGTATTTTATGCAGTTTTGAAAATCATTTTTAACCCCCGACGAAAAAACGACGGGGTGTTATAAGTTTGACGTGTCTGTGTGTGTGTGTGTGTGTGTGTGTGTGTGTGTGTGTGTGTGTGTGTGTGTGTGTGTGTGTGTGTGTGTGTGTGTGTGTGTGTGTGTGTGTGTGCGTGCGTGCGTGTGCGTGTGCGTGTGCGTGTGCGTGTGCGTGTCCGTGTGCGTGTGCGTGTGCGTGTGCGTGTGCAAATTACATTTCATGTCGGGGATTTTCTAAATTTTTAATTTAGGTTAGGTTATTCTTTAGGACAATAAATCTACTAAATTAAAAATCTATTCCTAAATATACGTAAAATAAAATAATAATAAAATAACTATTTACAACCTACGCATCATACTCAAATTAAAATAAAATTCATCACCCGTGCGCAGCTTGCCTGCGTTAGATATAGCATATTTTGTTAATCTCAAAAAAAAAATCAAAAAATCTAGATCATGGAAGTTTTATACTCAACCTGCCGTACTCAGAGTCGTTAATTAACGTTAATACATTGTTAATTAAAAGTGGTTAGTGGTTACATATTTTTCTAAAACTAATACTAAGATAAATACTGATTACTATTAATAATGAGGTCTTCGCTTCGATTCCCAGGTCGAGTAGTGTTATTGGGCTTATTCAAATTCTCAGTAGCAGCTCGGAGTTTGAATTTCTTTGCAATTGTTTTTTGTTAATGGCAATAGGCTCGCCCCCAATTACGTGGAATCTAAACATATCGGCGTACATTAGTACACCTCTGCTTGACCCTTCGGGGAATACAGGCGTGATGGTATGCTATGATTTTTTACTATTAATGATTCACTACGTTAATAGATGTCTCTGAGTGAGGCAGATAATATTTTTTTTTTATAATAATGCCATAGACGCTTTCCGTGTCGATATATCGTCTGTCAAATCCAGAAACACTTCCTCCAATATTTCTTTACTGGATGTTATTAATACGTTATGTTATGGTAGGTCTGCTTTAGTTTTTGCCTGGCGTCTGCGACCGCGGCTAGTTTTAATCACTGCAAAACTAACTTACGCCTCAAGCCCTCGGCTACACAACAAAATGCAATTTTGCAAGTCAATCAAAATATAACTCTATATACTAAGTCTTAATGTTCGATTTTGTTTGGATATTGTTTTGTTACCAGCATTTCTTTCATGTTTCCCTGATTATGTACGGCGATTAATTACAATGATTGCCAGTACTATGCGAACTCGCATGACGTCATGTTAGATATTAACTGGATGTGTCATGTTAGTAGAGGGGGGAACGGTAGTCATCATCTACTAGATAGACCTGGGGGCCTAGACAAGTTGCAATTTGACATTCGAATCGACAAACGAATAGAAACAAAATGTATGGATATCACATTAGTGACGGCCAGATTTGTCGAAAGCTTGTGTCATATCCATATATTTTGTTTGTCGATTCTAATGTCAAAATGCACCTTGTCTAGCCCCCCAGTAGTTAAGGTTACGACATTAATTAGCTGAATCACTGAAGATTACATATCTAGTTAATTAGACTGAAGCCATACATTTATTGAATTTGTATCTTGGATCAAAACAAAGGCTCGCAAACCGCGTTACAAACGTGGGATGATGTTTTTTTTGTTATATATAATGATATACATACTGAGTGTATACCTATATTAATATTTTTTTATTTAAAAAGGGGAATGATTTGATTGTTTACAACTGGACAGATTCGAAACAAACAATAAATCAAATATTTTCTCTTTATAATATTAGTATAGATAACAAAAAACCTTTTTCCGATAGGGTAGGCAGAAACAGAATATCACTTGCCACGATTAAAAAAACAATGTTACATACTTACCTTTAACATTTTAAAGGTACATGCGATGATATGAGTTTCGAATCCATTCGTATCTGTCTTTTAAAGCAGATATATATATTTGAAAAAAGGTAAAAATCAAAGACAAAGAACTCGTTCAATTCTCACGAGAAACTTCGAAAGCTCAATGAGTTGAATACAAGAAGTAATTTTTCTATCCCTCTAGTCTATAATTATTTTAAAGCGCACCCACTTCATGTAACAAGTAATTCAAAACCCATAAAAAAATATTGCAGCCACATCAGCAACTATGATTTGTGACAATGAGCACACTCAAGTGCTTATAAAACACGATCTAAGAACAGAAATAATCACAACTATGAATAAAAACAAGCATTAAGTTCTTGTACACTTTTAGAGTAAATGCAGCTTTAAAATGCACTGTGCATTTGACTGTACCGTTATTGTTGCTCTTCGAATAGGGCTGCACTATTTGAAAAGGATTAAAGATATTGTGATAAAAAAAGCCGTTGAAATTCGTAGTTTTTAGACATGCAAACTTGCTGTACCTGACAGCGCAGTAGCTAAACCCATCGGTTTCTTTAACATGAGGGGTTGGTTCAATACCCGGACGGAACAGATATTTTGATTCGGGTAATTTGTTCCGATATGTGTTTTTTTATGTAACTGTTTGTATTTGTAAATGCACTTACGGTAAAGAACAAATCTTGTTTTTTTTTAATACAACAACAACCTTGACTTTTGAGAATTCGAAGATAAAATTTTATAGCATCGCGGGTGTGTGTAAACAAAATATTTAAGGTAACCTATTATGCACCCAATATTTTAACTCTCAATATTTTACATCCTTACGCCCGACAACCCTACGCAGGTCCTAAAGAGCCCGTTAGATCTACATACCCTTTTACAAACGCAAATACTAAGCTAAAAATCTGGACCATTTTACGTAACGGGTAATACAAATGGGACCCGCATATCTATGTGATATTAAAACTTCATACACATGGATAGGCCATGTGTTACTGCCTTTATTTGACACTATGACTTAGTACCTAGGTTGTTTTTGTTATTTATTTTCGGCTATAATGTCACTTTGATCTTGGCCTATTATGATCGCCGCTTGATGTTTTTAATTTTAGAGTTCACCGCTAAACCCTGCGGCTGACACAAACTGCAGGATTTGTTTAGGGGTGAGCTCCTTTATTTCATCTGGGCTTAGAAGTTTCCCTAGATGAGCACTGCGCTTGTGTATTAGTAGGTAACGAACAGGAAATGTAATGTTTTATGTGCTTGTAATTTTTCACCTGCTCCCATACCGGAAATAGGCAGTCAAGTCAACCTACCTACCATAATGACACGTTTCCAAAATATATTAAGTATTATCGTTTAACCCCAAAACGCTTGAGACATCCATTTAAATTGTCAGCATTCACTACAATCGTAAATGTCACCCATTTAACGTTCACCGTACCGGCTAAACACAAAAACCTAATTGTTTGGAACCAAAAGAAATGATAGTACAGTCATTAGTTGAAGATAGAAAGACGACGCGCGTTAATTAGTATGTTGATACAGAACGAATACTTTCGCAATTCACAGCAAGATAAGCCGCACTGCGAGCATTGGAGCAAATAGTCTTTACAAGCAGTTGCCCGTGGCTTTACTCACATTCCAAAAGACTTTAATATCCTACATGTTATTCTTACTGTGAAGTTTTACTTTCTTAAAAATTAGATCAGTAGTTTTTGCGTGTAACAGAAAAAAACATCCATCCAGCCACCCTTACATTTCGTATTTATAATATTAGTAGAATTAACAGACAAACGTCTAGATACGTTTTAAAAAACAAAAGACACTTGTTTTTGAATTTTGTTAACGGTGGCGTCGTCAGTAACTCTTTATTCTGCAACCAAGTATCTAAAGGAATCATGGAATGCAAGTGTGTACACTTTCATCGTGAGCTTTTTAGCTTTATAGGATCATCCTGACTGTTTGCCTGACATTATCTAACTTATGTCATCTTTAGTACTAAGAAAAGAAAAAGGATCTTTAATTGTGTTCTCTCTATCGTATTTCTCCGGAAACATTGATTAGGTACTTACGTATGCAGGTAAAAATGAAGTTTACCAAGTTTTGGACAAGTTCTACAAAAACATAAGTATTTACGATAGTTTAAATCATACCTACCGGTGTAGTTAAGTCGCAGTGTCACGCTATTCGCATAATTGACAATGTTATTAACAAAACATTTAACTTTGCCTGTCCTTGTGTCGGTTTGCATACAGTGGAATATTATAGAATTGCACCAACAAGGTCCCGTTAAATAGCTTTGATGTATTTGGGCAGAATAAATATACAAACGCCTACGTAAAGGTTGGTTCAGATAATATATCTGAACTTTTAAAGCTTTTGAAATCGGAAACTAAATCATACAAATAAGTTACTCATTAGTGTGGTTTGTGGACGATATTTTGAACGCATATTAAGGTCCCGTCTTCTAAAATAGTCATAGGTAAGAAAGGAAAAAACTCAATTCTGATTTTATATTTCATTCAAACACTGTCTTTTGGCAATATTTTTTACAGGTACCTCTTGGTGTTTGTCTTATAATCTGACATACATTATTAAGTCATTAGTGCCATTTACCTTATAATTTAAACAGTGACCCATTAGTAAAGTTCCAACTCAATCTAAAGCTTACACTTAGCTTTCCGTATCTGAACAAGCCTTTAAGATAACACAGGTTGGTAATATTTGTGTATGCCATTATCACGCGTAAGATCATTTGTTGAGGCATAATGTGTTCGATAAATGAGCTACCGACTTACTCGGCATTTCAGGGTTATCTCTTATGCTTCTGTCTTGGAGATAACGAAAGAAATGTGTGTGTCTAGTGATGACCTTTGGTACGGAGCTATCTGCAGCGGATTAGGGTTAAGATTGTTTTGGTTTAGTTAGGTTAGACTCGATATCGACACGTGCCTCGTGATCTGCTGCTGTGTGGTCTTACACTGCAATTAGAGAGCCTAATCACTGTATAGTTCCTATTCTTAATAGCTGTTGTTTGTTCGCCCATGTCAATTTAATCGATTAAGGGCTTACTGATAAGTCCTCGTTAAATTAGCTGGCAGATAATTTTATACACATTTTGTTCCGTTTTTTAATTTATTCGGCAGTTAGCGGTTATCCAGAGGTGGTGAAACAGACCGACAGAGAGACAGAAAAATAATAATATAATAATAAATATAATATTTTTGGGGACATTTTTACACAGCACCATCTAGTGCCAAACTAAGTAGAGCTTGTACTATGGGTACTAGACAATGGATATAATACTTATATACTTTTTTTGTAAATACATACTTATTATACATAGAACACACCCAAACAAACACAAATAGGTACTTATATTCATCACATAAATATTTATATCCTGTGGGAATCGACCCCATGACCTCGTGATTAGCAGTCCGGTAATCGAACCACTAGACCACAGACATCGTCAAATATAATAACTCGTTGTCGTATAATAAATGAACTATACTACAACTCTACCACTAATTGACTGACAGATAACACAGCTTAAATCGGTGGGTCTAGAAGTAGAGTTGTTTATAACGTAGATGAACACTAAGACGTGGCTATTTTTATAAATTTTCAAGGGATTGAGAAAGAAGAGATTCGAAATGAGAACGAGTGCATGCGGAACCTTCATGTTTTTTTTTTAAATTAACTTGAAAACTTTAAGCCTTCACCTACATAGCGTGTCGTGAAGGAGACTAATCTTTATTATTTAGCGATGTGTTAAGCAAGGATTCTATAAATTGATTTATGTGTATAAAATACTGTCTTCGTATTTGATATATAAAGGTTTAGTATTCTGTAAGGCTTCCAAGAAATAGACTTGGAAGCTCGTGTCTCGTATGTTTATGATACGAGACGGAGCGACGTTTATGGAGCATAAATATTAATATTACGTAGTGTACAGTCAAGAAAAAATGGATTAAATAAGTTCTGTTTGGAAAAGGACACAATAATATTGTTACTAGTTTTAATTGGTAGGTATCATTTAAACATCTACGTCATTGATGATTAAAAAAACATGCAATAGCTGAAGGTTTCATGTAATGAGGTTACTTCGACAAACAGAAGATATAAAAAACATCATTCTTTGAATTAAATTTAAACACTGTTTTCCTTTAATTACACACAATTAATTAGTTAAGTGACTGCCACAATAGTCTAGTGATCCGATTTTTTAGTCGAGCAGTTTTATGAGATTCGATTTTCGATTACATAAATTGAACTGTGGGAGTATGTCAATACAACTCTGCTTAGCCCTTTATGGGACATAAACTTCATTGTAGGTTATAATATTTAGAAGTAATCTAAAAAAATAAGATTTTTTTTTAATATTTTTGTGGCCAACTGTATTAAATAAGTTCGTTTGCAAGGACTAAGTATAGATTGAGATTCCAAGTAATATTTTGGGTGTTAGTAGGTAATAAAGTTTGGACAGCTTTTAATTAAACGAGACACATTTTTCTCAGAAACAGCTAAAATATAGTTTAAGTGACATCAGCGATCAATTTGTAGTTTGTGTGGCAGCAACAGTGACAGTCCTCCTTTTTTTAAAGATTAGCAAAATGAATTCATAGTTATGGAAATAAAATAAAGTTTGAGTGGTACTTATCAAAAAATTAAAAGTTGCAAAGTAAGAAAAAATCTGATCAAGTGCGTGTCGGACCCGCACATAAAGGGTTCCGTATCAATTTTAATTAGTATCAATAAAATAATATTTGTCGTTATAGAGGTTCTAATGACAGAATCTCTGTAAAAATTTCAACTCTCTACCTGTCGGTTCATGTGATACAGCGCGCTGATAGACGGACAGACGGACGGACGGTGCCGTTGACACCATTCGGGTACGGAACCCTAAAAAGGGTAATACTTTAAGATCTGCTTATCGGCCATTAAAAATGTAATCTGATTGTAAAATCTCATTCATTGTTAATTACACCCATTTCTAATGAACTTACTTTCAAACTGTTTTCACTTATTACTGGCTGCTTCTGCGCATTCAAATCTGCCAGACCGTGAACACGCATAGTATCTGTAGAGCGTACATGAACTGAAAGAGGAGGGGCTCGCAGCTAAGTTATAACTACGCTGATCAATCGATCTGCAAGGTTAAGCTACGCTGGGCGCGGTCAGTCTGTGGATGGGTGACCATTGTTAACACATCGAGACCCCTCCGTGTCTCAGAGAGCACGTCGGTCCCGGTCATACGAACATCAATGACAATCGTTAGTCCTATCCTTCGAATATCGGTAGGTATTGCCCAGATATTGGGTGGCGCTAACCCCGATAAAGTTGGGATACGTTTTTACTTGTATGATGACAAATTATTATCCAAAATTGACAACTATTTACTGTGCATATAATACTCACATACATATACTCCTAGGAATTTCGTGACTCGGATTATTTTAAAATGTGTATGGAAGATAATTCTTTCCATGCCCACTTCAGAGTGGAAATATTTAATTCAATGTGATTATAAAACTATTTACATATCTAATTAATATTCGCGATCAATTTCCATGTAACCATGTCCTTAGTTGTATGTTGTATGAGTTGTATGAGTAAATTTTCCAATATGGAAATCATTTTACACGTAAACCCATCGCATATGGTTAGCTAATGATTCACCGTGTAGAGCCGCTATAGAGTAATTATCTACGAATATCTTCGAAGCCTTTAAAGGTTAGCACAGATCGATTGAATGGTGGCAGCGACCAAGTCATTCTACTGATTTCAACCGTATGTCAACAGTAATAAAGTTACTTATGAGTCTGTGCCATCGCTCTACAGGTCTGTGGTGACCCTAAGAAAACCCTAGCGGAAAGCTACAACAACATTTGAGGACTGACAACTAAAGACAAGTTAGTCATGTCACAAATCATTGGTTTTGTTGTATGAGATGATGCGATTAAGTTTAATGATCTTGATGTAATTCAAATGGGATGGAAAGATTCATTCTAACCATTTTTTATGCTCAACGGAAACGAATCATTTTTTTTGCTGAATAAATTGGATTCTCCTAAACTCATCTTTACTGGAATATTTTGAAGTACGCAAAGCCCCCAATCATTATGCATCTTATTATGTAAAGTTATAAAGGTTCGCTTTCCGTGGAGTATTTTATGCCTTTTGAGCCATAAGCTGACTTGAAAGCTTTTCATTACTAATGTTTTCGCGAATACATTGTACCTGTGAATTTCCATATAAAACCTTTATGGTATAGTAAGTGATTTTAATTAGATTTCTTAATATGGTTAAGTTGTAAAACTAAGATTATTAGCATTTTTGATTGTGTTTTAATTGATGGACGTACAGAGGGTCGTAAAAATTGCTTTACCATTGTGTCTGATGTTGTGTTGTTCCTTCAGGTTAATATTATATTGAAGTTTATTTTCTAGTTAGCTAAAAACTAATTTATCTATCACGTCATGTTATCATGATATTAACGCAAATATAAAAGTAATGTTTTAGTCCATTTCAATAGAAAGGATTAAAAAAAATTACCAAAGTAATCTGGGCCGAAGCATGACATACGTTCATACGTCACTTCCCACGTGTACAGTTCACCACAACCACGTAGAATCGATATAATCACACACATCAACGAGGTCGTGCCTACTAACAAATTGTCGTAGGCTGGCCTGTCATTATCCTGAATAGAACTCTGTGGAAAGGTCACTAAATTAATACTATGACCCGGAATTTTAAAATTTCCAAAAAATTACTGCCTTGGCAGGCTTACAGTGTTTACCTTTAACCCTACGCCTGAGGTCCCTGAGGTTGGAAAAAGTGGTTTTTCAATGAAATGTTCAGTAGCCGCTTGGAGTTTAGATTTGTGCCCGCTTTATGGCAATAAGGTGGCCCACTATTTTTATTTTCTTCGGTACATTTACTCCTATATAATTCACAGGACATTTCATTCATAACTTGCAATGAAGATAAGTATAAATTGTAAATGTTTTCCAACCGCCTCTGAAGTCTGAACTAATAAATCATTGGCTGGCGTAATTTCAGGCCGTGTACATAACCTATGAAAACAGGACAATCTCCTAGAAAGGTCATTCAACTAGTGTCAAGGTGAAACAATTTTGTATCGGCGATGTAATTGGTGCAATTAGTTTAATCAAATTATTAGTTAGGTATTACACCTGAACTTGTATCTAGTCGCTAATAACTTATGCATCCGCTGTTTGCGTGTTTTAGGTGCTGCGTATCTGTTTAACTACTTTGTTGTTTGTTAGATTCAGGCGATACTGCAATCCTTTGTCAGAAAAATCTAGGCCCTATGCGTTAAATTATTTATTAATTTTGGACATGTGAAGTGGAGAAATAACACCTGTATTTTGGTTCTGGTCCTTGCATCCGCATAATTCTAATGTCAAGAATCATCCCTGTGTAATAAACCCAGAAATAAAATATTGCTTCTTTCATTAGGGAATCAGTCACATTACTTAAACATATATTCTAGTTTTGATAAAGCTTGGGTAACTTTTTGTATTTTTAAGCATTTTCCATGCTTAGAAATAGATTTTTTTTCCTTCATGAAAATAAAAGCTTTAAGTAGTCTTGCGCTTACCAAAATAATTGACCTTCACTAGTTATCTACTAAATAAGTAGTAAGTACTTACACTACAAAAGTTTTATAACTAAAAAAACTAGTGTAAATTAACGAGCTCATCGCACATAATGAGCTCAATCATCGCCATATTATTTCTAATTTTAGACTGACAACGAAAACCAATAACGTTAGCCATTGAACCGAAAAATTACATAGCATTGTATTAAAACTTATAGGTACTTACTATGTATAAGTATTTGTAAGTAAACTGCTTGTAATACCCAGGATGAAGATGCGTTTAATTGGAATGCTAAAGTAATTCGATATTAGTTCCGAAGCTGTAGGTAATTTTCTTTGGTAACGATTTGTCGTAATCGTTACTGAAGTTTTAATTAAAAATAGCATTCGAACCTATTTGAGTCCGAGTTTTTTTTTATACAAATGAGCAATTGTAAGTTGTTACGCCTTTAAACAAAGGTACACCTCTACTTATGAGGCGTGGTCTTGTTTTGCTTGTCAGATTTTTTTATAGTTAATTATATTTAAAAAGTAGTGTTACACACTAAAATGCAATGTTAAGTAATTTTACTTCCATAATGTAGAACAGAAGATTGCAGTACTTACTAGAATTTTTTTTGGTCCTATTATCCTATAATGGAATTATAACTGAAATGACTTGAACCAGCTCTAGAAATTGTTATTGAAAGTATATTAATCCAATCCAATATCACAAGCCTCTTTGGTCCACAACAAACACATGTAATTAACGCACATAGGGGCAAACCTAACATTATATTAAAACTTCCGGTCCTGAAGGACTCTTAGTTTAATTAGTCCTAAAGCTAAATATCTACAGTTAAAAAGTTCAATAAAAGTATGTATGTAAGTGAATAACATAATGTGCCGTAACGAATTTGTCTCATCTTTTTGAATAAGTAGACTTCGGAAAACAAATACCTTTGAAAATTAAACCATAAGAACTTCAGGAAAATTCTTACATCATAGTGATTTATGTGAACCTTATTTCGTATGACAAAGATTTAAATTGCCCTACGAAATCTAGGGCTTTTGTTCTTGTTACCACTTTTGTTCGATAAAATAATAGCCTAACTTTTTGTAATATTTTTTCCTTTCGACTTGACTCAAACTTTCTTTTTTGAGCTTTTATGTTTTCGCTACGAATTTTAAATGTCAAGCTCTAAAAAGTTTTGGGTCACTTCAGTTTTAGAAAAATATACTTAATAAATAAAGTTTCGAATTGTAAGTGGTCTACTTGTGTAGTGTGTGAAGTGTTTTTAAACAAAATATATTTACAAAACATAGAAAAGTTGTTTTAAATTTTGTGAATTACTAGCAAAGTAAGTTATCTAAGTAAACTATTAAGAGGAGCTATTAAATATTTTAATGCTCTCAGTATTCAAGTAATTTTCTGATAATTAAATACAACCCATTGTTTATTTCACACGATGTTCACTCAAAGCGCTAATTATGCTTCAATTAGGTCAATAAGTAGTATTACAATGATTATTATGTAATAAGTGGCTGGCAAGCTGCGGAATAACAGCTATTTGCAAGTTTATGATACCAAGGGCTCGTTATTTTATAACGCTTGTAATTAGTTTAACACTTAATTATTTTGGTATTATGAAAAGGTGTAATGATGAGATTAGTATATTCAATTATGACCGAAGAATGTTAGTATTGTGTCTATAACAGAGTTTCCAAAATAATGTGGAACAATGGTGAACTTAGTATTTCTTCATTTCTCAATGCTTCATCTCACGGACCAATTTCAAAAGTTGGCGACCATAACTCATAACTTCCTTGGGAGCTCGACAGAAGTAGCGCAACGGAGATGACAGTGAAGACAATGCCGGCTAAATAAAAAAAAATAGTGAAAGGCTAAATAAAAATAAAAAATAGCACGCCGCCTAAAAGCTAAAGCTTTTTTAATATCATCATTCGCCTTACCTACTCTCTCTTTGAAGTCAGCTCAGAATATCTTTTTGTATAGTGTATTAGCAAAACAGGGTATCAGGTGTACTTATGTTAGCATCTAGCACCAGAAAAATATATCAGTCAAAAAGACATGGGGATACAGCAATGGTGTCAACACGCAACTCGTCAACATGACACCATGCTTATTCCATAAGATATGCGCATGCACACACTTTTACATTTAATTGTCCATTGTTTAAGTAATCATTCCTGACAATCACATAAATGCATTGTTGCAGTCATTCTGACGTTATTGAGTAATAGCACCATAATCCTTTAAATTATAACGATAGTTTATAAGGATTAGGTAAAGAGGACAGGAGTACCTCTTGAAAGCGAAACTTTATGTTAAGTAAGTAGTTTAAAAACTTGATAAAAATATAATTTATTGCACTTAAATATGGCTCTCACAAAATGTTCTTATCAACGTTTGAGTGGTGTTTTTTGTATGACCTTATACCTGGATAGAATAATTTCTTAAAATAGTTTGAGAACTTGGTTTCAATCGTTTACAACTTAACCACTCAACCCAATTCTTAACATGAGTACTTAAAATAGCAAGACCATGAGTCGAACAATTTGATTTACGAAGTTATTACCGTCAATATTATTGTACCATTAAAGGACTAGCTGAAATAAACCAGATCTACCGAAGTAGAAACGAAACAGTTCGTTACAATAACAAAGGGTTTCGCAAGACTTTATTAATCAATTGCTACCAGCACTATAAGGGTTCGCCTGCCCTCGGTACGCAAGCGCATGCGATGCGGGCATTTACATACAATCGCTCCCCGAATAAGATTAATTCTCGTAACCCACTTGTCGAGGATTGATTAAAAACAATTTAATTGACACCGACTTTGAGTGGCGGGGTTTCTTAGAATATCTGAACTTCAATACAGACTGTTTGTACATTCCTCATTCATACAAAATAAACCTTTCGGATGGATGAAGATGGAGTATTTGTATTTAGTATTTAAAGCAGCTTTCATTCGTAGAATTACTTATTTGCGGCGCTTATTTATTATGGTATAAAACGACGTTTGATCGTGTGTCTGTAAGATATGTGGTATATCATAAATGGTTGGGCTTAAAGCTTATAGAAATTATTTAGATGTATTTTTATCTTAAAAAAAAAACGATTCGAGCCTACTTGAAGTAATCTGCGACATCTTTGGAGTTGCTGACAAAGGTTCTTGAACTCCGTTGTTAGGTTTATGATTGCAGAGTGTTTAAATATGTAAGAATCATAGCAAGTGGCGTTCTGTAATTCTGCCGAAAAAAAGGCGGGATCCACGATGATCTACGCCTTAAAAATCTAGGCTGGGTCTACATTATATTTATAAGCTTCCAACGTTTTTCCTAAGCTTTACATAAAAATAATATTAGATACATAAAATTGTCTAACACTGGACAATAAATTTTCGCTAACAGATTTTGTTTGACACCCATTTTGCTATACAATGCTCTTTCGTCTGTCAACAGCACTCGTTTGAAACACCGTGTTTCCCAATATTTACGACGGCTGCACTTAGTAAAAGGTATTATTGAGTTCCCCAATCGATGCAGCAGTGATTTGTGACGTCAATGGCTATGTTTGCACGTCAAAAGTGTGGACTAATATAATTTATCTACATATTTTTGAATTTGTGTGTTTATTCAACATTCAACATGCATGCTAGAATTATGTTTGTAAATAATTTGAGGGTAGTGTAGTATTTGGGCCTATGAACTTCGATCTTCATTTAACTTTAATTAATAAAATGTACAGGTTGGAAGATGGGTGCGAATATCTTAGACAAAAAAATATTTGCTAAACTTGTCTTAAACGAAGTCTGTTCCATGTTAGATATTTTTAGAGGCACATTGGACTTAGTTTCTTCACCTCTTTATATTATCCTGTCAGCGACCATCTTTCACAGTACCACTTATTTGCGCAGCAATAATCGTTAATAAACAACCATTTCTTATAAATCGATTACTCAGAAGCCCGAGTGCTTCTTAACGGCTTCTTGGACCTTGTAACTTAAATAACCATCTCATCCATTATTTAACATCGATTCTGCTAGTTTTAAATACAATGCTTATCGAGTACCTGTGCAGTCCTTACTGTTCAATGTATACCAGTTCACAGATGGACGCTAGAGAATGGAAAATGAACAGCGCAAATAAAAAATGGTTTCATAAATAAGCGCGTGCGCAACTCGCCGCGTGGGCCGCTATTTTCGCGCGCCGCATCGCCCGCGTCGGCTATTTTCAGTCCGTTCACTGATCCTTTAGTAAGCTCGCACAAAACAAACAAACATTATTATCCTTGCCGCATTATTTAGATAACGTCGAGGAGGTTTGCAAAATGTTCCACATTTATAATTAAAACGAAATTATGTTGTTTCAGGTAAGGGTATTCCTGAAATTCTGCTATAAACAAGTGGTGAGTAGGTATGGAATGTTACACAAATTGCGTAGGAATAATAAAAGGTCGCCCGTGAACGTTTAGTAGAGGCTTCCAGTTCACGTGACAGCGTGTTTGTGGTCACGTGACGTAGAAACCCTTCAACCCATTCACTTAATTATGTACGTAGGCTGTGAAAATAGGTTTTATCTGACGCCCCACACGCAAGCACATCAAACAAAGCGTCCTCGCATGGAATGTTTACGACTCTACTGTTTCAGTACATAAATTTAACATCAAGTGTATGAAAATTTACCTTCAAACCTTAATTATAGTAATTTTACGACTCGAAGGACCAAATAATTTTGGTCTTCAAAATTCTTTAGCAGTAAAATAACTTACAAAGCTGTTTACAGGACCTATGTGACAATTTCTACTATACATAAATAGTTTTTATTGCTTCGTACCTATTGCGTCACACATAAATATTTAGTACTTAGAACAGTAAGGTGTAATCCATTTTTATTAATGTTATTTATTAAAGACCCATTTATGTGACATTTTACAAATGCCAAAGGTTGAGGCGTAAAATAGGGAGTAACTTTCAATGTTATATTTATCTTTTGAAATTTCAATAATAATCTTGTACAAACAGTTAGGAAACTTTAGGCGTTAAGAAATTATGGCGGCAATTCTTAACAGATGCCAGGATGTTTAAACATTAAGGAATTAAAGAAAGGGCTAAAGATTTTCGCCGATTAGCTTTCTGTAGCCCTGTAAGCTCACGTGTGCCCTGCGTAATCATTTTGTCGCTGGTCGTAGGTTAGCTTCTGGGTGTTTTAACTCTCGTTTCTTACATGTATTATTTGCATTATAAGAGGCATTTCCCATGCAATAAGATAGATTAGTCTATTCTGTTTCCTAACCCATTTCTTTTTTTTAATCAAATCAATAAATAACACTTGCACTACTCGATCGAACACGACGACATAACCAATGACGTAGTTAAAGCTAACATTACAATATAATCATACACCAAATACAGGAAAAAAGGATGCAGATAATACATATTTATACGTTAATAACGATAATGCCCAAATCGTCAATAAAACTCTTTGTATAGTATTTTCTGTCTTGCTACTTATCCAAACTTTACCTAACACTATTACATGATCTACAATGAAAACGAAGCCTCCACAAAACTGGCCTTGTCCTAGATACTGACCTGAAACTTTAATCGCATGTCAACAGTACCATCGGAATCCACTCGCTAAAGGTATTAGGTATAATTAGTACCGCAAACAATGGACGTGCTATGAAAGATAACATCTGCGATGGATTCTCTGGACAGTGTGATAAAGATAAGCCGTCCCTTCACGTTAGTGAGCTTGGAGGTAATTAGGGCTTTGGTACAGAGGTTCTCAGTATAAAAAGTTAATAAAATACATCCGCTTACAATTTTGATTACCCTGATGCTATTAATGGCTGTACTTGTAAAAAGCTCTTCAAGTTTATATAAAAAACTTTACTCTTTCACTGTTGTACTATTTTCTATATGCTTTTATTTAAGTGTATATAATTTTTCCTTACAGTTACAATAATTTCCCAATCTATTACAGAGCAGTTAACAGGAAGTTAAGGTTCAGCAGAGGTTATTTAGATGTATCGCCGCCTATAACTGTATAAAACATTAAAATAATATTATAGCGTTTCGTTTATCGCAAATTATTAATCGGAAATTAATCTTCATTTGTCTAACATTATATCTGTTCTGTCAAATGATATCTTCAAAAAAAAAACAAATCTGTACACAGTTCCCACGACGCAAATAAAAGATTCGCCATAAATATCTAACCGTAAGATGCGTGTGCGCAGGTGTACTCGCGACAATGGACGTGCATCAACGCATGCGCAGTGCGCACCAATTGTGTAGGAATTCTGTATTGTAGAACATGTTTCGGGAGTCTTGTAACGGAATGCTGTCGAGATCTGATGGAGGAGTAAAATATTTTTTGTCCTCTCCTGTGTCGAGTTCCAAATTATAGGTTCGCGAAATATGTCAGGTGTTGACGAGGATAATAAATAAGCTTTATACTGACGAGTTTCGTCGGTAAAAATTTCGTCACTTCGTTTCTTGTGTGTTTACGTTAGATCTTTCTGAAACGTCTGAAAAATATTTATAGCTTCTTTTTACGCGTTCACGGGCACTTTGTGTTTTATAGACTTTTGAATGAGGACTGTTTCTGTGTCACTGTCCTGGCTTTATAGTTTTAAGTTTACACAAGGTTTTAATGACAGACTGTTTCACTTTTCTTATAATGTGTAAACATTACTCTAATCTGCTTAAGTATCACAATTAGGTCTGTAATAATCTGTCATTCTGAAACCTATGTGTGATGGATAAATAAATAATATTCATTAATACTAAGCTTCACTGGAAATTGCGATGATAGCCCATGTTTTAATTATGGCCCACTCCCACTCTCCAAAGGATATCCTTACGTCTTATGGGAACTAAAAATGAACTCATGCGTGATAATGAGAACGATGGTTTGACTTATAAGGTATGACCGTTATATCCCTAGTTAAGTATATTTCCTCTAAATTATCCGCTTTACATTGTTATTCTACAAAAAAGTTACAAGATGCTTTCACACGTCACGAATGTATCACGCAGCTGTCGCTATTTCATGGATTTGTTCACGTATTTTAGGGTTAGGCATTGCATTATTATCAGCGGGCTATTGCTATCTCTTATAAACAATAAATGACTCGGACATAATGTATGGTCTTTTAAACAAATATTGCTGAAAATTAAATACCTTCAGAAGGCTAGAAATATTGAAAGCTTAAGCGATTTTTCGATCCAGTTCTTCATCATTCTTCTGTCTTTCCCCAATTTAATTGGAGCGCATTTCATTCTCTTCCATTAATTGCTTTCAGCCGTCGTCGAAACTATTTCATATAATTTTAATTAGCTACATTAATTTTTATCAGCTTTAATGTCTGATTTCGCCAAAATTAAATTAACGGAAGAACCCACTGCATCTTCATCATACTTTCTTTATATACCATATTATTCTCCGTGAAAATAATTGCCTAAAAGGTCAGCCCACTAATCGCTGCACCCTTTGCTTCCCTGGTAACAGCCTGGGGCCACAATGGCGTTTTTTTCATCTAACGGTACGCAGTAGTGGCCTGACGCAGGTAGATGCGCTTGCGCACCCGCCCGTTTCTGGGGATTCAATTCTTTGATTTACCATTTCTTTGAACTTTCCTGAGCTTGGGCTATAATTATCGGCGATATAAGTAGACGCAGATAGATACTTTGTGCTGCAATGTGTTTTGTCTGATATTATTTGTTTATTTTCTATTGTAACCAATGATATTTATTTCTATTTTAGCTGAAACATCACTGGTAGTAGATTAGTAATTATACGAGTACAATCTGATATTCACCAACGTACCTATATTGATCGTTTCAAAACAAACGCGTTGCTACATTATAAGTCCACAAACAAGTAATTTTTCAATATTTGCCATAGCATTACTCATTCAAACATTAACATTTACACAAATTAGTAACAGAATTCAATTGTTATAAGGCCACGGTCTGTTGTAGGCGGAGCTTCGGAAGGACGCGTGTCACGAACAATAACAAAATGTAACAAAAATCCTTTTCTCAACAACTTAATGGTATAGTAATTAGATGACAAACAAACTAACGTTACATTGAGCGTTTGAATAGAGTCCCGCGCCCTTGTCTCTTTGTTAGGCCGCCGGTGAAAGTAAAAGTACCTACGTATAAAACGGCGCCCGTTTTATGGTACCACTGAAAATTTTAGAATAAGTACATGGCGGTAAAATAACGAAATCTTTTATAATAATGCAATGGAATTTGGTTTTAAACGTTACGCATTACGACTGTTCTCAGCTTTCTGCATTATGTAGACATTTGAGTTTTACTGTTTACTGCTTCTGATAAACGTGAGACGCTAAATAGTAAAAATCATTGCAACAAAAATACCCGGTATGTTTTATTGTGCGGTCAGTCAATCCGAAGCTGGTCCTTCTGGTTTTCTAGCAGGCTCGTATCTTATTTCCAATAAACACATTCAGGTCCTTAATAATGATTGAATCTGATGTAGCTCCCTTCAATATCGTGTTACATGACCCTAGATTACCATATCACGGAAAATAAAGTGAGTTCCGCGCGTGTACGGTTGCGGACCGTCTCTCAGGACCATATCTTGTGTGCACTGAAACGATTAAATGACAAGGCTATGGAAGATTCGCGACTTTCCAGTAAATAATCTTTGATAAACTGTCCGTACTACGATCAACAGATATTCTTATAAAAAAATATACACCTTATGTGCTTTACTAGACGTGTGCTTCAAAACCATCAAATAACCTTCACCTTCAAATAACATCGTATTAGCAATAGTAGTTACTCCAATTTAATCTTATGTATTCATAAGCAAGTTCATTCTTTCTGGAGCAACGCAATGCTCGTTTTCCCTGCTCCAGATAAGAAATGAACATTATAGTAACAAAGTGCTGTCAAAGAATGTCATAATATACGACATTTGACACCATAGGACATGACAGTACGTAAGGCACGCGCACAGCAGCAAACCGGCCAACGGTCCATTCCTCGCGTGCGATGATCCATCTCTTGCGCCGCAGCGACAGGGATACATGAGATGAACGCATACGCACGCATCGTGCCCCTATTTTTTTTTAAAGAATTAGCTAAGAAACCGTTAGGATCATTCTAAACACAAATTTTTGGGTCATTAAATTATTAAATAACATAATAAAATATCTTCATACAATACAAATCCAGGTTGTTTTTATTTTTTTATGCAAATTTATAATTTATAATTTAATGCTATTTATAATTTAATGACTTTGGCAAGTTCGGATGATGATATTATCCTCTATGGTTTTTGTTTCTTGTCAAAGTGTTAATTACTCGCATTATATTATGGAGACAATTCGTTACCAATGTACTGACACTACCTAAACTCACTGTAAATACATGGACTAGAATATAATGACAATTGTTTTCCTCAGTAACAACTGCAGGATAATAAGTAGCTGCCAGTTACAGGAAAAAATAAGCCAAGAGTCTGGCAATTAGAGAAAAACAATAACATATCATAACAACAATTAAAGAAAAACATATCACATACTTCCGGTTGGCTACCTGAGTCAGTGTAATTATAGGAAAAATTGCAATAGTTTTATCACTCTACTTATGCCGTATTAAACAGAATGAGAAATATGGGAAGCAAAAGAATTCATAAGCGTTGCGTTATCTAACCAAAATAGGGATGGTTATTATAAGTGTAACCGAGGGTACACTATTGTTATATTAATTACATAATTAATGTCGGGCAGAATATGATAAACAAGGTAATCAGACGAAAACCGTATAGACAATACTACAATATCATCGAACGAATTCTAAAAATATACATATATTATGTTTATTGACCAAAGCGCGTGCCCATATGACCATTGCTGAGTATGCTGACAAATAAACAGCCTCCCCCGCAGATTGCTACTTATATCGAAAGCTTCTGGGGGAATCATTCCATAAATACTTGTGAAGGTCAGTCAGACACTGTTCCAGTAAATTCTACTAAAAGAGTTAGGTATTTGGTCCTTTCGCCGTGTCCAAGTTTTTTAAAAGTAAATAAGTATGCTAGAAAATCTTATAAAATCGATCAAATGAAATCTCGATGTCCCTCACTATATCGAAGGCTTCTGGGGGAATAATTCCATAAATACTTGTTAAAGTTAGGCAGACACAGTTCCAGTAAATTCTACTAAAAGACTTCAGAATTGGCCCTCTTCGCCGTGTCCATTAAAAGTAAATGACTATGCTAGAAAATCTTATAAAAATTTATGTCCCTAGGAAGCACCTTATTACTACACATGTCAGCTTAAAAAACCCTCAAGTTTTGACGTAAATTAGAAAAGGAAAAAAACATTCACTATTATGTACAATGAAATGAAATGAAATGATATTTATTTCTGTAAGTAGATCCTTTAAAGACACTTTTACAAGTCATTTTTTTTTTATGCTAGATGTCGCCGGCATTTCCTAACTGACGACCTCTGAGAAGAAACGCCGAAACAAACTCAGAGAATCATGGTCTCTTTTAAAGTCCAGACAAACGTAATAAATATCGGATATGCGAGTTAAACAATGTAGGGCAAAATCTGAAAGTTTTGAGTTGACCAGTCCTAACTGACGGCACGCATGCAACAGTCATCGTGTAGCTCAACCATTATTAGGGAGCTCAACGACCCGTCGCACGACGATACCAGATCAGCAAGACATTTGCGTAGGTCATATGAAATACCCAAAACAGACAGAATTCGTTGAAATATGGAACGCGTTTAAACTAGCCTACATAGTACTCACATTTACATTTAAATTCATGTTTAAAATAGAAATCGTAACAATTTTGCTGTGAATGGTTTTGAGGATAGTGCAGTTTGATGTGTGTGATTCAAAGGATACAGACTACAAGGATACACACGTCAAACATACATATATCTACATACATACAAGCAATAAGTTAGTATCGATGTGTCATTCAAATGCAGACGGTGTGTTTGTCGACTATACATATAAAATCTCTCATAGGTCATTTAAGCTCTATGCGTATAGTTTATATTGGAATGATCAATCCTGAATTTCTTTTTAAAATTGCAGTAGTTTTTTTCCTCAAACTGTAATATTATTATTTTAAAAACTTATTCTTCTCGAAGTCCACTTAGTAGCATCAACAGGACTCAAACATCGGCTTAATTTTTGAGTCCTGTATCGGACTTAAGTTTTTGGTCCCGGCTTAAGGCTCTTCTGGTCCCAAGTCTCAACACCTCGCCCAGTTATTATTCTCAAAAATTTGATCCTAGACTAGAATATAGTCCATGGGAAAAATTTTAAAGGGCTCTAAATACGAGTTGTGATATTACCTACTATTGTACATAAACCCTTTACGTGCGTAAGTGACATAGATAGTGACTCGGTTACATCAAAATTGTTGTTTACTCACCTTTATACAACTTCACCTTCAGTTACGTTATATTATTAGGTACCTATAGGGAAGATCCTATACGTAGTCTTAAACGTCATGTGTTTTTCTTTTATACTGCGTTATTCCGGTATTGACATTAGAGTCACTGTCAGTAAAAATTTTGGTTTCGGCAAAGTCCTAAATTGAAAGTAAATTCTCATATTTATAGAAGAAGCTCCTCAACATGTAAGGGATTCAACATTCACTAAAAGGTTACCTTAATGTTTCATTTTCATGTCCTTTGACATTAAGTCTGTAAATAATTATGACTAATATTGGGATTATTCTATATTTTCCTGTAAGTTTTCTATTAATTATGTTATATACATATGAGAAGAACGTCGCTCTGCCCCTGTAAATGAAACCTACAACGTGACTTCATGAAAACTTTATATTGTAGTGTAAACCACATAAACGCGGACCAAATTTATAAATGACTACATTTTAAAGTCATACACGTTTAGACACGCGATTAAATGTTGCATTATTTTGCTAATATTTAATTTGACAAGCATTAAGGAAGATAATTTTTGTTAACGCGTCAGTTCATTTATCATGGAAATTTTAAGGCCGCATCTAATGTGAATGACTACTTTGTTTATATTTTCACGCATATTAGGGTCAATAGCACGTGTCCTAGGCAAGTGTTCGTCAAAAACGTTGAATGTCAGATCTATACATTCCTGTTTTCTGTAAGTAGGTTATCATATAAACAACGTCACTACGTGTACACAGCTTGGGGCCCGAATTAATGGTTCTACAAGGACATTTAGCGATATTGATAAAACATAAATAATGATATTTTAGAATCCTTGTGGGAGTCTTGACGTCATTGTCTATCGTGTTGGCCACCAGGGGCCGCGAGGACGCGTTGGGAAGGACAATACTGCTATCAAAAGTATGTCAAGGAAAAACGGTGACTAGAAAGTTGTTTATTCCATTTACGTCAAAGTTTATCCGGGAATAGAGAGAAATTGGATCTCTGTCTGGATTTATTTACGAAAGAAAATGAAACTTTTAACAAAGGAACGAAACATGCAACTGCACAGTTCGTGCTTTCTCTAAAAAATTTTTTGGTCCTTCGATCCGAACAATCCTAAAATTCACAAAATACCTTTTAGATTTTCGCGTAATATTATAAGGCATGGTAAAACTAAACATGTAAAAAGATCACGTGATCGAAATATCTCCTAAGCCTCATTAGGTCAGGTCGCCAATTGCTCTAAAAATACTTGGCCTTTCCAGATCCAATAAATATCTTCAGTTTTCAATGTTATTCGTTATACCTGCAGAGTTCCCCTTCGATAAAAATCTTTATGCAAATAAAGAGCTGTATTAACAAAACGGGTCGTGACATACGGGTGCAGTGAATAAACTGGGATGAAGACTGTCGCTGATTTAGGTCAGCGATAAACTCCACACGTGGTACTGAAACTTACACGTGCTACAATTGACGCAGAAGATGAACTTCAATTGTTCCCCAGTCAGGTACTTTCAAAGCGTTGGAAGTTGATGCACCGTTCTAACAAGTAGGACTATGGAACAACATCAGTAACATTATTATGTTATACACACAGTATTTGCAGCTTGCCAAGTACTAGTTGATGTTCTCCGCTTGAATTTTTAGGTCTGAGATATGGCCGTTTTCTCATAATTTTCCTTTACTGTTGGACTAGTGTGAATGGCCAATGCTCTCACTGGTCAACATCAACATTATCGAATCTGAAATGCTACCGACGTTTCTTCTACATCAAGTATTTAGAAAGATAACTTACGAATCCCTTTTGAATTATAAGTAAGAAATTTCTTAAAATATAGAAGGACTTCTTATGAAACGTCGCATAGAACGCTAAATAAATGCCCTGTGAGTGGCTATTAAGTTAGTGCCAAACGAAGCGTAGATACGTCCAAAAATGGTGCCAATAGTTCAACAAACTTGAGTCAGTTTGTTAAAATAGACAAAGTAATATCGTCAAGGTAGCGACAAAGAAATAAATTCAAACAATATGCAGTTCAATAAATTGTTTAAGAATTCCTCCATCTTCGCTACTTAAAGTGTCTCGAAGTCAGGACTGCGTTTATAAATAGTCTATAAATACTAGCAATAATGTTACCGGTTAAGCATAAGCACGTAAGTGGGGTTGCGTGCTGATGGACACTTGTTTTGCCCACATTCTTTCAGAGCTTAGGACGTTAAGGAGTAACATAATAGCAGGGTAGACGTTGTTCCAGTTACATCCAGCTAGAAACGAGTGAGTACCAACAAGCCGTGGAAACATAAATTATTATACTTCAAATGGATCCATGTTTTGCTAAATTATCCTTAGATGTGTTCCTATTAACTGCTAATCTATATCTTTTACTAAATAAAGAACTAAAGTTTGTGAAGTTGTAGTGGTAATCGCTGGATATACTGAACCGATTTTGAAAATTATTTCACTGTTAGAAAGGTACATTATCCCTGAGTGCTATAGATTTTTTACATAAAATTAACATAATTGCACCCAAAACAAAGCGAGAGCAGATCATTAGTTAAATATGATTTTGATTACGTTTTGTTTTATATAATATATTACAGCACCACGTTCATAGTAATTATTTATGAGGTGACATACATTAGTACAATAAAAATTGTCCTTATGTATCAGCCATTTTATTTTGGATTGAAATAAATAACATGATATTATGTATATTGAATTTACATTATCGATAAATAAAACTGACATTTTATATAAATTCTGTATCTGGATCACAATAAAAGGCAATATTATGCCAACCAAACAATGAGTCAGGAGCCTGAGCTCACTCTGACATCAACAAATGGGCAGTGCACGAAAAGATTGCACTCCAATATCCTTGCAGTTTCAAACATGCGTAGGCGATTACTCTACAATTTATTGAACAATTACGTCATTTCGCCCTACCCGAGTTCTATCCAGCACATTGACAGCAAACTGAGGGCCAGCCGTTCACGCAAGAAAAACCTTTAGGCGTCCAATGAGTTACATGAAAGCGCCGTTTTTGAATCGCGCGTAATTGTCGCGTGCAACTTTATGCCTGCAGGTATCTTCCGTGTAGAGATTTTCCGTTGAATTGAAACGGTATTAAGTAAACGAAATTTTATTATGAAGCCGCCTGGACAAACATAACGACGTAAAACAATGCAATTGCAGCGTGAGTCAGGCGAGCTTCAAAGTCAAACAACACCCCCGTAGCAGCCGTAGAGCGTCCCTCGACAGCCGGCTCTACGATACAATCACAGTAACGTAACTCGTAACGTCAGTCAGTGTAGTCCGCGCGACCACGCCGAGCGCACGCATCGTCCGAACACTCATCACCAAGAGTGCGATGTGAATCGAACCTTCCGTGACTGTGCACCGATTTGATATTCAAATTGGATAATCGAAATAAGTCGTCAGGAGTGGATTGTATTGTAATGAGGAGGGCCGTATGTCGGCAGTCCAGGGTGTGACCATACTGATAGTTGGACATACAGTTTCTTGACACGAGTTATGGAGCTTATGCAGTGCAGTAGTAAATTTGATCAGTGAAGTGACTGAGCCAGTGATGAGGAGTTTGGTTGCGGGCTCCGAAGGCCGGCAAAATTAATTCTTACACGGAACTTGGGGCGCGCGCGGTGCCGCCCCGCGGGGCGCGTCGCCGCCAATTCATCAAGGGTTGGAAGAAGACCATGGGGGTCATTTCGAAAACCTTTGGCGTAGTCTTCAGTCTGTGAGTAATCATGTTTTGTAAATATTCAACTCACAAAATTTTATCTTACCAAAAATCTTCCTTTTATGCTTTGAAGAAGAGAAAGTGACTTCTGAAAACCTTTCTTATCATGTCAATTAATCATAGACGCAACTAGAGTAGATAAATAGTAGTAATAAAGGCCATTACCTGACAGCACAGCGGCGAGATCGTCGCTCTATGAGCTTGCGCAAGTGTTCCTATTCGCACGTTCGTCGCATCGTAAAGATGCGTGCGCTTTCAGCTGCATGCGTAACAAACCGAACGTTTTTATTAATGTCTTCATTCATATCAAGACTGTTGCTTTCCGTTGTCTCACGAAGAAGAAATCTCCAATAGATTATGCAAAAATTACGACACTCCTTGGTACCATCCTCTCTCCTGCTATTCATCATTGTTATTGTATTCGACTATTCTCACGGATTTAGTGTTGTCTGGACTTTCGTTTTACAACGGTTTTAATTAACGTTCCAAAGACCATTTTTTGCAACTGTTTGTCCAATTAATTTGATATGCATGCCTAATTTTTTTACATTGCAAACAATAAGGGTTTACATTATTCGTGCTTAATGAGTCAACTGTTCATGAATTTTTCAACAGTCATTATCTATATCGATTGGAGGCATAAAATCGACCCTCAGTGTCCTCAGTAATCACCTTCGTGAAGGATAATTGAAGGATTTGAAAATAGAGCTGATTGTAACATAATCATTGAGTGTGGGTTACAGAAGTAGTCACGGAATGATGTGGCTCTAAAATGACCCTAAAATATAATTTGGCCAATTTAGTCGTCATAAAGTTTGATGGATGTACAACGCGAACAAGATTAACACGCATGGTTTCTTTAGGATTATGTTATGCATCTTCTCGTTTACGTAATGATCTTATTGTTTCAAGTGAAACTGATCTTCCTCTTTAGGTGAAGGTAGTCAAACAGAGCGTAAACTAATATTGAGTATAAGCGGTAAAGAAATTTTCATTGATGACCTATGCTTTCTGAGAATTTGTATCGAAAGACCAGATTCGTTAAGGGATTTTTTTAAATAATGTAAGTCCTTTTTATTAGCATTATCCAGAAGTTAATAGATTTACGTCAGAGTTAACTACGTCATAGGATAAAATACGTCACGCAGCCCTCTGTACCATGAAGCGAATGCTCGTGTTTCCGGGCGACCTATTTTCTCGCATAAACAAGGGAGACAACAAAGCCCATTTTACAATTTATATCACGGAACAGTGACCGGACTTAGGCATTGAGATCGTAGTAGTCGCTACAACTCACGATTCCGATCGCTGAGTTGCGAGTAAGTGGTGCACCGTGTAATTTCGCGGGATAGCCAATTATTATGACGTCACAAGGCATTGGCCAACACCGGAGCCAGGCTGCGGCTATCGGACCATATCTAAAATTAATAGGCCAAAGTTCCGTAAATGTGGCAACCTCCGCCCATAATAATCTCGATCGACCTTAATATTTAAGATAGGTTCATATTAATTTTCTTTTTAATGATTTACCGTGCGATTTCGTTAAAACTACAATGTAATGAGGGTAACGGAAGATAAATTAAGGAATACCTCAAATGTCTCAATACGTGTTGCAATTTAAATTTCAAATAACTATACCTTATTCTCTATTCTATTATATTATCTTACTGATCTGAGGCTTTGACTCACTTACCCATTTCTGACAGTCCTTAAACTATTCGCACCGTACCGCGCATCCGCCAGGATTTTTAACTACGACCAAATTCCAAAACATCTCTGTGATCAGTTTATTGCCTTCGACTAATTTCTACTTTATTCTTCACCTTATACCGTATTTCTATGACACGTAGCTTCCTCTGTCGACATCCAGAAATATATATCCTGCTCTCAACTTAATGATCGTGAGGTACATAATTTGGAGAATTCGACGGTGTCCTTTTATTGCATCAAATATAAAATAAATAAAACTGAGTAATGCTCATTGATCGGTTTGCCGACACCTGAATAGAGATAATGAAGTTAATGGTCGGTATTGAAATCCTACAACAATGATAGAGGCGAAAATTACCGTGAATTAAATGCTGAATTGGATATTACATAAATCACAGGCGAACGTCTAAGTAAGGGTATTAAAAGCTTACGCTAACGTAGTTAATGCTTGGTATCGGCTACATTATTGCCAAGCCTCAGGTTTTCATCTATATAAGAACGCAAAAAAATTCAACTGTTATATTATATTTCGCTGGTTCAACTAGTCGCAAACGGAAATATTAACGCTGTAGCAGCTTTCGCAAACGAAGGGTTGAGTATCAGTTTTTCAATTTGTAATCTTCTCCAACATATTCTTACACACGCTTCTTCAACCAATGCCGATGATAAACACCGAGAAAGATGTTTGCAATTTAATCTGGTCCTTTGTCGAGGTGCCCTAGAAAGGTGCACAATTGTGTGCCATCGCTTTGTACTTCCAAGCTTTGGGGAACTGCGGCGATTGTCAAAGAAACGCTCATAATATTGAATAGGCTGTTTGTTGGCAACGGATAACCATTTTTTAAAGCAGAACTCTCCCAACCTTTTTATTTTACTAACTATAATGTTCAAAAGAGGAAAGAGATGGAATCATTCGTTGCTTGGTTTACCACGAGATGGCTATTGACGATTTGGAGTATCCGGACTCAAAGAATAGCAAAATCTTTGTAAATTCTGCAAAATTGGGCCATGTGCCAATTTTAAGTTAGACTAAAATCAAGGAAATACCTAAGTATGCGATTCACTATGATAATATTATATAGAGATCTATTTTACAATTGACGTCATCCAGTATTTCAGCAACTTATAAAGGTTGTACTATTTTCATAGCATTTTCATTACTTATTCATATTATTTCCAGCATTGTCCTTCATTCTCTTTTTTTACTCCAATTTTCGTTATCTACTTTATTACATTTCAATGGGTTCAATTCCATTCGATAGCATGCTCATTGAAATTCTTTGCTACTGAATATTTATGTATTCAGTCTTATTTAGATAATCCAATACCAAAATTACACTATTTCGTAGACAATTGTTTTGAAGGCGGTGTTTTAATGTTTGAAATGCTGTCTACTGAAGGACACTTAGGCGTGGTATCTATTACTATCAATAAAAGCTATATAAGCAAATACTTCACATTGTATGAAATCGATAAGAAACAACAATTATTTCGTAATACAAACAAATCGTAAGATAATTACCCGTTCACCGTTATCGATGTTCAAAACAAACATTGTTAATGTGTTATCGTCGTTCATCGCTTTTAAATTAACAATAGGACACAGGTTTTACGAGGAGTCGTAAATTGTGGGCTTTTTACGTGTCGGTACTATACTTTATACGGTGTTGGCGTGCTCCTATATCGTTTGTTGCGGGGTACCAATCAAATCGTCGTAAAGCGTAATGGTTTCGGTCGTAATCCACTCGATATGGGAACTATCATTCTCTTAGATGGACCCGATGAGATATAGATAAACAAATTTATCTAATCAACAGATTACGCAAATAAGAGCTTTATTTCTTTAAGATAGTGTAGAAGTTAAATGCATGTTCTTTTTGGCGTTCCAAGAATTTTGGCTGTGTTAGCGTCGGGTTGGATAAACACCGCGATATACATTATAATGCGTGTGGAGAATCTTCGATTCTTATGCTCATTGCTTTATATCACTATTTTCATATTTTTTCGGTTCATATAGTATGCCCAGGCATAACATTTATAAAATGCGTTTATTTTTTTTTGTTTATCAATTATGCGGCTACTTATAACGAGTCAATAAATAAAGTTCAGACTTTTTTAAGTTTGGATCAAAGGACCACGCAGCTTTTTGGCACGCACTGATTCGGCTTTTGGTGTAGCATTTAATGTACAATCTTTTGCAAATATTAATATATACATTTTTGACTTTAATTAATAAAAAATAAACTTAGGTTGATTTTTTTATCAAAAACTTTAATCGTCTGGTTATCAAGGCGTTGTTTTTTAATTTGCTGCGCATCCGCAAATTGCGTGACGATAGGGCTCAGTTGGACACTAGAGGCAGTCGGCTGGAATGGCATTGTGGGACGGGTCTAACCAGTAGTGTGGCCACTCACATGCCCAAGGACTGAATTGTAGACAATCTACAATAGGCCCTTCATTACAGTTTTTAACATTACACATTGGACTTTTTTCAGAATGTCTTATACACAATTGCCAAGACCCGTCTCTTAGAATTGTCAAGGCAATAGCTACAATAAATATCTCTTGGCAAAAAAAGTGTCCATCCCCCAAGTACCACCATGTACTGTCAGTGTCAAATAAATATTAACCACTCGATTATCATGTGTACACAAGCTTACCATTAGAAAATAAAGAAACAAAGCAAAGGCAGCGTTGAGCGCTCCGTTTAGCTTGTGCGCGGGAGTGTTCCCGCCAATCGGTCATTGTCCTTGCGTTTCCTGTCATTAAGTATTACTCATTGCACGAGTTACCCACATTTCGTTTATAGATCCATAGAGGTTTTATGTCAACAGTTGTAAACATAAACAGACTTCGTGTGTAATAAAACACAGGCCCTAAAACTCTATGACATCACCCACCATTCTCCTATCCTGTGTGTGATGTATTTTTGCCTATTTATGGTCTTTTGAATCGAAATTAAACCATGTAGCATAAAGTCTATTCTAACGTATTAGCATATTGAGCATTTTGCTCTGCTTCAAATAATCTGAACCAGAGCAAAATGCTCTTTTAATTGTTTCCTTTCTTTACGAAAGTGTTGCTACGGAAAGTAAAATGATGCGAAAGTGTTGTTGCCTAGTTTGACGCGTCCGATCGTTACCGACTAGAATCTCGAGCTAAGTCGAATGGAAAATCTACATCACACAACATTATCTTCCCCTAAATTGACAGAATTAATACTAATAATTAAGCGGTACTCATAGTGATTGGGAGGTCAGACTAACAAAGTCCCATGTCAGCCATTGTTTCCCCTACCCAACGCCATTGTGTTAACTTCCGGCGACGCCTGCGCTTGTATAAAACGTCCATTAATTATAAAGAAATTAAGGGTGAGCACTTTATCAAGCCATTCGTGTAGATAATAAGTGTACAAAGTTAATTATTCTAGTGGCTTGATTAAAATGTGTTATCATTGTTGACGTGTGCATAACAGCTTTTACTTATGTTTCCGTTATGGAGACGGTTTAATAAAGATATTGTTGGTTTACAAATATTTGTCAGTTAAATAGTATAATGCTATAGAGAAACCATTCATTTTAATTTTCCATTGGAATTTTTACCTTTGTTGTTGGGGTAAATAAATAAAGACCCAATAATTAAGAACCAATTGGACAGACTACTTGTTGCATAAATATGTGTATAAATTAACCGCTTTATGAAGTTATAACCAAGTTATCTAAAGATACATTCAAACCTTACCAAACATCATTAAAATATTTCAAAGTAAAGAGCTCGTAAACTATCCAAATGTGAAGTGACACGTTTTATAAAACCCTCTGTCGCTCTGTCCACATCCAAAAAAGATTTATTTCAACCACCAATATTAATAACGATATTAGTAAACAGAGGGTGTTTACAAATGTATTGCACACATAATTTGTCTGTCTATGTTGCCATAGTAATAAGCGGAAGTCCTTCGTAATATCCTAATTGATGATGTGGCGCTTGGTACAGTTTGTATTTTGCCTAAGCATTTTCAGGTTCATGATAATTACACTTCAATGCGATGAAAAATGTTTAGTGTTGTGGCTTGGCTCACTTTTAGCATTTATTTATTTATTTATTTTCAAAAGGCAATTACAACACTTACATTGTTGTGACACATCACAATGTAACTGTATTTGTTTTATAAATTCTTAAAATTGTATTTATATATACAGGAAAAGAAGTTCTGCGCCATAGTTTGAAACGCTGGTCAAGTTTGATTGTGTCTGGTTAAATAAAAGATCAATTATTTCATAATCGATAAAAAAGGTTTATAAATCTACTAATCGATTACACACGTGCTCCATTACCACGCCTCTCTTACCATAACAAAAAATCAACACGTATATTAATGTATTAATATTCTCGTAAGACTAATTTTTTTCGCAAATTTATTTATACCGCAACCTATTATCATAAAATGCATTAATCTCAGAGTATATTTCAATTTACGCTTTTCTTGGAAACTTAATTTGTAGGTGAGACGAGAGGGATCGCTATGATTTATGTATGGAATAAAAAATCTTATGTTACCTGAAGTTAACCGTCAGTTTAAAATGTGCATATTTTAAACAAAACCTTATTTATAAGCATCACGAGATGGAATAATTTTTTGGTCCTCTTGGTCCTTATGTTCTCGCTACAATACTACAAAGTTTGAAAATAATAAATTATTAGTCGTTTTATAATTGTAAATTGTCCTGGACAATCACACATAATAATAAATTATCACTTCGAAACAAAAGACCAGCTGCGGTCTTTCCTTCCGACAAATTTTATGGGGAAAACATTAGGATAAATGATAAATCAAGAGCAAATAGTAATATTTATAATGCCTACATGAAATAATATTTAATTTGTGGTTTTGTCACGAGTAATATTAGGTCATCACGCCTCAATAATAACATTTATCGTGTTCCATGTAGGTACTGAGTACAAAAACACTTGTTTGTTACAAACACAAACAAAGCCAAGCTTTTGTTTCTTGACGGTACACATTCATCATAGGAAGTAATTTAGCACAATTATTAGACACGTATCTGCTTCTAATTCCACTGAGGTCGCACCAATGTCGACCATTTCATAATTCCGTCTTGCCTTCTAGAATATTATATCATTTGATTCATTAAACAAGACGCCTATTGTTACGAGGCAATTCGATTCGGATCTACGTGTCAATATTAGATTTTGTTCTCGGAAGTAATTTGATATTTCCCGAGTTCCTCTGGTTCCACTCAAATGTCAACAGAATCAAAAAGCTCGACATTGTCGAAAATGTCTTATAGTATTTTTAGATATAAATATAATTTGTTGCATTTGAATGGGCATTTAAAGTTGTAAGAGGCCTGTAACTACGACCCTAGTTTACGATGTAGGAGATAATGACTCGCTACAAGTATTATTATGACAACGTATTAAGGAGACGCTATTCCAAGTCGTTTACCTACCGTGCGTCGATTATGAATTAGTTACGGGCATAACAGACGTACCCTCCAGCTATTACTTCATCTCTTCATGTGTTGAATTCCTCCAATACGTTTTCTTAAGGTAAATGGCACTGGGTGTCTAAGTGACCAGAGGCCAGCATACAGCTTTCCTTTCCACCAGCAATGCGTTCTAACGCGTTGCCATTGAGAGCCTCCGGCGAAGAGAGCTCATCATGGGTGATTATCTTTAGGGAACCTTAATTATCAGCTCGAGTGTCTTAATGTGGAGCTTGCTATCATATTTCGAAATTGCCAGTTACATCGTAAATATTAAAACAGAACGTTTTAAATGTTGTTATACAAAAGTGTATTAAACTTTTAAATTCTCGTGCAGCATATGGCGAGAGGCGACATGTGCTCTGCAAACTTTTGTTGTAACAAACAACTGCCAATATGTTATTTTACAACATCGGGAGGCGAACGCATTGTTCCCAAACGACTTGGAAGTGTTCTTAGGAACCATCAATGACAGCTGTTCGGCGATGAGTTACGGCCGAGGGCCACAGGCGCGGGCGCATGTTTCGGTGAAAGTACGCCGTTACGCTACACACGTGCACACAGCATCGTTCATTTACTTCTAAACATTTTATTACCAACATTTTTGTAGCACTCACGCAACGAGCTTCACTGTGCTCCCGAAACTTATACTGATGTGGCTTAGCATCTATCCTCTGAACACCGTCCCTGTTAATTAAATAACTACTACAGACAAGCGATTAGGATCTCGCAGCGTCATCTTCGATTCAACCCTGACGCAGAATCAAGACGTGAAGCCCGGGTAGCGTCCGCGTTATCTGCTCAGCTATCAAAGTTGTGTGTATACAATGAGCGGTGGTCGGCGAGACACACCTCGCACACCTGTCCGGCGGCGCAGGCGCAACGCGGGACGTGACCGGCCGGCGCGCGCGCTGCCCGGGGCGCGTGCGCCGCCCCTCCTCCGGGGGAATGCCTCCGATACTCATTAACTTTCGGGGTTTGGTGGCATTCGATGATATATGTCCACGCAGCCGGATGCTTGTGTAATGACTGCCCCATCATGCTATCACGAACACACGAAACTATATCGTCTTACCATTTTCTTGACTTTTTATTTAGAAAACAAAAATGCGATTCTAATTCGCTCTCGCGTTGCGTGTCGGAAACTATTTTCTCACCGATCTTATAACAAACCGTACAATTTATACGTACACACATCTAACAGATAATACTATGTGTATCGTTGCGAGTAATTTTAGGTCGTTCCCATCAAAACGCGCCGTCGTGGTCGGTCGGGAGACGGCCTTGCATTGGACGCACGCGCAAGTGTAACAGCAAACTTTAAAGTTCTCTGCGTTGAGAGACTCGATTTAACAAACAATACTGCAGCCGATCAATGTAAAATATTAGGCACGTGTCGTACATAATGTGTTTCTCGCACGTCCGCTTTAATAGATCAACCCAACATTAGTCGAAGGTTCCTCTGTAAAAGGGCTCGGTAGTTACATTTGGTCGAAGCGTACGTGATTTTGAACGACCGCCGTTTCGGCGAACTCATTGTTTCAACAACGAATTACATCGAAAATTCTCCGGTTATGTTATGTCTACCCATTTTGTTTGGCGTCCGGCCTAACAATAAAAAATATCGATTACAATTCTAAGCACACAGAGCAATATCTAATGATCTAGGCGGCCGCTGGAGGTGTGCGTGCGCACGGCGTGTCTTCACGTATAATTCTCCGGACCCAAATGAAATTATTATACTAATTACCGAATCTCGATCACGAGCAGGGGGCGTTGCGGTTCTAAATCTCCCGCTCTCCTAAATCGATTACGGGTATTACGGGCCTAGGGTCCGGCGTTTTGTCTCTGTCTTATGTGGGCCGGCCTTGCTCTCGTCTTTTTGGTCATAATCTATCACGGTTCATTGCTCCTAGTGGCCAGTTTGGCCGGCCACTACGAGAGTACGGACTTATAGAATGCTCTTATCTCGTTTGTTTAATGAAGTTTTTAATAAAGGCTGTTGTTGTAAATTGTTTTAGAAGACAGTCGTGTCTTAAGCCTCCCACATTAGCGTCAGGTGATGCCGGCCAAGTTATGGATGAGTGTTGGCATCGGTTTCACACCGCTCACCTTTATTATTTATACATTATAATAGTCCACGCTCTGGTAAATAATGAAGTAGACTCACTTTCACGTTTTGAGCTTAATTCAATTTGATATCAAGACTAAGCGAGATAGTATCGGGTAATTTGGGCTATTAATTTGCGTCTCGGTACTATAAACTTGAAAGAGAAGTTGAAGAGACGTCCAAACAATTAAATTGTATTTACAGTTTTCCTTTTTTGCATATAACAAGGTTATTTACGACAACATCGAAAGCAAATAAACGTATCTAATTGTTTTGTTTGACCTCGAAATCTTTTTCAAAAGATTTCATGTGCGATAACTTTGCTGTGTGCATTTAACATTACCATGACAACATGTAATGCAAATGGTTATTCCACGTTTCTACCTATTAAACTAAACAATTTTTTTCTGTTGATGGGAGACGAAGGGTTGACGGATCGACATTTTACAGTTATGCATATTGTAGTATATTCCTATAAATCAAATACTTAAATAAATTTGGTTCTCCAGTTTTGCATCATTTGTGAAGAAAATCATTGCAATTTCCAGACACTTTATTATTCCAGACACTTATTTGTATATTTTTACAATTAAACATTTCATAAATTTTGTCGCTCATGTTGTCCTGGAAATAGTACTTATGTAAAGTGGCATAATTCAAAGTACCGACGCAAATATATGGTCCTTAAGGACATAATTATGAAATAGCCGATTTTTAATACTGGCAAGTTTCACCGTGTATATATAAACTTTCCCTGGAAATATAGTATAGTTATTCCTACAAATTTAAAGTTCAGTTAATATTCTAATAAAATCTATACATTTATATAAACAATTATATAAACGTAGTTATGTCCACTATAATAGGCAAGTGCAATTACAGAAACCTTGTGTATGACCTAACTACTCATACATATAAGTTTTACAAATACGACTAGGTACAAATTATATCTTAATTTATTTCCCTGCATTAAACTAAATGTTAAATACAATGAAGGAAATAATACTCGTGTTGCGAATAAAAACATAATTTAAATTGATAATTTTTCATTATTTATCTGGCGAATTATCTAAGCAACGTTTTATGTATGCGAAATTTGTGCTCATTAATTACTCGAATTACTATTTAAATACGTAGCTTTGAAGGCCTTGTCTTTTTATTTTGACAAAAATTATTACCTCGGTTAAACAATCTGTTTAAAAGTACCTCCCTCATGTATGAGGGGATCACTTTATTTGTATGATTAGCTCCTAGCATCGATCAACTGACATAAATCTTTAATGTAACATTTTAACTTTGGGACTTAGGTGTCACCAGGTGTCACTTACACCTAGAAAGTCCGCAGCAGAAAGATGCTGAGGGTTGTTGGTGAAACATCCTCTTGATAAAGATCTTTAGGTGACTTGGTATCTAATCAGCCATAGCCTATCCTGTAGATTTGTTTTCATCGAAAGAAGTCGAGTTCATTCGTGTAAGAATGTACCTATAACACACGACGTATAGAAATATCAAAATTAGCCACAAATGTACTCTGTATAACTTTTACATACTTCTTATGAATACTTTCGTTATCCAATTCTTATGAAAACTTTTTGTTGTTCTACAGCCTGTTCGAGCAGGAGATCATGAGCTACGTGCCGGCGGGGGGCTGCCCAGGGGCGACAGCGTCCGCGGGAGCTGCGCCCTCGCCGGCTGCGTCACCGGCCGCCGGGCGAAGCACGCGTGCGCCTGCGCCGCAGCGGCGGGACTTTGAGGCCAAGCTTAGGGCATTTTACAGGAAGCTCGAGAGCAAAGGCTATGGACAGGGTCCTGGCAAATTAAAGTGAGTTATTTTAACACTTTCACTTCCACCAGAATAATGAACGGTCAGCAACAAAGCCGCTAAGTACAGCCAACTGTTGCAAACATTGCAGCTTCAAAACTTTCCGTTAAAATCTCATTTAAGTAAAGCAAATAACTGCTACTGCTAACTGTACATCATGTACTTGATAAAATAGGCTTAATCCTATAAGCTTTAAGACTTAACATCTGTAAGACCCTTTTTACTAAGAAAGTTTGGAACTAACCTAGATAGGGGTCTAGAACTATCCTAGCATAACCCAATTGAGTGTCACATAGCAGCTGATTATATTCCACGATACGTCATTCAAATCTAACCCAAATAAACGCACTTTCAGACTCCACATTCGCCGCGAACATCTCCTAGAAGACGCCTTCAGACGGATCATGTCGTGCGGCAAGAAGGAACTGCAGAAAGGCAAGCTGTGCGTGCTGTGGGACGGAGAAGAAGGGCTGGACTACGGCGGGCCCAGCAGAGAGTTCTTCTTCTTACTGTCGCGGGAGCTGTTTAACCCTTACTACGGACTCTTCGAGTACTCGGCTAATGATACGTACACCGTACACGTGTCTCCTATGTCCGCCTTCGTCGACAACCATCATGAATGGTGAGTTACTGTTGTACTTTTAATTTTATTATATAAAGCTTTCCGCCAGCGGCTTCGCCCGCGTGGTCTTATGTTTTTTTCCCCCCGTTTTTGCAACATTTTTCATTACTACTCCGCTCCTATTAGTCTTAGCGTAATGATATATAGCCTATAGCCTTCCTCGATAAACGGGCTATCTAACAATGAAAGAATTTGTCAAATCTGACCAGTAGTTTCGGAGCTTATTCAATACAAACAAACAATCAAATCTTTCCTCTTTATAATATTACTATAGATGTTATTTCATCAATTAATGAATGGTATATAAACATAATTATAGTATCGGTCCACACACTATCACAATTGTAGTGAATATTACAAATCCCATAGACGTGTTTATAGGGGAAGGGAAAGCTATTCCTGTAACTCCGCGCTGCTACTGAGAATTTCATAGAAAAATACCTTACCTAGAAAGTACCACACGACCTGGGAGACGAACCCTGGATCTTTAGTGTAACAGTCGCCGTTACGACCACTAATAAGGCAGTTATTAAAATAAGTACAACACTAGATATTGGCCGCGGTTCTACTCGTGTTCCAATAGGACCTATTCTTGACATAAGGTAACCTAAGATGTATTTATTATATCTCCTTGCTCCTGCTAATTTATGGGAATCTGTTCAACGCAATTACATTATATACCTTTTTAAAAAGAGGTAGAGGCGTTGTCAGCCTCCAAAAACTGTACCCTTGAATTTAATTTAATTACATGTCCGGGAGACATTTCGACACCTATCATTATCATAGCTATTATTTTTGAAAACTTAAAATATAATTGGCACTAACCTATTATTCAAATAGTCGTTAAATCTGAAAAATTAAGAAAATCCCATGATATGTTTTTTTCTCTTTACATTAAATTCAAATAAATGTGTGATAATAGAATTAAACACAATGGCTGCCACTTGGGAACCTAAAAGTAAAAAAAGTTTATGACAATTCCAAAGAGTATATTAAAAGTCAAAGACCTATAAAAACATTGTTGCTAGGACGTCAATTGTTGAAGATTACATATATTATGAGTTAATAATATATTCATGGGCGTACCCAGGGGGGGGCAGGGGGGGGCAGCTGCCCCCCCCCCTGGAACTTGGATGCCCGCGTTGATAAAAGTTATAGTACGATAAAAAAAACCTTTCTAGTGTTGTGTGTAGGACGGAACAAACTTGTCCCCCACAAGTTACATAACACGGCAGTGACAAATTGTCAAAATAGAAAAATATTCACTATTTGTTGCTTTTTGTTAACAATTAGTTGCTACAAAAACGATTTTGTTGCTCAAACCGATCTTACAGAATTGACAACAATGCTGCTTTACTTAAAGCATAAAAAATAGCTAAATACTATATAATCAGGGAAACAAATACACCAATATTTGTTGCTGAAGACCTCATTTAAAATATAACCAGTAAAATATAATTCAGTTGTTTGAGATAGCAATTATTATTGAGCAACAAATCTTTCAAAGATCAGATGACTTTCCAATCGGTATACTTATAAACCACTTAAGCTAGCCTTTAAAAATTTTCTTGCTCGTCGTGACAAACTGACAATATTGATGCCTGAAAGACATTTTCTTGCTCGACGTGAAAATAGTGTTGCCTGAAATCACCAAAAAAAATAACCAGAGATTGGATGAATATCTGACCGGTTCTTATAAACCGATTATGCTGCGCAAATAATTTATATTGTTTGTTTTGGAAAAATCGAGAGTGACGAGCTTAGGCTTACGACCGGTATTTAAAATATCGGTCAGAAACTCATGCGATCACCGGAAAATATTCTATTGCCGATTTTCAAGGCGCCATTAACCAAGTTGAGCATCACAATAATTATTATATTTTATTTAGTTGGTTCCCTAAAAATCGAGCGCTAAGCTAGCATGACTGGTTTATAGGGATACCGTTTGGGATACTCATCCGACCTTTACAGTGGCGTATTTATATTTAGGGCCAAAACAGCTATGGCCTAGACCGCCAGGCTTCGAGGGCCGTACGGAGGTAGTAAGAAACTAATTGTAATTACCCCCTTCACTGACGTCGCCTGTCCTAAGTGGGTTCCCTCAACTTACGAGCTCACTTTTATATGAGACAACTGGAGGTAGTAACAAACTAATTGCAATTACCACTCTAACCTAACCTGTCCAAGGCGGGGGTGGCTCAAATATTCGAGCTCGCTTCGCTCGCTCTTACATGAGACACCTGGAGGTAGTAAACAAACTAATTGTAGTTACTCTTCTAATCAAGCCTGTCCGAGGTAAGTGGCCAAATTTTCGAGCTCGCTTCGCTCGCTCTTACATGAGACACCTGGAGGTAGTACACAAACTAATTGTAGTTACTTTTCTAACCCAGCCTGTGCGAGGAGGCTGGCCTCAATTTTCGAGCTCGCTACGCTCGCTCTTACATGAGACACCGTGGTAGTAAACAAACTAATTGTAGTTACTCTTCTAATCAAGCCTGTCCGAGGTAAGTGGCCAAATTTTCGAGCTCGCTTCGCTCGCTCTTACATGAGACACCTGGAGGTAGTAGACCAACTAATTGTAGTTTAATTGTACTTTTCTAACCCAGAGGCTGGCCTCAATTTTCGAGCTCGCTACGCTCGCTCTTACATGAGACACCGTGGTAGTAAACAAACTAATTGTAGTTACTCTACTAATCAAGCCTGTCCGAGGTAGGTGGCCAAATTTTCGAGCTCGCTTCGCTCGCTCTAACTGTGTGAGGTACTTGGAGGTCTAGTAACAAACTAATTGTAATTACCCTTCTAACTTAACCTATCCAAGGTGGGTGACCCAATTTTTGGACTTCTCGTTTGCTGACTCTTAGTCATCAATTTTCATTGCTACGTTAAGCAATATTTTTTTTTGTTTATAAATCCCGGATAAATCAAGCGTTGAGTTAGCATTCTAGCTCTATGAATACCGGTCAGAAATTCATATGAATTACGTTTCTGAGTTTTGTTGATGACTTTCCGGGCAACAGTAATAAATTTCATCATCCGTCATCATCCGACGTCCGGTCCATCCGAGTCTCCAGGCGTCAATAACTATTGTAGCGTAAAGGAAGAAAATTACTATTTTATTTGATTCCAGAAAAAAATTGAGTTAGACTAGCATGACCGGTTTATAAAAAGATACCGTATAGTCAGAAACTCTAAGAAAAGCTCCTCGCAGATACTCTCCATGCATCAATTTTTATGAATACCGGAAAATCGAGTGTTGATCCAGCATGACCGGTTTATAATGCATCAGAGTCACCAACAAAATTTAGAACCGGAGATCGGGTGAATTTCTGATCGATATCCCTATATGCCGCTAGCCATGCGCATGCTAGCCAATAATTAAGTAGATCTGCAAATAATTTATTATTTATTTATTTTGGTAAAATCGGGCGTTAGGCTAACATGACCGGCTATAAGCGCACCGGTTAAAATTCATCCGATTTCCAGTTCTAAAATTTGTTGCTGGCTCTAAGCTCGTCCCACGTGGGGTCATAATATAATAGGTAGCAACAAATTAACAAAATAATTCGGTTTATCATATTATTCACTCTGATATATTTACGTATTAGCTAGCATTGTTGTCGATTTTTCGAGATTGGTCTGAGTAATTTTTTTTAAATTCTGCTGAAATTCCACTGCCTCTTTTATGGAGATAAGGGAACGGGGGGGGGGGGTAGAGAAAAATCCCTCAACTGCCCCCCCCTGGGCCAAAAGCTGGGTACGCCCATGAATATATTTACTATTTTAATGAGAAGCATATGAGATGCATGGGCCGTAGTGGGGAGAGATTTCCCGTTGTGGTTGAGGTGAATGTTCCTGTGCCTCGATCATGAGTTTTTCTCACTAGACTCGCTAGCGACTCCGTAACATGGTAGTCTCTATTTCAATCGTTAAATATTTGTATGGAACACCCTCGCAGCTCCTCTAGCGGTTACGTAATGAACTAAAATCCGCTATGAGATTACAGCGTTTCGATGCGTAAAAAACCTATCGAAAGCGATTCGATAGAACTCATGGTTGAGGCACTGATCCCATGGCCATGAGTAAAGGGCAAGTTCGGTTCTTAATCGGTTTGAGACCGACGTACTCTTGCGTATCCTCGGGTGGCGGAGATCAATGTGTCAGTCACTAAAGGGGAAGACTAAAATATTCTGATGTCTAGTTTAGACAATGCTTTGTCCATTATTACCACAAATCCTTATTTTGAAAATAAAACAAAGCAGAATTCTAATGCAAAATAATATTATTACAGTTTAGATATAGTTGTGTAAACAAAGTATTTAAATTAATTGTACACAATCAATTCAAATTATAAATAAGTACTTATTCCTTTAAGAAATGCAGCTTCCTGGTGTTAAGATAAATGATAGGTATTATCTAATTACACTAATCACTACAATGGTAAATCATTATCTATATATAATTAGCTGATGTATTTGATACATGTCTATAAGTAATTACTATTGTATTTACAGAGACGCATAATAACGCGTAAGTACTCACGATAACCCACATCATGCTATACAGCTGCACTACAAAAATCACTGTTATTACAAGGGAATATGGCTGATTCAAAGGGAATACTGTATACCTTGTAATATCGTTGTGTGTACTATTTATATTTATGTAAATACTAACCATAGGAGCACTAATGAGAGTCCCGAGTCCAGCCACAGAATAGATTAGGCTTACGGCCCAGTGCAGTGTACCTATGAGTACCAATGGCACACCACAGCACAAAACACAACACAAAAAAAACAAAAGCAAAAAAAATACCTATATATACATATTGTATCACCACAACTCCGGTCCCCAAGAGTCAGGCTCTGCCTAGTTTGGGGTCCACCGTCTCAATCACTGTAAATGTTTATTAGTTACAAAAAAAATCCATGTAAAACTATGTTTAGGACCAAAACTGTAACAATGAATCAATAAATTTATTATTATTACCTACATAGTACACGCCTGTATTTTACCGCAGCTTTAGAATGGAAAGTCAGAGGTGGCTTGCATTCGAATCCGAGACCTTTGACTTGGCAGTCCATTGGTAATATCACTAGATTATCACTGCTGGTCTGCTGCGTAATATAATTAACCAAAAATAATACGATATTTGTTACGGCCATTTCAGAAAAATAACATTATAATAATTATGTTCTTATCTTCAAAAAATTCAAATAGGTACCTACAGTAATTATTCTAATGTGCATGTTTTTCTAGAATTTAATTATTCAGGTAATTATTTTGTTTGCAAGTCGAAATACCGATTTTAATAAGTCAGTCATAAGTGATGTAAATACCTACCTACTCTATAGTCTACTCTGCCTTTTTTTGGCTGCGGAAAATCCTCATACATCCCCACCACCTGGGAGGCGGCAGGGTCGGACACACACTGACTAATAACCTAAATTAAAAATTTAGAAAACCCCCGACATGAAATGTAATTTGCAATTTTGTGGTGGCGGCCATCTTGGATTTGAAATTTATCATAGTGTATAGTATTCTCCTAATTACGCCCTTACATTTGATACCCTTATTGAGTGATTTAAAAAAAATATGTAATTCGCTATTTTGTGGCATAGCTAAGAACACTCCCGACTAATTCACCTTTCAAATAAATAAAACAAAATCAAAATCGGTTCATCCCTTCGGAAGCTACGATGCCACCGACACACACACACACACACACACACACACACACACACGCACAGACACACACACACACACGCGCACACACACACACACACACACACACACACACACACACACAAGGGTGTCGGCTTCCAGTCTCACCAGATGCGGCTGAATAACAGTATTTTACACGGAGCGACTGCCATCAGACCACCGCAACCCAATTTCTAGGCAATACCGATATTCGAAAGAAAGACTGGTTGTCAGGCTTTTTAGGCTTCCGGCTACCACTAACGATTGTCATAGGTGTTCGTATGACAACCGGGACCGACGGGTTTACGTGCTCTACGAGGCACGGAGGGGTCTCGATATGTTAAGAATGGTCACCCATCCATAGACTGACCGCGGCAAGTGTAACTTAACCTTGCAGATTGGTTGATCAGCGTAGTTACAACTTGGCCACGAGCCCCTCAATATGTATAGTATACTCTGCCTAACCAAATTGGGACAGGCTTGAAAATATGTATGTAGGTCTAAGTATGGCATGTATGAACAATTAAATAATTATAATGATACCTTCCAACCTAATTCAATACCTATTCTAAATATACATAGCGCCTATTTTATTGTGTCAGTGGTGTTTCATACATACACGCTATATCCGTGGTTATCTGGCGTTAACCATCTATTGATTTTGTATTCATAATGAGTACTCTTGTAACTAATATCAAACGGGCCACATAACCATACTTCGCTGCTACTGAATATTGCATAGAAAAACTTTAAAAGTCCATACAAAGTGATATCCCAATAGCGTATGTATTAGGAGAACACTTTACTGAACTAACCCAGGACATAAAGCGTAGCAGACCACTACAAAATTATCATCGTACCATCACGGCTGTATTCCCCGAAGAGGTAGGCAGAGGCGTACTAATGTACACCCACATTTCGCCGGTATGTTTAGGTCCCATCTAATAGGTTGCTAGCCTATTGCCATCAACCGGGCACAAATCCAGACTACGAGCTGCTACTGGGAAATCCACAGGAAAACCCAACAACACTCCTCAGTCCTCGACCCCATAGAACCCAGGACCTCTAGCGTAGCAGTAGCTCTTGGGACCACTAGACCTACGAGGCAGTCAACATTATATTTAGTCTATGTTATTACTTTTTTTATTTCTTAAATCCTTTCTTATAGACGGACACACTAGCATACTTTATTACATACAAATAGGTTAATAACATGACACATCCTTTCCCTTTCAGCGCAGTGAGGTAAAATATTTACATCATATCCTCCGAACGCAACAGATATTTCCGTTATTATGATTTATTTTTACACTGCGAAGCGCCCTCTGTGTTTATTTTTACTCGGCTTCGGCGCAAACGCAGCCGAAACGTTCACGTCTCGAATTACAATAAACACCGCGTATTTGGTTACAGACAAACTTAAATACAGAGTTTTTTTAAGTTTTAACGTCGCAAAGTAACTGAATTATTTAATAATATCATGTTACAATTTAACTGATGTGGAACGATTGTACGCACTGTTGGTTATTATATTTTTGGGATTGCGTTTCTTACATATTGTATTTATTTAGGTCATATGTTTATTTTTAGCCAGGATAGTTGTGTTAGCCGTCTGATATTTAACTACATAGCTACATATAATATAAACATTGGAAAGTAGGTACACAAATACATAATATATAAGTAATGTATGATACCTCAATATTTTAGCTCATAATATGATTAATTAAATACCACGTGATCAATGTGATATTCTTGCTACACCGTAATAATTTTCAGTAGTTTTGGCGAGAAAGGCAACAAACAAACAGAGTTACTTTCGCATTTAAATTTATAATATTAAGTAAGGATTTGTTTTGATAGTACGGTGGGACTAATATAGAAAAACTAGTATGTATATGTTTTGTATTATAAACAGCATGTTAATAATGTATGTTGTTTGTTTGTCGGGTAGGTTCCGCTTCTCGGGGCGCGTGCTGGGGCTGGCGCTGGTGCACGGCTACCTGCTGGAGGCGTGGTTCACGCGCGCGCTGTACCGCGCGCTGCTGCGCCTGCCGCCCGCGCTCGAGGACGTCGACGCGCTCGACGCGCAGTTTGCCGCCTCGCTGCGGTGGCTGCAGGTATGGAAACTATCTGTTACAACAGAACTACATATACTGTTGTGACATTTTTATTTAAAATAACTGTCTTAACTTAGGACATACACAATAATATTAATACTGAGACGACATCTGGTGGCGAGTTTTGGCATTAGAATTTGTTGGTAGTTTAATTAAAACCTTTCGACACTTCTACTCCATATTCCTTAGTGCTCAAAATTAACTGAACGTAGTTTGATTGTTTTTGTTAGCTGAAGATACTATAGGCATAGTGTACACTCTGCTATGAGCCTGTTCAACACCTCTGAATTACCTCTAACCACCGCATAATTTCAAAAATGGAACGAGATTTATATGATATTATCTGCCAGCTTTAACGGGAACCTCTCCAACTTAATAAATAAATAATAATAAATATTTTTGGACATTTTACTTTAGACAAGATCTTATTATATTACATTTAAAGTATTTTGCAGTGTAGATATTTCCCATTAATAAAACCCCCAATTTCTCCATTCCAGACAGCTCGCTGTGTGTCTTCCCTGGAGCTTACCTTCGCCGTGTCAGAGCGGCTCGCGGACGGCAGAGTGCTTGACCGGGAATTGAAGCCGGGCGGCCGCGACGTCCCAGTCACCGAGAGGAACAAGAAGGAGTACCTAGAGCGAGTGGTGCGCTGGCGGGTGGAGCGAGGAGTCGCCGAACAGACCGAGTGGCTGGTGCGGGGGTTCCACGAGGTGAGGACCAGCTTCATATAAATCCCAAGTTGCTAATGGGCTGGAACTTTGTGCAAGTTCAAGTTCAAATGCTTTTATTTCAAACTAGCTTCCCGCCAGCGGCTTCGCCCGCGTGGTCTTATAATTTTTTCCCCGTTTTTGCTACATTTTTCATTACTACTCCGCTCCTATTAGTCGTAGCGTGATGATATATAGCCTATGTTACTCGGGGATAATGTAGCTTTCCAAAGGTGAAAAAATTTTTTAAATCGGTCCAGTAGCTTCGGAGCCTAATTATTACAAACAAACAAACAAACAAACAAATCTTTCCTCTTTATAATATTAGTATAGATAAGCTTTCATAAGTGCTTGTAAGCACTTATGAAACCTTAAATGATTCTAGATGCTCGTTTCCAAAAAGTTGATCCTATGGAGAAGAATCCGGCATGACACTCTTTGGATGCTCTTTTAAAATAAGAATAAAATAACAATTTTTTACTAGTACAATATTGCGATAGCAGGATGTGTGGACACTGTAAGTTATTGTCCTAGTTAACTCGAAAACGAGCTTATTAAAAGTAAACGTTTTCAGTATCCAAAAACTCAATCATCCTAACAATTAAACGATACAGAACTATGTGGGTCAATGAACCACAAAATGACGTCATCCGCTGTACTTGCCGGCTAGTCGTGATAACGCGTACTGAGAGCGGTTACGTCATTTTTACGTCACCAAGATGGCCGCCAGACCCATTCAATTTGCGGGGCTTATACTGGTCATCGTCGTCCTAACCTATTTAAGTTTCCGGTCTTACCAGATGTGACAGAATATTTGTATTTTAAGCGAAGAGACTGCAGTCAAACTCATATTTGCCAGACTTTGCGCTTCTACCAGTAACTATCATGATATTGGGTGTGACAACCGGCTAAGTCTAAGTAAGAATGTTTAGTCATCCAGACAAGTGCAGCTTAACTTTGCCGCCCGATGGTTTAAACGCCATTGAATGAACCGGCGTTTTTTTTTTGTATACAATAGAACGCCTCTGCTGAACCTTTCGCAGAATTACAGGCGTGATGGTATTATAATAATGTAGGTAATAACAGATCTGGCAACATTTGTATTTTTAGGTGATAGATGTTTACATAATTTTAACATTAAAACGACATAAGCACGGCGTCGTCCTTGAAGAAAACCTGTTTATAAAATAGGACATGCCATTAATTTATTAATAAGACTACCTTTTAAATAACTGATCTCTTATAATCCAATTACCGAGTGGTGTTTTTAAGGAAATAAGACTTTAGGGAAATGTATTTATTACTTATAAATAAAATATTGTTAACTTTGTCATTAAGGTACTTACATATTATTATTATATTTAAAAATACAAGTCAATGTTATTTCGTTTTAATACTAGATGGCGCTGGTACTATGTAGGCTGATACCTACAGATTTATTATTTGTACTCCCTTAGTTCCTGCGACCCTATTGCCATCAACCGGGCACAAATCCAGACTGGAGTCTCACCCAGAAGTGAATACCTGGCACGAGCTCGAGCTAATGCTGGGTATATCACAGAAAAACCTAACAACACTATTCGATCCGGGAGCTCTAACTCCATAACACACTCAGCAGCGTGTTTGAGAGACTATAGTGTATCTGTTCTGGTAAGCATAGTCGTGTTGTCGGCAGGTGGTGGACCCGCGGCTGGTGGCGGCGTTCGACGCGCGCGAGCTGGAGCTCGTGATCGCGGGCGCGCCCGAGCTGGACGTGCCCGACTGGCGCGCGCACACCGAGTACCGCGGCGGCTACCACGACGCGCACCCCGTCATCCTCTGGTTCTGGCAGGCCATCGACAGGTATACCGTCAAATAACGCTCATAAGGTCTAGACTCTGTTTCAACACCTCCTGATAAGTTTCCGTTAAATTACTTGGCAGATAATTTCATACAAGTTTTGTTCCATTTTCAATTTATCCAACAGATAACGGCTATCCAGACATGGTGAAAAAGGCCATAAATAGTCGATGTTGGGCACAAATGATTATCCCTCTTTATTGCTAATACTGTATGCCCCGGTGATCTCGTTTTTCAAGCCCTGTGGAAATTTCCCAGACTTATTATATTTATTAATTTATGTACACACTGAACATAACAAAAAGTTATTAATAATAATTAGGAAGACTAGTACAAAGGTACTACTTTATCTTAGTGCGATACTTATTTTCTGTCAGTCAATATTGTCATTTTTTTTATGTCATGAGTGGTAGGTGGGTAGTTGCCACCATGGAAGTAGTAAGTATACTTAGTATACAATAGGAATGTGCACTTATGAAGAAAAACGGTCTAAGCGAGATAGTTAGGGTGGAGCAACTCATCTCGCTCTATTAGAGTGACCATGATTTTTGTCGTCAAGAGAGACCATGTCAGTTTTATGTTATATGACAGGATTTGTGAAATTAGTTTATTTTTCTTTCTACTAAAGAAAAATATTTGCAGTAAGCATAGGCACTGTTGTTGTAATTGCATCTTGCCGTCTGTCGCATAAAAATTGGTAAAAGCGTTGAACTGTTGATCATGAGATAAATATATTTATGTGATAAGCACAAGTGTTTGTGTTGTTCTGGGAGTATGTTATAATAATAATATAAGCCTTTATCCAGACAACTATTGCATTAATTTAACATTGACGACTCTGGTGAGTCGATGACACCGACAACTTGGTCTGTTTGCCCAGCTTTGGCAAAGGCCTCCTCCAATTCTTTCCACTCTCTCCGGTTTACCGCTTTTCTAGTCCATGTTTTCCCGGCTATTGCCTTTATTTCGCCTTCCCACCTTCGAAACTATCTACCTCGTTTCCTCTTTCTATTTCTAGGATACCAAAATATAATATTTTTGTTCCATTTTTCAGTGCCTCTTAATATGTGACCTGTCTTTTCTGTGTTTTCTTATTCTAGTTGTGACGTTTTCTATTTTTGTCCGTTTCCTAATGGTTTTATTGTTGATTTTGTCCAATTTCTTTATATTCAACATGCTTCTCTCCATTGCTGTCTGGCATGTTTCTAGTTTCTTGATTGCGCTTTAGTAAGTGCCCAAGTTTGGGAGTTTCATAAGTATGTACCAAAAAATATGCATTATACCATGTCTAATGCGCTAAAGAGGGCACCACCGAAGTGTAGTGCGCGATGGCGCCCAGACGTCCACTGTCGTCTCAAAAAGTCAACTGGTCGTTCGTAATCATCAATAAATAATTATAGTCGACATAACTAATATTTTTGATTGTCGTCAAAACATACATGTCCTTTTAAAGTCTGACATAATTTGAAAACATTGTCACCCGAAAGGCCCCTCAACCCACCATTTGTGACGTAAATTTCAATTATATTATTGGTTGACTCGGTCCCGTGTACCGGGATTTTCAGTCTTAGATTTTGCAATAATTAACTTTAAACATAAATACTACTAACATTTTCAGCAAAATGAATAATCATGATTATTTAAAGTATAAGTAGTTTGGTTATTAAAATACATTTATAATAAAACAAAGGCATCTTATAAATAACAAAGCTCGTTTATTAGTATATACGATTTCACTTAAATAATAAAAAAACAAAATAATAAAAAACAACAGTTAAACAGTGAAATAGTTGGAATTTTTCGATACGTCCGGTCTCGTAGACATTTACGTTACCATTGGTGGGTTAAGTTTGTAACCTGTGAGTGGATTTGTTAGAGCCAGTATATGATTAATTTCCACATCCTTTATACGCAACACCTTTTCACTATTTTATACATTCTTCACAAATAAAATAACAACAAAAAATCACGGAACGAAAATGACGCGATGTCATTGCCATTGTTTTAAAGTTGTCATATCAAAATTTCAAAACTAACCATAAACCTAAAAAGTTCTATTATATTTCAAGAATTTACTCAAAAAAAATACTTTTGACTTTTCTTATCTTTATTTCATAAAAATATATTTTACGCAGTAGTTTATCTAGCAATGTATAACTCTATAATATTTTTTGGATCAGATACCCTAGCCTCGTGGAGTCGTGGCAAATCTACTAGACGATTTGAAAATTCTTGTATGGCAATTTATTAAAACGAGACACAATCCCCTACCCTAACCTCTCTATCTGACCGTAACGTATTTCGGTTTAAATATAAAGTTTAATAGATTGCAATAAGGTCGGTTTTACGTTGAGTTGTTGAGCCGAGTACGCATTCCGGATGTAAACGAAGTTTGACATACTAGTTCCATGGTTGCCACCTACCACTCATGACATAAAAAAAAATGTAAGCCCTGTTACCGTTACCCAAAAATTAAAAGAGTTTTACAACTTGACTATTGTTCGTAATAATAAATTAGGGACTAAAAAGCCTAACTACATGGGTTCCGAGATTAAGTAGAGAGGAACTAGAAATAAATAAAATTGTAATTCCAAAAATTATAATATTCCAATAATAGGTTTAAAATAATCAAATTAATATACTGTAATACGATCTTTGAAAACGCTACCATAGCCGGCGGGCTAACCACAGTTCTTTTTATAATTTTAATCGAAAACCATTTATCAGAACACGGAAGTGTCTCGTGACCCGTCCGATTTAGCGTGACCTATATAAACAGTGTGCTTTGATTGCAGGTTTACGAACGAGCAGCGGTTGCGGCTGGTGCAGTTCGTGACGGGCACGTCGTCCATCCCGTACGAGGGGTTCTCGGCGCTGCGCGGCTCCACGGGCCCGCGCCGGTTCTGCATCGAGCGCTGGGGCCGCGTGGAGTCGCTGCCGCGCGCGCACACCTGCTTCAACCGCCTCGACCTGCCGCCCTACCCCACGCCGCACCTGCTGCACGAGAAGCTGCTGCTGGCCGTCGAGGAGACCAACACCTTCGGCATCGAGTGAGCCGCCGCCTCCGCATCAATCGCTCTACTCACGACGCTCTATTCAGCTCCAAAGATGTATTATGGAGTGTTTGTAACCGAGCGACTTCGACCATCACATTAAGCGCTCCAGTAATGTAAGCTTCGTGCGACCCTGACAACAGTGACTACGACTCTTATCGATGACTTTGAGGGTCTTATATCGCTGCCCTTTTTTGTCTGTAATACTGTTATCGGGCGGAATGCGATACCACGATAGACCTCCGTAACCGCATGATTTTTTTTATAGAGCACCTAACCGCTTGGACGATAATAAAATATATTGTGTGCAAATAGTTGCTTTGAAATGAACGCTCCAATGTAAAGCGTTTGAGTTTATGAAGTATTGAAAATACATTTCCATCTGTAAATAAGAAAATCAAAACAAGTATTGTTGTCAATGTAAATAATAGTCAATTGATAGTATAGTGGACAGACATAGGCATATTATGGCAGGTAATAAATTATGTTGTAGATGTCCCTAGGTATTTATTACTACTAATAGCCACGTGTCCTACGAGGTTTGTACTTTATTATCGCTTGTATTATAAGTGAACGTATATTGTGGCTGTGAAATGGGACTCAAGTCCTGTGTTTAGTAATTATGCTTTTACGTCACTAATTTTTAATATAAAATTAAATGTAACCTCTGTCACCTTGATAGGAATAGTTAATGTATATTATTGCGACACCCATATTATGTATTATGCAGAAAAATTTACTACAAAATGCTATTAAAAATAAATCAACTTATCTAGTAATTATGGAATAATTTAAAATAATACCTACTTATTTTAAAACCTGCATTAGCTAAGAGACAGTTGAAATGGGTATTATTTCTAGTGCCGTCTCACTTCACTAACAAAGACAGGTATGTATTAATTTTTAAAGTGTTGTTAGGTTTACTAAGTGTTTTGGGATAAGGCCCATAGTATTTATAAGTTTTTGTATCTTCAATTACAAGCAACACTAGTCAGCTACAATTATTATTATATTCAACAAATGACAATATTGTTTGAACTACACTTCTGACAATATTATAGCATGTCAGTTTCAGCTATCCTATTCTGCCAATATATAGATTTAACATGTTTAGTATCCAAAGTTAAATTTAATGAGTCACGAATGTGCAAGTTAGGAGACCATTTTTTTTTATTGTAGTTCCTTTATATTTATTAAAAATCACAAATCTTGTTGTTAATAATGCAGTTCATGACTGTAAGGGCCTGTTTTACCACCTCTGGACAAGCACTAACAGATGCATAAATTCATAAATGGAATAACATTTGTATGAATTTACCTACCAAGTAATTTAACGGGAACTTATCAGTAAGCTGTGCAACAGACCCTTATTGTTGTTGTTGCCTTCACAACATGGAGAGATATGGAACAATATCAATGTCTTGCAATGTAAATATGTTATTTATTGTGCTTATCAGCTCTACACTTTACACTTCAGTGTAATTGATGTTTATTTTTGTAAGTAATAATAATTCTATTATGTTGAATATTTAACTCAAAATGTGTATTGTTTTTATCTGTAAATTTTAAGTAATTGTTTTTGTGTGAAAGTGATAAAATGTGTCAATATACAACATTACATGAATACTTTGTTTTTATTTTAATTGGCTTCAGAATGTTAGACAACCACACATGTTACTGTGCTAACCAGATAAACAGGGGGAGGAATATAGATAATAGGAAGAAAATAATTAAGAAAAATATCACACATACAAAATGTTTATTTTTCTGAAGTTGTGTAACAACAAAAATCAACCTTGTTATTTTTAAGACCTTATCTTTTAACATATATCAACTATTTACAGTTCCCAAAGTCTGCATTTGTCAACACAAACTCATGATAAAAATGCAACAAGGGTTACTTTTCACATTCTACTCTAAATTGTGACAGAGTTAATTCATAGCTTGTCACGGTCAGTAAGTTTTAAAATCCTTAAATCCATTAAACTCATCAAAGTTAAACCATAAGCTGATGAGATTACAATATGATAAAAGCTACTGTTATTATAGTTTCATATGCATACTGTAGCTATGTGAAATTAAAACTCTTAAAATTATCCTCCCCCTCTACAACATCCTATGTAATTCGCAGCATTATTCAACCCCCATATCAATAACTTTAAAATTGAACCTGATCAAGTCAATTAGTAAATTGAAAGGTGGTTTCCGAAGAAATCAACTAAATTTTAATGTAATATAATACACACTCGTGTAAATATTTTGTATATTTACTTCAAAAATAACGGTACATACAATATTTTTAATTTGTAACTATCGAAAGGGAGAAGAGCGAAGGCTCACTGTGAGTCTAGCCGAGAGAGGGGAAATCCTTGCTGTCATCAACCTTAGGTGGTGCAGCCTGAGCGCGCAGCGGCGGGCGCTCCTCCACCGGCTCAGGCTCGCGCGGCGGGCCCCGGCCCCGGCCGCGACCACGGCCGCGCCCGCGCCCGCCGGTGCCGCCGCGCCTCGCTGTATCGTTGAACGTAAACTCGATGCCGAGCACGCGCTTCTGGCGACCCACGCGCTGCGGATAGTCTGCCATGTCGTACTCGTCATCGCTGTCATCGTCCTCACCTCGCTCACCTTCCTTCTTCTTCTCTAGCATAACCAGATTCTTCCACTGGCTGAGGTCCTCCCCCTCGCCAGCCTTTCGCAGATTGTACTGCGGCTGCGTGCGTTGGGCATTTCGGAGCGCCTTATACTCGTCGAGCGTGAGTTCTCGCGGCTCCTCCTCGGTGGGAGCGGCACGCTCGGCCTCCGGCTGCTGACCGTCACCAGCACCGGCCGCATCGGCCGCTTTCTCCTCAGCTACCTCACCTTCAGAACCGGTCTTGTTGAGCTCGTCAATCTCGTCCTTAAGCGTGCCCCAGTTATGGGGCCCAGCACCTTCGCGCTTGTCCACCGGCTTCACACCGGTCTTGTCAGAACCGGATCTCCTGTCAAACTCGCGCTTGCCTCTATTATCGTTCGGACGCGGCCCGCGCGGTCCGTCGCGACTGTCGCGGCTGTCGCGAGGTTCACGCGGAGGTCTTGGTCCACGGCGCTCAGCTCCATCAGGATTGTCGCTGAAGTTGCGCCGCTCATAATTAGGCCTGCGGTCGCCAAACTCGCGCCGGGGTGGCCGGGGGGCACCGTCCTTGTTCTCAACGGCACCGTTCTGCGGCCGATCCTCGCGGCGGCGTGGAGGAGGACGTTCAGTATTACGCTCGTTGGGTCTCGCAGGACCCTTGACCTTCTGTTGCTCACCGCTCCTATTTTCTTGAGACTTCACATTTTGGGTTTCCTTGATTCCCTTCCTGGTAGCAGGAGCGCCACCTTTAGGTTTGGTCTCAGGTTTGCCCTTGTTCTCCTTTTCGGCTTCTTTGGTCTTCTTTTTGAGCTCCTTCGCTTGCTCTCGCGCTTTTAACGCATCAAGAGGATCGGACTCATCGTCCAAGAAAAGAGCATATCTGTTAACAACCCCCACACCGTAGGAATTCTCCATTGTGATCCTCTTGATGATTTAATCACACAATAACTGGATGTTGGTGGATTATTTTCACGCACTTTAGTAAGGCGACATTTTGTCTTATTTTATTGATTTCATTTAATATGGCGGACGTAAGCGAACGCACCTAATACGCCATATGACGAAAAGGAATAGAGAAAAGAATGAAAATGGCGGCACGGTTTTCTTTTTCAGTGATTATCTATGGTGTTCTAGAGAATCTATAGTCCTTCCTATCAACCAGAGACATTCACAAGACTGACATTCTTTAAGTGCTCACTGAAACAAAGTTATATTGCGTTTGTTTATGGTTCAGGCATTTGGGCACGTATAGGTATTTATCTATGTTTGGGCACTGGCCTTGTTTGGATGTCAAAATTCGTCTATTTCAGTTAATACCCCAAATATGGAGGGTGTATGGAGAGATAAGGTGGACCATCTTAAATGGTGCCTAATAGTAGAAAAAGCGTCCCACGAATCGCGGTACGCAGCAAATTAGAGCTCAAAATCCCCCCGCAAAGAGGGCTATCGTTTTTTGTCTCACCAGAGGTCCCACTGTTGATTGGGGTTCTGAAGTATGGCTTTTAAGTTTGTTGATACGAGCGTGAGAACCAACATTTAAATCATATTTAATATACAATAGAACCTAGAGATGAGGCGTATTTACTGTCTCAGGTTTCAAGACTAGGTTTCGATGAAGACCTATGGTGTACAGTGTAGTCGGCGTACTCGATAATGCTCGTAATACTTACAAGACTCGATACTTCGATAGCCCTAAAAGCGACCACATAACGTGCACGGCCGTACGCCTTTATACCTAAGTGTGTGTCCGAGGTGTTTGAAAATGCCAAATAAAGATCAACTTTTAAAAAACACCGTTTTAGTGACACTTGGAAGCGTACTTCTAAATACAACTTGTTTACTAAAAATGTCCGTTTTGGTGATTCTTGGACGCGTACTTCTAAATACTCAGCTACAGGAGCTAGTTTTTGGCGCCAGTATTTGCACGTACTCGTATCTACTTGTAAGACTCAGTACGGGTTTTAACGCGTACGACTCATCTACAATCTGTCAAACATCTATATCAGAACCGTAGTGTTAACACGTTGGCCATGCCATAGTGTTGCGCAGTTCTATTTTGTTCGAAAAAGAAGGAAGCCATAAGTTCAATTTTGGACTTCTTATTCTTAACTCCGCTTTTAAATTATTAACATTCACTGACCACATAACTCATATTTGCCATAATTAATCTGAGTTGCGAAACATATTCACAATATAATTTTTATTAGAAATAAACCCGCGTAGTCAACCAAAAAGCAAAAACAAATGACAAAATAATTGAAATTGAAGACCTCACTCTACACCAGCGCCTCTAGCGGCAAATTTACACGTCATGCGTGTTTTATGGAAATAAAAAGATTCTAATATAATCGTCTAGGTGCCAGTATGACTATGTATTACGAGAGGCAAACGCATCTCCACTCCACGAGGCAGCCTTGCAATGTTTAATAAAAAAAAATGCCTTTCCTAGGCAGCGACAAACCACACAGCAACGGCGTGTGTCGCTAATAGTTGAATTTTATTTTGCTCGTTCACTGCATCGTGAAAATTTAAGACAGGGGCTTCCTCATATCGAGCCGTACCTGATGCCCCCCATTGAACTTACCAACTCCCTAAATCTAAATACATAAAGGACTAGTTATCTTAGCATGGAAAATGCATAGAGAATGAACATAACTTCAAATAGATTAATGACGACAGGTCACCCCACCTGATCGGATGCCACGGTCCTAGCTTTACCCTGTCACGCGGATTTGCGCACGCAAGCGGGCCCGCCCCTTACCGTCGGCGTCGTCCCAGATGGCCCGAGGCATAGATTAGAATACCCTTGGGCAGAGGTGGACGGGGAAGGCCAAACACACATGCGTGCGCAAATCTGCACGACAGGTTTACTCCACACATGTCGAGAAAGTTCTTTATCTAATTGCAGAGGATGAGTAAAAATCCGAGTAAATTGCTAGAAAAAATATTGTTATTTATTTACGCTTAAAAAAATTTTGAACAGATGTTTTAACATTATCTTTAAGGACAGTAAAATATTTTGAACGGGTGTTTTAACATTCTTTATAAGGACAGTAAAATAACTTAATCAACCAAATATAATAGTGTGTGAATATCACTTCTTTTTACAAGGATCGCTTCCACGAGCACCACCGCCGCCACCGCCGCCGCTGCTACTACCACTATCTGGAGTCCTTCCCAAACATGTTTCCATCAATAATCCGCAAACAAGATAAGGATCGCAGTCACCTCCTGGCCTCCTGTCCTCCATAAATCCTTTATCTCTCTTTTTTATGTTCCTTTGAAGACGAACAGATGCCTTTCTGTTAGCGATACCCCATGAGAATTTCTCAAATGGTGAGGTTTCAAATTTGCCTGATAGACGCATTCTATTCGTCTGTTCATCATTTCCGTACACCTTCATGTGCTTCATATGGGCTTTATCTAACTTTTTAAGACACTCTTCTATAAAGCCAAAGCCACCTGGTGAGGTTCGCATCCTCTTCGTGCTAAAGTTATGATGCATGCCTATACCAGGGTGCAAATGTCCGAAAGGCTTTGGATGATATGTGACGTCTACTCCATAATCTTCCCCTACGCGTGACATTATATAGCGAGTCATCCATAAGTCATCCGCAGCTTTAATTCCAAGAGTTGTGCCCACCTGCCATTCCCAACAAGCAAACATCACTTCTGCGTTAATTCCTTCAAAATCGCAGCCGGCGAATAGGGATGCTTTAGCGTGCGCTTCGGTTACGTCTCTGCCTGCTATGTATTTTGCTCCTACTCCGCAATAAGAATACTGGTATTTCACGGCAGGGAAGCCACCACCTTTAGGCCAACCCAAGCCCCATCCGTCTACGTCCAGCATGGTGTACTCTTGTTCAAGACCAAACCATGGTTCTTGCTCTTTATGTATTTCACATAATTCGTTACAATAGTTTCTGTGGTTCGTAAGGGCTGGTTTACCACCTTCGCCCAAGTATACTTCGCATAAAATTAAAACGTGTGGATCAGCTCGGAACGGGTCCCTATAAATTGCTGCCGGTTTCAAAGTTGTATCTGAATTGTCAGTAGCGGCTTGTCCGGTGGAGCTCCCATCGAAAGACCAGTTCGGTGCAGCATCTGGACTATAGGGAACACAATCTAGAACACGATCTTTACTTCTCATATTGATGCCAGACCCATCAATCCACACGTAAGTTGCCATTATTTTATTACATGGCAATGGAAGTCTCATATATCGATCCATTATTTTTTTGTTCATTATATGATTAATATTATTTTTCATTAAAGGTCTTTTACTTACAATTAATACATTATGCGCCCTACAGACGGCCGTCAAACAATGGTATAAGCACTCCATGCTTTACAATTATACTTGTAAATTTAATTATTTTTGTAGCTTTTCAGCGGAAATTTTGTAACATGCTCTAAACGATTTCAACAAATAAGAATAATTTCAAAAATCTTGACGGTGAAACTACAGTTCCAAAATTTTGAATTTTTGAGCTGCCAGTGCTATTAGACGAGAGCATACTTCTTAGTACTTCTTACACGTTTCAGCCAAAGAGTATATAACCGCTAACGCTGACTTCAGCTGCCGTTGTCGCATAGTCGGTGCTGGGTACCTGCCTGGTAGCGGTATACAACGCGGCTGTATGCCGCCGGGCCGGAGGCATCGTGATTGTATGGTAATTTTTAAACACAAAACCCACTTTGTTTAAGTATAATCCTTCTCCTATTCTTATACTACGTTTAACTTGTACTACTACGGTACTACGATTACGTTGCGAGTATTAATTAAGTCGAGAGTAGCAGTGGAAAGAGATTTGATATCACGCTAAAACACTATTTTGAACAGCACAGCTATAATAATATAGAAAGATACAAAGAAGTTATTTATTTATACAAGGTTTACAGTGTACATTAAATATAGGCAATGAAATATAAACATTATATAATTTAAAAAGACATTAGATATAACATCAGACACATGTTTCGGCAAGGAGAGCACAAACTCTGTATGGATCACAGTCGCCAGCAGGTCGGCGGTCTTCTAAAAAACCTTTCTTTTTGATTTTAACGTCTCTTTGTAATCTGATCGATGCACTTCGATCAGCAACTCCCCACCTACATACATCAAACGAAGCAGTTTCGAATTTTCCTGTCAATCGTTTTCGGTTTTCTTGGCCATCTCCTAGACCATAATTTTTCATATATTGTTCATGTTTAGCACACAATTCTTTACAAACCCTTTCTATTTCTGTAATTCCACCCTCTGCACGCATTTTCTTTGTGCTAAAGTTGTGATGGCACCCTATGCCTGGTTGATGTTTTCCCATAGGTTTTGGATGATAGCTTATGATGATTCCAAAATGCTCGGCAATTCGTGATAGCAAGTAGCGTCCCATCCACAAATCGTCTGCAGCTTTAATTCCCATGGTTGTTCCAACTTGATATTCCCAAGAACCCTTCATGACTTCTGCATTGGAGCCGCCGTAATCCATTCCCGAGTAAACGCAAGCTCTAGCATGACATTCAACAAGCTCTCTGCCTGCTACATGTTCGCCCATTCCACAATAAGAAAACTTAGACTTTGTCACAGGGTATCCACGAACTTTAGGCCATCCCAATGGCCACAAATCTGAATCAAAGATAGTATATTCTTGTTCTATTCCAAACCATGGATCTTGATCTGATATTTTACTTAGTACATTAGCACAGTGAGCCCTGTAGTTTGTAGGGGTTGGGCATCCATCGGCATAATATGTTTCGCATAATACAATAACATGGGGACTTTTGCGAATTGGATCTCTGTATAAAGCGACAGGCAATAACATCGTATCGGAGTTATCAGTCTTAGCTTGTCCGGTGGAACTTCCATCAAATGCCCATTTTGGGACCACATTTAAATTACAAGGCATTTCGTCTAAAATGCGGTCCTTGCAACGTAAATTGATACCACTGCCGTCAATCCAAACGTATGTAGCGAATACTTTGTTTTGAGGTAATCTTAAATTTGTATAATGATAATAGTAAGCATTCAAAGGTGACTCCATGTTTGACAAACCACAAGTAAAATTTTCTTGGCTAAAATATCGAATTCTAACTTTAGAAATAATTGGAATTACTTTCAAGGTACTAACGCTGGCTCTCAAAAAACATCTTGAGAAGAATCTGTTGCATAAAATCATGATTTAATCACAATATTTTCACTTTGTTAAAAAAATATAGGTACTGTACAAAAACTAGCTAGTAGGCCGCGTAATGGTTTTAATTTGAACTAGGTAGCCATGCCACCTTCCATTATTACTTTTGAGGAATGGTCTCATTAAGACAACAGATGTTACATGCGATGCAAGGACGAGTGCCCTTATATTACAACGTTAGCAATCCTCATGGATGGCTATCGCCCAAGAGTGAGAACGGAGTTGTCTAATTTATCACCAATACTACGCTAGGGTAACGGGAGCGTGTTAAGTAGCAGAACTGAGAATTGGCATAGTGTTTGGTGAATTGGCATTGGCTATGGTTTATTGTTGTTTTTTTTTGTTTTGCATTGTTTTGTGGAACGCAGTGGGACGAAAACGTCTGTATATGAAAAAGGATAGCTGGCCATTATTGAAAAAAAAAACAATTGTAAAAGACAAGACAGTGTGCAATTCAGTCAGCTATGACACTGACATCTGTCACTTGACAATTTGATTTGACTTGATTCGTTCGTATTGATCTTTTTTACTTACAAAGTTACAACAATTTTACTATTGTACTGTAATAATGAATTGTAATTGGTAACAAATCAGTAGTGTAATAATTTGCGTGCCAACCTGCGGGATTTGCATGTGAACATATTTTCAGCTACGAAAGAATTAAGCAGAGCAGGCTATTTAAATTTAAAAGAGAACCGACCTACGAAGTTCTTCAAGTCTTTCCGATGGAGATGTACGTACATACAAAATAATAATTATAAAAACGAAATTGATTGTATATTAATTAAACATTTTTTTTTTATCTTGAAATATCTTTGTTATAAGTAAAGTAAGTACATAGCATAGGTACTATATTGAACAAGTTTTAGTCCTTCACAAAGAACTTTGATTTATATTGAAGAGTATTCACTAACATAAAAACAATGCTCCTAAACCTGTATTTATTTTGAGAGATATATGTAATTGATTCATGGTTTATGAACTGTTTTTCTAAGTTGTACCTATGGCTAGCTCATATTTTTATACATCTAATTTTAAATTTGAGATCTAGATTTATTTCTATCATTTTGCAGCATCCATCCGAATACAGCTTCCATTTGTAATTTTGAGGTGATGCAAATCCTGCTGCAGCTCAAAGATGCCACGCAAAAGAAACATAAACGTGAGGGCTCACTAGCCACGGTCACTTATGAGGTACCATTTTTTCATTCGATTGTGTTTTGATTGATGTCATATTGAAAGAAAATTCTAACTCGGCCCGTACTTGAACCTGCATTTGGTTAGGGATACCAGCCCCATGAGCTACCAAGATTGCTAAATTACTAACAAGCTTTGAAAAAAAAATTGTAACATTTTACACAGCACCATCTAGTCCCAAAATTAAGCATAGGTAGCTTGTGCTATGGGTACAAAACAATGGATAGGTACTTAATATTTTTTTGTACATTACTTATAATATATAAGAAACATCCAAACCATCACAGACATTTATATTAATCACATAAATATTTGTGTCCTGTGGGAATTGAACCCACAACCCCATAATCAACAGTCCGGTACTCGAACCACTATACCACAGAGGTTGTCAAATAATGCGTAAATCTATACAAATAAATATTTTTTGTGAATTATGATTATTGGAGTTATGAGGATAACTTCAATGCTGACTAAAGTATTGAACATATTTCAGACAATCCATTACCTGCAAGACACAGAGTGCAAGAATCAAAATGAACAATCACTTCAGAAGTTTCTAGCAGCTGTGAAGGGGCTCAAATTGACTAAGACTGAAAAACTCATGATGGTCAACACTCCTCCCAGGACTGAGCTAGAAATTCAGTTGGTAAGATATTTAAAATACCTTTTCTTATTTCGTATTAGCTTTCTTTTCTTTCGTATTTATAATGTTAAGTAAGGATGAATAACTTACCATGACTTTTATTCATGAAGGTTTATGCAGAGACATACTAATGTACACCCACAGCCTATTGCCATTATGTGTGTGACACTCGTGCCATCAAGACGAATCTAATGAGGTATCATTTATCTTAATGGGTTCAGCTGTCGAGCAGTTACGAGTGGACATAGGAACAGACATACATACATGTCAAACACATAACCCTCCTATGGCAGTCGGGTAAAAAGGCAGTGGTTCTCTTTGAATATAACTAGTAATTACAGCATTGTTATATGAAATATCTACCTACAGTTACACCCATTGGATACATAAAAATACAGGTAAAATACTATATAAAAAGTTTTTTACCTGTATTTATTTACTCCATAGAATACATAAAAATACAGCTAAAATACTTTTTATATTTTACTATTTTGCCTGTATTTTTATGTATCCCATGGAGTGGTGTACATAAGATGATTCATAATCATAATAAAATAATTATATATAATTATATTGCTTGCTAGCTAGTTAAACCTTCTTCACAAGCAACATACTGTGAAAATCAATTCCATTATGATTTTTTCCATTCTGGACATTCCAAACAAAAGGGGAAAATCTGGATATGGCGTGCTATAACTTCTATAAAAAATCATTTACAGATTGTGCAAGAAAGTGAGGAACGGTTGACCGAAAATGATGTCAGCAAGATATTACAATTGGTGAAAGAACACCTACCACCAAGCGAAACTTGAAGCACCAACATAGTTTCTACTGCTCGCATCATTAGTAATCCTTTAATATATATAAGGTAACTTGTTCTTTTATTACAATGTAAGTTCCTGATTACATGACTTCAAACAACTGTATTTCTTATTTTTCAGTTTTGAATATTATGTGTTTTGGAACCTGTAGATTCAAATATGAACCTAGTAAAAAGGATTTTTAAATAATATAATGAGCTCATTGATTTACATTGGATTATGTTTATATTCTTGAGGTAGTGGCAATCTAATATGGTCAATTTCTGCCCCTCCCTGTCATCAATGTTTACTGACTTTTAAACAAAGAAAATGTGTACTTGTACTAGTTGACATTGCATTTATGTAGTATGGAGTATATATTAGAGGGTTAGACACTCCATGTCTTATAAGTTGTCGCACAGTGGGCTGAAAAGTGATTTTCATAGACATAGAATTTTAGTTTTGTAACCATTACATCGTAGCTCATTGTGTCATACATAATTTGGGGTAGGCGAAGACTAGATTTTCTTGAGCTTGGCATATAACTTACGCTTTACCATCTATATTCGCACTTTCGCCGGTGTAGTGTAAAAAAGATGATGTAGCGCAAACAATCAAAAGCAAAATCTTTAAGATATGTGAAATTAAAAAAGCTTAGCAAACAGAATTTCGTAGATTCTGCCTACCCCTAGATAGTTTGAATGTATGTCAATTCGTGTGCCAGTGTGAGTTTAGGTATGTATGGTTCTCGCCAAACTTATTGTCCGGGTTGAAGTTGGCACGAGCTAACTTTAACCCAGCCGTAAAAATCGGAGAAAGAAAAATATTGGACAGCCGGCCAATAAGTTTGGCGGGAATTGTATATTCTACTAATAACTGTCAAAAGAAAAAAAAGACTATTCCACCCGATACGACTGTATGTAATTGTAAATTTTATGTCAGAACTAATTTAAAATGGCGGTGTGCGTGTGTTCGTAATTCTTCTCCGAATGACTTGTTTTAAGCCAGGGATACACTAGCGACAAATGTCCCACGACGACATGTCAAGCGAAGCCGGGCCATTTCGCTTATTTTATTGATTTGATTTATATAGGGTGGCGATTTCATTACCTGAACAGCTTTAATGTAGTGTATGTTTATGCCATCCCTGTATAGTTTGACCAGTTAGGTGGCGCTGTCGTCGAGATTCATACGCGAGTAAAGTCGCTGAAAAACTAGTTTGTCGATATATTTATTAGGATTGCATTCAACCTTTACCTATCTGTTTCAACTGATGTCCAGCCCACTGTGCAGTTGCGCACATTGTCATTCTCAATTAATCATAGATCCTCTTTCAACATTAAATTTATAATTATAACTTAAGAAGTGATAGCAATTTATTTGTAATTCTGAACTTCGTACAATTTCAGTTTCTTTCTAGTCAGTTAGTTACGTTTTGTGCATTCACGAAGAAAATATTGTGTAATATTAGTGATAATACAAAGATTATTGCGCTACGTTAAGTGTAAACGTATTTATCTATCAACTGTAAGTGTAATATTGGTTAATATAAATAAATCTGCTTTTACGCCTATACCATGTTTATTTTAATTTTCCGAAATAATACAAAAATATAAACTTATCATAAGTAGGCCTTCGTACACTTTATCACGATGATTCATGACATAATGATATTTTGTTACGGCACACTTATCGATGGGCGTGCGCAACCGGTAGTATTACGTATCAAAGATCAAGGTCGACCGTTGTCAACAATCCAACCATGCTGCTTTATTACAATTACATTGGAATTTTGAGGTTATACTTATTGGACAACCATGAATTCAACAAACTTTTTGTTATGGCAACCTAATACAGCTGCATTGGGATGAACTATAATAATAAATAACCTTGTATTCCATCAGATCAGCTGATGCTCGACTTTCATAAACAAATAATCGGGGAAGTTCATCATAAAATTTATTGTTTATTCATCGGCACGTAATTTAGCTAGGCAACCTATTTGGTCTCATCTATTCATTTTATAATTAAATAACAGATGAGGGTATATATAAGTCCCTAGCTTTGCCATATTGGATATGTTTTTTTAATTCTTGAATGAAATCGATTTTTTATTTTAAAAATGGATCAGCATTATCAGCGCCATCTAGTCATCTAGTGACACCAAGAAGTTTGAATATTAGACTGGAAGTATTGTTTTGTAAACAAGAGGGCGTTAGTGGGTAGAAGATCTTTATAGATAGCGGGAAGTTTGAAAAGTACAATACGATTTAATTCTAATTTTGCCAAAATTATCGTGTACAACATTATCGTGTCGAATAAAAAAATACATTATTGAATGTATTACCGAAGTACCGACCGGCTCACCGATCTTGTTGGGCAATATCTAGTGATTCTGGAATTGCTTTTAAAACATTGCATGTCATTTTATTTGTAAGTGTATTCCTTGTTGTACAATGCATTATAAATAGTATTACATTATCAGGTGAGGTGCTGCTAAGCTCACTCGAATTTATAAAAAAATAAAAATAGGTGCATATTTTACAAAATATCTAAGCGACTTTCTGTCGTAATAAACTGTATTTTTAATAATTATAATATTTTAACTGGCATGTGTAGTCCAGCCCTAAAAGGTTTAATTTCGTAAGAATTTCTCCTACTGACAGATGACAACTAGAAAAGAGAAACATTGAAAGCATTTGGCAAAAAATAAAAAAAATACTAAGGTTTTTTAAATAATGTGAAAATTTTATTACAGTCCAAATCCCTCTCTCATCTCCCTTCGATAACAGCCGAATAGTGCAAAATGTATAATCTTATACTTTACCGCGCGCTCGCCAGCCCGCCCGCGCGTTCCGTCATGATGCTCAGTGACCTGCTCCAACTTAAACTGCAGTACAGGGACCTGAATATTCTGGAGCGAGAACACATGTCGCCCGAGTTTAGAAAGGTACCTCTAATATTTCTGTAAACAACTAAATCCAATCAACCTGGATGAGAGTAGCGCAGGGTGCGCAAATGGCGATGTTTGGGAGGCCTGTTCCCTTTGCAAGTGGGATAAGACTGTGGGCGATGGTGAGACAACTAAATACTGACAAAGATTTACTTGACAATAGATCTATAAGTCCGTATATTAGTGGGTAGTTTGAAAGTGGCACCGGTTACTGTTTTTTTTTTGTTATAACCGCATAACGTGGTACATAAGGTTGCACATGTGTTGCTTAAAAGTGAAGAGCATGTTACCAGACAGTTTTTGAGTTTGAATATGGATGGATATAAGGGAAGAGGGTGATCAAAGGAAAGGTGGATGGACTGTGTGAGAAGGGATATGGCCACAAAGAAGTTGAATGACGAGATGACTGCTAATAGAGAATGACAGCCTACGATTTGAGCCTTTATGTTTATTGAGTACAGTACAAAGAACAGGTATTTTCCTTTCTCTGTTTTTTACGACCGGGTTGAAGTTAGCTCGTGCCAACTTCAAGCCAGACAATAAGATTGGCAAGAACTGTACTTATGTTCCAAGTTCATTGCATGTTCTTTTCATGCGTCTCAATTGTTTCGCAGTTAAATCCCATGTGCACGGTGCCTGTGCTTCAAGACGGTGACTTTGTTGTGTCCGAAAGGTAAAGTTTATCTACTTCTATTTCACAAAACCCCTAAAACAATGTACGAATAGAACTTGCGAATCAATTTAGATTAAGATACAATAAACTAACATGATTAACATTATTTTCTAAAATTTATTGTCTTTATAAATTTATTACAATAATATGTATGTAGGTATTATGATACTTTTTGTTGGAAGCTGTGATAGCCTAGGGGTATGACCACTGGACTGCCAAGTCAAAAGGTGGAGACCTTTTGACTTGGCAGTTCGAATCCAAGGCACGCCCCTCTGACTTCGAAATCATGTGCGTAATTATCACTTGCTTAACTTGCTTTTTAACGGTGATGGAAAATATCGTGAGGACGCCTGCATGCCTGAGAGATTTTCTCGACGGCATGTGAAGTCTGTGGTGGATTATAGCCTAACCCTGAGAGGAGACCCGTGCCCAGCAGTCGGATAGTAGGTGTATAAGTTGATGATGATGATGATGAAATTATAATATTTTCCAATCCCTAGCCACGCCATTATGAAGTATTTACTGTCGATGTATGGCGGCGACCTGATTGAGTCTTTGTACCCGAGTGACGTGCGCACGCGAGCTCTCGTCGACCAAAGCTTGTTCTTTAACGCTGGCGTCTTCTTCTTAACTCTTAGTAAAGTTGGCGTAAGTTTATTTACATAATAAATACTTATCCGTTGAGCACGAGTAAAATGGTACACATTTTCTTTCCTTCCCTTTTGCCTTCCCTTGCTCTCATGGCCATTAGTTACATTCACCACGACCATGAAGGGCTGTGGGTCGGTGCAGCCACGGCCTCCCGTAAATGCCTCCTTCATATTTCCAGCACTCAACCATAAGAAATGGACTAGTGGCACCAACTGACGAACATATTGAAGATATAGAGTCAGCCTACTCTGTATTAGACGCGTACCTGGAAGAACGTCCGTACCTCGCAACAGACCACCTAACTATAGCTGACCTCGCTGTCGGTTCAACTTGTACTGCGGTACAGGTCATCCATAAACTGGATTCTAACAAGTATGTGTGCATTTTACTTGTTTTTTTTTAAATTGAAACCAACTACATGCAACCAATTTGCAATAACGCTATAATGGCTATAAATGAAAATATTTTTCTTTTAAAAATTTGTTAAAGTTTGCTCGTGCCAACTTCAACCCGGACAAAAATATTGGCGAGAACTGAAATATCATAAAGAGGTACAGTCCTCGCCAAACTTTTTGTCCGGGTTGAAGTTGGCACGAGCAAACTTTAACCTGGCCGTAAAAATCGGAGAAAGAAAAATATTGGATTAAAATTATCTATAACGACAGCCTACAATATGAACTGTAAAGTATGAGTATTCTGCAGGCTTAGATGTTAAATAAATATAACTAGCCCCACAGTGTGATCTTGTCATTCTCACTTCAATGTCCTGCTGATGGTGGCGTTGTGTGTCGGGTCGTTTTATTCCCTACAACATGGTTAAGTCAAACGGCGCCGATACACACGTCATGCTCGTGAACGATTGCTGTCTGTCGGGACTGGTCGGCTCTTACTGCTATGGCAGTAATTTCAATTCTAATACTCACGTACTCTTTAATCTCTGCATCTACACATCACGCTGCATCATCCTCATTACTATTCACAACAATTGTTACTGTTACCACACATTTTTTTTTTAAAAGACTATGGAGTTTCTTGCCGGCTCTTCTCCATAAGACCCACTTTTTTTGGAACCGTGCAACTAGTTTAACGTTTCAACAGTACCTATTTATATGGTCTAATTGAAATAAAAATATTTTGAATTTTTACGACTTGAGCTTTCGTTTTTATTTATTACAACCCAATATTTTTCTTTTTCCGATTTTTACGGCCGGGTTAAAGTTAGCTCGTGCCAACTTCAACCCGGATATTAAGTTTGGCGAGAACTGTAGGTAATTTTGTGAGTTCGGATGGTCGGGGTAATATCTGGGATTTATGATCCGATTTTGAAAATTCTTTCGCTGTTAGGAAAGTATATTATCCCCTTGAGCGCATAACTTTTTATATTTTGCACTAGTATAAAATAAGTTGAAACCTCTTCCAGATTTCCACGATGCTTTTTCTGGCTGGCGCGTTTACAACATGAAGATGTCTTCAAAAATATCAACGCACCAGGCGTTACCTACTTTGCGCGAGTGATGCACAAGTTTTGGAAGCTCAATAATCTTCAAAGTGCTGAAAAATAAATTAGTATACTTAATATAATGTGTGAACGGAATCTTATGTGAAATTTATTTTCATTTTGTACCGTACCTGTTTAATTTTTCCAGTATATAATATGTATAATATATGTATTATATAAGAAACACCAAGACAAACAAAATACTACAATAATACATTTATATTCATCACATAAATATTTGTGTCCTGTGGAAATCGAATCCGGTACGACCTCGTGATCAGTCCGGTACTCTAACCACTAGACCAATGAGGTCGTCAAGTAATTATAAATAATTTATTTAATTATATTACCTAATTATGTTTAAAAACGAGAAATATAAAGCGTTCGTACGTCATAGTAACGTCATGTTGTTTTATAATTTATCTAATAAAAAGATAATAATGCTAGGTACCTAGATACCTACCTACTGCAGATAGTTATCACTAAGCTGTCAGGCGAGGTTTTCATAGATATGCGTTAGTCTACTTGTGTCGCTGTTTGTTACGGCTGTGGGAAATAACTAAGCACATTATAAACTGGTAAATATTACAATAATCGAATTTGATAAATAGTTACATACACATATTTAACGATAGTTACTATAAATGGTAATAAATTGATAACATTCCTTCTTATATCGAGAAACAATGCATGGCTTATTTTTATAATTAAGCATTTTTAACTCGTTTAATTCCTATGTTGTTAAAAAAGAAATACACATTATACATATTTTGATAAATATTTTTATGGCGAGATGTGAAGATGGTTGTTCTAAATTAAGTTACGATATTATGGGCCTGATTCACCACCTCCTTGGCAGATTCATTCATACAAATGTTCAATTTTTTTATTTATCGGGCCGGGAGCGTGGCTAATATCCAGAGATGACAAAACAGGCCCTTAGTCCTTTCACCTTTTGTAACCGCTTAGGTATGTCGAAATAACAATAGTGTCATATTGTCATTTGTCTAGTTTTAGTGGTAGGTGTATGCTCATCATCCTCCTGCATTTCTCTATTTGAGGTCGGCGCAGTAGGTATGTCCATTTCTTCCTTCTATTCTACATTCACATCAATCACTCTCTTCTGTCACATGCGTTTCATCACCTCCCATCACGTACCCGTACCAAGACAAACGATTCTCTTTCAACTTTTCTGTCACTGGAATCCAAAAGTCCATTTTCAGACTATATCTTATGTACAGTTCTCGTTAAACTTATTGTCCGGGTTGAAGTTGGCACGAACTAACTTAAACCCGGCCGTAAAAATCTGAGAAAGAAAAATATAGATTAGATAAGATTGTAATAAATAAAAACGAAAGCTCAATTCGTAGGCTGTCGTTTTAAATCATTTTAATCCAATATTTTTCTTTCTCCGATTTTTACGGCCGGGTTTAAGTTAGTTCGTGCCAACTTCAACCCGGACTGTTTGGTTTGTCGAAAACTATACTAGTTTCTAATTAGCCTCCGACGCAAAAACGACGGGATGTTATAAGTTTGACGTGTCCGTGTGTGTGTGTGTCTGTCTGTGGCATCGTAGTTCCCGAACGGATGAACCTAGGTATTTTGTTTTTTTTTTGTTTGAAAGGGAGTGTTCTTAGATATATTTAATGAAACTGTCCACGATGGCGGCAGCCACAAAATAGCAGATATATTTTTGCACAACTCCCTCAAAATAGGTACAAAATCATAGGGCTTGAAAAATTTAAAATCCAAGAGGGCCGCCACTACAAAATGGCGAATTACATTTCTTTTCAATTTTGTGTCGGGGTTTTTTTTTATTTTATCTACCTATTCTTGTCACTCCACGCATCCACCTCAACATGTAGCTAATCTTCTTCTTTAATATATACATACATAATTAGGTAAGTGACTGAATTATGCAAACAACCTTTTAATTTATTCGTCACGGTGCACAGTCAGGATACAAAATGGCGCCGTTGCTGTACAAAGTAAACGCCAGCCCACCGGCGTGTGCCGTGAGGATGGTGGCTGACATCATTGGGCTTCAGCTGGACTTCAAAGACGTTAACATCTTGAAAATGGAACACAAGTCCCCGGATTATGTTAAGGTATCAATCTATACTAGAAAAGTTTGTGAGGTGGAGGGGTAATCTCTGGATCTATTGATCCGATTTTGAAACGCTACAGACTACTTACTTTTTACATAAAATTATAATAATAGTAGGTAGGTACCCAAAACGAAGCGCAACATAACAACTATATTTTACAGTTCGCGGGTATTTTTAGATTTCATGTAAGGGACGAGCTTATAGCCAATAACCGGACCAAAGCTGAACTCCTAGCTACTACTGAGAAGACTAACACTGCTCGACCAGGGATACGAACCCGGGACCTCTAGCAGTAGTAGAAGTCGCACTTACAGCTACTGGACTAATAAAACAGTTAACTAATCATCATCATCAATCCATCCCGCTGCTGGACACGGGTCTCCTCTCAGAATGAAAGGGGTTAGGGTCTTAGGGTATTTCAATAATATAGTCCTAGTTCGGGTTGGCACATGGCAGACTTTACAACTAGAGATATGTTGTTGCTTGACTGTTAGTAGAGTTTATTGTAACTTTAACATTACAGTTGAACCCTCTCGGAACTATACCAGTACTGGAAGATGACGATTTTCTTCTCGCTGACAGGTGAGCAATTTAAATTTAAACTAACTTTCCACCAGCGGCTTCGCCCGCGTGGTTTCAGTATTTCTTATAATTTTTATCTTATTTACCCCGGATAACTTTTATCCCCTATTTCAACCCCTTACAGCCCTTTTTTCGCATTAAAAAGCAGCCTATGTCCTTTCTCAGGCTCTAGACTATCTCTGTACCAAATTTCATTTGAATTGGTTCAGTTTTTTTGGTGTGAAAGCGAGACAGACAGAGTTACTTTCGCATTTATAATATTTATTTGTAAGGATAACTGACCAACTACAATTCGGTGTAGCAAAGATGCAGAACTGCGTGTCACACAGTTCTATAATAGATTACCTCATTGAATAATATAATAAGCGATAATAACAATATAATTATAATATACCTACGTCGTGCCTGACAACAGCAATTAACAGAATAGACAAACAATTGTTAGATAAGAGACTGCAGGGTCTCCGTTCAGGGGCTCTTGTTTTCGTCGTAGATGAAGTAAAAAGCTACAAATATTTTGCCACTCAGACGCACACAATACTGATGCTGATGTGGTTAGGGCGAAAGGGGGCACTTGCTCAGGGCGGCCATGCGACATTGCTGTCTTTACTTTGATGTAATTGATTTCTAGATGGGCAGTAAAATAGTAATTAGCATCCCCCTTTTAAAAAGGTAGATGCGGATCTGTTGATATCATAAGTATGTATCTGAAGCCGGGAAATAATAATATAACTAAATACATAGCTTCATATTGAGGTCAACAGTAACAATAGTTAGCCTTGGCAGTTAAACACCATTGCACTATCGTAATTAACATAATCTTAATCTATCATTATTTTGTGATTGTTTGGCGTTAATGTACGCTATTAAAGATATTAATTTTACCGAATGAAAACGACGTCACCATATGACGTAGCTTAGAATGCAAAATGCATTAAATGCGTCCAGTATACTGAACTGGAAGGATGCAAGTTCGAACCCTGCCTGATGTATTTTTTTCTTTCGCCATTCAAATGTATATATTTGACCATGTCATTTCTAGCCACGCTATAATGATTTACTTGCTGTCGAAATACGGCGGCGACAAGAGTGAGTCGCTGTACCCGTGCGACCTGCGCACGCGCGCCGTCGTCAACCAAGTCATGTTCTTCGACACTGGCGTATTTTTCATCAGGATCAAAGTTGTCGCTGTAAGTATGACGTCAGAATGTCTTTATTTCTTGTGACGACTTGTGCCTATTAGCCTGCTTTGTGATTTAAAAGAAAAACTGTCATGCAATGCGTATTATAAAGAGCCTACAATGATATCTGATCATTTCATAGCGAAACTTATTTGGAGCCGGTCAACCTGTCAATTTTGGACTCGGGAATTCCGACAGGGATCTCGGAGGATGTGAAAAGATCTAACTTTTGTGGTACGAATCGACCTGGGGACCAGGCTAGCGACCAAACTTACGTTGGTGTCTGTTGTAAAGCAACTTGTGTGTACCACCTTTTCCCCTTCTCGGTTGCTTTGCAGTCTTAGTCACATCAGCAATGCTAACGCAGTTGTTGACGATAATGATTACTTACCATCTGGTGGCCTGTCTGTTCGTTTGCCGACATTTTTTTTAATTACTTATATAGTCGAGTGCAGCACCTCACCTGGTGGCTGGTGACGATGCTGCCGAAGATGTAGCACGCAAACTCAAAATAATGTCTAATCACTCTCCCCTTGAAGGTTCGAAATTATACGAATCGGGGAACACAGCAGGCAGCAGTGGATCGGGAACTCCCTGGCCGTTCGCATGGTAAAATGAAATGATATTTATTTCTGCAAGGACACAAGTCAATGTTTTAATTTTTTTTTTATTAGATGGCTCCGGCATTTCCTAACTGACGACCTCTGAGAAGAAACACCGAAACAAACTCAGAGAATCATGGCCTCTTTTAAAGTCCAGACATACCTAGTTTATAATTATGTGAGTTTCAGAATGCAGGGGTCTGAGAAAGACAAAGAAAAATAAAGTATACCGTCTTTCCAGTTGCCAACCATCCTGCACGGTCTTAAAGCGCCGTCGGAGAAGCAGCTGGCTGACCTAGAGGAGGCGTACGGCATGGTGGAGGCGTATATATCAAACAAGAAGTACATCGCGGCAGAACACCTGACCATCGCGGACCTCAGCGTCGCTACCACCCTCGGCGCCGCCCAGGCTATCGTCAAGCTGGATGCCGATAAGTCAGTATAGATACTTCTTATATAGATGGTAAAAGAACACCGAATCTCTGTGACCAAACTTTCATAAAGCTTAAACATATTTAGAGACCATTATATGCCTTTAGACAGAGGTGTAGGTACAACTGTACACCCACGGTTTGCATATGTTTATAATGAGGTCCTATATTGCCCCTAACCACGCACAAATCCACTCACAACTGCTACTGAGAATTTTATAAAATACCTTACCAATACCTTACTCTTTGCTTGACCTGGGAATCTATATTATGAGAAATCTGGGACAGTATACCTATGTAACTATTTAAATTTATGTCTAAGTAATATTGTAAGTACCAGGTCTCATTTTTCATTCAGATTCCCTCGCACGGCTGCCTGGTATGCCCGCATGCAGCAAGAGCCTTTCTATGCGAAGATAGCATCGCCGGGCATCGCTGAATTCGACAAAGTTATGCAGTTCTGCTGGGAGAAGAATAACAAACAATAAATATTTGACCACACTTGAGTGTTTTAATGTGAAGGGCCCGTGTTAAGTTGTAACTACGCTGATCAACCGATCTGCAAGGTGAAGTTCCATCTGTGGACGGGTAAAAAATTCTTAACACATACAGATCCCTCTGTGCCTCCGAGAAAGTCTATCTCTCGAATATTAGTATTTCCACAAAATTGTCATCAGACCTCCGCAAGCCAATTCTTCGCGGAAAATACTAATATTTAGCCGCATATGGTTAGACTGGAACCCGACCCCCCTCCCCCCTAACATGGTTGAGAAAGGGTAGGAAGAACTGTCGGTGGAAGAAGTAAAGTCCTTCCCACTCTCTTTGCGTGCGTTTACAAGATAAGGTGAGACTATTGATGAGGAGCAAACGAGCTCTTGAATAGAGAACGCATTTATGCAAGTTTAATATAGGGACGCCCGTGGGCGAGGTGAAGCGACGACTTGCGGAAACCATCTGACAGAAACTGAATGAGAAGAGCTGTAAGCGGCGGAAAACGCTCCCGATTATGAATAATTCATACGTTATTACTTAATAATTGTTTATGCACTGTATCATAACTTTAATACGATAACGTTATCAGATACCTACTGATTCAAACTGTGTGTGTACTATTTGTTTAGGCGTTCAGCGAGTAGTGTATACGATTACTTTGTCGAGAGCAGACAGGTGAGTCAGCTGAAATCTTTGAATAGAAATATTATTAGATTAAGTCATCAAGAAAACACACTAACTATAAATCGATTCAAACGTAATGGCAGCGCATGGCATTTTAATTTTATTTATTTAAAAAACAATATTTTAATGTAAAAAATGATAATACCATACTTAGTTGCAAAAAAAACAATAGGTTTATACATTTATACCTAGGTATCTAGTCACAGTACACAACCAGTTTTCTCAAGTACAAAATCACCATATATGTAATACTTAACCGAGGTCAAAAGTAAAAAAAAATGGTCAGTTACTTACGAACTATGTAATATTGTATGTTTATGCAAATTTACAATAGTGTGTGAAATGACTTTAGATTAGAATCGCCTACCGAGGCTTTTTTGGGAACTTATACCTACCTATTTATTAGATCGTCAATAACATGGTTTTGTTTTTGAATAAAAACTGCGTATTGTTTAAAAATGCCTATCGAGTTGTTAGGAAAATAACATGGGCTTGCTTGGCCACTTCTATACCTACTGAAGATTGTTGCCTAGACAGTAGCGCCATCTCTCAATAAATCCCATATATCTTGCGTTAGTTCCTCAGATGATCACAGATGGTGCTTATTCCAAAAGTTGTAAGGGACAAATTAACAACTTTGACAAGTCGTTGTCTATGACTTTATGGAATGGAAAATAAAATATTGGCATCGCGATTGTTGATTGTAGTGAACGTGTGTTTAAACTGTAAGCTTGAATGTTTTTGCTCAACTTTAGTGTTTCGTGATTTCGATTTTTGTGCGTTGGTCTACAGAAATTGCGTTGAGTTGTAGGTTTTCCCTCCCCCGCATTTCTGTAGCTTTATTAGTGTGTAGAAAGTACAAAATTATTTCGAAAGGACGATTTTGCCGAGTGCGATAAAGACGCTTATTTACTGTTTTTATATTTATATTTGTGTGTGTAACAATATCAGGATGCCGAGACGTTGTGCACTAGGGTGCCCCCCAAATACGCGTGAGTACTTTAAATATAACTACTTACCTCAATTTACTTTAAAGCAAGAAAATTCTTCATTCTTCATTAAGTACTTATTGTTATATTATTTCTTCTAAAATCATCATCATCATTCTATTTCTGTCTGTTATTGTAGATACAGAAACCGTCCTGACTAATATAGCATTTATAAAATTATACTTTCAAGTTGCAATTATTCGGGTACATTTCATAATAATTTACTTCTGTTTAATGTTTTCCTTCTCCAATATTGTGGGGGTAGGTTTCCAGACTCATTTTGAACCTTCAGCCTTGTATATTTATAATTTTTTCGTATTTACAGGAGGATCACTTCATGTATTCCCAAATCCTGATAAATATCCTGAAAAACACAAAGCTTGGGTTAAAATTGTTACTGGTCATTCGGACTGTGACTTTGATTACAAGAATTACAGAGTTTGTGACCGGCATTTTACAGCAACAGATAGAACCCGAAACAGTCGTCTTAATGTTTTAGCAGTGCCTTCATTGTTTTTGCCTGGTAAGTAATTATATAATTATCTGCTAAGGATTACTTACTATATTTTCGATTGGGTAATAAGAAGCTTTGTATGCAACCTAGCATATTTTCAAAACTCCCATAAAAAATAGACTACCGTCTAATGCATACATTTTATAGGAGAAATTGGTAAATTTACTTCTCATAAATTCCTCTAGCAGCAATATTGGTGGATTTACATTTAAATGTAAGTGTTAATTATAATTATTTAATATAAGTATTTATTGATTTTTTTTACAGATATGGTAGAAAGCATGCAGCCATCTCAAATTCCTGATATTGTAGATTCACCTATGAGAACAGACTATCAAGATCCTGTCACTGGTATGTTATGTATTAAGTTTACAGATTATTTCAGATCAAATTATGCCATGTTGTTTACTGTCTTGCCTCATAGGCTAGTGGTCTTAAGTGCGACTGCTATGCTATGATAAGAAGTTCTGGGTTCAATTCCCAGGCTGAGCAAAGTGTTATAGGGATTTCTATAAACGTGAAGACGGTTACAAAAGTATTTAGTCATCTTGCTCCGGCAACTACAAACCATTTTTCAGCCCGACGAAAGGTACCTCCAGAATTATATAATTATAAAACAAATTTAATGAATTTTGTTTTACTGATTGATCATTTATTTGACGCGTTAAATGTATAAATAAAAATAAAGAAATTTCAGAAAAATACTTGTTTTACTTGTTTGTTGCATCGTCACTTAAATTGCGGTAAAATCATTTTTTAACTTCGAAGTATAGTTTGAATATTCAATGGCCCAACTTTGCAATTGATTGAATATGTAATCTCACTCCATAATATATTAAAAAAAACTTTGAAACTAAAATGATTTTACATACCTACTTATCACCATTATTATCGTTGGCTTTCCACAAGAAAACGTTCTTATTTTTTTTGCAGGTTGCACCTTTGATTTCCCTCGTATGTAGACTGGATGAAGTGGATAAGACTATCGATGATTTTATATTTTACAATAACGATCTAAGTAATGGCGTTGGTTATCAATTTATCATCCATACGATTTGAATTTCTCGGGCACTAGGGAACACATTAGGTACACAATAATATATACACCTAAATGTATTTTTATATTCTAGATAACTAGTAGATGGGAAACGTCAAAAGATGGCGCTAGTGTTCAACAATTGTCAGTTGTCATGAGTGGTGACACAAAAATCTCTCAGAGGGCTCTCTTTTTCCCTAGTATATTATTCTACTCTGGAAAATAATCACGCCACGAAATCAGCGTTAGCGTTTAGGTATTTTCTCTTTGCCACGATACTTAAGTCATGATGAATGAGGGAAGAGAATTGACACCTACTGCCTTTGAACCCCGTCTTTATGTTATGGTACTAACTGGCCTGGAATCATGCGTACAATTTCAGAAAGGCGTACCTATACTTACCTACGTACTAGGTATATTGTCGATACATATACTACCTACTAACTAATAATTTCATATGTCACGTCGAAGTGGTGGACGAGACAACACAGGCACAGAATAACACACTAATGTACAGGTGTACCTACTTACTGGCTTCAGTCGCCCAATATGAATCATTGTGTAACATTGTAGTTTAATACGTATTTACTTATGAATGTTTGTGAAGAAAAGAAACGATATTTGTATTGATTGTACTGACTTGTATCATCCCTCCACGATCCGTTCATTTCAGATAGTAAAATGGCGCCGTTGCTGTACAAGATGGACGCCAGTCCACCGGCGAATGCGGTGAGGGTACTCGCTGATATCATCGGCTTGGAACTTGACCTCAAAGACATCAACTTCGCCAATAAAGAACACAAGAGTCCCGAATACATCAAGGTAACTACATAAGCCCGTGGCTTCGCTCTTGTGTAAATAGATTTTATGACAAATCAAGTGTTGATCTCTAGTTTCTATGGGTCTTCATACAACTGAGAGGTCTAGCTCTTACTCAGGATCTATTCAACTAATTCAGATAAGATGTACGCAGCTAGATTTTTCCAGTCCTACGAATCTCCAGGGCGGGACGGCTTATACCTATACAAAAACCTTTACTAAAATGACGTCATTTTTTTCAGCGCAATCCGATGGGCACCGTCCCGACTTTGCAAGATGACGACTTCGTTATTTCAGACAGGTAAGATTTCGAAAATATTGTTTTTATAAAAACCGCTACTCTCTACTCATACACAATGTTGTGTCTAACACTGTGCGGTCGTACCAAGGAGATGAGCTGATGTTTGCTAAGGCATGAAAACCTCGGTGGTCTGCTGGTTTGAGAGTCGAACTGCTGACGACGAGTCGTGGGTTCAATCCCATAGGATACAAATATCTATGTTTTTTTTTTTGGTGTGATGTTTGTGTTAGTCTGTGGGTTTCTTAGGTAATAAGTATGTATGTATTTATAAGAAAAAGTACCCATATTAAAAGCTCTGCTTAGTTCGGGACTAGACTAGATGGTGCTGAATAAAGTCCCATATAATTATTTATTTATTAATAAAAAAATGATTTGTATGTAATTACTTTTCTTTCAGTCACGCTACTATAAAATACCTGTTGGCAAAATACGGTGCACACAAGAGTGAGTCGCTGTATCCGAGTGACCTGCGCACACGCGCACTCGTCGATCAGTGCTTGTTCTTCGATACTGGCATATTCTTTATCAGATTCAAAGTTGTTGCCGTACGTATTTCTAACTTCTTATTTATTTATGAACTATAGTAAAGATATATATAGTTAAGTACTGTGTAAATCCTTAATAATTACAAATTTTACTAATTTACAAAAAATATTATAAATGCGAAAGTAACTCTGTCTGTCTGTTGCGCTTTAACGCCAAAACTACTGAACCGATTTAAATAATAAATAAATAAATAAATATCTTGGGACATTTTTACACAGCACCATCTAGTCCCAAACTAAGCAGAGCTTGTACTATGGGTACTAGACAATGGATATCATACTTATATACTTTTTTTTGTAAATATATCGCACGCTTAGTATTATAGTGACCGAATTCAAAATTAATCAAAAATGAGTTAGATACACTGGTAACCTTATTTCAGTGCTATCTATGAAATTTTGTTGACAACTCTTAAAAAGTTAGCGTTTTTCTGCTCATACCAGTTTTCGGTCTCTTTCACACTAATGCCTTTTGACACCGTGGTTTGATATTACACTGACAGATTTGGTATTCCTTTAGCCGGTTCATAGTAAACAGCTCTTAATTTGTTGTAAAAGTGACCTATTAGTTATTAGGTTTGTCTATCAGTGAAATCAAAGTAAGTTTTTATAAATTTTATATGGACTTAATTAGTAATGAGTCTATTTAACATTAAATTTGGTATGATATTGCAGAGTATATTAAGTTTTAGGTCTATTTAAAATTAAAAAATCTAGTGATTTTAAAACACAATAATGATTAGGTCGGTTTTTTAATAAAAACTTAGTAAGTTATTTTTTACGTTCTGTAAGATTTAATGTTAAGTCTCTTTATTACAAATAATGATATTATGTTTAAACTCACTTTCAGTATTCGGTCTGTGCTTTACTAAAAAATATTTAAGAATTTCGCTAACAATTTAACGGAGTGTAACGGAGTGCAGAATGAGTCACTGCAAAACTAAAATTTTTACAAAAATTTTGTTTTACTTACGGACATCTAATTGTTATGATCTTATAATTGTTATTGTCATTGTTATCAAATCTTCACGATCAAGAAGAATTTTAAACAAATACTAATATTATTCCAACAAGTGTTGATGATAAGCATCATAAATCATCATCATCTTCCTGCCCTAGTCCCAATTTATTTGGGGTCGGCGCAGTCTATCCTTTTTCTCCATTCATCCCTATTAGCCGTCACCTGCTCATTTACTCCCTTTTCTATCATATCGACCTTAACACAATCCATCCCATCTTTTCTTTGGCCTTCCTCTATCCCTCCAGCCTTTTACATTCAATGTCATCACTCTTCACACATGATTCCTCTTCAACTTATCGGTCACTGGCGCCACTTTCAAACTTTCTCTGATATACTCGTTCCTTATCTTGTCCATTCTAGTCACATCCATCTTAACATTCTCATCTCCGCCGCATGTAGTCTTCTTTCATCCGTCTTCTTAACGGCCCAACACTCTGAACCATACAATACGACAGGGGTCTTATAATAGATTTATAGATTTTGCCCTTTAGCTCGAGAGGCATTCGCGGATTGCAAGTTGTTCCTGATACCTGTCGCCATTTCATCCACCCTGAGTTAATTCGATGTTTAACATCCCTGTCAATTCCACCATAACTTTGCGCGAATGATCCGAGATACCGAAAGTCGGAGCAGGCTGGTATGGACATGCCGCCCAATGTGTGCAAGACTAGAAGGGCCGCCGAAATCGCAGAACAGATACTCTGTCTTGGTCCTGCTTACTTTCAAACCGACACTTTCCAGTCTCTGCCACCATTCTGTCAATCTGCTCTGGACCTCAAGACCACTCTCAGCAACTAAAACAATGTCGTCGGCAAAGAGCATGCACCAGGGAGCTTCCCCCTGTATGTCCAACGTAAGAGCGTCTATGATCATCAGAGAGGTACGGAATATAAGAAATACGGTACGGTATCAAGAGGTACGGACTAAAAGCCGATCCTTGGTGCAAGCATACAGCCACATTGAAGCTAACAGTGGTGCCAGCTGCGGGTCGCACTCTTTTCTCTCAGTCGCCTCTCAACAACTTTCTCCCATACTTTCATACTGTGTAACATTAGCTTAATTCCTCGATAATTACACTCCTGGACATCACACTTGTTTTTAAATATAGGTACTAGGGTTCTATAGGACCATTCATCCGGTATTACTTCTTCGTACAACAATTTATTGAAGAATAAAGCCAGCCACGTACACCCATCTACTCTCAATGACTTCCATACTTCAACTCGTATTCCATCTGGTCCAACTGCCTTTCCATTTTTTACTTCATCCATACTCACCATTCTGACTAACCCCACATTCACTGGTTTATCCTCAAGCATTTCACTCCAGTAATTCTCTTCATTCATTAACCTTTCAAAGTAGTCCTTCCACTGATCTTTAATTTTCTGTTCATCAGAAAGAACTTTCCCTCCTTCATCCTTTACGCACCTTATCTTTGATACATCCCTCTCCTTTCTTTCTCTGGCCTTAGCAAGTCGGTAAAGTGTTTCTGGCCAGCTGGATCATCCAGATCATTATATAATTTCTCCTGGGCTTTTGCTCTTGCTACAGCAACGGCTTTCTTTACCTTTTTCTTACATTCATCGTATTCCGCCTTTTTCTTTAATTATTTATTTTTCCTAAATTTAATTTTTAAACTTGCATTATCCTCTGTTATGCTCTGCCATTCTTTAAATTTCATCTACTTTTCTTTTAATACACAATAATTTACACCTGGTGTGATGATTACGCCAGACACCTAGATTTATGCCAGTGTATATACACTAGCATCTAAAAACAAAATTAAATAAAATCATGTGATTTTATTTACAATCATGAAGATTTTACTATATTGGAAAACAAATTATATTTTTGTTGTGTTAAAAATTTAGGTAGGTATTGAAAAAATATGCTATGTTTTTGTAATTGTAGTCAAGATAATTTTTTGAACTGATTAGAGCCTACTGAGAGAATACCATGAGACTGATTAATTAATTGCCAAGAAGTTGACCTTATTTTATTGCTACAACTAATATGATAATAAGTTCTGTCAAAAACCATTTTGTGTTGTTGATTTTTTATAGTTTTAACACAAACATGTTCCTTAATATTGTTCTCTATTTCTCAATAAAAATCCTAACTAAAAATATGTCTTATAATTTTTAGTAACAATGTGACTTAAACCTTAGTTATACGGTCAAGCAGTATACGAATTTAATAATAAAATGTCTTAAAATTTAATGTCTTTTTGGTTTTAAGAACAACTAACCCCTTTTTGTTTTAAAAAGACCTAAAACTACAAAAAATATTTTGAGAGCCTATTATATAGAAAATGAATAGTATTCAAGTCAAATAAAATTTTAACTTAAATCTATAGTTCATGTTTTATCTTTTAAACAAGAAAAAAAACTGAGCAATTATCATTTTGTGATATTTATGTCTAATTAATCAGCCCAAGTCCTAATTGCAAACAGTTTTTTGCGATTTCCCAAAAAACAGGATTTTTGAATTCGGTCACTCTAATACTAAGCGTGCGATATATACTTATACTTATACTTATAATATATAAGAAACACCCAGACAAACACAAACACCTAAGTTCATCACATAAAATGTTTGTGTCTTGTGGGAATCGAACCCACGACCTCGTGATCAGCAGTCCGGTACTCGAACCACTAGACCACAGACGTCGTTAAAAAATTAAATGAAATTTGGTACACAGATAGTATAAAGCCTGAGTACTAAACTGAGAACATAGTACTAAAAAGTACTATGTTCCTGTACCTTTCTCAGGCTCGAAAAAAAGAGCTCTAAGGGGTTGAAATAGGGGATGAAAGTTATAAGGAATACCCACACCACGCTGGCGAAGCCGCTGGCGGAAAGTTAATTGAAAATATATACAGTTTGAATAACTATTAATAAAGAGTTAAGAGATACCTAAAGAAATACAAAGAAGCTAGATCCTTGATTTGGAAATTTTGTATTGTGATTTTTTGACTTCTGGATTGCTTGGATAATGATGATTTCATTATCAAACGTGTTATTGGGCTTTTCTATGAAATGTTCAGTAACTAGCAGCTCGAAGTTTCGATTTGTGCCCGGTTAATGGCAATGACTCCTCCTCCTCCTCCTATGACATGGGACCTCTAAACATACCGGCGAATTGTGATTGTAATACGTGCACTTCTGGCACTGGTGGCTGGCCCTTCGGGGATTACAGGCGGTGATGGTATGTGTTTTCTGCATCATCCGTGCTAATGTTAGTGCTATTTCTATGACAGTTGCCAACAGCCTTAGGCGAGTTGGTGGCACCGACTGCGAAGCACCTCGCAGACATCGAGGAGGCCTACGGCGTGGTGGAGGCGTACCTTGGCAGGAACCAGTACCTCGCCGCCGACCACCTGACCATCGCGGACATCAGCGTCGGCGCCACCGCCGTCTCCATGCAACCTATACTTAAACTAGATGCTGCTAAGTACGTACACACGAGACATAGCGAACCGTAAAGTAACGCTCCGGTATGTCAAATTTGTATTACAATTTGACATAGGGAAGCGTAAGTTTACGCTTAGCGTCGTCTCTGAATATTAGCCTTAGTCAAATGTCTTGTCCAATGTCACTGCTCATTGATCTGCCCTGCGATTGTTTCATATCTCTTGGCCACTATTCGGTAACTGTTTTGGTGCACCTAAGATCGTCTTGCCAAGTCCATCTCCATTTTAACCTTCATATAATTATTATACTCATATTCAACCTTCTCTTGACGTCTAATCTCGATATTTGAATATTATGTCCCAGAATATTTACTTATTTATTAATTTATAGTTCCAATCCTTATCTAATATGTAATTTTTTGCTGTTCCAGTGTTGGGCACTAAATAAACTTTAATTGCTTTTTAGATTTCCTCGTACGTCTGCGTGGCTGTCTAAATTAGAGAAGGATGCTTCATTTAAAAAAATATTGTTCCCCGGTGCAGAAATCTTGGGTAAATACCTGAAAGCTTGCTGGGAGAAACTGAATAAATAAAATTATTAAAATCTAAAGCTTTGAATTAATCTAGTCTTATTTAAATGGTGTACTTATCCCTGGTAAATTTGTGTACCCAAATGCACATAGTAGTACTTATGTTGTAGTAACATATAAACATAACATCCCGAATGTACCTAATCCCCTAAGGGTTAAGCAGAGGCGTAATAATGTACACCCACAGTTGCGTTGTTTATCTCCCATAAGCACCGTGCGCACTAATATAAAACGTGCGTATATTTCTCATACGTAACTCTCATAAAACTATGTCAAATTATTCAAATTTGACTGTTTTATTAGTGACCCATCTATACTATATTATAAAGAGGAAAGATTTGTATTTTTGTATGTAACGAATAAACTCAAAAAGTACTGGACCTATTTGAAAAATTCTTTCCATATTAGATAGCCCATTTATCGGGGAAGGCTATAGGCTATATATCATCACGCTACGACTAATAGGAGCTGAGGAGTAATGAAAAATGTAGCAAAAACAGGGGAAAAAATTATAAGACCACGCGGGCGAAGCCGCTGGCGGGAAGCTAGTAAATAAATAAAGTAATAGAACGAGAGGTTATTGGAAACCACGCTGTTTATGAGAATTTCATAGAAAAACCCAATAACATGGCTCGGCCCGGGAATCGATTAGTGTTTTTAATTTTTGACAGTCAGCAGTCTTTGCAGACAGCCAAGTTTGAAAGACTGCCTGACCTTTTATTGAATTTTAAATTTGGCGGGGTAAGCAATAAGTATTTTAAAGGGCACTTTTCAATTTTTAGAATGTAATAATGAATAGCGTATTACTATTATTTATTATTAGCTTAAATAGGTTAATTATGGTTTAATAATTTTGTAATTTTAATGATAGTTCTAGCACCATCTAGTACTAAACTTTGTAGCTTAAATAGTAAAATTAGAGAAGAGGCCGCTAGATGTCACTACAGGATACAAAGGGCTTTTGTTTGCTAAAATTATGATAGATAATTTTACTTATTAACTTACTGCAACTCATTTTAAATATACTTTAGTACGCAAAAAATATATTTAGACATTATTGAATCAAAATCAAATTGAAAAAAGTATTTAAATCGTCACAAAACTTTGTTACTATTACTAGTGACATCTGTTAGGCATGAGTATTTTAAGTTATCTTAAAACTTAAAGCAGCGCCATCTGTAAATTAGATAGAAAACTTCCAAGTTATTTACGCGTTGACCTTGCTTTGCAACTTTCGAACTTAGAACGTTGGAACAACGACATTCGCTGGAATCGGAATTTGAATGGTATGGGCAGGCTCGGCTCGGTTCGAGACTCAACGGAACGACAGAAACGTGTACGGCGAAGTGCGGTCGACTCGTCGATGCGCAGCTGTCCCGCAGCGCTTGTCAATTTTTAGTTTTTCCGGATCGCGTGTGTAAATAAACCGCTTCTCGCAATGACAAGGGAGAGCACTCAGTTACATTTTGAGAAACCGGAGGCATTTAAAATGTTTTATGTGATCTAATTGATTTTTTACATAAATAAGTGTATACGTTGTTATAAGGACTTGTTGTGTATCGTTTAGTGACAGCTTCACAGCTTTGAAGTGTAACCGTCATTTCGACTCGGTAACTAGTCATTTACACGTGTAGTCGTTTAGGCGACTCTAGCCAAAATGAGTGTGGTAAAAACTGCAAGTGATGGACTGCTGGAGCTGCCGGAGGAGCGCCTCCGCAGCCTCATGAGGACTGAACCGATCACATCGGTGTACCACGTCGAGCAAACACCCTTTGCAAGGTAAATTTACTTTCAAAGTCGTCAAAACAACTACCTGCCACCCGTAGACAACTAACAATGAGCTTTTTTTATTCGTTGTAAATGTAGCTAAGGACGCAAGCAAAGGAACTGCAAGCAAAAACCACGTCGTATTTTTTGCTGACATACTTGGTCTTGCTTGATAGATTGGTCCCACACAACCCACGCACAGAGCGGTCAAAGAGTCGAAAGTTTGTAAAAGTATAAAAAAAATTTTGGTTGTTAGACTTTATCAAAATATGTTAAAATTCTCTCAGAACGAGATCGAGGGTATCAATTTTACACTAGCCATAAATTTTAGATTTGCAATGGATGTAGGTACATGTTAAAAAAATAGTTGTTTTATACTATGAGTATAAAATAACTGAGGCAGTAATCTCCTAATTTAACATTGTGTCATCTAAGTAGTACAATAGCTGTAACTTGGCAGAATTGAAGATACCTGTGCCTGGTGCAAATGGTATTATTTTCAAAATAATTTTAAAACAGCAATGTTTTATGAATTTATCTAGGTAAAGATGGTTGATGTGTTTATAGCTTCAATAAATAATTGATCGAAGGTTTATGGCAAGACAACTGTGTTAAAACAAAAATTATTTTCCGTGTACAGGAAGACTTATAAAGTTTTAAATGCAAATAATATAATCAAATTAGATGTTTTTTTATTACATTATTATCTTTTACCAAACAAATGTTTATCTTGTTTACTAAACTTTTATTTCATTTTCTAGAATACCTACCTAACAATAATAACATTAAAAGGAAATAATAATCAATTTATTGATCCATTGTTACAGTTTTGGTCTTAAAGATAGTTTTACATGGAATTTCTGTTTGTAATTAATAAACATTTACAATGATTGAGACGGTGGACCCCAATCTAGGCAGAGCCTGTCTCTTGGGGACCGGACATATTCAGAATGGTAACAGTGTTATTTTTGCTTATTTCATATTTAATTTATTAATTCACTTTTATGTTCCTCCTCTCAAAGTCAATGGTTTTACTATTGTGTGGGTCGGTAATATTGTTGTTGATGGGTTAAAATAAAATGCATTACATAACTGAAATTTAAAATGCAGTCAAAAGTAAAAACCAAAAAAAAACCTTAAGTCACCGTAATAATGTTAATTTTAAACATTAGTATGGTGACTTTTAAGAAATTATAAGTAATCCAACAAACTTACTTAACATTATAATAATAAAATAAAATTATGTACTTATTAAATGTGTCATTAATTATATACATGAACAGGAAATACTAAACAATAAAAAAATTACCTGTAAAATGAACATAACTATTGGTCACTACACTACCCAAGTACCCATTCAAAAATTAATTTCAAAGATTTTTACAGTGTAAAAATATACAGAATTAGGTACAACTTACCTAATTTTCTTTTCTAACTATAATATTATCCTATCTGGGGCATCTCATATTCAAGTCTTTAAGAATCATCTAAAAGGACTACATATACCTATGGCTATGGGCTACCACAATATCTATTTCTAGCTAAACCGTAACCTGCGTCCTGCTCCTGCGTCACTAAACGTGACATAATTAGCGAATCAATCAAACTGCTGAGTCGCATGCGCCGTGCATGCGAAACTATGTCGGCATTGTGCTCAAATGTCGGGGAACGCGGCCGTCGCGGTCGCGTCGCCGCTACATGTCCGACAACTTTTCCCGTCATTGCCTGCCGTCTGCCGCCATCTTCCTGTGCGGCCTGCGCAGGCGCAGCCATAGACAAACAAAACCATAGCATCAAAGGGCTATCCTTTGATGCTATGGTTTTGTTTGTCATAGGTATTTTACTTATAAATAATTAAAGCAGGGTACCATTTAATCTGGCCTTAATAATGTAAATTATACCACTACTTTTGCCTCATTCTTAGTCATAATTATTGCCTAACGATCACTCCTTAATTAGGTATTTCAAAAAGTAGCATTTACTTTATAACCCTGTCGATGTCTGATAAATTAGGTTATTTTTCGACAGAATTGAATTTTAACGTGCGTAAAAATTGAGTTGTTACGGTCTTGAATTATTAATTTACGACGAATTATTCAGGAAGGTTGCATGTTCGGAAAATTGCACTGAACCAATTTACACCAGAATTTGACTTTGAACATAAAGCCTCGGCCACACAATTTCGGTGCGAGCATACAAGACTTGTCAATGTAGGTGTTCACAGCTTGCATAGAGTAAGAAAATAGAACAGAGAGTCCGAGACAGCATTACAGTCTCATCACAGACTACTGCACGCAGTTTATCACAAAGAATTTAAAAGGTGTTACTTTTTTACTAGCTAACAAAGATTACGATTAAGTAAAACCACCTGACTATCTTATCTCTTTGACTGTCAGGTAGCATTAACATAGACTGAACATTCTTTCTACAAAAGTACTTTCAACTTCTCGTTAGACCCTTTGTGTCCTCTAATTAGCTGGGGTGAGGTAGATAACATGTTTAATTTACGTCATTATACCATTAATAATTGATCTATTAATTAATATTATTAATAATCGCATTACACAGTATTGTCAATCGCGTAACAAGTTTATTAACCGACCTAGTTTGTTGAATTAATTAAATTAGAAGGCGGAATGATTATGCTTGATACTTTTATTATTATGACAAAGTAATTAGACTACAAATCAATTAGTATTGCATACATATTGAGTAGGTACGTTGATGTAAATATATCATAATATCGCTACCTGTATACATTCACATTCTTATGTACATAGATAGGTACCTTCATATTATGTGCGTAAATGTAAACAGACAACTGGTCGTTTTTTTTAATCCTAAATGTCCTATAGATAAGTTCAGATGTGTATTGTTTATGATTAACTAGCTTTCCGCCAGCGGCTTCGCCCGCGTGATATGGGTATTTCTTATAACTTCCATTCCCTATTTCAAACCCTTACATCCCTTTTTTCGCAACAAAAAGTAGCCTATGTCCTTTCTCAGGCTCTACACTATCTCTGTACTAAATTTTATTTAAATCGGTTCAGCAGTTTTGGCGTGAAAGCCGGACAGATAGACAGAGTTACTTTCGCATTTATATTATTAGTAATTTATCCCTGAAATGTGGCTGTAAGTACCTAATGATAAAAAGTATTGGTAATAGTAAAATAAATTGAATGAGCACATAAACAGATCTATTGTCAAAGAATTTATATCATACCAAGGAGGGATACCGATCTTATTTTAAAAACGATATTTATGACGATAACTAAGCAGTAAATAGACCCATTTACCTATATTATTCCCAGAGGTAGAATAGAATACTCTGTAACAACATCTACAGTAATAAAAATAATATAAAGTACTATTGAAACACATACGATTATAATTACTCGTATATCATTAACAAGGTCTATTGTAACATCAGCTGTAATAATAGTTATAATTGTGATGTCTGTGACGTAGAACTGATCATACGGCTCCGAGTTGCAACCGGCGTGTATTACGATGCATACGATTATAATATTATTACATTACAGTCACGTTTAAACTAACGTAAGCAATTTAGTATAAATTCTTTTTGTTTATTTTCTGTAAAGCCTATTCGACAACGTACTCTACGACGTGTCTAAAATGATGTGTGTAAGAACTGAGGGACCAGACTGGGATTTCGAAAAAAACTTAGTAGATTAAAAAAAGAATATTAAAAAAACTTACTAAACTTAAGATTTAGTAGTAGTCCTAAAACAATTGTGGGCTAAATCTGGGAATTTGTAGTAACATATTTTAAAAGTTGCAGCCCCTCAGTTCTCACACACGTGTCTAGAATGTAGTAAATCCGTAGGAATCATTAAACTTGATACTTTTATTTTAAAATAATATCAAAATTCGACCGTATTTAAATCCCCCTGAAAGCACTCGCTCAAGCATTGACTAGACTCATAAGTCGTTATGTCTGAGTTATTTTTATCACAAAATAAAAGCGACCTCAAAACTCGAGTCTCGCAACTTTTAACCTCCTTGTTTTAATTATACATACCTACCTACTTACGCTACCTGACTACATTTTATTAAGTTAATAGTTATGATCTCATTAAAGACACTGGCGAATACGTACTTACCTAGTTTGTGAATCGTGCAAAGTGTACTCGGGTCTCGGTTTGTACCGTTCATTACTACCGGTCCGGCTGAACCTCTGGCTAGCGAGTTAATTGTAGTTTTTTGTCAAATGATTGCTATTCATTGGCCTCGACAGCCGGCACAACATGTTCGCTGACTCGCAACTTGTTACACTGGTTGGCGAAACCATTCCGTTAACCCCTGCCATGTGTCCGTAGTACGATTGTTTTTATCTTGGATTTCCGCAGATGTCAACGGGTTTGAATGCACCGCTTGCAAATGTAAACTCCGGCAACAACTAAGAATATAGATAGGTACCTACCTAATTTGTTTTGCAATGTTACAATTAAGTTGAACCTGGTGTGTCCCACTGCTGGGCAAAAGCCTTCTCCCTCATGCCTCCATCTTAATTCTGTGCCATTAAGATCCAATATACATTTAAAGTATCAAGGTCGTCATCACATATTTTATTTGATCTGCTGCGACGGCGCCAAGTTAATTAAAACCGCATTCCACTCGCCTACCCTTAAAATTATTACAATATAGATACTTATGTAAATAAGAAAAAGAAATCAGTATCTAGGTACCCGCCAAAATTGTTACTAATGTAACTATTCTAATCTTAAGTAATTATAATAAAATTATGCTTACTTACATATTATCATGATGACGTTACTTTTTTCATAAGTAACTAGAATTTACATAATATTCATATGTTTAAGCAACACATTTTAATTTATTACTTAATTACAATTCATAGACCAAAACATTAGCGTAGGTATACTAATAATTCAACCAAGCTTTAAGTTAGGTGGTACAACTTGTACAGTTCTAGTAAAAAAAATTGTCAGTAAAAATCGGAGGAAGAAAACATTGGATTAAAATAAATAAAATAAAAGCTCAAGTGGTAGGCTGTTGTATTGATTCATTTTAATCGATTTTTTTGTCCGATTTTACGGCCTTAGCTCGTGCCAACTTCAAGCCGGACAAAAAGATTGGCAAGAACTGTACAATCTTGATAGTTGTGACGCGGCAGCCATGTTGTTTAGTTAAATAAGAACTAGGTTCATCGTACTTATCACACAGCAATTCAAGTTTAAAATTTAGGTAGTTACATAATATTTTCTATTCAGTTTCATCATCTAATCCAAATTTTGTAGAGAGATCATAATTAGGATTCCATGTGACCTAAATGACCTCATTGCTCGGTAAAAGTTGACCTCATCTGCCTCCACCGATCTCTTTTCCCGGCTCGAGGGCCAGTCTGTCCAGAGACCCTCCAAATCGTCCTGCCATAGTATTGCAGTTACAGTGGAAGAGAAGAGCAAGATTTAAAAATAATTTTCCATTCCTGTTACAAATTGCAAATCAAACCATATGAAATTAGTACCTAGAAATGATTTTAATTATCATTCACAAAGTCATCGTTTAGTATTTGCTCATTAGATTCACGTATTACTCAGTAGGTTTCCGTTGCAAACAGAACGACTACTAAACTACTACGCCAGTTAAGGATTGGTCATCATATGAGTCCGCAAATGGATATTAGTGGCAACAAACTTGGGCTAGCGCTAAACCAGTCCGTGGATATTCACATTCACAACGATTACGACAAACTCTTTTAAGTAACTACCTATTGCTACTTCCATTATGAAATCCATACTAAATAATTGTGATATAAATGGGAAAGTAAGCGTGATTTTCTGCTACTAGTTCAACGCTAAACCGATTATCAGATTTTAGTAAAATTCAGCAAGGAGATAGATTGTGTCCTGAGGAAAGTCATTAAAGACAAAAACATTCGGTTTTAAAAAGAGAAATAGTCTATTTACGACTAGAGTCAAACTACGGGCAACAGCTAATGTTGTTCTATTGAATACCATATAATGCATCAAATTATCTCAAGTCAACTGCTCCTAAGAAGATAATAGAATAGACTGTTTGTCTTCTTTTTCTATCCAACATCTCTAGCGGATCTGCGGTCTGATCATGAAGCTCCTAAAAATTCAAAATAATGTGTTGACATTTTCATTGCAGCTACATCTAAGATAGGATATTAATAATCTTAGTCAGTCTGGTTAATCGAAACGTAAGTGCTGGAGAAAAATATTACAAAAAACTTGTTTGTAGTAAAAGTCGGCAAGTACTCAAACCGGATATGCAGGTTCTTTCTAATATTTTCATGCTTGTAACGAGACATATGTAACGTTAGATAATTTCAACGATTAGACCATTGGGAGTGATTTATTTTGTGTATTACTAAAGTCAGCTATCGGAAATAGCCTCCGGTCACTCGGTTACGGCTAGTTTAAGTGAAATTTAACATTTCAACAAGCCATGGCCGACTGGTGTTTGAGTAAATGAAAGGAATCGTTTAGCGCCCGCCAGCGGTTATCGGCAATTTCTCCGCGCGACGTCGCCTGGGGCGCCTCGTTTCCCGGGAGCCAAGCGCGACTCCGCGCGATAGCAGTTTTTGCTCGTCCGGCGACGCCGGCGCTGGCGAGATGTAATCGTGGACTTTCTACAGCTGAGCGGTTGGTCGCCGAAGCGGTTTCACTTTCATGCGGCGGCGGAATGCGGCCGGACCTCCGACCCGCAGCCGTCGTGTCACCGCCGCGTTACCTGCCACTGCCCCCACACGCGCCCTTACCGTTTACCGCACAAACATATGCACATGCACGCTGCGCTGCCGATCATGCCCCAACTCCCAACACGCTTTGCATATCAACGCCACCAAGCTAAGCCGATTTGTTAAACTTGAATGATTGAATAACTTTCATATAGCGGCGATAATATAACGGTTCTCTCGCATACGATCATCGCCGCACCAGACCAGTCCCGATTCCGGAATTTGATCTCGCTGGAGTTAATGTATCGCATACCTTTAGATAGATAATCGGTCGTGGGTTAATTTTGATTCTACAAGCGGCCCGAATACCTGAGTTGTATGCCGGCGCCGACTGGCGAGCTATCCGTGCTAATATCTTATTCGTGTCATTAGTGCGAAATGCCAGCCGTTTGGCACCCGCGGCGCCGGCCTCAACGTTCCCTCGCGGCCGATGCACCGCCCTGGACCGAACCAGCTAAATTCGGGTCCGTTGCATCACGCATCACTTTCGGTTTCGTTTGTCACGCGGCTATTTTAGATTGAGTGTCGATTATTAGAACGCTGTTTTTAGTCGTAGCGACCCGTTAGACATTTGGAACGCTCTGGTATCATGACTAACATATGAAACACTCAGGAAGCTTCATGCACTAAAGCGCATTGCGCGTAATTTGTTGCCTGAAGGTGTTGTTATTTGACAATAAATGCAACCTTGGATACACTTAGGTATTACTCAAATAAAACTGTAGCTAAAAGAGGATACAATAAGGATAGAACTAGCTTTTAAAGTCGGCTTCTATGCAGTCTTGGTACTGCAGTAATCTCGAGTTTGCGGAACGAAACCCGATCCGTATGCAGCGGCACGCCAGCGAGGCCAGCGCGTCCGCCGTCGCCCGTCGCACATATACCATAGCTTATCTACCGTGGTGGACCAAACAACTATTTTTCTTCACCCGCGACCCACGAGCCGCTTCGCTGCACCCATCTTTCCATGTGTGTAGTGAGTTCTACGTGTCCGGTCCCGCCGGATTTAAGTATAATAAATGGTTTATGGAGTGCCTCGAAAGTGCTCGCAGTCGACACGGATTGTGGACGTCCCGGTCTCTGGCTGGAGGTCATGCCCTTCATTCGCAAGGCCGCTTGACAAATGGTCACCTGTGCCAGGAATCGACGGGCGTACGCCGACCGGTGGTTGTGCAATCAGCGCGACACCTCGACGCACGTGGGCGATCGCCTGCCGCTCGAGAACAATCGAGCCTCTCATTCAACAACACGGCCTGGAATGTGGGCTTTTGATATCGTTACAAAACCAACAGTAACGGTGGGCCAATGTCAACACGGCTCCTGTATTGACTTTTAGATTGTCTGTATGGTAATGCGCTCGACGCGGTGCGCGGTGTCTGCATCGCGTATTAGCTGCGCATTCGTGTAGGCGACTAGATTTTCCGACACTCTGGTTGGGCCACTTTGTATAATGTAGCCACGCTGCGCCGCTGCGTAGCGAAAGTCTGGCCGACCTTCAGCGTCCAGATATGGGCAGTAATAAGTACCTTAGATCTGGATATACCTAATTACAAATCGACTAAGAAACTGCTTGGCTGACAAGTTGTATGAATTAAACGTTGACTGATTATGATACGCTACTCACTGGTCTTCCTTATCGCGTTAGTTACGTGATCTGCACTCGATTTAATAATTAGCAGAGTCTTATTGCTTCAACTTGAAGGTCGCTTATTCTGTGTTTTCCCTGCTAGCTAGCGAGAAGAGCATGACTGCATGACTGAATAGTTGGGTGGATCGCATGCCTAGATATTCCCGAGATATAATCGGCTCGGCAACGGCGTTGTCTTGTCTATCGTTGACAATATTTTTAGTAATAACAATCTCGAGTATGCACTGGCGAGATGGCACTTATCACCCGTGTGTCAGTCGCTAATTTTAGAATACGATATAGTGGAATGTTGTGGAGTACTCTTTGTTTTTATACCTCTACGTTTATCTGTAGTAAATAAACAGCGTTGCAGCAATGGTGAACGTAGCCAGATGTTTATCATCAAAATCTTGTACTGAGAATAGGGAATATGCGTCTGACTTAAAAAAAGGTCAAATATTTTTTTTTATGAACTTTATCGTTTTAGAATTATATCTATGTAGATATTTTTTTATATTATTTCTTTTTTGATGAGAAAATAATTATTAAAAAGTCCAAAAAAACTGTTGGAAATTCAAATCACTTGAAACGCAACACTATCGGTCAAATGGAATATGACGTCAAAGTCTACTAAATCAGTGTCTGACGTGTCTGTTGTACGTGGTTGTTTGGTTGAGAGAACGTAGACTTTGACGTCACGGCAAGCGCGCCAAAATCGTGAGTGTTTAAAATGCCAATATATGTCTCATAATTTAATAAATTTTTTTTGTTACTTAATTTTAGTTTTAAGGCGCTGGATTTTTTTTTACGGCTACATAACGATATAAAGTATCGTTTAAAAATATTAAAAAAAAATGTGCATATTCCCTATTGAAAAATGTATAAAGATTTTTTATACACTGTGTGGGTGTTTAGTGTAGTAGACTAGTCGGATGCCCCAGTGAGCTCGATTGCTGTTCGACTGAATCAGTCGTGTTTGCAATGCATGAATCACAAAGTTATGAGATTTTGTTATGTAAAGTATGGACTTTCCCAAGCCAAGAAATTCGGGCATGTCTTTAAAATATGCAAGTACATTAATATTATTGCAATATGTACGTACGCGAACGTTACTCTTGTGTACACATAATATTATGAGTCTTATGACCTATTTTCAAAATAAGTTGTCGTGTAATTTTGTTAACACTATACATTTGCATGGAAAATCGCGAATTTTCTCTGATAAATCCCTAATTCCTACTAATATTATGAATGCGAAAGCGTCTGTCTGTTACGCTGTTACGCCTAAGCAGCTTAAGGCGGCGACATACGTGGATTGCGCGTTTTGGGGGTACATTAAAACGTTTTTACTCCCTAATCTTTATCGGAAAAAATCCAAAAAAAATATATGTTAATCTACACGATACAGAGCAAGTGCGTCTCGGGCCAGATTTAAAAAAAAACGTTTGAAGTATTAAAAATAAATGACCAAAGTAGCCTCCGTTTTCTTCGTTACAACCTTTTTTCTTTTAAACTATGAACTGTAGGATTTTTTTTAATCCATCAGAATATTAAATAGTACTATGCCGAGAGTACTCTCGGCTCACTTTTTTGAAAAACGTTTTTTTATTATTTTATATGATTTTTTTACGTAATCGATACTCGCAAGTTCCCTGAGCAGCCCCTCTGTCGCCCAATACTTTAGTGCGGGACGAGGCGCCGTGCTGAACGGACCTGTGCCACTTTTTTCCGCAAAATGGAGCTACACACTCGATACTTTTGTGTATTAGTAGTAGTATATAAAGGGTTTATCAGTGTGTAAATCTTACAATGTTTTGATAGGGTGAGCACGGTGCTAGCTACAAAACAAAATTTTAGCAGCTCGGGATACTATTTTAATTTTTAACTAAGTTCAAGTACAATGTTACCTTGCGTGTTAATATGCAATTATTTTTTTAAATTATAGGTACCTATACTACCTATTGATTTTAACTTTTTAATGTAAAATAATTTTTAAATTAAATTCAAGATGGCGAACCTACTTATTTTTTTAATTAAATGATATGGGTATCAATTTCGAGGTTTTTTGGGGTGTTGATTACGAAATTGCCATTTGTTTTGAAATCCAAGATGGTGGACATCATTTTTTTTGTCATAATTGACATGGGTATCAATTTCGAGGTTTCTTGAGGTGTTGATTACGAAATTGACATTTATTTTGAAATCCAAGATGGCGGACATTTTTTTTCTAAAACTGTGACATGGGTATCAATTTCGAGGTTTCTTGGTGTGTTGATTACGAAATTGCCATTTATTTTGAAATCCAAGATGGCGGACATTATTATTTTTTCATTAATATGACATGGGTATCAATTTCGAGGTTTCTTGGGGTGTTGATTATGAAATTGCCATTTATTTTGAAATTCAAGATGGCGGACATCATAATTTTTTCATTAATATTACATGGATATCAATTTCGAGGTTTCTTGGGGTTTTGATTATGAAATTGCCATTTATTTTGAAATTCAAGATGGCGGACATTATTATTTTTCTATTAATATGACATGGGTATCAATTTCGAGGTTTCTTGGGGTGTTGATTATGAAATTGCCATTTATTTTGAAATCCAAGATGGCGGACATTTTTTTTTCATAAATGTGACATGGGTATCAATTTCGAGGTTTCTTGGTGTGCTAATTACAAAATTGCCCTTCATTTTGAAATCCAAGATGGCGAACATTATTTTTTCATAACTGTGACATGGGTATCAATTTCGAGGTTTCTTGGCGTGTTGATTACAAAATTGCCATTTATTTTGAAATCCAAGATGGCGGATATTATTATTTTTTCATTAATATGACATGGGTATCAATTTCGAGGTTTCTAGGGGTGTTGATTATAAAATTGACATTTATTTTGAAAAAAATTGCGCATTGTATAAAAAATATCCTTTATACATTATAATATACCTCCACGGGGCACGCGATGCCAGCGGTACCTACGGCCTCCGGCAATATTGACAGATAGCTAGGTAAATTAGATTTACTGTAACTATAGGCAAGTGTATAAATATAAGAAGTATGGTCTACGCACACTATATGAGTTAGCCATTTGGGTTATGCCTATTGTTATCAAATCTTAAAAATATATAGATAAGAAACGTACGCATTTACCATTTTACCCTTTGTATTGTCCTCTTGAGTCTTTAATTTCGAATTATGTTTTTTACATTTTCTTTTGTCATCCATTTTGATAATATAAATAAACATAATTATAACGCACAGAATTACTTTATTACAATTACAATAACGACTAAGTATATTTAAATAATTTATGTACACCAATACACGCTAATATTAAATATTATTATGTACACAGACACACAAAAATAACCCCATTATATGATTACTAAAAATCGATGCAAGTATTGCGAAACTACGAGTATGTAAGTACTTCGATTTACAAAGAAAAGTGTCGCAGGTCCATTCAGCTTAGTGTCTCGTCCCGCACTGAACTGAAGTTTTAGGCAAGACTCGACAAGAGGGGTAGGTCTCGCGATTTGCGAGTTAAACGTAAAAAAATAATTTTAAGTAAATAATTAATAATGTTATTATTACAAAATCTGTTAATAGTAGGTACTTGCTTGTTTTTTGCCTACACATTTTGTTTTTTATAATTAGTTAGAAAAAACAAAATATATCTATAAGCAAAAACTTGTTATCGGCTATCAGCTGACCAAGTTGCTGCTACTTAGCTTTTAATTAGCTGTAAGTTTTCCGTGCAATAAATAAATAATAAGCAAAAGGTTCCTTCATTATCATATCTAAATTTCTTATAGAAAAAATATTATTCAACGAAAATATTTCTATCAGTAGAGGTATTATAAATTCAATACAAGTGTTTTTTTAAAGAACTCCAAAACATTTTATGCCATGCCTTTAAACTGTCAATTGATATCATATATTATCTGAAAGTCTAACACTGATAATAATAACAAGCAAACAAACCTTTTTATCATTCCGTATAAAAAACTATAATATTTAAAATTATTTATTTAATCGGCCGAAAAATGTAGACAACCCTAGTCTAAACGGCAGTCGGGCGCCCAGTCAATGTGTGAGTGCAACGCGTAGTCAGTGCCAAGGGGTGCGGCAGCGCGCGCGGTGCTATTCATCGGGAACGCCCACTCGAGCAAGGTCAACGGCGTATATCGCAGTCTTAACGGATTTTGATAAAATTTGGTACAGAGATTTAAAATTAGACCTTGGAGAAGTACATAGGTTTTTCTCGCGAAAAAAGGGTTATAGGGATTGAAATAGGCGATGAAAGTTGTATGGGACCAAGTAACTACCACGCGGACAGTCGCGAGCAAAATATAATTAATAATAAATGATCGTACGTCACCTACTTCACATTACTTGTAAGTAAAGTATCCTTATCGTTGTTATCGGTTGCAAATGCAATAAGCTGGTACATATCTGTTCAAAGGTATTGGACTAATATTGACGTGTCTCGGTTACACTGTTTGCTCGCTTGATGGATGCGGTTCGCCGTCGAGACTGTTTGCACTCCCTTCCATAACCTTGGGTTGAGTTCAGTGACTCGTCCGTCATACGCATCTCGCTTGTCTTTAATTGTACACTTCCGGAGTATTTCCATCCAGTCGGGACCTACGGTATCGGGCGACACGTTCACGTGCATCCTGCCCAAGAATGCGTTCTATTTATACGCCATGATTTGTAGAGCGCGCCGCTAACTGCACTTCTGTAAGTGATGCGTACCGTAATGTCGAAATGTATCACATTTTATCGCTAGTTAACTAATTTCGGGCTAATACTCGTGTCAGCGGTGATGGATCCTATGAGGTCGGCTCGTATTGGCTGTAAACGGCGGTGTTATTCCAGCATACCGCGAGGATTTATAGCGCGTCGACCGGCGCTGCGTAAATATAATTAGAGAGGCTATTTATCAGCACGGCGGAAGGGCGCTCGGTATCGCCGCAGTAAATCTCCCGTAGCCTCCGACGGCTCAATCCGGCGAAGAAATGGAATGTCATGTTAATCGCGACGGTGGCCGTGCGCAAATTTGTCCGTCGGCCGCGTGGATCTAACCCCCATACGTTACTATCAGCCGGGATTACGAACCCCTCCACATTTCAAAGACGACATATAGACGTGATGAGAAACATCTCCATAAGCCTATGTTCAGGAGTTGGAAGATTTTGAAGCTTTATCTAACCCAAATTAATTAAACGACATCTGCGCTGCCAATGACGACGCTGTGGAAGTAGCGAAATTTTGGGCAAACCACATTTTTTTTAATTGGACTACGACAAGAATATAAAGCAGCAGCGTTCCATACCATACTTTGATTTGACTGTTAATATTTTGTTTTGGTTGTAAAATAGTCGTGCGTGAAGTAAGCAGCTAGTCCAAGGGCAGCTACTTCGGCGGCGCGTGCGCACCGGGGCGGGTAATAGGAGCCGTCGCCAGCTGCGATTCCGCACATAACGATTCATTCGATAATGTATACCACCCGAATAATTATAAATATATTATTGAAAATTAGTATGTATAAACAACGAGTTTTATATTTAAATCAACATGGAATTGATGATTTTAAATGCTGTTATATGGTTTTGTGATTCATTAATTTCATCATACTTGAATAATCATTAGGTAACGTTTTAAGGTCACTCATTAGTTATAGTTTGTTTTTAATCATATGATTTATAATATTCTTTTACATAACACAGTAAAAAAGTGTCTTATTGATCTAGTCATCAAGAATTCAAGGCAAGCTTTGGTCAGAAAAGTCCACAACGTACTGTACTAAGATTTTTTACGGCCAGTTGATAATATACGTCGTTATAGTGATAAAGCGATGCAATTCCCTTTTGATAAAATACTTAGATTTAGGTATCTACTACCGATAGTGCATTTAAGTATGTGCATACCCCCTGGAGGATCATGCGAGCGGTTCATTTATGTATTTTATGTACATAAGAGGAAAACAAAGTCGTTTGTTAGGACGTTGCTTCGAGTACTTGCGGGGTGGTCATGCGCAGGCCTGCGCAGGCGCAGCTGAGCATTAGCATAAACCGTGCCGGCTCGTGCACCGCCCCGCGGCACAACCGTGATACATGCGGCACAAGTGGGGAAATAGTCGAGGGATAGTTTAATATGTCGAAAGAAACGGCATAAATTATAAAATTGAATATTAACATCGCCTAGGGGTGTGGTCAGAAGTACTCGGAACAGGACCACCTGTAGCAATGGATATTGTTTGACTGACTTAAAAGTTGAATCAACTTATGAATCCAAAGATCTTAGGATGAACTGATTTAATTCTTGGTTCTAATACAATATTAGAACCAAGAATTAAATCAGTTTTTTTCCAAATCTTTCTTAAAATCACGAGGGCTTTAAATAAACCTTGCAAATATAAAAAGAACTGAATACAAGGAAATGTAATTCAACAAAACTAAAAACCGGAGAGCCACCGCTCGGTCAAATCTCGTATTCTCAATGTCACCTTGTACCATTTTATGATGCGAGTTCACTGTTAAAGCGTTATTGTCCTCTCTTATTGCACCAACCGTATTAAAAATATTTTCTTTGTCATACAATACGCGAATACATCCATGAATATTTAATGGGACACTCGCCGCAGCCCTGACCTTTATTTTGGCCTTTCCCTGCGCCCATTGTTCTTAGCCAGCCCCATGCTTTGTTGAACTTATCTAATGTTGCCTTATTTTGTTTCAGGTGAGTGAATATTACCATATTTACCATACAGTAGGTAGGTCCGTTCACTTTTTTTCTGTCTATATCAGAACCATCGAATCTTCTTTGTTTAGTTAACGTCTCTGGACAAAAAATATACATTATTTACTACAACGCTGACGTAATCGATGACCGATCTAAAGTTTTAACGATTATCCTTCCGACCGCTGAGTCATCGGTGTACCACAAATCTGTGGGAGATACAAAATATTCTGTTTTAATTAACCTTTTTCCGATGACTAATAGAACGAGAATTAGTATTTGCATTTCTTCAAGATTACTGGTTGGCTGGCGAAACGTCATCCAACGAGTCAGTTTTATTGTAGAAAATAGAAATGTTCATCTATAGGATTGAGTTCAACGGTCTAGGAGTGATGAACTGGAAACAGCCTCGTGGAACGTTGTTAACGTGTCTAAAAAGGCCATTAGGAGGGAGTGAGGGCCGCGGTCGACGCTTGCTGCATGTCGTCACTCAACTCTCGGTTTTTTGTCGCCAAAGACGACTAGTTATCTTCTTCCTAGTCGGCCGCTTTGATTAACGACCGTAACCCGATCTAGTGTGTTTTCGGTCACTCCTACCGAGCGTCCCACATGAATAAATTAATTCAAACGCTGATACACACCTACGCGTGAGACTTATACGGACGCTTGTAATAACAAGAATTTAATGATGTCGAATAAGTGTAAATCAATTGTGGCCGGGCAAAAAATACGCCACTGGTAATAAACTCACTTAAAATAATTACTGTCAGTGAACTTGGAAGCAAAAATAGCCATTCTAGTTAAGATTAACCGTCATTATCGATAATTATTTTATTTGATCTTTGTGAGTGTAACTGTACATCAGCTGATGGCATTGTAATGATTAAATCACCGGAAATTACATTCAATTATGTAGTTGCACGGTTCGGCGACCGATTATTATGGTAAACGTACATAGATGATACGGGGTTGCTAGCTGAGAAAACATGTACACGCTCCGATAAATTGTGTTCAGATTGCATCCGGATAATGTTGTCGTCGCAGAATCCTACCGATGTGCGAGATCAAACAAACCGTGAAACAGCGTCCGCGGATGCCACCACGCCAAATGTGCTCCTACAATGAACATGAACGACCCTCTCGTTTTACCGCGCAGTGATCTGTATTTGCTCGTTTCTTTCTCTCGTCAGTTTGTTCGATTTTGGGCGAGTGTGGACGATGACAAAGCGTCACTTTCTACGGGGCGCACGCGCAGCGGCAAATGAAGTGTGTCGCGTACGCAGACAGCTGCGCGATAGACTCTGCTCTAATGTGCGCCGGAAACCATCAATTTAGATAGTGCGCCGGATTGCCGCCGCGAAGCTTCTGCCATAGGATGCAACTGTTATACGAAGGAAACTGTGATTTATGACCTTCATTGTTTTGTGGCCGAGATCTCTTACTGTACATCCTCATTTAATTAAACGACGGTAACCCACTGACTATACTTAGAGTAGGTATATAAATTATAACCATTATAAAACCGCGCGTAATGCTTATTATCAGAGCCAGGCCAGGTCATACTTGAAACGTGTGATAACATTCACTGTAAATCCAATGAGTGTAACATCTGCTCCGATATTCCCCCAGTCTTCGGAACAGTACCCATGAACCCTTTGAATAGACATCAATCTGTCAAAATTAGGGTGGCTTGTCTTGTCGCACTCGCATCAAAACACGCCGTGTGCTCTTGTGGATAATTTTTGTACCGGTTACTATTTATCGCATAAAACCGCTTTGGAAATCTATATTGGGGCACGAATTGTGTATCGTAATGTTTCACACGGTAAATTAAACTACATTCGCAATCGGATATTGCTCTCCAAGCCCAAATAGGTATTCGGATTCTCGTCGGAACATGCATTGGCAGTGTTGTTCAACGGGCCCATGTTATGGCTATTGGTTAAATTGATACAGGCATCGCCTGTTGCATGTTATCGGCTACTTTCTCGCGTCCGAGCGAGCGGTGCGCCGTTGTCGAAGTATTGTTTATGAAAAGCGGGTCATAAGAAAGCGATAGAGGGGCGAGAGTGGCTGGTCATTCGCTGATATCTCCCGGTGAAGAGGTCACGGCCATTACACGAAAATAAACTGAAGAAAGAACTTGACGACAGTGCATAGAACGTTTATTGCTACCGTAAACTGTAACAGCATCAGATTTTTTGTGCGGATCCGTGAACGGCCGATAATGGAACCGATTTCTCTTTTTGCTCATTTTTCTGTTGCTAATTGGTTCTGTGTTTATTGTGGTGGAATTTTTATTTGCTTCGGCGGTACTTTCAAAATGTGTTCGTTATCCGTGCAAGCGCTCGTGTAAATACTCATTTGCGCGTGTGTGAATGTGTTTGTACACTTGCACCGTCGCTGGCGCTGCGTTCTCTGTATCGAATCAGGAATGCGTTCGCACATCATGGCCGGTGTGGCAACGGTCGTGGCTTGTCACATACGTTCGCGCAGTAGACTTGTCGGTGATCACTCTTTGTTTAAGTGTTTTCTCGTCTCAAGGTCGGCCGGTGCGACATCATTACTTTTATCTTTCGACTTCATCCTTACAATTTCCTGCCCTATTACATATATATTATATATGCCCTATGACAAGAGGTTGTCACTACATAGCAGGCTGTTATACTGACGAGTTTTGCTTAATGAAGTGTATTGTATGCCGAATCCTTACCGGTTCTCTACAAACGTGTCCCTATTGTTAATCTTTATTGTTGACGTTTTATTTTATGTCTGTATCAGATATTTCTCATGTAGGTATTGAAGGATGTAAATCATGTAATTCAACACCACGTAGTATGTTACTCCTAGGGCAAATCTTACCGGTATCTGCGCCCGCGCCGGCCATATTTCACGCCAGTGCTGGGTCCTCCATAATTGGTATGCGGCATTTTGTCCAAGCTTGCGTCGATAAAACATCTCTTCCTCTTCGTGTGTAACGTAAGCTTAGCGTAAGATTTAGTGGGTTTGTTGATCTCGAACCTGTTCACACTTTAGATATGTTTTGTGAGTGTCTACTCCTAGTATGGTTTCCTGCGTTCTTTTGTGGATTTGATCAAGTATGTAAAACCATACATTTTTTTTTGGTCTATGTTGTATTTTAAAGAATTTGGATACCGGAAATTTAAGTCACACAAACTGAAAATTTAATCTTCAACCGTCTAAGTTTACAATTTCCATCATGGCAGGTTCTTTGCCGGACAAGTTTTCTTTAACTATTCAAGTTCCCACATCGGCGGCATAGACTCGATTGCTAGTTTTATTAGAAATACTGCATGTACGTCATTATCTGTTATTAATTGCATGTGTTCGTCTGTTCGGCTGGATGGATGTGATGTTCGTATCGTGATTAATTTGTGTAAACATTCCTGCTAATTGCCCCTATTAGTGTTACGTGTTATTTAATGTTATAGCCCCCATGCTTTGATGTTTTACCTGTACTATTTTTCGATAGACTGCTAGTAACAAACATTAATGAAGAACGTTTCAATTATTTCTTGTTTTCCCGCGCGTTGTAAAAGCTGATTGAGGGAAAATGTTGTCGATGGACTGCGGCTGGTTTCATTTTATTACCATTTAACCAAGTGTTAACCGACTTACTTAATAGTATACTTTTAGTTTGGAGTAAAGTTCCAACATTCTCTATGGATCATAGCAACGATCGAATCGCTGTCAAAGATCTTTATGACAAAAATTGCGGTGGCACCTAGTTTCGTATTTAGTGATTTTATAATTTTCTTTATCTTATTAAGTTTTTAGAAGCGTATGTATAATTACACAATTATTTCTTCTTCGGCATCATTGCCTTAAAATATATTTCTGGTAGATAACGTAAGATGACTGACAAACCTTACTGTGGTAAACATCTCCAAATGACTTAGTTGACTCATGTTCTAGTCTAGATTGTATCTATTTGTAACTATAATAAGGCTTTGTTAGTTGTCGGAAATCTACTTAGTACCTACTTAAATTGCTCAGTTTTTGCTACATGTCAATAAATGCGAAACAGTTCACTGCCACATTAATTAAGTCTGGATTAGGTATGCGAAAACGAATTAGTTATAGAACGATCGTCCGTCGTTATTTAAGTTAATGGCATGTGGGCTGCGCCTACGCACAGAGCAATCAATAAATTATACAGACGTGTGGCGTCCACGACCTTTTCGCAATATTTACGTGTAAATCGCATAATGTATGAATAGATATCTACATTAGACCGAAAGAGACTATAGAAAATGACATTAATAAGTCCCGCTAAAGGTAGCCAATGATAATGAATCAGTTACGCGAATAATACTATGAATATTCATCTGGCATTGAATAAAAAATGGGAAACTGAGGTCAAAGTTTTCAAAATACCTATAAAAAGGAAGTAATAACAACACAGAGTATTAAATTACTGGTCGATTTATGGACTGTAGCTTATTAGGTGCTTGGGAACGTCGCCAAGTTCGATCGAGGCATTCTGTACCGATGCCGAGTCACTAAACTGTTCTGCATAGAAATGGTGATATGATTCAGATTGTTCCATTCTGAAATCAGATACACTGACTACATTTTAGAACAAAAGAGAAGTATTTTGTAAGATATAACTAAGCAGATTTAGAAAGGATCGTACTTATAACATGCGTGAAGCATTTCTGTAAAGATACCGGATTTAAAATCCTAAGCATAGTTGTAATGAAGGATAATATAAGAACAGTGAAATACATTGATCATAAACTTGACCATGAAGAAGTAATCCCGGTGCCAATAACATAACCAATGTTTGTTGTAAGCTCCTTATGCGAAATCGACATGGTACCATATTCGTTACAAGGAAAGATTTGCAAGGGATTTGCATAATTCTACATGTGTATTTGCTTGTAAGCTAGCGTCATCGACTCTATATCATCGCAATCAGTAATCCAAGTACAGATAAAAAATACGGTACTCTATTGCAAATTAAAAAAGGATAAGGTTGAAGTTAAAAGAGCTCAAGTTTTTACTACCCATGAGTGCAAGGAAATCTGAATGTTACCAAGAAGCTGTTTATTTTTTACGTGGACAGGGTCAGGTTTATAAGTTTATTATGAGTTGATAAGATCTTGACTTGACTCCGTAATACTTTTGACTTTAAAATCTGCATATATAGATAGATAGTTATTATCAAAGACGTTGGCTACGCATTTCCGCGCATGAAGCAGATTAGGCACATGTGTTAAGCGCAAATTTGTTTTTGCTGAGAACCAATTTGAACGCCATGTGGGTGGCAGAATTAGTTTGTGGCACCAGGAACGTTTTTCGCTGTCCAAATATATTCTCATGATTCAGACCTCCTGCGTAGTAAGATCTAGTGAGATAAGTTTTAATCGCCATGCGTGACAAATGTGTTTAATGAGAAATGATTAATGCAAAGTATAACTTGTTTTGCTTGAGAAACTTCAACAGTTGTTTTAATCCATTAGTAGAACTTCTAGAACCATCCAGATGACGTACTCCGCGAAATTAACCTAATCGTAGTACTGATACTGAACTTTGTATCGGTATTATCAGTTTCGAGGTTTATCTATACAACCGAGATAAGCATAAACTTGATTATCTTTAAAATAGCGCCACATCACCTTTTAAACACACAAAAAGACAGTTGGGCTTAAATATTGCCATCATACGCATTGGCAGCTCGACAATGTCAAGTCTACAGCCATGGAAAATTTTGCTGGCAATGCTGATCGACTACCGTAAACGGAAAAAATAAGATAAAGATATCTTTATTACCTATTAACTTTTCTCTTAATGACAGTTTAATTTGTTAAATCATTTAATGTGGTTGAATCGTCGGTATCGCCGTGGGCCCAGTGTTCAAATTCTGCTCATATTCGTCGGTCGAATTGTTGTTCATCATCGACATCATCCTTGCCTTTTCTTTGATCACTTTCTTCTTTCTGGCTTCTTTCTGGTAGGTCTCCAGATCAGATATTTTTGGTTAAAGTTATTCCGAAGCGTATAATTACTACACTAGAAATCTGACTATATTTACGATACTTTAGTTAACCTGATCACGAGACCGTTATATAAGAATGAACGATTAGTTAACAACGGTATGCGTACAGCGATCCATCTTGCGTAAATAAATTTCCTATCTGTTGAAGGTTAAGATATGATAAGATTTGACATGAAAATAGAAGCAAGAGGCACCGTCAGGGTTTGGTACAGATGATAAAGATATTTTAGCCTTAGAAACATTATTAACTTCTATTTTATTAAATAGTTCTATCTTCTCAACGTGTCTTGACTATCCAAGCCTCCATTGGTTCTGGTCATAAGATATATTAGGTCTTTTTGAGTGCAAATGTATATCTTGCAAAATATAGGATTGAATTAACTGCGAATGACAATTATTTCAGTTTTGCTTTTCCAACTACCTACATTAGACTTTGATACTTACGGAGGCAATGACTCGAGTTGTATCTACTTAATTATGTTTAATTATTTACGCCCGTGTCAACACATACTTGAATGTTTTCCTTGTAGGTACTGTTGACAGCTCATATTACCGCATATTGATCAAACCGTTGCTTAGAGATTAACAAGATCGATAGCGTCAGCTTGAAACTGATAGGGATTTAACTAATCCTCCCAGGAGGGCAGGTCACAGGAACTAACGACTTTAGTAATTATCTACTATATTATAAACGTTAATGTTAAATACAGCGTCTGCTTGTCCGGTCTTTTCCGCTAAGTATATTGAAAATGATATGACCATTGAAAGTGATTGATTGAAAACAAGGCGAGTTTACATAACTTTTTGCAACCAAATACCTTCTATAATAGTCACCAAACTAAATCAATAACCTGATGCAATAAAACGACAGTTGCGTTCAATTTTAAAATAAATAAAATTCGTTGTTCACCTATAACTTAGGCAAACACTTCAATCATTTCAGTAACTGCTTATAAATTCAATAATTTCTTCTGTTCCCAATAAGGTTTAAAATTATGATATGATCAGGTGCGTGAAATTGCGTCAACCAATAATCATTGTTCATCTTGAAATTAAATTTAACCTCACTGCCGATTTAAATAAACATTTCGATTACTCGCACAGCATCAACTACGGAAGCTCGTATTGTTAATTAATTTCAGTAGATATTCGACTCGTAAAACGGCAAAGTTATAGCCGTTTAACACGGAATTAATGGGGCGACAAGCGTGACCTCCGGCCAGGCTTCTTTGTGACTTAATTTTATCTCAATAGTGCTATTTTGTTTCTGCTGGAAGGTACGTACTCCGCTAAATCGTTTATCGCCATTTACAGAATATTTATTTTAATATTTATTTTCTTCTTCCGCCTGGTTCTTTGTCGAATACGTCTTGTTGATAAGATTATGTCCAATAATACGGATTATGTCTGAGTGCGTCGACCGCGGGTGTCACTGGCGGCGCCGTATTATAGCCACACGGACACTATTTTGGCATGCCATTTGTATCTTTATTTCTCATCTTCATATTAAGTTTTGCACGGCCCTTTGTCAAGGTCCACAGGAGCACAGTTTATGTGACTTTACGACCAGTTTATCCTTTTACTTACATCACAAAATTAAAAGGGAAGGTGATGTTAAAATCGAAATTGCGGTACTGGTAGCCTAGTTAATTTATCCTCTACAACTCAACATGTTCTCGAGGATCCTATACCAAAAACATTTCAATAAATCAACGTTCCTTTCAACACGGGTAGTGGTGGAAATTTATTGCTAACAACAATGCTGCGGCGGCTTTGAAACAAATTGGATACGGCGACTACGCAGTACGCGCACAAACACTCCACATCGGTAGTTAGTTTGTCACAACACCTACAGTATTCCCGATTGACGGTCAAATAGAATTCAATTACTTAAGCACTTTCCATTTTACGCCAATTCCAAAAATGACTGCTCATTAATAATTGTAATAGAATACAATGTTAAGAGGTTAATTGATCATCTCGCGGAGGCCCTGTGAATGCAAGGAAGCGTTTCTATCGTTGCATTATAAGTCATAAATTATAGCGTCTATATCCTACGTGCCATTTATCATAATATTGTCTGGCGGTCGCGTTTTATCTCTACCATGACGGAGCAGGTGGGTGTCCGCCTATTTCAATATTAATTGATCCTGCTGCGTTGCGGAATTGTTTTGTTTCTTTGCTCTTTTGTCTCGTCTGTCGATCTGTTTTGCGATCTCTTTGGTATTTTAGTTTAAAATCCGAACTGACAGGCGCTGGCTGCTGCTGAACTTAATCGTGGTACTGACAGCTCCTTTAGACGAGGTTTAGGAGCCAAATTTTGGAACGCCCACGACTTAGATTTATTAAGATGAAATTTTTTGCTGCTTCTTGTGGTGCGAATACCTAGGTGACTGGTCTCAGGCAACGCTCGATATCCAAAGATAATCAAGTTTGAGTTACCAAAACCATTCTCAGTTTCTTTACGTTATTTTCTTTCAACAATCTAATGTTATTTAAACACTTTACCGAGTTCTTTATTAACACGTGGATTGAGTTACGTTGGTTCATATTTTGGATGAAAGTTTCCATATTGTTAAGCAAAACAATGCTTACGTGTTGCGGAACGTAGACAGTTATTGTAGTGTAATTTAGTCATTTGTGGATATTCACCGTGGGAAAACTTGCCTCATTAAATGTATAAAACGGTATGTTTCTTATTTAATGAGTAATAGCTAAGCAGAAGAGATTGCAACACTTAAGTAAAGCTAGAGAGTTAGGTAACTGAATCAGTAAACGTTTTACTAACTAGTTAGTGACTGATCGTCTCATGTAAGTCTAAGGCTGAGATTCAGAGAAGAGACTCAGCATGAACTTACGCTTCTGTATGTCAAATTGTAATACAAATTTGACATACGGAAGCCTTACTTTACGCTGAGCATCATCTCTGAATGTTAGCCTAAGATGACGACGCAAGGTTATCGACAAGATCGCTAAATCATGACTCACGTGTTACTTTAATTTGACGATAGTTGCCAATGTTTATTTGTACAGTTATTCGGCACACATAACCTAAGTCTTTTGACGCTGCAAACTAGCCGTTGTAGTGCTCTCGACCTCGCGACCTTTATTCAAATTGCTGGATAAATTCGCCAGTCAACGTAGAGCCCCGACGTGCCAACACTTAGTAAAGCGCTTCACACGTCTGATAGCTTCCGTGTGGCTGGTCGTCCGGGGGGATGCCCGTTAGACTGGAGGTCATCGGCAGGTGCGGATGTCTTGACGAGCGTGGTTTTCCTATTTTGGTTGTGCATTGTTAAAGAAATGAGCGTGTCTCGTTACGGCTCCGTCTCGGTGTCGGGTTCCCATCGTTAGTTGATGTGTTCAATATGGCCGCCGCTCTTTTGTATTTATCTATTTACGTACATCACTGTAACAGGATAAATTTATTTAAAGGTGTTGGGTTGCGTCTGTCCCGCAAACACTGACAGTTAATTATTATACAGTTTATATTATTTTATAAATAACCTTGGTTTATACTTGATAATTGAATTAATTGGATTCTTCGAATGATCATGTTTGTTTTACCGCCTCTGAACAAGACATATTTCTATAATTGTTATAAAAGTCCTATTGTATATTTCCCTAACTTATGCCCGTAGTTTTATTAGCGTCATATTTGAAACCCCGTTACACTCCAACGTTTAATAGTTATTCTGCTATTCGGGGCGGAGACAAAGCCAATAAATCAAAGATCTTAAAAATCGGTCCAACCGTTCTTGAGCTCTTGATTAAACAATGCGCGCTCACGCAGAATTGCAAACTTGTTGTTGAAAGTTAAAATTATATGCGCCGGAGTGCATGTTTCAAAATATTACCATTTAATGGAATGAAAACACTGTTGTCTTTTATAGCTGCGCAATTATTCGTGTGTAAAATAAAATTAATAGCGCTTATGGAAGGATAAACGGGTTGAGTTGCGTTGTTTACGAAAATAGCAACATTGTATGAAAAGACAGATTTCTCGAAGCTCAAATTGATTAATAATAACTTATCCATTTATAAAGTGGCCAAAAGCGCAGGAGTGGTCGCCGCAATTTGCATGAGATTGATGTCCCTCTACTCGGCACAGTTGGCTTTTTGGTCCTGTTATAAGTTACTAGGTATTAACATTTTTACTGTCATTGCTTTATAATTGAAAATTATGGATGAGCTTTCAAAATGCACGTACCGCAATCAAGTTGTCGGAAATGGTAAGCACTTAAACCACGCAATTTGTAGGGATTCTTTCGATTGAATGAATACTTGAAACTTGGATAATACCGTCTGGCTTTGTATAATGGAATTGTGGATTTGTGGTACAAACTGCTTGATAATTGGACTTTACTTATAAAGTATTGTATGTATTCAGTTGTTTTAATTAAGTGGTAGTTCTTTTATATCTTTTCAACCGTTTCTTTACGCATAATTTGGAAGCATTACGTAGTTTTACAAAACACAGCTATTTTCAACTTTACAGTATCGACGATGCTCTTATGATGTAAGTAAAGGAGTGTGACCACGAAATTGGAATCGCGTCATATTTTCTTAATGTTTCCTGTGGTTGTATGATATCAATGAATATTGATGAAATCTTTACTATCACTTAAATAAATTGTTTCGTAAAACGATCTTCGGATGTGTGCGGTTGTCTGAGCTATATGCGTTGACCATTACAAGATAAATAATGTATTAAAATACCATTTATACTCCAATTCACTATGTAGGTATTTTTAAATAAGTTTTTATGACCATTTTGAGAGCATTTTGGTTTTATTTTTCGTGTAAAGTTTTGACTATTAATACGCCCGAGGCTTTGAAACTGTAGAAGTTGAGAAAGGTTTTGAGTACATCGGCAATAATCGTCTCGTTGTCTATTAACTAAGCAGTTAATGTTAACCCAAGAACTTTCAATTTATACCGTCCTTTAGTCATTATTAGAATCAGTTATTATGGCACGGAGCTTGACAAACGTATTTTTTTATGTTACTAACCTCCAAACGTACATTTTTTACCCTCGACGCAAAAACGACGGGGTTGTATAAGTGTGACGTCCCCTGTGTGTCTGTGGCGTCGTAGCTCCCGAACGGATGAACCGATTTTATTTTGTTTGAAAGGTGAATTAGTCGGGAGTGTTCTTAGTATATTTGATGAAAATCGGTCCAAAATGGCCGCCATGATTACATTATTGTTTTACAATTGCCTCAATATGGGTATCAGGCTTGACCAGTAGAATACTACACACTGTGATAAATTTCAAATCCAAGATGGCCGCCACCACATAATGGCGGTTACAAATATTTTAAATTGTTTATTTATAACTACATAAAAGTGTCAAGTAGTTGGTCTGTGCCACTGTGCTGTTTCTCATCTGTGACATAAAGTTATCAGTTGCGGTTCTATTATCTTAATGCGTTAATATCTTTTCACTGTCGCTGTAGTTAAACGGTTCCTCACGTGTAATGTCAGTGAACAATTAAAAGATAAATACTGTTATAAAAGTGGCTAACTAGCCGCGACTCGTGGTAGGCGTTTATTTGAAACTGTTTGTTGCTTAAAAGCCATTGTGTCAAGTCCTACATGGGTACTAAGACATGACGTCGAACTGTGGATGTTTGCAGTAGTACACGTGTACCTTTTTTTGTATTTAGGGGTGTGATTTTTTTTTTATTTGGCAACTAGGTTATGTTGGACTCATACATGCACGCCTGTATTCATCGAAGGGTTAGCAGAGGTGTACTAAAGTACACCCACAGTTCGCCGATATGTTTAGGTCCCATGTAATAGGGAGCCCATTACCATTACAGTAGTACACGTGTACCTTTTTTTGTATTTGGGGGTGTGAATTTTTTTTTATTTAGCGACTAGGTTATGTTGGACTCATCATGCACGCCTGTATTCATTGAAGGGTTAGCAGAGGTGTACTAAAGTACACCCACAGTTCGCCGATATGTTTAGGTCCCATGTAATAGGGAGCCCATTACCATTACCCGGGCACAAATCCAAATTCCGAGCTGCTACTGAGAACTTCATAGAAAAACCCAATAATACTACTTGACCTGGGAATCGAATCCAGGACCTGAAGTCGCGCATAGGACCAGTAGGCTAACGCGGCAATTGCATGTTGTACTCATATCGACTAAAAACTCCACTTGCTTTCCCTAGCTCTATATGGTCATATTAGTCGTAGCGTGATGGTATATAGCCTATAGTCTTCCCCGATAAATGGGCTATCTAACACTGAAAGAATTTTTCAAATCGGTTCAGTAGTTTCGGAGCTTATTCAATATAAACAATCAATCAAATCTTTCCTCTTTATAATATTATAGTATAGAATTTAGTGTAGATTAAAATAAAACTACTTTTCCATCTAAATTGTAATACTTAAATGTAATTTAATAATATAACGCGATAAAGTCTATAAAAAGTAGTTTTATTTCAATGTCTAACCCACGATATTAAATACATTCTATAGAAATGAATACATTACCTAAATACCTACCTGACTTGCATTCTATTAAATATATAATTTTAATTACCTATAAATAATAACGACATTGGTTTATAATTAAAAATATACTGAACAACAATGAAACAAAAACTCCTCATTTGCATTAAATATAGTTATTTTACCTATTTTTCAATTAATTCTATTATTAATTATGTTTTTCCGCTTATTATTTACCGGTATTATACAAAGCCATACCACACTTTATTCAGTCAGCTACAAAATATTCATTCTAGAAACTTGTATCACGTAGTTCCCCATTTGACGAGCTGAGCTTCACTGTATCGTTAATTTTCTGAACCTTATGATCTTGCTGCCTCATTAGCCTAGTGGCCCTGAGCGCAACTGCTACGCATGATTCCCAAGACGAGCAAAGTGTTTTTGGGTTGTTCTATGAAATTTTCAGGAGCAGCTCGAAAGTTTGGATTTGGGCTCGGTAAATTGCTATAGGCTCACCCATAATACATAATACCTAACAAACTGTAGGTTAGGTACATTAGTACACCTTTGGCTAAATCTTAAAATGCAGGTTATTTTTGTTAATTTATTAATTACTAGCTTACCGCTAGCGGCTTCGCCCGCGTGGTGTTATAATTTTTTTCCCCCGTTTTTGCAATATTTTGCATTGATACTCCGCTCCTATTAGCCGTAGCGTGATGATATATAGCCTATATTCTTCCCCGATAAATGGGCTATCTAAAAGTGGAAGAATTTTTCGAATCGGTTCAGTAGTTTCGGAGCCTATTCAATACAAACAAACAATCAATCAAATCTTTCCTCTTTATAATATCAGTATAGAAGTAAGAAGCATAAGTAACAATAGCAACATTACAAAAACCTGAATAAGTTTGTCGGGATGCTGAGACACTGCTTAGAAATATGTGTGATGGTATTTTATGTTGCCAGGAGCTGCAATGCCAGGGGTTTCGTGTTAGCTTGACCTTAAAAAGTGAGGCAAAAACGCCATAGATAAACAAACACACAAACTCCTACGCTATGGTGTGGATAGCCCAGTGGGTTTAGTTGACGTTTCCCACGAGGCTGTTTGTGCTCATGAAATGTAAAATGTAATGATGCACCGTTAGTTTGTGGTCGCGTTAAGAAACTTCACACTACATATTTGAGCTAAGCTAAAGCGATGATAAAAAAAGTGTACGAAAAAAGAGTCAATAAACGATTTATAATTATTTTGTCATTAAATAGCCATTGATTAAAGAAAATATAAACGTCAAATTATTATATATTTTTACAATTTTTAATAATTTCATTAAAGTAGTTGTCAAAGATATCCCCAGCAAAGATGAGATAATTTAAATTTCATGCTGTGGCAAGCTTAAACCGTGGTTTAATTTTTAGGTGCCACTCGTCATCAAATATTATTGTCCAATGTCACTGTCATCAAAGACTGCATGACATTTGATGACTTCATCAAATATACGAGTGAAATTATATTTGTGAAAGAAATTTGATCAAATCTTGTACAAAGATATTCATTGGACACGTCCAAATTTTACCAGTGGCATACCACAATAAAATAAAAGACGTGAAATTTTATCAAATAATTTGTCAATTCTAAAATTCAATAAAGTCCAAATTAACAAATTTACTATAAGATAAAACTAAGTCGTTATCGTATTCTAATGTAAATATTGAAAGATAACTAATCTGTAATTCCTTTTGCATTAATTATAGCTTAGCGATAGCACCGCTATGTCTGTGACATGATCTCGGCTTAATAAAGTTGACATAATATTGTTACCTCGTCAGTATCGCGGACAGATTTGTGATGTGTTTCACCGTTACACCGCACGCTAATTGACATAACTGTTTGCATCTTAATTTTTAGACGTTTCCCACAAACCGCGAACTTGATAAGCATCATTTGTGGAAGTGTTACAAGTTGTGTACAGGTTTCCATTACACGGATCTTTTGCACTCAGGATAAATAACGACGTCTTTGAACAGGTGACCTCATCTCAAAACAAAGTTAATTAACACCATTCAGTCCATCCTGATATACGAGCAGCCGGATCGACTTATCAAACCTGAACTTCAGTCACATATCAACAAATCGCACGCGACCGAATTCGGCACGTTACCGTTAATTCGTAACGTGTCGTCTGTCCGGCCCGGATTCGATTTATAACCGACGTAATCGGGCCTTACGGTAAACTTGATCTCCTCTTACATATCGCTCTATAAAGCATGGAACACACGCTTAACACGCACGCTGACTTTAACAGCGACCCTGTTTTGTGACGATACGCGAAGTCTAGTTTTCAATTAGATTTGTGAGTTGGTAATTGAGAGTCAGTGTGTTATAAGGACATGTGCGGATGTGGAGAGCGCTTGTGTGACAGATGTGGCATTATGAAGTACGATTCACTCGAAATCACATTCTAACCTTCATTGCCATAATGACCTGTAAAACAATCTTAGCATTACGTAAATCCCATTCAGTCAGTGACAGTGATGTCTTATGGCAGTGAGATGTACAATTTCCCCGCTGGCTTCTCATCAACCTTTTTGCCGTTTGTGCAGACAAAAATGTGCTTAATGTCTCTCGTTAACCTTTTAGTGCGAACAGATGTAACCCTCCGGCGGCGACGCATAATTGCGGAAGTAGACTCTGCCTCCTGTACCTGTTTGTGTTCTTTTAAAGTGTTATCTTTGTCATCTGTTTTGCTAAATGGCTCTTTAAGGACTTTTGCTACACTCTTTGTCTTGTTTTCATTGCGTGTATGTCCTTCTGTAACGTGTGACATTTCATATCCGCGTTTTCATCCTTTATTTTCGTAATGTATCAGTTTCGGGGCTCTTAATGCGTAAAGGCGAAATGGCTCACGTTGTTTAAATTTTGGACAACACTTTCCATTTCCACTTTCTATTTCATTTCACAATTAAAACACTTATTGCATTGGCTGTGTATGGGTACGCCCACTTGACGCTCGTCAATTAATTAGTCATGCTTTTAACCATTCAGGAGCAGGCCAGGAACGTGAGCATATATCGTAGCTTAGGTAAACAGTGCACGCACGATATGCGCGGCGCCGGCGCACGCTAACGACCCAATTCTTTGAGTGGAGGCGCAGGCGTCGCGACGCCGCAGTGCATTTGCTCATTACATATGTTTTAAACAATTAACAATTCAATCTTGAATGTTTTATGCATCTGTTTGTCGGTTTCCGCATTGGATGGGAATAAAGGAAACGCTGTTGTTTACACTGCAGCTCTTGAGGACATTAGTGCTAAATAGATACGAATATAAATTGCTCTACAGGTCTACAACATTGACAGTTTTGAGGTCTACAGAAAAATTCATCAAAAGGTAACACACACACATAATATTTCTAATCTATCGATTGCTTCATATTATGACATAGAATAACATAACACTGACATGATTCTAATGCAATTAAAAGTATTAAAACGACACTGTTGAATGATTACAAAATATAATAGACCCATGGTATTTATCGTTGGATTATGTTAGTTAGCTCGCTCCAAGAGTGAGGAGTTTGCGTTGACATGTGACGCGATGGTCACGAACACCTATCGACTCCTGCGCACGACTTGTGCACTCAACCCATTGTGTAATTAAAAAATAAATAACCAATGAAAGCACCAAGGTCGTCACTAATTCCACGTCAATACAACCTAATTGAAATGCTCAAGACCACTACCATACAATTAAGATGCAATATCATATCTTCGCAGTCTATAATTAAAGTCTATGTCCCAATTAATTCGATACAAACCTCTCGGAGTGACGAAATATTGCGGTTTCACTCCGCGATAAATAGTATCGATAAGGGACACCGATCCAGTTATTAGAGTCGAATGCATTTCGATTTTGTCCTAAACGTAAATGTAATTAAATCGATTTCTGAATTTCTTGATTGACTGATGGAAAAGATTAACATCGACGCCTCCCGGTGAATTAAGTTTGAATCGATTCATGCAAAAAGGGCTGTTTCGTGTCTTGTCTTATTCATGAGTCTGCATAATGATGAGCAGTTTTAGAGCGAAATGAGGAGTTGATTTGTTGTTTTTTTCTTGCTTGTAGAAATCCTTTTACGACGTTGCCAAGTTATGGGCTACAAAAAGAAAGTCTCTATTTTCTTGCTTGTGGTGTTTTGATTGATGTCCGAACTGACCTTGCAAATTCTTTGAATTCATAATGCAGTTCTATTGACGTGTTTTAAAAAAAATAAAAACGCGACTGTAATACACGGCCTGTCTTTGTCTGCGTGTCCAATCAATCATTCGCACTCTATTCTAACGCAACGCCTGTCAACAATTATGATGAATATTCCTACACACGATCCAATTCACTCGCATTAAAATCGTTATGAAATCGAGCGTATCGAGAACTCGATTCAATGCAGCCGTGAACTTAGAAGTAGCGAGTTGACAGTGCACAATGAGCACTATTAAATCATTTGTTATTAATCGAGTACCATGACAATATAGAATCAAATCGGTTCAATATGGCCGGATGGAGTCCTTGAACGGTATTAACCTTAATAGTTGTGCAATAGCTGGCCGATACAGTGCCGAATCGAATCACAATCGATTCGGCCCACTTGGCTCCTCTCGTGTCAATCGATCTGTCTTATTGCGAAACTATGAAGCCCTGCGTTGACGATGATGAATTGTAATTATTATTAATCTATTGTGACTAGTCAAGGACTGAACATAGATGAATGTTTATTATACAGCACTCATAAATAATAAAATCAATGAATCGATTTGAAATCGATTTCGTACGAATTTGTAGTTTTGGTACGTTCGACTCTTCCTTGTCAAAATCTGTAGTTGCTTTCCCTTGCCCCATGTTCGAGGGTTCTACATGTCTGTCAGATTTCCATATCGTACGACGACTGAAATCTTCAACCCACATCGGGCCGGTGCCCTTTCATTCTAAGAAGAAACCTCAACAGTGGAACAAGAAACATATTTAATTTAATTATAATTTCGTTATTCTCAAAAACGTTGTCAACTAGGCACGTTTGTAGAGCAAAGCAAAATAAATAACAAACGAATCTCACCCACTAACTATTGGCCTATATATTTCGTGCAAGTCTAAAGTAGTTCGTCTGTCCATCTGCTTGATCAATAGTTAATTTGTGTTTTATTAGCCGTGATTGGCTCGCGGGTCGACCCGTCACGCCAATTGTTCAGATACCACAATTGCCATTGAGCTATTAAGTACGACACTTGATTATTAATTTGTTTTGTATCTTCAGATGCAATAATGATAATTAACCTACTTAGTTTTCTTGTCTTTGTGATTGTTACGTTTCTTTGTGTAATGGGAATTCCTGACATCATAATATTTAATGTGTGATTGTGGAATTATTTGCTAGAGTATAATCAATCATTTATTTTTTCGCGCGGTGGAAAAGTCTGAAAATACTGCTACTGATTAGTCTCAAGTTAACTGCAAAGAACTTACTAAAAGTTTCTAGTTAAAACATAGTACTTATTTAATATGTTGGTAACATAGAATGCAACCAGCTTTTCAATAATATTCCATTTAGTAAACAAACCGAGTTCAATGGAAACATCGCGATGACGTATCCCCCAATGATTCGATCCGGCGATTATATCGATTACAGATGCGCGACACGTCGCGACACAATCGATTTATCGCATCGCAAGCTCAACGCCCATTCGGTATTTTCCTAACAGAATATTTATCGGATTACCGATCAATGTGATCGAGTGCAAAATATAAAAAAGGTCCTTTCATTATTGATGCCACGTTGCAACATTGTAACTACTTTGGAAATTCTTAGCCTAGATAATTATTTAATTATAATACAGGCATAATATAGTAAATGAATTTCAAATCATACTGTATTATAAACTATAATATTAAATACTAGCTTCCCGCCAGCGGCTTCGCCCGCGTGGTCTTATAATTTTTTCCCCGTTTTTGCTACATTTTTCATTACTACTCCGCTCCTATTAGTCGTAGCGTGATGATATATAGCCTATGTTACTCGGGGATAATGTAGCTTTCCAAAGGTGAAAGAATTTTTGAAATCGGTCCAGTAGTTTCGGAGCCTATTCATTACAAACAAACAAACAAACAAATCTTTCCTCTTTATAATATTAGTATAGAGTATAGATGAATACGATTATGTTAATTGTTTTACTAATCTTTTCACACTGAATAATTTGTGTTATTTTGTTTCAGGTAATAACCAAAACTCTCTGATAAGATTTCTTCGAGTACTTTTCTTGGCCAGTCAAGGTAACCTTTTTGACATCAATTATTTACATTGCGATAATAATTACGACGCATACAAGTATGAATAAGTATAACTGTTTTATCTTATCCGATACTATAAAATCTTATGATCTAAGTATATGTATATGCACACATTAGTAAAACGTATGTTGATATCAAATGCATGTTTTAGTAAATTACTGTAAATGTTATTTGTAGTGGCCTTAATTATTTAAAATTGTTTTGTGTTATCGTCTACCAACCGAAGCAATATACTCTTCTCATAATTATAGACACAGCATAGCTATGTCAAACTGATGGTTCTTGACGCGCTGCCTAAATGTTGCAACACCTCGTCCACTAATTACTGTCCTATGTCAGTTAATTATCACTTGACACATATTATGCCTATGCCTCATTTATCAATAGGCTTATACGATAAGCGTGGTAATTAAAGCACTGATAGAATATACTGATCTAATGGATTTGAGGTTGTACCACAACTTAGTGTTAATTTTTATTTTGTGAGAGAGGGATGCTGCTAATGGTAAACCTCAATACTAACATAACGAAACGAGACGAAAACATGGCAGTATCACAGAAAAGATACCTAATAGTCCTAGCTGTACGTTGTTTATGGGGGGAGGGTGACGTTAAAAATGGCACTAATCTTTGGGGAAGTTTCTTACCCACAGTAGATCAGTAGCAGTTGGTGAATTGCTGTATTTATGGAGTAAGACTGCAATAATAAATATTACTGGGGAAAATACCGGCGTAACTTACTCTTGTATAATTGTTTTTGGCAGTACTCCATACTGTCAATGGAAACATATAATAAGGAGAAAGATCCGCCATATAAATAAAATTGACGATGGTATATAATAACACTTACTTTATTTAAGAAAAAAAAAAACCAATGCTTAAAACCCAATTTGATGTGTCAAATACATAGTATACATATAATATTTGTAGCAGTAGTTTGAAATAACAAACACAAGAATCTTATTTGTCTCGTAGCACACAATCAGTTGAAGATATTTAAAAATATGACGCGATTATGTCAATATTCACATTACTGCGCCATAAAAGTGTAGATAAGTACATATTTTATAAATAGTGAGGACTCTCGACCTTGCGCAGAACACCTTCGATATGTTTTAGTAGGTATAACAAATTGCACACTTATTGAAGTAACTACATTATGTCATGAAATAACGCGGGTGACGTAAGGTTTGTATAGATTTTAGCGATGAAACACTGGTTTGCTTAATGGTAAAAGATGCGTAATACTTATCGATACTAGCGGTAATTGTTATTACCTCCACGGGCGTGCTGTGACAAGGCTTTGTCGACACTTTAGCCGATTAAAATTACCTGTTTCTATGCACAAGAAATGGGTTCTGTCGACGTAAAAACGTGATGTCATTATAGTATTTGAATGTATAGTACTTAGTTTATATATACAGTACGGATTTAAAAACCGTGATTGTTACATTAAAACAACGAACGTTTCCGAACGAACAAGGAATATCGATTTATTGTACGCTACGGGAGCATTTCCAGCGCCTAGGGGCACCAACATTTCTTACGTAAGACTAGCTTTGACCGCAGCACTAACAAATTGCGATAATATTTTACGATCGTACAATAATCTTATCGTAGCAATTAACTGGCATTACTTCGCGTGGTTGTCGTTAATTTATAATCGATAAAGTTATAAAAATATCGATAAATAAATCGATGTTACCTAACGGTAGTTGTAATACGTTTGGACTGGGTTTTTCTGTGCTTGAATTAAAATACACGCGCCTAATGTACTTTAGTAGATGTATTGAGACAATAAAGCCTAATCAAAAAGTATTTTTTACTATAACAAATAGATATGTCTAATACACACGCAGTTTTTCGAATAATAATTGTGTCATCAGATTAGGTAACGTAACATTAGTCGAAGCTGCTTCGTCATGAACTCGTCAGTCTCGTATGCGTTCTGCCTGGGCCAATTAATCCAAGAGATTGATTTAGTGTCTAGTGAAACACACTTGTGCGTCACTATCCAATATTTTCATTGGCAATCATACCCCTTCCTTTTCCATAGTCGAGTAAAAAGATTATATGCGTAACTGCGTATGCGCATGCTATCGATACTTTTAATTTAATCGGTGTCTTTAAATGTATTATGGAACGTGATTCTAGTTTATACATTATTATCAATAGGTGACGCTTGCCTATCAAATGTACAAAAATTAGGTTAAACGTATTGATGTATGTATTAATCGATAAATTTGGTTTTCTTTTTATCGTGGGCTAACTCAAGGGTGTTAACCTTAGGAACGATGTAAACACATTTAAACACGCGTAGTACATAGAGATACTAGTAGATATGTCGTTGATACTACAACACAATACAATAGAATATTGAATGCTAAGCAGTAGAGAAATAATAGTATAAGAATAAAGATTTTTGCCACTTATTTCGTAACCGCTTAAATAATATTACTTACAAAGAATTTGCGGAAAACTTCTTTGTTATAAGATTTTCCTGTTACTTTTTACTGAAGATTCTCTGCTTTTTATCAACTTCACGGAAGTTCAATGCCACTTTATAAACCGATATTTTGTCCAAATCCATTGTCAAAAGCTAAAAATATTGAATCTTGAAGATTTTACGTCGATTTTTGTTAAATTGAACAACTCGTCACGATATTGAATTCCGTTATTTCTTAGTAATTTTAAACAAAGTTAAGAAATGTTTATTGCAAACAAGAACTTCTTATTCAGTTTTATTTTTTGGGCACAATTTGTCACAAAGTAACTTTTTGTGTAGTTGTTTATGAATTTCATTTCCATAGAACATCGAGTAGTTATTTGTTAGATATATAAAAATCGTTATTTTTAATGAAGGAAAAAATCGGCTGGCAGGCGGGATTCGATGCGTCTTCTGGTTAGGAACACCAGACGCTTTGACCGCTAAGCTTGCTACCGCGAGCCCGATTCTAATTTACATCTTAAAGGTCGTTTTGCAGTCCAGAATACAACAATCGATACCAAAGTTTACTTCCAAAAAACTTGAAAGCAGTCTTCCGGCGCCTCCATTGTGTCATGACGTCACCGCATCTAATAAACCTGTTGATCCATTTAACAAATTGCTGGCGCCGCGAATCGCCTGGAATGTTTCTGTTCTAGTTTTCACATCAACTCTGTAAACGGTGTTTCCTCGTAGTTCAGATAAAATAAACAAACTAGTATTTTATGTGTGAAAACATGTATCGGATTTTTTTGTCAGGAGAACATGGTATGGTTCAATCAATTGTTGGTTTTATTATTGAAACCTGAGAACAAAAAGCATACGGGCCGCTTGATGATAAGCGAGACTAGCAACACCAGTATTATCATGAGCACATTCCTGAGACTCAAGTTGTTAAGTTTTAAAATCGTATGCACAGTAAATCTCACATTACCTACATTACCCTTCGAAACTGATTCGAATAACCTTAGTACATTTATGCTTATCGGCAAAATATTCTGCATTGCGGGGGAACTATCCCCAGATTATTTCAGCTGCAGAATTCTACCACCTAACTAGGTTCTCATCAATGATCGACCTGCCTACGTTTCTAATAAAATCATTGGATCTTTATTTTTAGTTGCAGCTTAATTTTATGTCTGTTGTAACATTTCCAGCCCTGCCTAAAGTAATTTATCACTACAACAAATGTAGTCAATTTTACTTTAGTACTAAAATAAAGCGGTATTTAGTGTCTGAACTCATAACAGATTCAGTCCCGACAAGTGGGTGGCAGCGCAGTGCGCCGGCGCCGCTCCACCTGCCTACTTGTGCAAGATTTATGCGATCAGGACCCAATAGACAACTCGAAAGTTGAAACTTTTACACGTGTGTTTACAAACCATAAACAAGGTTTTCCCTTTACGATGGCTGGTACTATAGTCGCGTTTAGATCTTAACCATAGACGGTTATGTGTTAACCCATAAATATCCCATGTTTTATTTAATCGCCATCATAAAGAGGTTTTAATGTGTCAAGAATAAAAAAAGTCGGCAATCGTTATGCTTGATGACTCAGTATACACATGCAGAAAACTAACAGGACGTACGACTGGGTGTCTCAACAGCAAGTCTAGCATCCATATTATGTTGAAAGCCAATTTTCACATCAGATACAATATTTCGATCCAATTGGAGACTGGTTTTACAAAAAATCCAATACTTCAAATATGTATATTTAATCGATTCCACATAATGGAGGAATATTTCACTCGGTCCATCCAAAGCCCATAAAACACAAAAATGCGCCACTATCACACGCACGGTTTCTAAAACCATCGGTCATTAGAATTCAAACGATTTGGCGAACTTTCGACATGTTTTGGTTGCGTCTTTGTTTTATAACCCGGGTCATAAGTTGAAGTTACGAGAGATACTAGAGATTTGTTCGAAAGTATCGATTCGTGATCTTGAACCTGTATTCGATCGTTTGGGCTTGAGTGTCAATCTCGAGCATGGATTCGTCACGACAGCTTTCGCGGTGACCAACCGGAAACGGACAATAAACGATCGCCAATGAAAGGTGAATGTCAAGATTAGTTTACGGTCTAATGGAGGTGCAAATAATATATTGAATTCATTAGTAACTTTTTTATGTAAATAAATGTATAAAAAGCTGACATTGACAGTTTTTAAATATACATTTGTATATTATAATCAATAAATTTACGATAAAATAACAAAAATATGTTGACAGTTCTAGCTAGTGTAGAGAATAATATTTTGCTAATCGGGTTAATAGTATTCCAGAATACCTCTTTATCACCTTAGCCAAATTTAACTAATGGAATGGAACAATCAGGTCAACATAAATTGTTTCGGCGCATGTTACTTCGTAGGTCCGTATCACCGGTATCACGCTACTTCTCATTGAGAGCAATGGTATGGTTATGTAAGGGTACATAACTATCTTGTCTTCTTTGTACCGATAAATAAGTTTCCTTTGTTCTTCCTCTTAGTTTACTGCAGAATATTCCATTAATTATCTGCCTTGATTTTTTCATGCGGTTTGATATAGAATTTTCTTAGAGTTACTGCCATGTAAGATCCGCATTTCTACTAACCAGTTATTGGAGATAGGTTATACCTGCTGCCTAACTCTTGTACCTCTATATCTAAGAACTATCATAGTTATTCGCCGTGACGACGACGGTCTATACTCGTAAAATCTTCCATATGTACCAAATGATCTACCACCAACATTATGACTGCGATAAGACCAGATCAATGCTCCTCCAACTCATCTCATCTACATCAATTCCTCTTACCAAAAATTTTACATCAGCAGTTCCACGAACCAGGTGCTGACGGTCGCATCGGAAGTGCAGATTAGAAAATTGCGCTTGCGCATCGCGTACGGGACCACTTTCTCTGACATTAAAACATTCACTAGGCTTTTAGTCCTCAGAGAAATTAACACTCACTTTTAAGTATCGCTTGATACATTGGCGTTAATAAATTATTATAGATAACATAAACAGATTAGGTAGGTAGAGCGAGAATTATCTTAAAAGGTTTTCACAGCAATTTAGGAAGGTTCAGCGGAAATTTGAAGATTACAATTAGTAAAATAAACTTTAGCACTGTTATTTTGAAGTGTGAATAAAATTATGCAGAATTATATTAGCCGGATTCTAGGTAACCTACCACAAGCGCTATGCACCAAACATTTTCTAATAATCAACATACATCTGCTTCTGAATAGAACAATAACCCCTCTGATTAATTATGTCCCGTACATAATAGAAATACTTCTGTAGTTACACATTTGCAATGTGTTTACATTCTCTACTGGGGCATTGTTTCGGGCACGGTTTGTTAACCTACCTGTTGCGACCTGGCCCTCACAATCAGCTTTAATTAGTTCAGCTGAGATATTTCCTATCGAGTTGTTCAAAATTACATTCCTACAATATTTTTTGTAGAAACTTTTTTGTATGAGTGCGCTTATTTCAATTTACTTTTCAATAGAATGTCATAAAAAAGAGTTCCGGCTGGTTTTTTCTTCTTTTCAATAACAAATTTTTACCTGAAAACATGTTTATTTTTGTAACAAATCTTGTCATTGTTAACAAAGAGCAAAAACTCAAATTGGACGATGAGACGAAATATTGTAAAAATCATGATTAAAATGCGTGGTGTAAGCGGCGTTGCCATTGAAAATCAGGTCACGTTTCTTTACACGAGGGGAATAAGTACTGCGCAAAAAGTAACCATCTATTCATCGATTCTGTTATAGCATTTCTATGGACTCGAAATGATTTGTAGTTAGATGGAGTTATTGATTTGATGGGGCTTTGGAATTGAGTAGCGAAATCCTGTGGTTTTGATTTTAAACTTTTTCTGTAGAGGAATAAATTGTATCAAATTACAAAGCAAAGCCACAACACTAAATCAGAAAAAGTATGTAATCCTATTATAATACCTGTGAATGGTAATGTGCAAAAACGAAGTCTATAAATAAGAACGGGAATAAAACCTATTAAGATGTAGAAGCACATAAAATAAACAGTATTTCATCCGAGTGCAGTAACGCGATAGAAGGCAAAGCCAGTTCAGTTAGAATTGCAAACCGACCGCGATGAATAGGCACCGATATGGAATGGTTCTAACACATGATCTTGTCTATGTAAAACGGCCGAGTTATAGTTATTGCGTAATGGTAATCGTTGAATCAAGATCCATGGGAAAGAACCGATCGAAGTATACGGTTGTATTGTTCTTGATAAGTACTTGCTTATATTTTAAAGACTACCCGTTGTTCGTGGTTTCACTCGTATATCAATAAGACTATTTACTATTATTATTAAATAATTTGGATAATAATTTAAAATATCTTAAGTTAGGCCTCCAGCAATACAACTGTGATAGCTGTATCCAATTTTGTGCTGCAGGTTTTGCGTGATCGCGTCAAAAATACATCTAAGGATGGCTACTTATTGCTCTTGCAAGACAATTTATTTTTATATCTTTCTTAAATAGGTCGTATTTACAGATATCTGCCATTATAATATCGAATAATGCATTGAATAATGTATTCTCTACTTAACGATACATTGTTAACAAGTTTTCGCCAATCTCCAGGCTTATTCAGCACAGGTATTTGATCTATCTACTGTTTTATCAAATGATTTGTACGTATGACATCTGACTTCAACCTTTCTATGAACAGAATGTAATGTATACTTTGCCTATTCACGTTGACATGCACACGAAATACATTCACCGCTCTTGAATACGAAGTACCTATCCTCCAGTGACACGTGTTTCCACACACTTTATGTTCTGAGCCACTCAAATCTTGTTTGTTTGTTTTATTATAATGTCTTTTACAACTGTCTTTAAAATTATATCCACAATTATTGCCAGGTTTGTCCTGTTGGGATTTATTCGATGCAACTGCGATATTTTATAGTTTAAACTTAACCTGCCTATTTTCGACTTGTCGACCAAGTTTTAGTTTAATTATCATACCATATTTATGTTGTTGTTTGCTTTTGTAAAATTAGTGTGTTTTGGGCAAACTGCGCTAAATATATTTCTTTCTTTTCTTCTATATCCGTAATACTTTGTGAATATAGTACAATGCCCGGTCCTTCACTTTCCATATCAAATTTTGCTTACATAAAATGTACGTGAGCCCTTTGATCTCGAAAAAAATTATGCAACATGGAAAGTGCGTCTACGATCACTATGGTGTTTATCGTTCACACGATGTACTTCATTATTTTCTCCTGGCTATGCAATTTGCTCCGGTATCAGAGCTCAAACATGATTAATATTGTCCGGTATGTTATAATGCAACTGAGGAAAATTTCATTGGGAACTCGAGAGAACAGTAACAAAGGAAGGAAATTGAAATGGCGCACTTTGAAACTGCCGAAGTAGTTTATGGTGTCATTATTAGTTATGGGTTTTAGGCGAGTTTCTGAATATTGTACTCGCGTCGTGGTTGAAAGGGAAAGCGAAAGCTTTGGTTAAAGTCGTTTGTGTTGTACAAAACGTAACGGATACAATAACTTATAATTTTAAATGGTATTAAATTTCCATTCTCACTTTGTATTAAAAGGGAGATAATTATCTCTAGCTTGAGGTCGAAATAAGTGCTAATCACAATCGTGAAGCAGTGCTACAGCACTTGAGTCTCCCTGACACGTTTCGCGCAGCATTTGCATGGCGCGGGCGCAGCCGCTCACCGCTCTCTATTAATACGTTAGATATGATTATGATAGATCGATTTGCTTAATTGGCGCATGCGCCACTTGCCCACACAATTATAATGCATAAATATTAAGTGCTGGCGACAGTGCCAAAGGACAAGCCAACCATTTAGCGACCATAAATTTTATTCAGTTTTATGAGGTCTTTCACATCATTTGATTGTCCGTATTTTAGTTTGAAATATTTACACTATAATTAGTTTTCTGATTCATATACTTACTCGTCGTCAATTAAAGAAGTAAAACATCTTCAACTTCCATTAGTGACTTCAATTGAGCAGACAGTTATACATCATGATATGGATGATTTTATTTGTGGTGATAATAAAAATATTTATTGAAAGACGGCCCACTGAATGTCAATGTAAGATATGGTATGGCTTGTTGATTAATTTATTTGAATCTCAAATTAGTTTCGTTGGCGTAATATTGACAAATAACTTATATTTTTGAACTGCTATTTGTCAGCAAATGACAAAGTTTTATGCTTTTACTTAATATTCAAAAAGTTAACATGAATAATTTACAAAAGTTGTCTGATTTGTAATGTGTTTCGGAAGTTACGTAAGTTGTCAAATTAAAAGGTTTAAGTTTCGGCAGTCATCTTGAACGTCTTTTCGCATTAACCAATAGACCATCACCCGCTCATGAAAAGCGAACATAACGCAACATATACTCACATCATTGATGATAGCATTTGAATATCCTACATATTCAAATGTTGTCAACCGAAGTCGTTACAGCGAACGTAAAATAAAATTAATGGTTACGCCTTATTTACCACTAATATAAATGTTAATGTCAACAGCTTAACAGTATTGCAAGTACCTTAACAAGATTTCGATTGGGTCGATGTGTCTGACCATAATTACTGGTGCAATCTAAAAAGATAACATTGTCCAACAAGACCAGCTTGTTACATGATTGACTCGTTAATATACACTCGCAAATCAACAGTAATGTTGGTTTTATTACCACAAAAAAATGTTAAGCAATACTTTACACCCGTTTCGGATGGAACAGAGTAGTAATGTGCACTTTTTTAATAACACACTTGTGAGAATATGGTCATTTGGCTTCTACTTATTATGGTTAATTGTGGGTTTGGCAAGAATTTTGGCAATTCGGATTCAGTTGTAAGAATCAACAGAGAACGTAGCAGATTTTAAGGTTGTGAGAGAGTAAAGCGCCGTTTATGCTTTGGAGCACAAGCAGAAGAACCCTAATAAGGTTTCTTGTACGGTATTGGTTAAGCTGTAGGAATAAAGTGAATAATGCATCACCGCTGCACCGGCAGGATTGCGTTGAAACGACACGGGTTACGGAGTCATATTTAACACTGTATTTACATACAATCCGATGCCACAATTTGATACTGTTGCATCGTGGCACTTCTCTTTTTAATGGCGTATTACGCAGCACCTACTTACTAGTCGCCGTGGACGCTCGTAATCCACTTATCATTACGCATTTTCCTTGGCTCTTGACATGAAATAGTGGTTTTATTGATTCACGATATTGTTCACGGTTCGGCGCGCGCTAATTGCTGCATGTTACAGCGGCACGTAAACGTACTCGTTATGTAACATGTTACACAGCTTAACGTGGTGCCAACACTTGTCCTGTCAACAAATTGTTGTATGAAAATCGCGTGCGCCGACAGCCTATATGCACGTCGCTCAACCGTTATTTCTAGGGTTGCCTGAAGTAGCAAATTTTATTCTCGGTTTAACTTTAGTTGCGTCGTTAGTAAAGTGTTAACGCCTAGTAATTCAAGCAGCGTGAAGTAGGTCTGCTCGTTCATTCTATAACTAATCTTAATAGTCTTGGCTTATTTAACAAATTTAGGGATGCCGAAAAATATTCCAAATAATAGTGATAGTGATAACTTGGTAGATAAAAGTATAAATCAGTATTCCTTCTACAAGAGAAGGAAAACGACTGATTTATACTTTTATCTACCAAGTTATCTCGCAGTTTAAACAGAGATACAGTGTGCACTGAGGAAAACAGGTATTACGGTGGCTTTCTCCGTTGATAAGAAAGATTGATAAGTTGCTATTTCTATTCTTAACTTAACAGGTATGTGAAGCAAGAACATTTTTCTCTTCTAATTCTTTCAATTTTGTTGTACCTAACCGAAGCCAATGCATCACAGCGGTCTTCGCTATTCTGACTTTGGCGTTCTGCATCAGTCATAATTGGTTCTTTATTCTCTGGAATCAAGACCTGCAGTCCAAGAGCTTTATTCCAGCCCTACCGTCAACAGACATTTCCGTCGTTTCCTACTTGCGTCTGGCGGTAGTCGGGCGACAAATTGCCGACGGACGCCATTTGGGCGACGCACAATTGCCCCTTAACGGCCCGTTCCCCAGATTTATTCGCCTACACGTAAGTTAAGAGCCCTGTTCACAGTAAGCATTTCGCTTAAATCACAGCGACACGCTGTTAGTCGTCAACGTTGACGCTCGTCAAAATTCTTGTGCGTAATGTTGGACCCACGAACGTTTCCGTGTTGTGTAGAGTTAAAAAATGTAAAGATAAGATTGGTTGATTGTGATGTATTGCCTTTTCAGTACCTATCAGACTGTTTTCAAGGGTAATTAAATTATGTATCTTGTTTGGTGTATACTTCTTTAAGTGTAAATTGCTTTCAAGTCTTTTTATCTACATCTTATCAGTATTGTGAATTCTCTGAAGTATGCGCTGCATTGTTTATAAATATCAATATGATCTAAGAAAGGCCACAATCAACACATCCGAGTTCAGCGTTACTCCGACACATTCCGCGTACCGTGAATGTTCTTCTTTAACGTGCAGCGGTAATGGCAGCGCTAACGACCAAACACCAGTAACGTGATCCTCGAGGTGTGAACTTACAAGGCGTTCCTCAGAAATTCGCTTATTATTAGTACCTGGAACCGTTTGCTTTTCCTGATCTAGTCGTTAACCACAAGTCCCTTGCTTTCGTCTGCTTGCCATGCGATCGGAATGTGGAAGTTCGTTTCAGGATTAACAGACAACATTAACGGTGAGCTATTAAGTTGTCCGATCTTGGCAAAGCTTTGGATGTCTCATTTTAGACCGTTAAGCTCAGGGATTTTATTAAATTATCTGTATCACATTCTTTCTCGTATAGATACTTACGAACAACCCTCCGATGCTCCGATCCCGAACCTAAAATTAAAACATAATTCGTATTGGCCAATATCAGCTATTTTATTGTTATTATATCTGCGCTCGAGTATCGGGCATTACGGCTGGGCGGAATATTAGCATGGCGGTGGGGCTCAACAATGGCGGAGCGGCGCCGGCGCAGCGATGCTCACAGCATCCACCGATAACGTGCACTCCTCTAGTCCAAGGTATACAGGATGGTTTCTTTAGGAATTCTAAACAATGTAATGTTTTACTTTCACTACAGGCAACAATTTATATTGACATGAGTTGCTGAAGACTGCAATTTTATTTTTGAATACAAGTGTCACACCGGGTGGGAAAAACGTCTGTCCTTTAGGTATGTAAGCCCCTCCTTAAGACTGCGATATACGCCGTTGACCTTGCTCGAGTGGGCGTTCCCGATGAATAGCACCGCGCGCGCTGCCGCACCCCCTGGCACTGACTACGCGTTGCACTCACACGTTGACTGGGCGCCCGACTGCCGTTTAGACTAGGGTTGTCTACATTTTTCGGCCGATTAAATAAATAATTTTAAATATTATAGTTTTTTATACGGAATGATAAAAAGGTTTGTTTGCTTGTTATTATTATCAGTGTTAGACTTTCAGATAATATATGATATCAATTGACAGTTTAAAGCCATGGCATAAAATGTTTTGGAGTTCTTTAAAAAAACACTTGTATTGAATTTATAATACCCCTACTGATAGAAATGTTTTGTTGAATAATATTTTTTCTATAAGAAATTTAGATATGATACTGAAGGACTTTTGCTTATTATTTATTTATTGCACGGAAAACTTACAGTTAATTAAAAGCTAAGTAGCAGCAACTTGTTTAGCTGATAGCCGATAACAAGTTTTTTCTTATAGTTATATTTTGTTTTTTCTAACTAATTAGAAAAAACAAAATGTGTAGGCAAAAAACAAGCAAGTACCTACTATTAACAGATTTTGTAATAATAACATTCTTAATTATTTACTTAAAATTATTTTTTTACGTTTAACTCGCAAATCGCGAGACCTACCCCTCTTGTCGAGTCTTGCCTAAAACTTCAGTTCAGTGCGGGACGAGACACTAAGCTGAATGGACCTGCGACACTTTTCTTTGTAAATCGAAGTACTTACATACTCGTAGTTTCGTAATACTTGCATCGCTTTTTAGTAATCATATAATGGGGTTATTTTTGTGTGTCTGTGTACATAATAATATTTAATATTAGCGTGTATTGGTGTACATAAATTATTTAAATATACTTAGTCGTTATTGTAATTGTAATAAAGTAATTCTGTGCGTTATAATTATGTTTATTTATATTATCAAAATGGATGACAAAAGAAAATGTAAAAAACATAATTCGAAATTAAAGACTCAAGAGGACAATACAAAGGGTAAAATGGTAAATGGGTACGTTTCTAATCTATATATTTTTAAGATTTGATAACAATAGGCATAACCCAAATGGCTAACTCATATAGTGTGCGTAGACCATACTTCTTATATTTATACACTTGCCTATAGTTACAGTAAATCTAATTTACCTAGCTATCTGTCAATATTGCCGGAGGCCGTAGGTACCGCTGGCATCGCGTGCCCCGTGGAGGTATATTATAATGTATAAAGGATATTTTTTATACAATGCGCAATTTTTTTCAAAATAAATGTCAATTTCATAATCAACACCCCTAGAAACCTCGAAATTGATACCCATGTCATATTAATGAAAAAATAATAATATCCGCCATCTTGGATTTCAAAATAAATGGCAATTTTGTAATCAACACGCCAAGAAACCTCGAAATTGATACCCATGTCACAGTTATGAAAAAATAATGTTCGCCATCTTGGATTTCAAAATAAAGGGCAATTTTGTAATTAGCACACCAAGAAACCTCGAAATTGATACCCATGTCACAATTATGAAAAAAAAATGTCCACCATCTTGGATTTCAAAATAAATGGCAATTTCATAATCAACACCCCAAGAAACCTCGAAATTGATACCCATGTCATATTAATAGAAAAATAATGATGTCCGCCATCTTGAATTTCAAAATAAATGGCAATTTCATAATCAAAACCCCAAGAAACCTCGAAATTGATACCCATGTAATATTAACGAAAAAATTATGATGTCCGCCATCTTGAATTTCAAAATAAATGGCAATTTCATAATCAACACCCCAAGAAACCTCGAAATTGATACCCATGTCATATTAATGAAAAAATAATAATGTCCGCCATCTTGGATTTCAAAATAAATGGCAATTTCGTAATCAACACACCAAGAAACCTCGAAATTGATACCCATGTCACAGTTTTGAGAAAAAAAATGTCCGCCATCTTGGATTTCAAAATAAATGTTAATTTCGTAATCAACACCTCAAGAAACCTCGAAATTGATACCCATGTCAATTAAGACAAAAAAAATGATGTCCACCATCTTGGATTTCAAAACAAATGGCAATTTCGTAATCAACACCCCAGAAAACCTCGAAATTGATACCCATATCATTTAATAAAAAAAATAAGTAGGTTCGCCATCTTGAAATAATTTAAAAAATATTTTACATTATAAAGTTAAAATCAATAGGTACCTATAATTTAAAAAATAATTGCATATTAACACGCAAGGTAACATTGTACTTGAACTTAGTTAAAAATTAAAATAGTATCCCGAGCTGCTAAAATTTTGTTTTGTAGCTAGCACCGTGCTCACCCTATCAAAGCATTGTAAGATTTACACACACTGATAAACCCTTTATACTACTACTAATACACAAAAGTATCGAGTATGTAGCTCCATTTTGCGGAAAAAAGTGGCACAGGTCCGTTCAGCACGGCGCCTCGTCCCGCACTAAAGTATTGGGCGACAGAGGGGCTGCTCAGGGAACTTGCGAGTATCGATTACGTAAAAAAATCATATAAAATAATTAATAACCTAACCTAAATTAAAAATTTAGAAAACCCCCGACACGAAATGTAATTGGCCATTTTGTGGTGGCGGCCATCTTGGATTTGTAATTTATCATAGTTTATGTATTTTACTAGTTAAGCCCTTTAATTTGATACCCATATTGACGGAGTTGTGAAAAAATATGTAATCCGCTATTTTGTAGCGGCGGCCATCTTGGACCGATTTTCATCAAACATAGTTAAGAACACTCTCGACTAACTCATCTTTCAAATAAAAAAAACAAAATCAAAATCGGTCCATCCGTTCGGGAGCTATGATGCCACGGACAGACACACACACACACACACACACACACACACACACAGACACGTCAAACTTATAACACCCCGTCGTTTTTGCGTCGGGGGTTAAAAAAGTTTTTCAAAAAAGTGAGCCGAGAGTACTCTCGGCATAGTACTATTAAATATTCTGATGGATTAAAAAAAATCCTACAGTTCATAGTTTAAAAGAAAAAAGGTTGTAACGAACAAAACGGAGGCTACTTTGGTCATTTATTTTTAATACTTCAAATGTTTTTTTAAAAAATCTGGCCCGAGACGCACTTGCTCTGTATCGTGTAGATTAACATATATTTTTTTTGGATTTTTTCCGATAAAGATTAGGGAGTAAAAACGTTTTAATGTACCCCCAAAACGCGCAATCCACGTATGTCGCCGCCTTAACCTTATTTTTAATAACAGATTACATAAAAACGAACATTATTAAAATGCAATAGGACTTGACTTCAATCACCTTGTTGTTGAAGTGAAATACAAACAGTACATCTTAATGAAATCTTAACATGTTCAGAATTTTCTAAACGCAAAAGGCAGGTAAACAATTTAATACATTAGAATTATTTTTTTTCTCGAGAAATTCCAAGAATTCCCATAGCACCCTGTATCATGAGGTCGGTGGCGTGCGCCGGCGCCGACTCCTCTAATAATAGTCGCATTCCATTCCCTCGCCCTGGAAGGGCTCACCTCGCGATGCGCGCGCGCACCTGTCGTACACTACTTTCCTTTTTCATTTGCCAAATGCTTTCGCTACTCTGTGATTCTGAATTCATGATATTTAAAAATGCCTTATATTATATCGGTGAATGTCTTTGAGAATATTGCATTAGCGACTAAAAGAAGCCTTGTACTAACGATGGATATACCTACTTTGATTATTGTACCTTTTGAAGCGTAGGAGGCGATGATGACAAAACACAGTTTCTGTTGTATCATAAGATAATCGATGATCTTTTGATTTTGAGATGTGAATGATACTGGAATGATTAAAAAATTAAACCATCTGGAAAGATTAGATGAAAAATGGTCCATTAACAGCAGTGAAACTTTAAACAGAGTTTACTTGAGAACCTCTTACTTTTTTAAGTCAGATAAAAGTAGTTTATTTTAAATTCTGTTAGAATATTCGTTAAATGTTCAAACGTTAACAAAAGGAACCCATCCACCGTGACATGCCAAGGGCAACGTATTCAGAAGTGTAAGGGGAGCATCTGGAGTCATTAGGGCGACCAGGGACCGTGTCAAACTGCTGGCGTGGAACTTCGACTAAGGGCGTGCGCGTACGCAGGCCTCGTGAGAATATCGTTACTTGTTAGTTTATGTTTTTCCTAACGATATTATCATTAAGATTTTTTCTGTACTGATAAAGAAAAACTATGAATTTATTATTAGTGTTTTTTAAATTTATTGTGTTCCACCGGCAGAATTTCATATTATTTTTTAGGAAGGAAAAATATTGCAATAAATATACTATGTAGTCTTGAGGAGCTGTTTGTCTCAAAACTTAAAAAAATGCTCTTGTTATACTTAGCCCGGTTAATTCATCAAACAAACCGTGACCCCCTCGGAGGTCAAAACAATTGACTGCCTGATGTTTAATTAGGTTTTAGTCATCCTCGTGGACAAGTTTTCGAAATTTTCTTTAGAAACATGTTTAAGATCTTAGGACTTTCATTTACATTGTTCGTATACACATTGTGTAAGAGACTAACTTTGTCTTAAATCCTTTCCTACTTGACACTAAGTTATTGTGCGAGCTGACTTTAATCCAAGTCTTATTCTGACTGATTACCTTCCTTTATGATCCCATTGTCTTGTTGACGTTCAATCTTGTGGTTTTACTCTTTATGTACGTCGTTGTTAGGATTTATGGTGATAAGAATTGTAGTTTTCTCTGTCTGCGCAATATTGGTTAGGTGGGAGAGAGAAAAATAACAAAAGTTGAGCTTTTGCTTTTACGACACCTCGACTGTTTAGTACAACAGTTATAGCTACTTGTCAGACACAGATCATCATTAGTTTTTTTTTTCAATTTATCAATCGCTAAGGCTTCATACAACTCGATTCTCTCTTGCACAGTCACTTGTAGTAGAAAATAAGTTATATGTTGCTAAAAGTAAGTCAAGATAAGCATTTTTTTGCTTCTGTTTCTTTTTCGCTAGTTTTTTCTTTCCAAATCCTACTCTTGGCTACTGTTAATAGTTTTATCTTTACTGTATAATAAATAGCATTAGCTTCTTCAACTTTGGAAGTGTTAAGGAGAAAGCGCTAATAATCAAAATGTCTTTTTCAGTACATATTTTATCCACGTAGGCTTTCATTGTCACTTCTGCTTGCACTCACAACGTCAAAACATCCACGTCTCAAGGGAAATAACGAAATGGTTTGTACGCAGTAAAACTAAACTAAGGGATGTAGATAGGGAACTATCTTTTGAAGTCCGGAACGTTTCCCCAATGCTAGCAGGTAAAAATATTGGTAAAATCCCTTTCGATTAGTTTTGGAGCGAAAAAGAACTTTGGTGCCTGGTGTTTTTATCCTACTTTTGTAAGATCCTAATTTAGTTTGATGTCGCGATTGATCTAGTACGTCCTGTATCACGTCTTCTTGTTTTTGGGTCAATAGTTAAGGGTCTTCTCAATAGCGTTAACTATGAGTGACCGTATTGTTCCTCGTGATCGGGTGCAAAGGCCACCACCAAGTTTGACATCTCTACTGTTCGGTATATCAAGGTCGGTGAAGCCTCTTTGAGTAATATTAGAATTTCTGATCATTTTCACAAATATTTTTACGCGAGGAACAACTGAATCTGAAGACATACACACAATAGAAGTTATTTTATCAAGGCGTTTGTGTACTTCATAGTCATATTAACTGAGTGTCATTGAATTCCTATCTAAGGAATTTTAATGTTGTGCTTACAATCTTAAGTATTATATTGTTTATTATACGTCATATCAAGTTATTGTTCCATTATAATGCAACTATGTATATTTCAGACGTATTTTCCTTCGACTGCGATCGATGCTTTTAAAATTAGTCCTTCCCAAGATAGTACTTTATGAAATAGGTACGTATACAACGGATGTATTTTGAACTCTCGACCCCTCTCGCCTGCCCAAAACGGTGGGTTACCGACTAACCACAGATTGTTCAGTAAACCTTTTATTTCTCTTTCGTGTAAGGTCGTCCTTCGTGCAGGTGTCGGATTTAGGATTATTTATTTATTTATGTACACACTAAACTAAAAAGAAAGTTATAAATAATTAGGACTATAGTACAAAGGTACTGCTTATTTCTATAGAAATCTCTTCCAGCAGACCTACGAGAGGAGAATTTAAAAAAAAAGAAATGTAGACAACAGTGTGGGAAAAATAACATAAATACTAATACATACAAGCAAACACATAAATTACATATAAAAAAAAAAAAGTACACCTATGATACAATAAATAATAAATATATAATGCATACTATAATAAATACACAATAATTTATATAACCAAAAATATTTAAAAAGTTGCAAACATGATTTCAAGGTGTTGACGAAGATTAGTAAATATTTAATACAATCTTCGATAATTTTTCATAATGACTCCGAAATGGTACTTGGTCACGACAGTTTTTTTCATTGTGTTCCTTATAAAAGTATTTTGTAACAGATAGACACAGCTTCTACAATTAATAGTAAACACCTTGTGCAGTTATTAATACATAGTAATGATAATTATGATAAGTTATAAACAATATCACGTGCGTTTATATCTTGTAATAAACGTGTTTTTACATGCAAATTGCAGATGTACCAAACATCTGCAAATTTTGTCAGTTGGACTTAATTGATCAGTAGCTTTGGGAGTAAGGTTAAAACCGTCTTGTTTACCGGAGAACTTAAGGAAAACAATTTTTACTACCTCTCCCTCGATTAATTAATTAAAATCATCTTTCTATCCTTTTCTTTTCCCAATCATGTTAGGCTTGGCTTCCGGTCCAACCAGATGCTGAGTATCAGACTATGAGTATCTTACACGAAGTGACTGCCGTCAGACCTCTGCAACCGAAAATCTGGGTAGTACTGATATTAGAAGGATAGAATGGTTGTCATAAAATAATATGTAAATTGACTTGAGCTAAAAATTTTCTATATATCCAGGTTTATCATTTAAGGCAAGCCTGGAAATTCTTTTCGGATACAAATTCTGGGAATTCATCAGATCTCATGAAAAAATCAAAGAATAGCTAAAAACATCAGCTTGCTCATGCTCTGTCATAAAAACAGATGTCTCCTCGCTCCTAACTCTGCAGCCCGTGTTGTGGAGGGTTCCACAACGGTTGTATATGCAAACTACGGGAAAAAATCAAAGAAATTCTTAACGAAAATATCAACTTGCTCATGCTCCGTCATAAAAACAAATGCCTCCTCGCTCCTAACTCTGCAGCCCGTGTTGTGGAGGGTTCCACAAAACATGAAATGAATGAAAACATCGACTTGCTCATACTCTTTCATAAAAACAGATGTCTCCTAGCCCCAAACCCCGCAGGCCGTGTTGTGGGACCCTTTAAAGACAAAAGAAGCAAACATTTACTTTCATATCAGCATCGTAGTTAGTTACAGCATTAATTAGCTGCATTGAATATGCACGACGGCTGCTGGGCTCGTGCCGGAAGACCGACTTCCGTCGCCCCCGGCGCCCTGGGACTTTCCAACGGGATTCAATGCCGCCGAGGAAAGAACTGACGCTCTCTTTTATTACGCATTAGGCTTCATGCGACTTTGAGATGAAAATTTTAATAGCGTGTTTTAGGTTTTGTGGTTCATGGTTTGTTATTTAGTATAAATATAACAATGATAATAAAATCTATAGCTAATAGCTTACCTACAGAAGTATGAGAGTATTTTTTTTCTTTGTTTGCGGTTATAATGTCACTGTGTGTAATAGTAGGTCTATTGCGATTACCGGTTGATGGCCTAACTTAAACCAAGAGTTCACCACTAAACCCTGCGGCACGTGCTGCAGGATTTGCTTAGAGAAAATCAGGAGCAGCAGGAGAGCTCCTTTATTTCATCTGGGCTCAAGATATATTTCCCTAGATGAGCGCGCGCGCAGCAAATACTGCGCTTGTGTATCAGCGATCCACATTCCGCCAGAAGGTGGAGTGGTGTTTCATCATAGTACAAGTAACTAGAATCCCTTTATTTACAAGGTTTCTTTGCATGTCTATTAGCCATATCATTCTTTAAAACCGCCTTGAAAACCTCGCCCTAAATGATAAGAAGTATACATGCAATATTATAACTATCGGAAAAACACACAATTACGTCGTTACCAGCTACCGTTCCCGTCCACAAAAGGCTCAAACAAACAGATAAGCTATAAGGAGCGTACTGCGCACACGCAAATGGCGTACGTCGTTATCTAAACGCGCCAATCGTTTACACACAGTTAGAGGACGCAATTATCACCTACCATACACCTGTTCCATGTATGCTAATGATCACAGTAAATCACTATCGATAGACTAGATACCTCCGATTATATCTTGGATGGTCACGCGCATACCGTATTCGGTGAACCACCAACGTGGGGTCCAATTATTGAGGACTGAACGACACCTCCTATGTCCAGCCGTGCCCTTAGATAGTTCCCGTCTGTACACATCCTGATCGTAGCTTCAGATCGGTTCGTTAAGGGAATCGAGGTGACAGTGGCGAAAGAACGGAATGTTGAGGGCCCTGCACCAAATAAGCTTGACTACACTTGCCTGATAAGGCTCTTCAACTAAGTTTTGCAATCAGACGGAATGAACACCTACTCATCGTGAAGAACCTAAATTCTGTTTGATTTGACTTGATTGAAGCTGTCTTTAATCCAAAACATGTCTCATTTTAATGCGCATTTGCAAATTAATCTTGCCTCTGTCACCATCGAAGGTCGACCGTTTAAGGAGATGGTTAATTAAACCTAGCTCTGTCGACGTTTCGAAGTCGATTTCCTCGTTAAACGATTTGATTTACGCATCGTGGGCATCCTTGCCCGATGAGGTGTTAAACCGTGACCTTACGCAAAAGGCGTCGCTCGCTGAATCACCAATAATTTCGTTGTTTTGTTTTTATACAATAGATGTGGCCATATGCGGGCGGCTGCGAGCGGAGCTTTGTTTGGGCAATCAGTCAACGACCGGCTTCGCAGTTTCCCGACGCATTCCAAAGGTGCTCGTCACCGGGAAGATTCATGCATGCGATATGCAAAGCCGCACCGAATCCGAGCGATTTTTTCGCGATGATAGCGCGCCCCCAAGTCTCACGTTTAGACGCCTTTTACCACCACTAAATGTGTTCCCATTTATAAACACGTTCTAGGGAATAGCTGCTTCGAATTAACACGTATCCGTGAAAATATTGCGCAATTATAAATTTCTACGGAAAATTGATAATGTTCTCACGAACGGGCGCACGATGCGTTAATTGGTGCGCAATCCGCATTCTAAATGAATTAATGGTTACTCGCGGGCTCTCTCGTTTGCCGCCATCTCAGTTATTTAATTTTTCGCTCAGTTAACATACGAGGAGTCGACGGCCGTTTTTTGTATTTACAAATTAAGGTAATTACTGTAATACCCCTGTCACAACCTTTTAAGTTCAACGCACGCATTATGCGTCTCAACGTGGCTTTCAGGCCGAAATGTATTTTGATTCTTATTTCTTGTATGTTAAGGTGTTAGCCGAATATTTTGGAATTTCGCGTGAAATATCGTTGTAGTGCGCCCTTGAATGTCCAGTTCCGGGCTATTTTAATGTCGTTTAAATTAAAATATGCAATGCGCTCTGGGCGAAATAATTGCGCGCAACGAAGTCGCAAATCACGACAACGCGATATGCTTGAACGAAATTTATCGAATGGAACGTGTTAATTTTTCACGGTTATTTATCGAATTTTGCACAGATTTATTCGTAGGAAACGAAATTATTCCTAGTAATTATACCTCCGCTCCGTATCCCCTTTATTTTGGTTCAAAACCAAGTTAGGGGGCGTTCATAAAATACGTGAGATGTTTAAGGGGCGGAGGGGGTCAAGTCAAATCTCATCTAATCTTACGTTGGAGAGAGGGGGGGGGTCTCGGCAAATATCACGCAATTTTTTTTCTGATTGAAACAAAAAAAAACTATTTTTATTACACTTAAAATTTAACTTTCAGCAATATTGATTACTAGTCTTAACTAGTCGTAAATAAAAGCACGAAGCATTTTTTTTTCTTTTTACAATAACAATCCAACGGGTTTACGTAAGAAACCCACATTTTGAAAAATCTCACGTGAGATTGGCGGATGGGGGAGGGGGTTGAATAAAATCTGACGACATCTCAACAGGGGGGGAGGGAGGGATAGAAAATTAAAAAAAAACACCACGTAATTTATGGACGCCCCCTTATAGACAAAACCGATCTTATACCGTATTTAAAACTTCTTAAATTGGGTACACTAATAAAATTACGGGTATTATTGTGATATTATCTGTATTTCTGAACGGAAACACGCTTCATATCGACGCCGGAGACGTATTTATGACTGGTTATTCTAAGGTTGTTTGGCGTTCCCATCGCGGCTCGCACCGTTCAAACATAACGCCGTATGTGATCGCATCATGTAATCTCCCATCTTACGGCCGAGACTCGAGACTATCTCACCGGCAAGACGCCTATATCTGATACTAGCTTCCCGCCAGCGGCTTCGCCCGCGTGCTCTTATAATTTTTTCCCCGTTTTTGCTACATTTTTCATTACTACTCTGCTCCTATTAGTCGTAGCGTAATGATATATAGCCTATGTTACTCGGGGATAATGTAGCTTTCCAAAGGTGAAAGAATTTTTGAAATCGGTCCAGTAGTTTCGGAGCCTATTCATTACAAACAAACAAACAAACAAACAAATCTTTCCTCTTTATAATATTAGTATAGACAACCACGCTTCCCCTTTACATGGGTAATAATCTTTTATGCGACGTGATGAAGTTATTCATCCGTCGATTGGCCTATCGACATTAGATATCGGCCTATCGAGTCTTCACTTTGTAAGCTGGATAACTCCCATTATTGCTTTAAAAATTAAGTTTACAACCCACCCCGGCTTCGCACATAGCTCCCAGACAGCATATTATCTTATTTTAGCGAATTTACATACCTAAACCTTTCTCATGAATTACTCCGTTCATTGGAGAAAACCGTAACCGTATGAAAATACATTCAGTAGTTTTTATGATTATCGCGCTCAGAAAGACAGACACGCGGCAAGGAATTTTGTTTTAGAATATTATGTAGTGCTATGTATTGCTAGTAAAACATTGTCAGCACAGTAGTGGTATCTCTGCCTCTGTAATACTACAGAGACAAGGACAAAAATAGAAGTTCAAAGTATAGGATACGTTGCGTAAATAACTTTATTCTGTAAACGCATGTCATAGGTGAGGGTCACGGCACCCAAGTTCAGATAACAATGTCGTATTGAGGCCTGACCCTGGCTGCGTACGGCGTCGGTTTCGGCGCGTCAGCCGGTCGCGGTCGTGGCGTAATGCGATTACAATGATGCCCGATTCGCAAATTGGCAGTGACCCAGTTCGGGTACCGGTGGGCGGCTGAGAGGTCCACCGGCTCCCGCGCTCGCGCCTTTTCTACGCAGAAAGTTCCACACACTTGCCAAACAGACTTGTTAAGTAATCATGTGACAATACTAACGCTCTCGTTTCGCTTGACGCGATTTAACGGTCCCGTTACAACTCTTGCGTCTTCTGATTGAATTTCTTATTACAGTTTTCGATTATTTTGTTTAGGTGCGTAATGCCAAGTTGTGCAACCGAATCGGCGTGTAATTGGGAGGAGGGGGGAGGTTCATTGTTTGTAACGGAACGGGGCTCGGGTGCACCGTGCGCGTGGTGTGAGATGAATTCCATTAGTCCGGGTGAGGTGCGCGTAGGTCGTTTACACCGGCCAGCAGTGCGCACCGAACCGAATGAACCGATCCATTTAAACTAAACCGCAACCCATAAAATCATCCTTTTCCATTGTTACCGGTCTGTCGATCTCCGTTTCAACACTTGAACATATATATGCCTTTGAAAGTATTCTCCTTGACACGATACACTTTAGTACTTGAGATCTTTGTCGAGACGCAATTACAGTTTAATACGTCCTTTTAATATGCACGCATTTTAGGTCTCCCCTTCACAATTAATACGCTATTAACAGAATCGTGCATACAGATGTGCAGAAAAAAAAAGCTGAGAAGTGTTGTTCATTTAAACGAAGCAATGATTAATCAAGGATGTAATATGAACTGCGTGGCCTAATGATTTGTTTGTATTCTGCTGGTGCACTGCTGCTCGTCATTTCGCGAGGCTTTTCCTAGTAAGCATAGTGTCCCATTTGGTGCTAAGAACCCCGACTACCACCGGATACGAGGACCACGTCATACTAACTGTTGATTTTCACTTTTATAATGCAGCTCAGGAATGAAATGGAAAATTATTATTTTGTTTACACGATGCACTGTGCATGATAAGTAACCAGGAGTATAATGCAATACTGTCGCCTGCTCCAATTGAGGTAAGGTGATAGCACGAACAATAAATTAGGCGGGGTACCGTAATTATCTTATCAGTGTATAGTTAGACAATGCGCCCGCTGAGATGCGCGAGCGCAAGGCGCGTTATCGCGACCACCCGCCGCCACCGGGAACCTACGCCGATACAACATTATTATGGGAACATGAATCAGCGAAAACCGGCCAAAACACAAGAACTGCAACGGCTTGCACAAACGGATCTTGCACACCGTGTAATCGAAGTCATAGAAATGTTTGCTTCTACTTAAATGATTACGTCGTTTTCTCATAACCAACGCTCGACACCTTCCATGATGTCGTTACCGATCTCGGCGACACCTCGTCTAATATCCCGCGTACGTACTTAACTATGCAAATTATTGCGCGAAGGGCCGCTGCGGCCGCGTCTCGACCAGACTTGCGCAAGTATTCATTCTCTTTAAAATATTACCCCTTACGTAATCCAAGCTGATAAATGGCCACCATCGATTTATTGTTCTTTGTGGCGTTGGTGAAATTGTTAACCCACCATTTCGGTACCGCATTATTCTTCAAGATCAGATGTTATTTACTACCGCGGCGGTATTATCTCGTCGTGCTCTCCTAATAATGTCTCGCTATGGGAAACTCAAGTTTGTGACCAATAAAATAATTGAATATCTGTGCGTTGATCGCGCCCCAAGAACTAGCTCTTTATCTGGAGCGTAATAAATCGGAGCTGCCGATCGCGATCCGAGTGCGGCCAGGCGCCTGATTAATGAGTTAACATTTTTTAATTAACGATCTCGCTACAGCGAGGAATTATTGGTCTGCTGAGGGCACCGCAAGTGTAAGCACGCGCTTGGACAGCGCACATAGCTTTCGTCGGAGCGACACTCAGCTAAATTATAAGCTCCGGCCGAAGAGTTAATTGTGTGTTTACTATCGGCATTAGGTATTCTTCGTTCGATAATCGCTGCGGGGCGGTCGCGTCGTGATCTGAAGTTTTCCCGCGTTATGCAATCAGCCTTTTGTTGCGTTCACTTCACATGCCTCTAACACGAAGCTGCACTAAGTACTCACTACGATCTGTATCGGTTTCGGATAGCAATGTCTCGTCGTTGTTATTTTTGTCATAGGTTGTGCACGGATCGTTTACGACATCCCCGTCACGATTGCCGACGTAACATCAGTTACCACGCTCCTATGACACTAATATGTTTTGTTTCGCCGTATTTTCTTGCGATAAAGCTAGGTAACTTAGCTATCATTTTCCTCGGCTTAATGAGAATTATTATTAAACACGCTTCTTATATTAGTAATAAAGTTTTATTGAACCAATAAATGATTAAGTATTATTATTATTATAAAGGAAGCGTGTTTATGTTTTGTATACAATATCAATAATATGACCTCAGTGTCGAGCATCGTTACCCTCATCTAATGCCAGCTCGTCAGCGCGTATTGAGTCTTGACATTTAGCTAGTGAAAAGCCGAGACGAGAATGCTGAGAACAGTATTCGTTTGACCTGGGCCCTCGTGTCTCAGTGCAAACGACGACGGAACACCACCATTGTTAAAGTTACAAGCGGAATTCCATGCGGCTTTTTACTCGGCACGCATCAATTGGAAGTCTCCTATTGACGTGTCGAGTGTGAAGTTCGTTAGTGAACCATTGAGTGGACTCGCATACCAGCGATGTTTCACACGTATTGTTAAAGCCCACGATGAGTGCTAAATTGTCTTTAGAAATGTATTAACAATATTGCCGAGACGATGCGAGCGAAGTATAAAAGTCGCATTCCACGTTCGTACTTAAACGTCGTAGCAAGTTTGAAGTGACTAGCAAATGCTTGCTTGCAAAGTAACATGCAAATGCATAATAATCTTTGAACCTTTGCCAGTAAAAGGAAGAATTACTTCATCGAGATGTATGAATAGGGACATAGAATGTGCCTAATATTTTTTCAATTAGTATCGACATTGGCGCTTATCTAATCAAGAAAACGTGATACGCATTTAGCAACAGAATAAAGCGATTGCGACATAGAATATTACGAATTGATAGAATCGATGTTCGATTAAAAACGCCACCTTGAACCGTTTATGCCGTTTCGCGTCCAATTGTTGCACAACTGTGCTTTTTGTTAGCTACGAGTGAGCTACCGATTCGTTTCATACTAATTCAATTACAGAAACATATGTAAATGTCATAGTGTTTAATGAAACTATTGCACGTCTGTGCGTTTGCGCAAATCTACGAGTGATCTGTCTCTGCCGACTGCTTAATCTTAAGCAATTGTTACATTCGCCTCGCAATTATATTGGATTATAGTGCTGTAGTAATAAAAAACAATAAACTATCTATCTCCATGTTTTGGATTAGGTACTTTGTAATTTATGATTGTATGAAAACATTTATCATGTTGATAATATCTGATGTTAGTCCACGAATGTGTTGCAATGTTTTAGTTTTGTTTAACGTCTCTATCCACTCCAGTGGCTCTGTAACATTGAACTTAATGGCTTCATTTCTTTTTCTAGGTAAGCGAGGTGTTGTGCGAAGTACGAGGCGTGCGTCTACTCGGTATGTGGCAGCCGTTATGAGTGTCAGTAAAACATGGTCGCTCGTTAGGCATGCACGGAGGGCGCGCGGTTCGTGCCCGCATCAATATGCGCCCGCGCACCTCACGGACACGATTTGACGAGTGAATCACACCATTTTCTTCGTAGTCGACTTGTTCACGTGACGTCACGATTTCGGTGTCGCACGCGCACCACGAAATTAAATTATAATAATTATACATTTCCGCTTGCATAGCTGTCGTAATCTTGCAGATGGAATCTGAGGTTATTTCAGAATTACATTTTTTTTTTATGTAACAAGAAATTTTATTATGTATTTTTTTTTATTTATAACGTATTATGAAATTACTACACATGTACCCAAAATTATCTAAGTATATATTTTATTTTCATGTGTCTGATGATTCGTGAGTCGCGGTCATGATCGGTTGAGCATGCATTCATCATTTAATGCCTTCACCGCATAAATTTGGTATTTATATCAACATTTCTCAGATTCCGTCCAACTATTTAATATTTTAGGTCAAGCCGCACTGAGCACATCGTAACATGAATTATAGATACACACTGTCTATTCTTAACGTTTATCGCATCGCGGTACTACAATAAATAGCGTGCACAGATGATAATAAACTCTTACGTATGGAAACATACATCATGTGGAGCGCATTCAATCGTCGTCAGAGAGAACGGGACAAAACCATCGTTGAGGCGGCGAGGTTTATGGCCAATCGGTCAAATGGCGACGGGAACCATTTAGTTCCTGCCATCTTTTACGACGAGCGTTCGCCATTGTGTCGCACTCATACGCATGCGCAACCCTCCGCTGCCCGCACGCTGCTCGTGCCTCATACGCAAACAATAGGTAGTCGCTCGGATACCCGCTTACTTTTGTCACAGAAATTGTAAATGTCAAGGTGTGATTACAATACAGCCATATTGTTTAGAATAGTAAGATATTAAATGAATGCCTATGGCATAAGCGCCAGATCGGTGCAGCCCCCATTTCCATCATTATGCTTACCATGCTTTTATCTCGAGGATCGGACATATATCGGTGAAAAACGGCCAGCGAGGGCCGACGCGAAATTGAGACGGCGTAGCGGTCCCACCGCAGGGCAGGCCCGCAAGTGGGTCGCGCGATTACAACGTTTCCTCGATGTTATTAGCCGTCGACAAACACCGTGGTTTGCGGTGATCGCGCCACCGAGCCCTCCGCTTCACACTTTGTCACGGAACCCGCCGAGACAACGGTGTTTTCTACCGATATTCACGTTACACATCCGCGGTTGTCGCTCACATTTGAAACGGACACCGGTAACTCGATACAGTGTTCCGAGCAACTCTCTCCTTTTACCGCACAGATAGAAATGCAGAGTGGAACGTTTCCTGGTGTCCCGGCGACTGCGCCGGAGTTTGTTCCTATTGTGTTCGCAGGCGCGTGTGTTGCGATTCGGTCGCATTGTAGTTCAGAGGGCAATCGCCGTTACGGCGTCGGCTTCTCACAATAGGAGCGAGAGTTGGCTCCCGTACGTGCAGCTTCCGCAGATTGCTATCGGGCTCTTGGACCTCCGACACTTCCATACGTAACTTCCGGGAGAGGCAACCTCTTTGCTTGCAATTAAAACTCTTGATACCTGCCTAAGTACTTTGTTTCAACTTAAGTGACATCGTGGAATAATCTTTAATTCCGAAGCATCGTTTATTTTTAACCTGTGAGCACACATCTTCACGTAAGCGACATGAAGCGTAAAATTGCGGTTCACATTTCCTTGAAGAACATATCCGAGCGTTATGTGCTTACCCTAAATTGAATTCGGATTCCTGAACGTTGCATCATTCCGGCAATGACGTAACTTGGCAACTTCACGAATATCGGAATGCCCAAAAGTAACGTTTGGATGAGTCGTGGTCCGTGTCGATTGTTTGCCCTCACTTCTGCGCCCTGCCATTAAGTTGTTTATGCGTAGCCCATGTATGGCTTGATTCGCAATAACATCGGCTAAGGAGACACGTCTCGGTCGTGGGTGACCACCTCATCGCCAAGTTTTCGTTGGAAAACAACGGATGTCATGTTGGAGGCCGTGATAATCATCTTTGCCATATCCGCGGAGGTCGTAGGCATTTTGCATTTGTTTTTGTTACATATCCTTGGTATATCAGATTTGTATCAGTTTATTAGATTGTAAATACAGCTTTATTTTATCAAAATTATCCTCTAACAGCGTCATTCAAAATTGTGCTTTGCTAACCATAAAATGTACAACTAATTTTGGAAGTCTTCACCAGTTAATTGAAAATTCAAACTATTAAAGTAAGACACCAGCATACTTAACTCTCTATTCATTGGTAATGTTTCAATATCTACTTCCAATATAGAAATACATATATTCATCTGGGTTACCGCAAGATTCCGTGATATTTCAAGTCAGGAGCGCCCCGAGCGGGCTTGCATTACATTAGAGAACCTTGCCCACCCCGACAGGGATCTACTAGCATAGTTTGAAAACTGAGAGGCCATTTATCGAGTGCTCTTTCTAAAGTCAATCGCTATCCGTGACTGACATCTGCCATTTATAAGAAATAAGATGACATAAACACCGATCAGACTAGATCAGTACCAATACCAATCAATGTTTTTTTTCCGACATCATTGATAGAAAGCGGTTTTATTATACAGCCCTGAGCCTACAACCTTTTTAGGGATGATACAAAAATAGTCCTCCAATTTGGTTCATAGACTTCCGAAACGTTTATCGTAAGATAAACATTTCGGAAGAACGTCGCAAATCAGGGACATTTCTAAGTAGATGTAACAATAAAAACAATTGTGTAGCAGATCAAACGTTACCATTTTTTTTCTTCTTACCAATTTAGATTTAGTTTTATTTTTTCATCCATCAATTAAAACAACCTGATCGCTTGTAAGATAAGAGTTACAAACGCATTAATGGATTGCATAATTGTTGTTTATCTCGAACTAGTCTCTCGAAATCATGCTAAATCCCTGAACCACTTGGCATTGTACAACATGTGAAACATAACGTGGCGCACAACAAACCAAATATTTTCGAGATAACATTACCACCAAACTGTGCAAAAATCAAAAGGCGTCAATGAGTTCCGTTGGCCGAGGCTTGCGTCACAAGAATCTTTTCACCGAAAACAATGGTGCCCGCCAACCGGTGATTACTCTAAGTGTCGGATATTTGCATGAGTTTGTCTGTCCGACCCCCTAACTGAGGGCATTGTTCACCACCGTTTCAATTGCTAATAATAACTGAGCCTTCAACCGCTTTCGTAAGTGGGACGGACTTTAGAAACTCAAGATTATTTAAAGGTTTTTAGGTTCCGCGCTACAGAGACAATGTTTCATGCTTTGGTCTCAATAACCTGAATTTGAAGCTTCAAGGCTTTTTTGGAGTTCAGTTATAATAGCGGTACGTAATTATTTGAAGTTTTGATTATTATTTTGTTAATAACATTCTATGCATTTTGACAGTTATACCATCAATATTCGCCATCTTGATTTCAGATCAATGTAATGAATATTGTCGAACCGTTGAATAAAAGCTATTGCTGTTGCGCTGCGCATGAGTTACCTACGCTACGCCATTAGGCTGCGCCTGCACGATTTCGGTTAAACACACACCCTCAAGTGCTATGAACTTGCATTCACATTTCGCCCTCACACACACACAAGCATGCAACATGTGGAAGGGAGCGGGCCTGTCAGTGACCCTCAGAGTAGCGCGGTCCGGCGCCCATTAATTATTCTATTACAGCAATGGCACTCGTGATCGGTGCGCGCGCGCACTCCTTTGATCACACCATGCGCTTCAATTCACTACATTACTCTTCACACGAACTTCACAAAATCGTAGCGCGTCGTCCGATAACACTTTTATTTTTAATCATTAAGAGTTTTTATCTTGATTGTACAAGAGTTGCCGGGCGGCTGATGTATCTGCTTGTAATTTTCATGATGGACTTAAAAATTCCAGTAGATAATGTTCTTGAATGTTTAAGTCATAATACATGAGAGAATGTTTGCTACTATCCTGGAATTCTGCATTCTTGTTTAAGGCTTGTTTTGCGCTTTTTCACCCAGCTTATTTTATTTTCTTTAGGTTAACCATTGAGATGAGTGAATAGAAAGGGCGCGGTTATAAATTATGTACTTTCATTATCTAATTATGTTTGATACGGACGTGTGGCATACATTTGTATGAAGCATCGGTGTCGTCGGTAATGACTCGCGTTTCCATTCGGCTCACACATAATTTACTTGCGTTTAATAAAATAATGCGCATGCGCCTGCTAATGGCACTTGAATGGTCTCTACGTGACCTCCGATAATTTGTGTGTGGCACTTCTGTCGTAGGAGTAGTACTTATTAGAATTCATTTGAATAAACTTGCCGTTCGGAACATTGATTTTTTAATGTATTTTTTTTTCATATTAAATGCAAACCAATTTCAAACTCGCGCTCGCTTCGTTCCGGGTATCCTGTGTTATTATATAATACATACATGGAGACCTCTAGCAATACATCGGTGAAAACTGCATTCAATTCCATTTATAAATTTTGCGTGATGTGAATACACACAGAAAGACAGGCAAACAAAGTTTTTTTTAAACTGATTTTATGTTATTTGAACCGTAATTGAAACCTACATAGATTTCAGGACAGCGTGTTGTAACGCTTGCACGAAGTGAAGCGATACATCAGTTTAATGTCTTAATAGTCTGTTTGCACTAGTAAATATTTATCTAGTCTACATTTATACAATAAAGCGAAAGACCTAACACTTACGAAATCGCTTCTCGCTCACACTGGCAACACAGACACAAGGTGAAAGGCGGCGTCGTGATCTGCGTGTTCCTCCCGCGGTTGCGCACGCGCACCGTGCCCTAATTCACTAAGTGCCTGCCCCGCTGACGAATGGGGATCAACTACACTGAGATTAGAATAATTTATTGCTCCTAAACCAAACCTCCGCCTGTATAACCATCAATTTCTTTATTGATAATAAAGGGGGTCGTTCCGCACTATTTGCTTTTTGGTCTTGATCCATAAATCACTGTTAATTTACTAGCAATAAATTTCTAGAACTTTCCATCCCGACACGGCGTCCTTTCCTCGCCACATTAAGGAAATAAATGACGAATAAATAATTATGAGAAAATAATTTGGATATGTTAATAATATCCTTATTCTGTCAAGGTGCAGCTTTTGTATATTGTTATAATAAATACGAACAGGTACATATTAGTGAATCACTCGAGAAGAATGGATGCAAATGGACAATCAGTGACACCAAGGATTTAGTCTTTACAAAAAGTTCAACAGCAGACTAATATGGCTGGTAATGAGAGTGGAAACTATTGTGTAAATGCAGTATGCAATACTTTTTAAGAGGACACACATGGAGTGTTCACAATTTGTCGAGTCTGGAAGCCTGAATATTTTTAAAACAGACATTTCGTATATCAGACATGTATAGCAGCATGATATTTTTTTAAGGGTTCTCATTTAATCGATTAGTACAGTTCGGGTCCCAAGCATCAGTATTCTACATCTGAAAATTAGAAATTTTACAGAATGTTGTTTGCATTCAAAATATTAAATTTTGTAAGGCCTGGTTAGACCCAACTCTAAGATGAAGTTATCTAGCTATAAATGAAAAGAAGGAAATATTTTTGCAACAGTATTTAGCAGTTTATCTGGCGCCTATTTACGTGAGCGGTTATTGCATTGCGTCGCGCATGCGCGCTTGTTGCGATAGATCAGCTTCTAATTGTCTTAATGAGCCGCATCCTTCGACCACCGCGGCGCCCGCGCAATAATGAACCGATCGATGTTACTGAAACATAAGTCAATTGACGTTTTCATAATACAGATAATGCCACACGAATTAGAGAAAAAGATACCAAACTTTTTATTTTTGACTTGAGGAAAAGGTGGGTAGTACTTAGGTATTACAAAATAAATGATTTATGAAGCTCCAAAAATTCCTCCCAAATTATATTATTTATTCGCTCGAACATGTCAAATCAATAAAGGCGTTTTGAAAATCAAATCACGTATTGCTGACTCATGAGTTTACTTATGGCTTCGAAAGTTAAACAAGCAAAAACAAACACGAAAATTCATCGGTTAAAATGCTAAATAGTTCATCAACCCCAAAAATTGCTGCCAGGAAGACGATATAGCGCCCCCAGAAACTCCAAAGACACGTTGGAATAACAAAATAAGAGATCAAGCTCAAATGATGCTCTTTTAAAATAAGATGTGCGTGCGCAGAGATTATCCCCAATAAATAAAAACAACAGCTGCTGTAATTATTATTTTGACTGTTACACTTCAAGACCTTTGATGCCGTAAAAGTATATAACGTGCCAACGAAGATGGCTCCTACAAGAAACTATCATCTAGACAGAAAGAAGAAGAAGAATGCTTTTGGTAAGATCTAAAGCAATGTTTTGTAGTCTTGGAATGAGGGTTATTGAAATATTCTGTCAAAAGGACTATCAAAGAATTTAATAATACTCTAAAAATGCTCAGTAAGCATGAATACGTAATGATTACTTCCAAAACTTTTGTTTTGTGGTTGTCGCCTGTCGGCCATGTCTTGGTAGCAGGGATTTATTAGCAAATATGGCGTGCAAAAATTTTGCCAAATGTCACCGCACCTTAGTGCAGCTGTCCTCAGTTCAGTGAAGGTGCGCGTGCGCAACCCAACCCAAGCACACAATAGAATATTTTGCTCGCTATTAGAATACAATAACAAGGTCGCACTGGTCTAATTTGTGCTGCATGTAATACTACCAAATTCTGTACAAGTCGTTTTCGAACTAACTCGTCGGACCTTAGTACTTTCACATGTTATCGGGTTATACACTATTAGCTGGATTGACAACTGAATGAGTAGAGTGGCGGTGACCGATGGTCGGTGTAGTCGCGGTCGATATGCGCATGTCTTGTAATTAGGCGTGTCAATGTCAATAGACGATTGTGTGGGCATCAATAGGAGGACATACGTCAGCATGGCATGTCTATCAGATGGTTTTTGCTCGATGCATAGGACATGATTAATATTTAATGAGTGAGGACTCGGGAGACTGTCGCGCTTTGTCTAAGGACTTAAATGACAATTGAAATGTATGATGTTTAAATGACAAAAGCATTAACAAGCTGGGCACTTGAGTGCGGGTGGTCGCTGTTTTGAATTCATACTTTATGACGTTTTAGTAGTAATAGTTCTAGAATATTGGAGAGGCGATCTTATTTATAAAATATTCAATTTGTTAAAGCAACATTTGTTCTGAACTGACCGATTGCTGCGCTTATTTGGTTTGGTTATTGGGGTTTTCCATGAAATTCTCAGTAGTAGGAGTTTAGATTTGTCCGGTTCGTGGCAATAGGCTTGCCTCATATTACATGGGACCTAGACATACACGGACTGTTAGTACACTTCTTCTAACCCTTTGGGGAATACAGGTGAGACTGTCTGTACATGTGCATTTGTTTTCATATTGGTGTTTAAGATAGTTATAATTATAGTTTGTACCTATATCAACTAGATGGCGCTGTCAGGTTTTCATCGATTCCTGAATGGCGGTGTTAAGATTCTCCGCAGTTTAATTAGGCTCGTGAGGTTGTAAAATTATTTAGAACAAAAATACATAGTAGTAATTGCAGTATTCTGTGGTTTTATTACTACCATCAACCCCGCTAACGGTCGCGAGTGCCTGCAGAAAGTGCATGTAGTGCGTGTGTGATGAACGAGTGTTCAATTGGGAAGTTATTAGAGCTCATTATTGTTTTTTATTTAGCCTGTATTGGCTCAATTCTGAGCAAAAGCCTCTCCCTATTTCTTCCATTTATCTCTTATCTCTCTCTTGATCTCAGCATTTTTAAATGCTTAAGGATACCCTGTCTTTGTCTCGTTGTATCTAGTCGCTGTTACACAAAGCCGCTAGTTTACAGCTAGTCACTGCAGCGTTTTTGCACAACGTCGTAAAATGTAAATAAGGCTCACGTATCGGTCCGTCCCACTGACATGTATCTATCTATCACCCAGCGGGCCAGTCGGTGTCAAGAGCATGCTTTTGCGCACCCAAACATTTTGCAAATGACCCGCATCAGTGTTGCCAAACACTGCATAAATCACGCATTGTAATGTTACTTAACTATTGAGGACAAATCAGTTTTGATCAGTTTCTACCAAAATATTCATATATCGCTGTTATAGTATAAGCAGTATTTATTTGCAACAAATAAATTATTAAAACGATACAAATCAGTACAAATTCATCACAAGCTCTAAGCTCACAAACACTAATAAATAACGTTTTATAGTTGTCACAAGCAATAACTAGTTCCATTTCTCAGTTACTTCCACTGATATAATCTTGGAGTTCCAATAGTTGAGATCTAGCTACGGGACGGTCTCCACTCAATAAGGAAATGCTTGATGCTGAGGCATTGGATATTTCTGCCTCACGGATGCTAAAGGACTTGGTATGGATGCCTTGACCTAAATGTTTGAGTATAACTGCGAACTTATGTTTTGAAAGCAGATAGATACCAGTATGGACTTCGCAAGAACATTGTACGTAATCAGATAATGCATTGCGGTTAATCCATAAACGGATTTTGCTGAAACTATTTTAATAACTTCTTTGGACCATCGATATTATGGCTAATGATATTTCATGTAATAGGGCTATATAAATCTGAGTCTCATTAAGCAGAGGGGTTCATTAATAAGGAACCACGCAGAAATTTTACGACGTAGTCAATATCTGATTCAAATGAAACTGTTACATAGGTCAAGACGAACAATTTAATTGCAGATAGTTATTAGCTTTTTATTGCAAATGAAACGGCATTAACTGTAATATTACAGTTATTATGAGTTATTGTATGTACTTTAATGATTTGTCTGAGTTGCGATACTCAGCGGGTTGCCTCATGTCCTAGATTTTAAATTTGCATGTATGGATTAGACCTTCGCGTTGTGTCTTTAAGCTGCAGTAAGAGTCATACTAAGTACTGTATGTTAATCCGTAGTGTATGTTACAGAATAAATTTTGTATTCTCAGTAATAGCATTTGGATTCAGAAGAGGCATTTTCAAAATAAAACAAGTCATATTTTCCATTTGCTTAATCCTTGTTTTATGAATACAAAGCATGAAATTTTTTGACTCGTTTAGTACAATAACAGACGTTTCGGATTGGCAAACAAGCTAGCCCCACGGTTGAATGCGAATTTGATAATTTTTCAACGGTTCCTCGTTATGATTCCACGGTGCGACGGGTCCGTGAGTCACCGGGGTTACTGTACCTACCGGGCGTGTCTCTTTTGACGATCCGGTCGCATTTTAGCAAACACAGACGCAAATCACGAACGACCGTTGTATTTGACTATGAATTACTTGAGAAAACTTGGAGTTGAAGCCAACAGTACGAGGAATGCACTCGCCTCGCTAGTTACACGTACATGTAGTCCTCAGCGTGTTTACACAGTTGAACGCGTTTCATTGTCTTTCCTATTGATAACAAGATTCCACAGCTACGAACAAAAGTTTAGATATAGTCTGCCTTACACAAACTCGACGTCGGAAGTGTCAGTTATAATTGCTTTCTAAGAATGGTTACTGATAAACACGTGCATTAACACGTCCATTCTATCGACAGATACCGTACGACCTTACAAAAAAAGCTGTATCGTTACAACAGTTAGCGCTCCAAAGTGATAACTGACCGGTTGCTAACTTTTTCTCTGACTCATTGAGACATGCTCATTTGCATACTTTTCCCTCTTTAGATGTGAGAATTTTTAACATGTCTGTGTGAGACACAATGGCGTCGAACTATTTTTATCGCACCGCTTAACGAGTGTTTGGAGTGCTGTCTTGCTCTAAATACGGAATACTTTGCAGAATTGCCAGGCACGCACGACCCAACAAAAGGTTATTGTCGCATATTTGTCGATGCTGCAGCGGTTGTTCCCACGCTGGTCAGGTTGCCGACCGAGACTCTGATCACACCCGGAGACCATTAAATTCTACGCACTAAGAAGTACCAGGCTACCAGCGCAACTTTTTTGCAGCTATTCGCTAAGTTTGATAAGCAAACAACGAAAGGAGGATATGATATTTTCGTTAGCACTCTCCAATCACGTACTGATTTGCGAAAATGCGATAACAGAAGCAATTTGGTGCGACCCAAATAAGTGCGATATGCACGCCGATACGGCGGCTATTGCGAAGTCAGATAAATCTGTGTGCGTTGCCGTAATTGTAACACAATATAATATTAATTTGGAGCACGCCAACGCCGTGAGAGCGAGTGGGCGATCCAGAGGGACCCGAGGGCTATTCGGCTCTTTCGACATTTTTGATAGTCCATCGGCGATAAGATCACATGCAAGTTACACACAACCGAGGACCTTTCAATCGTACTCAAGTTTTTTTTTCAAATCCTCTTGATAACGTTACTACCCTGCCTTTAAAACTCTTCTCGCACCTATCACAAACTAAGACTCGACACTAACTTCAATCGTGGGCAGTTTTGCTTATACCCTGTTTAAATTACCCTAAAGATTTCCGTGATCCGTAAATCGAGAGATACAAGAGTTTCACGTTGTTTAAGTGCTCTGCGCTTGCGCAATCCGGTGTCGTGCCTTGTGCTGGCGCAACGTATTGTCTCCGCGCATCTAGAGCGACGATTCGCGACACGCTAACACCTACTGACAGTTACGCAAATACACATAACATTCACTGAAAACATATGGTATCGCGTCCCAATCGATGTCACACAGATTTCTCAGCTTCATTACTGGGATCATGCTCGGTAAGTATAATTGGCTGTGTTAGTGTCATGCGCGTTGCGCGCTCTACATTTACTTACAGCGACTGTGTTGCAATATTTGCACGACTCTCACGAGAGACGCCGCTTATCATGTCGCGTCGTGATAACGCGCCGATTGTGCAAACGGTTGCGACACCATTCTCCAAGCGCTAAGATTAGTTGCGACTAATTGAAATGTCCGCGTCTTCACAGTGGGCGGCACGGGTCCGACAGCTTAATTACCTCTGTAAACAACTCGTGATACCTCGCTGCGCCTGCGACTGTTGTGCAACGAGACAGTGACCGCGGGAACCTACACCCAATGTACTAACGCAAATATTGCGATACGCACCATCACGGTTGCAACCAGACGCTATGTTGCATTGTTTCTAAACGTTACGTTACTCAGATTTCGATTGCTGCTCGTACAAGCTATCCGGCCTCTATAAACGGCTAACGTGCATTTGTTTAGTTTCGCAGAAGTGAACTTCGTCGAAACGGAAAGAAAGGAAGTCGTTGATGCGTTCACTCGTATTTGTTTACTTTGCGCCCGGATCGTAGCATTGTGCGGCGCCGGAGTGGCGCGTGCTTTTACTTGGGTGTTTAAAAACTGGTGACGAGGAAATTTGCGGTTACATTCGCGAATTAACCTCACCCCGGGGAGTGTGGCGCGCGGCATTCAGCACACTGCAAGGTGTTGTGAGCTGCCGCAATCCTATTTAGCTGCGCAGTACGATACCGCGTCCTCCTGTGCTGTGACCCAAAATAATGTCACCTGCCAGAGGCGAGCATAATGTAAACAAGCTTTTTAGCAACTCGCCTATGTAACTCACTCAGCTCACGGTCCCCAACGACTTTAGGTGTCATTTCCGGGAAATACACCTCAGTTATAACATTTTTAAACTGTTAATTATTATTTCAGAGGGCGGACGTTTCTCAAAACGATATTTCTAGCTAAATGCTTCTAATGTTAGTATATAGAATTATGTTGGGTTGAACGCCGATTATCCCTTGTCAGGCTACATCTTGCCGTGTAATTAGCACTTCCGACGACGTGGTAGAATTAATTTAGTATTAAAATCCCTGATCATGTGAACCTTGCCCACGTAAACGAGAGTACACCGGTATCAGAGGTGCGTAGGCGCCGCTTAATAGTTATAATTGCAATAGTTTTACAGACAGGTCAAGGTAGTCGGTACACTAAATCGGTGAACAAAGAAACAATAACATTCAATATTCAAGTAATTATAAATGTCAAAGTCAAGTGCTTACTGCGATATGTCAAAGTGAACGATGTATGGGCGTGAGGGTAGTTAATGTTGGCAGATTAAGATCGGTGGCAATTAGTTGGACATAATCGTATTAGAACTGACAATGGTAATAGTAGACAAGCCTCGGGATATTATGCTAATAAATGAACTGTCGTTTTGTAGCCCATGTTGACCTTACGTTCACCGCAGTGTGCCTCGCTTGTAGGTACCCGACTAAATTGCTATTATAATAGAACACGATTTAGTACTCTCATTTTAGTTGTATCTACATTCTACAACTTTGGCATAAATCCTAATTATACTTTTCTAATCTTCTTAAAGTATTTATAAAATGTATTGTAATCAATAATTACACCCGTCTTTGTAATTCTTACTACATCAAAGTGAGAGCAAATTGAGCTTTGTGCACTAATGCAATCTGTTTTTTCGACAACGCCAATTAAATTGATGAATTCTCGATCACGAAGATAATAATTGAGATCTTTTCCAAGAACAGAAATCGGATCTTCGTTTTCGCTTCCACTTACCAACAAAAGAAATAAACTCTTTACAGCTCAAAAAAAACTAGTCCGTATCCTAGAAAATATACAACAAACAGATAGTTGCAAACCTTATTTTATAAAATATAATTTATTAACTTTACCCTGCATATACATTCTGGAAATATGTAAATTTACACACCAACACCAAGACTTTTACACAAAACGCGAAGACATACAAACAAAATACACACTACGACATAAAACACGATTAAATCTGCCGAAGTCATACTTAAAAATACACTCAACTAGCCCTTTAGTCATGTCAATAAAAATTTATAATAAATTACCAAAAACAATTAGAACTGAAAAAAAGATTAAGATATTCACACACAAACTAAAACAGTTCCTCCTAAAGAAATGCTATTACGGGATCGATGAATACCTAAACGATAAATCCTTTTAACTCCTGCATGCTATACAACAGACTCAAAATTAAATAACTAATACATAATAACTATAAATAATAACAATAAAAAACTACACAACATAAATATAGCTAGATTATACACAAAATAAAACACACATTACACATTATACAAAATATATATAAAAAAGAGTAAAAAGTAATAATAATATTGCAATAACAATAATAAATGATAACCTAACAATAAATAAATAACTCTACTCATAAATAATAAAAATATATATTCTATAAAATATATAATAATTTCATCATAAATAAATAAATTATGATATTAAAACAGTAATCAATAATAAATTAATTATAACTATGTACACTATAAATAATAATAATAAATACACTATAAAATATAATAAATACTTAATAATAATAATTGAGTAAATTATTAAAAGTAAATGTATAAATTTAACACACCATCCATCTATCATCCATCTAATTTTAATTAATTTCAAAAAAAGAAACGCTCCTCCTCTCTTCTACTTTACTAAAACTTTGCTGTGCCCGACAGGGTCCATAATTGACACTTACTGTAACTAACAACAACTTTATACATTATGGAATGCAATAAAGAATTGAATTGAATTGAATTGAATTAAACAAACGTTTTGCTGCATTTCTAAAATTAACTCAATGACTAAGAATAAGAAAAGCTGTAATTCGAGCCAGACTTTTAATCAGCAAAAAATGTAAGGACTAAATAAAATTAAGGTTATATAAATAAATACTAGGCAGCGGTATAAGGAAATGTCGAAAAAATACAAGGTCAACACAATTGGTACATATTTTTTATGAACTCGAGACAATGTCGGACGTTGCTGCGCGCCCTGGGTGCGCCCGCGCATACATAAAATTCGTCCTCAGTGGTGACATAATTTGCGTGAATGCAAAATATGTTTTTATAAAATCTAGACAGTTGAATGTCGTTATTCGAATTATTAAATATTTTAACTAGACTCCAGGTAAGCTTATTTGATCTTGATGCATAACTGCCGAATTCCGCGAACAAGAAATCGTTCCTATGCCGCATATTTGTCGCATTTTTGAACAACAAATAAATTATTATGTATTTCAAAATTCAAGTATTTGTGTACTAGCTGCTATAGTGACCAGGCAAAAAGTATTTTTCTAGTAATTAGTATTCATGGTTCCTTTACCGGGACACAATTACCATTCATTGATAGAAAAAATTTAAAGGCCCTCCGATGGACAGATGTAGTTTTGATCTAAATTCTATAATACAATGCTGCTCACACTTACCTCTCGATACAAAAGAAATAACTACGCAAATGCAATGTGTCTATTTCGCACAGTAACAAACAATGCTTGTCACTTCCAGCTGAAGGCTCGACCTTCGATAGACTCAATGGGTCCGAATGACGGGCTCAATTCTTTGTTCCCAATGTATTGTGGCATTTCAAGGAACCGACATGCTCTTGTGGAATTTGTAAAAATATCTTATTGTTCGCTAAGTTTCTGCATCTGTTTCCCTCGTGTAAATGGAGGGGATTTTGGAGAATGTCTGTCCGAATGTGTGAACTGCATCTGTGTCAATAAGCACTCTTGACGTCACATTAGGAATATTTGGTGTTGTGGGAAAATTTCGGCGCATCAGTTTAAAAACAGCATATGCAATGAAAATCGACGCAAAAATAACAAACAAGTTAAATAAAATGATTCACTTTAAGAAAGGCCAGATCTACGAAAGACCGGAAAACCTATCAAATCTATAATCAAGAAATAATTGCTGTTGATCTGTAATAGTCTTGTTGCCGGAACAGAGTCAAGAAAGCGGACACTACCCTGTAGGTTAAGAGTCAAAGTGCTGATGCATTCGACATGTCTTCAAATTAATTGGAGGATCACACGGCACCTCATAAATATTTACTCAGGTGTTGTCCCTTATGTAGGAGCATGGAGCTCAGGCTGCGTCGCGGTTCCGTGCCGTGACCGGGTCACGAGGCGAGAACGACATCAACTTGATGATGGGGCTTGGGTTCCGTTGATAGGACCGTTTTATTTTCTTTAACAAGTATCTGTTTGAAAGCTTATTAGTGTGCCCGTTAGTGTTTGGAAATTCCAATCCTCATTGATATATTCAGAGATATCAAAAATTTGCTAACTGTTGTTTTTATAATATTGTCTTTATACATTTTTCTAACGACTTACAATATGTAAATAATCATGCCAAATAATGCCTACAAGATTTTAAATAATTCCCCCATGGGTGTACTTGAAATAAAGTAAATATTTTTCTTCTCCGTAAATCCTATATAATCTAATGTGTGTCAATTCTGCGGTACCCTTAACGACTACAAGATGCACTTGGTCACTTGTTACCGCGGCATGGCCCCGAGGTAAGTGTCGGTTGCTCTTAGAACCCGCGCTAATTGTGTGTGGACGCGGCTTTTTTGATGTTTTTTCCCCGCCTCTGTACAAATGGTGAAGGAATCTGTATGATCTCTGCTGCTGATTGTCTTCCTGAGAATCGGTGTTAAGGTAACAACTCTGGGTAATAAGGCTCAACATGTGTGACGCATTTTTTGTAAGCTTCGTCATGAGTGACACCTTTCTTCATGGTTTGTGCAGTTTTCTGTAAGCTCTTTACAAAATATGTATTTCGGGCTTTGTATTTAATTTGACGCAAGCATGGCAAATATTTATACAAAATCTGCGATTAACTATCCACGTGCATACTGCTGCACCTGCCTGTAAGGAGTACCTCTAAGTAGAGTCCTAAGTCCCAAAGGTATTTTAGGTTGAGTCCTAGCATATAATTGTCTCTAAAGGTCTGTGACATCCTCATAGCGCATAATTGTGTAAGAGACCTGCAATAAGACCCACTATGTAACCAACATCATCAATTATGTATTAGCACTAGTAGCTATAATACGTCACCAACAAATTAAGGCTCCAACGGGCCATTACTCATCGTCAGATGAACATTAAATAATATGATGCAACGCCTGAGGAATGTCGTGTTGTTCTTCCGACCAACGGCCTACTGGGATAATAGGTCAAGGGATTATAAAAGCTGTTCACACCTTTAGTTGTAGTGACATCTAAAATAATGGGATTAGAGTGGACCTGGCGCCGCTGTTTCCGGTTAAAATTGATGGTTCTGTATAAAATAAATTTGAGTTTTTTTTTCTTTCATACTTACATAAATGCGATAGTTACTTTATTTATCTCTTCCCTTTTCACGCCTAAACTGCTGAACGATAAATTATCTAAAAGATATGATATATATCTAAAAGATTTTCATATTTTTTTACAGGTTGATAGATTGCATCCTGAGAAAGGACATGGATATGCTCCATTTTGTCAATAAGTTTTTGGTGTTGCGAATGTAACCACGGGCAATAACTAGAAAAAGCGATTTCAGTTTATTCGGGATTTATGGTAGCTTGATTTCTTTGATGGCACGTGAACAAATAAGCCAATCTGTAAGTAGTTGACAGGTGTTTCATAGACGATACGTAGCAATTGAGCGAGACAAAAAAAACTATCAAATTGATTTTGCAGACAGCTTTTTCGTAAGATGAATGCTGCTACGTGTTACTATGGTCTTGCCAAGTCCTAGATGAGGAAACTGAGTGTGCGTTTGCCAACGACCCCACGCACGAGTTGCTTCATGCAGATCAGTTTTGACAGTAGGCCAAAAGAACCCTAGAAAGCAGTGTAGTGCAACCTTTATTTATGAGTGTCGAATTTATTACTACGATAGCATTTGTTTCTAGTCCGTTTCGTTCCCCTGTTACCACTGCGAGATTAGGTTGCTATTGCTAATACAATAGACATAACGACTTCCAAGCTAAATTATGTGAAAACTATTTCGTGACCATTATAACTATTGACGATTGCATTTTTTTCTAAACTACGCTGTTATATTTTTTACTTCGAAATTTTTTCCCGCCCTTAGTTTCATAGAACTTAGAAGATAAAAAATATATTACAACGTGGAATACATTAATTGTAAAATATTTTATAAAAATTCTTTAGTTTATACGAATCAAATGAAGCAAAAATTATTTATTTGTTACACGGAACCCTGATTCCTTAACGGTACGTCAACAGAAGATTATCTCGGCTGCCTAGATGTCGCTACATTTGATAGATAGTTAAGATAAGCGAAGACGAGTCGCCACCACGATTTAGATCTTAATTAAACGTTAATGTTGGAGAATTCTCATAAACAACACCGCAATTAGCCGTCTGAAAAAGTATTGCGTTTTAGTCGTAAGATAATTTGGGAACTCTTTCTTTTCAAACTAACTTTGTTTAAAGTTACTCCCTGTAATAATAGTATGGTATCATGTCCTCATTTAAGATGTTTGTACATAAATAAAATTTCGGTCCCAGAATATTTTGGCATTTGCTCCATATGCATGCAAAACATAACCTAAATTTCGATATAGCTCATAAAAACAGCAATAGCAGAATTCTGCGAACCATGTGGAAACAAGTTTACTTTTTTCATAGAATCCTAAAACCAGTAATATTCCAATGATATAATCAGTTACGTTGAAATAAAATATTGCAAACCCAGATTTTAATCAGGTTTGTGAATAGCTTATTCTTAGTAAGATGTTGCGATAGTAACCTGTAGAGCTAGAATTTGGTCTGAAATCCATTCATTAGGCAAAATTTTAGTTACGTGCACCAGCGTGCACTGCCTACACGGCTATTTTTCCACTCGATCCGCTATCGGTGAATCTGCGCGGGCGCAATAACGAGCGGTCCCATCGGCCTCGTTCGTAATTTTTCGCCACATTTTCTAGGTTAGTTTTGAGCACGTTAACTGATGCAATCGAAATTTTTCGCAGTTCAAACTATAGAGCCGTAAGTATACAGTTAGAATTTTATAGTTAAATCTGTTATAAACTGCATGTAAACACGCGTCATTCAGCTGGCCATAAATAACAACATTAAAGTGAGTGAAGTTCTACTGTTAGAAAATGCTTTTTCGAACCATAAAATTGAAAGGCTTAAACGTAAAGATTTCTCGCACTGCTAGAGATAATTAAGAAAACGGGTTCGAACCGCACTTAAAGTTGGAAATATACAAAGAAAGTACAATAAAAATGCGATGATGTACAGTATGCACAGTGAGGCAGCCATTTCAGATAATTCATATGATTCCATTCCCTCATGTGAAATTGAAAACCACTCGAAAGCCATTACATACATGGTTGCTTAACCCATAAACGTAGCTTTCTCAGTTTACTGCAAAAGGCAAAACAAATTAGTGTAGTTCGATTTACTTGCTTCCTAGTTCGCGAGCGATTTCTCCCATAAACCCACCGTGCGGCGGCCATTGTTCGTTGCCAAACGAAAGTAATGCTTATTCCCATTTTTAGTGTACGGAACCTTTGCTCTTTGGCGCTGGCGTGACATGCGGCCACTTTGTAATACTTCGCTTTTGACAATAGCGAAGTCAAACACTATTGCAGAACATACTTTATAGTATCAATCCTAAGGTGTAGTTTCGTTTGGTTGTTGCTCTGATACCGTGTCCCAGTCTTGCGGGCCAGAGGGTAGCCCTTTGAACTGGCCGCAGGCATCAGGGGCGGCTTAGACAAACCCATAAAATTTGCAATTTAACCGTGCCATAGTGCACGTTTTGTCTTTAAAACACATTTCTGGAAAGGTGTAGTTTGTGATAGTTTATTGCGATGTTGCCACAATACAAAAATGGACACAAGTAGTAACCATCGTAAAACAGTTCTGAATAAATACGTTAAGTGAAACCGAGGATGAGTACGTGGCATTACAAAGGGTGTGCTATGAAAGAAATTCTTGGAGTAGTCGTTAATCAGTGAGGCGCTAATAAAATATTAATTACCCCACAAGCCATATAGGTAAGAAAATACTTACTTATTATGGAAATTGATAGCCAACAACACAGTAATTCCCACAACATTTTTTGTTCTAAGTATGAGTCATGTTTCATTTTCTTTCCGGAGGCAATCATTACTGGAATTATGACACTTGGACCCAAAAAATTATCATTTACTAAGTTAATTAAGAATTTACTTTCACGGAAATAATTTTTGCCACCTCTATCTAAAGGAAAAGTCATGTTAAGCTTTACAGGAGATGGTAAATATTATTTAATCTGTGGTAAAAGGCAAATTTTGCTACAAAATGTTCCTCGGTTATTGTGCCGTGTTGCGATGGAGATGCGGCAATTTTCAAACACGCTTGTTAGGAAAGTGGCTGCCGGATGTAGAATATTAAGCGCACGATGCAGGCGCATAAATCTTACATCTTCGAGAAGACAGTGGCGCCCTCTTGTCGCAAGCACTCGATCTGCACCATAGTGCGCGTTTGATATCAATGGATTTTATGAAGGAAATGACGTAACTCCTGAAGATATTCCTGGTCATGGTGCTGACTTTTTAAGAAAAAAAAATCTTCAGAAATAAATCCTGAGTAGAAGGTCATTAATGAAAAATAATATGGAATTAGAATAAATTTATTTATACAATATTATAAATACCACTGCATTCCCAGTCAGACATTCACGTATCTTAACTTGTAGGTACCTTGTCTCTCAGTCAGATTCACAGTACTGTTTTGTAAGATAAGATAGATATATTAGAACATTGGATAGAATTGTGAACCCTGTGGCGTTCCTTTAACCAAAGCCATTCTACGAAGGTCAGGACAGGGAATCCAGAAAAAAGAACTGACAATAATGAAACAATGAAGGAATTACAATAACTGGCTCACACCCAGCTTGTTCCAACGTGGTCAGCCATTTGTGACGTTCTCACAAAACTTATAATTGTTTTTATGTATAATTATGTTGTGTGCTGTAATCGTCGGTGTATAATGTGTGCTATAATGTTCGCAATGTTATGTTGCATCGCGTGTGCGCATATAATTACTGCACGACCTCTTTATACTGAAGGTAGCTCTGATCGAAAATGTCGTTGAAAATTTTGAGAATAATGGTCAGTCAGTTCCTTATTTGCGTTATTCAGAAAAACGAGTTGCTGGGGCCAATAATCTAATTTCTGATGACGTGAGGAATTATTGCGGATTTGGGCAAGTATTTCAATTAAAAAAATACTGATAAAGTAATATAAATATTAAATAAATAACTGTTGCTATGATACTGTTCCGTGTGACCCAAACATTTGGGCGCGTAGTTGACAGTTGCAAATAAGTCAGAAATGTGTTGACGACAGTTATTAATCGTTTACCACAGCTGTGGTTTGACTGGCCCTGACACTTAGACTTAACATTAAGCAAAACAATAAACCCGAACGAAATTTATGAGCACATTTCATCCCGATGCAATGAAGATATTTATCACAATAACACTTGAATACCTCTTTATTAACCTTTTGCGGAGCCCTAAAAAGTCGAGAGTTAATTGCTACTGACACCTTAACATTTCGGTTAATGTTCGCAATTAAATCAACTTTCTCAAATGTCAATTAATACGCTTGTTGCGGGAAGGGGACGGGCATTTCTCGCAGTGCCGGCAGAGGCATGTAATAGAGCTATTACATCGCCATTAATCACATCGCGTATTACCTGAAATAGGGCTGGTGGTAATAGGATTCACAGATTTCACAGCAGGAAAAAGGGGGTCCGTAAACTGACGTGTAGGGTCTAAGGCTAAGATTAGGCTAATATTAGTGATAAGATTAGCGTAGATAAGAATCAGTACAAATCTAAACGTAATATGACACAATTTAATTCAGTTCCACGTTGATAAATGAAGTATCCATAGACTTGGCTAAACTTCAGAAACTCAGGCTATAAGTCTGCATATTATCCATAGTTTTCTACGAGTAACATACTTTTATAATAAGGGTTTCAGTTTTATTGTGTTGCTGTAAAGTACTTCAAATAAGTCTACATATTTTTTATCTAAATATCCTGTCCGGGATGAGAGGAATGTGATACTGGAAATCCTAACTTCCGATGTTCCAAATTTGAATCCGTTTTGCGGCCTATAATTATGATTTATGTAGGCCCATTCTGCAAGCCCAGCATACGGTGTCACCAAAACGTAGAAAAGAACCCATCAAGCTTTCTATACTTTTTTACGCCTCAGCCCTAGTCGAGAGAGTTGGCGTTCCTTGCAAGTTGCAGCCGACAAATGCAAATGTACGGAATGTGGATAACGTGGATTTTTATCAACACTCGTTTGCGTCGGTGAAAATAAAATTAAACGCGCCAATTAATGTAATTGGCGTGTGATGCTGTAGGCGAGTTTTTTTTTAGGATTGGAGAGCAACACATTGAAATGACGTAAAGTTGGTAAAGGTAGAACTGCTGGCTTCAAAATTGATGACTTCATATCATAATATCGTTAATGTTGTTCATTGACAAATTGGAATAACAGTGTTAGCTTATTGCACATTGTCTGTTATGTTATTTTAACATCACACTTGATACTCAAATTGTTGCGTAAATCGTACGCACAAATGAAAGAGTACAACAATAACAGATAGAGCTGCAATATTGTACGGCCATTGTGTTCCACGATAAAGATTGAATAGGAGTGAGCAGCGCGTGCGCAGCGGGCAGCACAGTTTCCGGTATACTTGACCCTATTCGCGGTTATTATATCTGTTTAATACATTATAAACTTACGAACAATGGTTTTTGTAAATTAATTACTCATAGAAAAGCAACACCTGGTATTACGAGCATATTGTTTCATCTCTTCTCACGGGAAAGGTAACCGAAGGTCGTATTACAAATTTAAGCACAAACAGTTGCAGTTATTTGCTTGATAAATTGTTGGTTGTCACTTTGTGGCGATTCGACGGTTGCGTTTGCACAACGCGCGTGCGCAAACAAACGCGGCAGTTGCAGCGCAATTCGAAATATGAAATCGCGAAATTTAATCACGTATATAATTTTGCACGCGATATCTCACGTTCCATTTACGAAAATCTCGGACGACCCAACAATGTTGATGTTGCTAATCCGTAAGTTCTCGATTTTCGCTAAAAAGCATTGTCTCGTACAAACAAAGTTTTTAAGCTTGTTATCAAAAATTAAGGCCTAAGCTAATCATTTCATGATTCATAAATATGGATGATTAAAAATTGAATCCATCCTTCGTGTTATTCTTGGAACGAGCAATGTTTGATTAAAACTCAACGGATTAATAAACATTGCTGTCCTTCGTCATGACTAATTGAAAAATGATTTAAATCATTCTATAATTCAAACAACCTTATAGATCCATAAAAACTTACATTATGACTAAGATTTGTCGTAGCAACAGACCTCATGAGTCAACGAACAAGGTTCGCACGTGTTATCCCAACTTGGCAAAATCTGTAGCAGGCAATATTTACATACAAACGCTCGACTATCGCGGTGTCGCGCGAATTATCGCGGTGTCGCGCGACTTATCGCCTCTAAGTATACGAGTATCGCATTTATTGAGCACATTCGACTTTTACACGGTTTAACTCTACTCAGTGCAAGTGATGAGTTTGGAGAGTTCGCTGAACTTTAATGTCATACACATAGAGGTGAACTAGAACGTATTTAGGTTTACGCTGTTGTTTTGTTTTGTCAAAGAATAATGTAAATGTAGGTCATGATCCTAAAAAACAGGTCATGATCTCAAAAATCGCTATTGCAGAAAAGACTGTTCTTTCCAGCCCTATAAACAGGGGTAAAGATAACCAGGCTTTTTAAAGCACAGGGTAAAAGCGATCAATCTTTTTAGATATAGAGTAAAAACTTTTCATGCTTTTTTGTATTGGCTATTTATCGCGTATAACTTGGACCACACACGCACCTGAGCGCGCGATGCGTGTAACATTCAGTGCCTCGCTGTAGCTATGCACCTATTGACCATAAACAAAATAAATCCACACGTAGGGACGCTGTTACACTAGCCATACACGCCGGCGCTGTTCGCCATAAATCTACTCTGTGGTCTCACTCCGACCACAATGCATCATTGCGATACGTGTGTGGTCGCCATATATGACTGCTGCTCCACAAAAACTGGACACAATCCATGAATTAATATTTTTCCTAGGCTTTATATGGATTTTTATTATACATTGAACGACGTAGGTAAAGTCACCGGCAGGTTTAATGAACGTATTGTGACGGTGAATGGATTTATTATATTAAATGTTTTTGTTCCGTGTGACTTGATTATGAAGAGATGAGACGTCTCGGAATTTCTTCGGGTTCCAAAACGTGTTTTTTACCATCTTCAGCCCTGAGATCTGAGAGACGATGGTGACAATTTATGTGTGCAAAAACACAAAGACTTATTTATTTATTACCAGTTACACCCGGTATACACTATGTTGTCAAGTATTCGGAATGCTTGAAGTTTTATATAATGCACTAGCTTCCCGCCAGCGGCTTCGCCCGCGTGGTCTTGATAACCTTTTTAACCTGATTTTCTGTTGAAATTTTTCCTGAATTTTCTTTGCTATAAACCTCATGGAGCCCGAGACCTTTCCAACTAATGCAAAACCGTGGAAATCGGTTCGTGCGTTCTGGAGTTATAGCGTCAGGAAGGAAAACCCGACTTATTTATATAAATAAAAGTATATAGTAGATAAATAAAAGATAACTTTATATCACGGCTATAGCATCAAGTTGCGGCATATTTTATAAGTAAAATATTCGCATTTCTTATCTGGCTATGCGGAGTCGCCCTCATAAACCCGGCCTCAGTTGATACGCGTCAGGGGCGTTATCGTAATCGATATATGCGCTTGCGCATTGTGGCCGTGTTCCGCTTCAGATCGCGCCGATAGCGTACGGGTCACTGACGGCTGTGTTTTGTTATTAAATATGTTTCATTCAACAGAATGCCACACAATGTACGTTCGATGGGCCTAAAAATAAAATGGATGTAGCAGCTGTAATTATTGGTGTAAAAATACAAAGAATATGCACATTGACACAAATAAGAATTCTCACAAATAAGAATTCTTTGTAAAATAAACCACATAATTCATAACAAAAGCAAAATTGTCTTTGCCAACTTCTCCGCGGTTCGATTAAACTTTTTTTTAAATACATCTCTACGTATTTGTCGAGAGGTCATATTGAAATGAGAACTCTTTAATCTCAAGTTACTTTCTCTTATACACTGCAGGCAAAAGCTATTAAAAAAATTAATCAAACAGCTAAATGTGGCACGTTATGTATGCATTTACTTCACTATCGCATATTTCTTGTCAACCTCGATATTATTCAACAACCTTTTCCCATATATCGATAAAAAGCTAAGCTAGCTTTTTAATGCACTTCTGACAAAGTTGTTTTACGCAATACTGTGACATGTTACGTCAGTTGAGTCCATTTGCATTGCATCTACTTCCTATGTCCTTACTTAAATAATTGTCTGCAAAATCAACATCATACATTATATTTGACAGATAGTGACCGATTCTGTTACAATCCGTACTTAATTGATTTTATTCACATCTCTTTCTTGCAAATGTCATTGAAAAACGACATAAATTTTCATTTGACAGTTGTTAATGAACTGTCAAATTAGTCTGTGACATTGACATTTGCGGGAAAAATAATGGCGACAGTTATTTTTTGAAGTCGGTCAACAATAGGTAGATGTTCGAAACACCTGATATTATGCAGTAAACGAAAACTTAGTCACTGCTCTTAGCTGAATGAGAGGAATAAGAACCTTGTTATAAGCAGTACGATTACTCTAAAATTACATTATAAGTACCCAACCGTTCTCACGAGACTTATTTATGAAATACAAGTTATGGCTGCCAAAGTGCTTGAAATATGAGATCTGAAACTTCCATACAATAACACCATAAGTACTCACGATACATCATGATTTCACAAAGAAAATTACATTAGACCCGTAAACAGAGAGCGTTTGCGAAACTATGTTGATATTTAGAATATAAGGGCTTAGCTAATCCTTTGTTCCTAAGCTTGGATGTGAATGGCCAGATTGATTGGGGCCATTAAGTTCGCTGAGCGGAGTGTGGTTTGATATTTACAAAAATTGCAATATTGTAGACACTAGAAATGTCAACAATATCTTTGTTTATTTGATCCATTACATTTAAAAACCTCTGTCATTGTCATGATAAATGTTTTTTATGTTTTGTTTATTTCATCTCCAACTTTGTGTCATAGTTGTCGGTTATGTTATCTACAAATTAAGTAATTTCTTGGACAAAAAAGAATGTTGTACTATTAAATTAGTACACTTGCTTATTTTCAACGTGAATTTAGATTTTCTGTCCTTTTCAATTATGGTTAAAAGAGACACATCGTGATGTGATTTAGTGTAGTGCGATGGTACAAACAGAATCAGTAATTCGGTACCAATATTGATATATTTATTTATTTATGCTTTATGTACAGAAAACTACAAACACGGTCTGTATAAAATCATACTTTAGCAGGCATTACATTGAAATAAAAAAAAACTCTTATATTTCAACTTCTCAATAAGTTTTCGTGTTCTTGTTAATAAGCGATGATTTTGAATCTTACTGTCACCCTACCCTCAAATAAGAATAGGTATATCTTGTAGGTTTAATGGCCGCACTTTATAAGCTTACTTGCACAAGCTAACCGTATCTGTCTTTGTTCCAGGTAAGAGCTGTTGTTGTCGACTGACGTTTCTGCGAACACTGCTGATACCCATTGTGACGCGGTTTCCGGTGATTGATGGTCGGTGAGACGTGTTGAGACATATTTCAAATCCCTATATCAGCCCTTCTATGGGCCAACACAATTCATGATAATGGTAAAATATTAACCAGTTAGATGAAGAGGGGGACTGACTGCTCGGGGTGTACAGTTCCTCGCCAATCCTTTTGTCCGGCTTGAAGTTTCCACGAGCTAAATTTAACCCGTCTGTAAAAATCAGAGAGAACAAACACATAACCTTCCTTCGGCAGTAAAAAGTATATTGGAATATTCACATCTCTTTATTACAAATGTCATTGAAAAAGGACATCAATTTACATTTGACAGTTGTTAACGAACTGTCAAATTAGTCTGTGACTAAAATATTTCAAATGAATCAAAACGACAACCTACGACTTGAGCTTTCGTTTTTTTCGTATTCTAATATTTTCTCTCTTCAAGTTAGCTCGTGCCAACTGCCGGACAAAAAGATTGGCGAGAAATGTACCTGACGATTATTTATATAATAACATCACTAGCGACACGCCCCGGCTTCGCACGTGTGCACAAATTACACACACATACACACAAACCTTCCACGTTTATCGCTCTTTCTATTAGTGAAAACCGTATCAAAATCCGTTGTGTGGTTTAGAAGTAAGCGGGGTAACAGAGAGGTGATAATCACACAAGGAGTCTCTTTCAATTAATGTTATATTATATTTTTGCTATAACTTCTGTTATAAAGGGTTTGAAAATTCGAATATATACGAGGCAATTCTGTTATTTTCAAGCACACACAACACAAAAGTCTTTGGTGTCCGATTGATGCTTAAATCATGTATGTTTTGGTTTAAAACTGTCATAATTGTGTAATTCCTTTACTACCTACTGTAGTTATCCGCTGCACACTGCGACCTTGCTAACTAATTAATTACTAGTACTACAATAATATATGCAAGTAAGTCACCTACTTTAGACCACGCTCTACGAATATTAAACAGTCTACAATTAACGTAAAACATTAATTTCCCATAATTAAAGACCTATTAATGGCGAATTAAAGTCTACTTTTACATAGCAATAAATCGTTTTTGACATTTATCAATACAACACAATTATTATTAGTTGGCTGTTGTAGTCGAGCCTATTATAACATGCGCCTGCGGCTCTGCTCGGCCCTACAGCCAGTTCCTACAATTATAGGCGCACGTCCGAGACTCAATTGGCCCCCTACCATTAGTCTCTATCTACGGAGGCATGTAAATACGCTCTGAATATTAATGAGGTCCTTGGGAATGCAAAATCTTGTACGTAGAAAACCAGGCTAAGAATTTTCCTTACTTGTTATGTATCGAGGAAACTCGAAAGGCCACAATGTACTTCTATCAAGATCACGTTCCTATTAGTACTATAAACACACCATTTCTAATGAAGTTATGTTTCCGCGAATGTTCTGATTCGATCTGAATTAGTAACGATGACGCTATTCAAAACAATGGTAACGTATTGTGTTTTCATAAATAAATCTCCATAACTCACGCAAGTAGTTCTGCAAGACGATTAGACGATGGAAAGTGAAAATTGTCTAATTACGATGGATTAAATCAACACGTAGCCGTCGCGTAAAAACTTCAATAATTGACGTTTATATGAATATCAATAGGACGGTTTAATGCATACATACAGCTTTTATTTTCATTCCGGTGCGCTGGCGCAGCCTATACGACGACACCGAGCGCATCTCAGAACGGTATCAACGACTTGCGTGCGAGTGGTTATGCAACGGCGGGCGACGTCCTTGCTGCGCGGCCGCGGGGCGGGGGGCGAAGGCCGCGCGGGGCGACGACCCGGCTCCGTTCGGTAACCACCCCGCTTTTTATTGCAACCCAACCCGCCTACGGAACCTGTCCGGACGAGTTATGGCCTCCGATAAAGTAGACGTACTTACGCCAAGGAATTGCAAATTCTATCGGATATTTTTCAGTCTATTCATAGGGACGCAGACAGAAAAATGACCAAAAGAAACGATTAGATACCAACTTAGACTGAACATAATTATATCGTTATGCCATTTTTGGATTCGTCTCTGTGACATGGCTGTACGTGCGTGACTTGCTGTGGCGACTGTTTAATCTATTAAGGAAATCAAATGTTTACCAAAAATGGTTTGGTTACATTTAAATATGTTATAAAAACTAGAGCTATAGAAAACTGCAAAAACTTAGACTAAACACATAATAATACTACCTATTCTATTCATATAATACGATGCGCGTATTGCTTTATGAGTTTTATTTCTAGTATTCTTCTAAGACAATGATTGAGGTGGGTTTGCGGAGCGGCGCATGCGTCGCTCCACCGCAACATGGCGCCACAATAAATTACCACCAGATATGAACTGCGAACATACAAACACTCATGTTCACGTGGTTTTTTGCTTTGTTTCTTTGGATATTTATTCGCAAAACAAGTTGTGTATTGCCAATGCCATGTGTTGAACAACGCACGTCACGGAAAATGTTTTCTTTAACAATTCCTGCATGTCATTCCACTCAAGATTACTGAAACTATGGTGATGAAACAAACTGGATGATGAACCAATTGTTGACAGTAGAACTTTGTAGTTAGCAGTATCACCATATATTTGGAATGAAGGAATCGACACTTACACTTTTAAACTTTTTTTTGAAAAAGAAGTCTAGTACGGATAAAATCAACTTTAAAAGTTAGTAAACTAACTTTCTAACAGCATTTTAAATTGCACATTTGTATCTGTTCCCTGTAATCCATGATATCATCAGGAACATGTTCAAAGTGCGCAAGTAAATCTCTGTCGGATATTGAACACTGAATCACATTTGGTACATACCGCACACAGCTTCATGTCATGTTTTTGGCAACACGGCAAAGTGCCTGAAAGATGTATTGCATGTGTATTTAATGTGCTTTAAAGACAGGTAATATTTCAATGTTTAATTCAATAGATAAGTGGTATTTTATAGTTTCTTTTTTTATACTGGCAATACTACTGGCAGTACTCGTATGATGTTTGTTTTTTTGTAAATTACTTATAGAAGATAAATTATATTGATCCTCGGTTTGGACTCTTTTGATCGATGCTTTAATCATGACTCAAAACGAAACTCTATAGTTAAGTATTTCACTCAACTTTTGTTGTTTTGCTAATAAAGTTCTCGCTTTCAGCATTGACTGACTTACAAGACTCGATTATTTATTATACAATAAAAGGTCGTATCGTATCCTTAATATAAATCATACTTTCACTGTACGAAAGTGATGCAGTGTCAAACTCCTGCGCAACGTCCGTCCCGCCGTTTTGTTACATCAAGTTAATGCAGCGTTATGTAATGAGCTTGTTCTTCTGCCTTGGGTTTATCCATTCATTGCTTCAGGGCCCATATTGTGTGCCTTTCCTTTTATATCCATGCTTGCTAGTCCTGCTACATGTCTGCATTTGTTTTCTCATAAAAGGCCAAATATACCAAATAAATATACACACAGTCGAACATAGAACCTCGTTTGGTTTTCCGTCGGTTAAAAACGATTGTCTAGCGCTCTAAAATCATCTTAATAACTCGTTTCCTCAGCCGACTATAAGATATGTAGTTATATCCACTTGGTGAGATCATTCGGCTGAACAGATGATTGATTTAAATCGATTACTAACGAACAGATCTCCGATACTGGAATCACCATCCTTACATAACGCACTTTAAGAAGTTGATAATAAAGATGTAATTTATTCGCACTACCATGTCGAAATCTATCGTCTACTCTACCACTATGTCGAAACACTAAAATTCGTGTTTTTGGGTTATGCGAATTCTTTCCTAAATTCCATTATTTTTCGACTTGGCACAAAATTCGTTAGAAGGTTTACGGTCTATCGATTAAAGCGTAACATTAGTGTATTTATCGATTTCCCAATTAACAATATTACGAAACATTTGTTTTGTACGTTTTTAGTTATAAACCCTTTTAAATTCGCTGTGATATAACACATAAAAACCAAGGGCAGCAGTAATAAAAACAATGATTGTCTTAAATTAAAGATTGTGGGCAATTTTCTCCAATCGCAAATATCCAAGAAGAATTGATTTACCGAGTCGAAAGCTTAAAACTTTAAACTTACCCAGCCATATTTAAAGTAAGCTATCAAAATATCACCGGATGTACGTCGTACAGTTAGCATTTAACTTTTTAATAAAATTCATAGACCATGTGTAACCTAATTCCGTTGACAGATATTTTCTTACAAAGTTAATAGTTCTGTTGCTACTAATAACCCTGTGAATATTTGGAAGTCGTATGAGGTTTCTTCTAAAATATACTTTTATACAGTGTTTTTAAATTCCTTAATACTAATGTTTAAAATTCCGATTGGTTTGTCAATATATGTGAGTAGATATTTTATATACTTTTGCTGAATATGTTACCTCGCCGTTGGTTCTTACCAAAGCAACCCTTTCCCTTATTGGACATTTATGACTTAAGTGGGATGCTACAATCTGCTACATTCCATACTCGATACAAAGACTGCAAATCGGCATTGACCCGCTAAAGCTTCCTCGTCACTTTGTTTATAACCATCAGCGTCTGTTTTCCTTGTTGCATCACTATTGTCATAATACTATATAATACTAGACAATAACGGCACATTATATCAATAAATACCCGTATAATAATATTCTGTATCCAAATTAATGGAACTTTCCACTGAGGTTTCGTAACTGTGCCAACTTTGTCTTAATTGTGTTGAATGGGAGTTGAGATGTAACTTAGCCTCTTTAGATGTCTTACTAAGCCAAGATTTATTTCTATAGCGTTTATAGTGTAGTGTTTCGTAATGAAAATATATTATAGCTATTCAATTACAAATCCTCTCAAGGTTTTTAACAGCACTGTCTGGGAAGCAACAGCACTGTCAGCGTATCATTAATTTCGCATTTGATTCCGATTAAGCTTTTAAGATGGGTTGGCCATAAATCCCTTTAATTTGTAAATGATTCTTATATTTCTCAACACAGGCTACAACTGATTTGTTTCGGTTCTCGCTCGAATACCTGCTTGGGTTGCTACACACATCTAACCCAAAAAGGCGGCACCCTTTGGCATCGGATTCCGAGAAAAAAACATTAAAATTCGAGCGCCGATCCGAACGTTCGCGTTCGTCCGGACGCGGCGTCCTTCGTGCCGGTGCCTGGAACGGCGGCCTTCGCTCGGGACGAGCTAAAAATAGCCACACGCCCTTGAAGTATACGTCGAACAGGATTTATCGACCGCCAGTCTCGGACTCCAGACGACTTGAAAATACAATTTTCGTTCAACTGTCAGTTTCGAATCTTATTGTGTTCCATATTTGATCACGCTTGTTCGTTTCGCGCGTAAATTATGACAGCTGTCAATGTTGCCATATCAAATATCCATAAACTTTTTAAAAGACTTGCAGAACAGTACCTCTACCTAAAAAGATAACTTTAATAATAAATTACCAATGAATAACATCTGTAGTGTACTGTTCATTATGTTACTAAGAAATTGTCTACATGGCATTTAAAAACTTTGGTATCTCCAGATACGTCATATTTATGGCTGCTGTATACAAAAACGCATTAGTGTTACTTACCAATATTACAGTGAAGGTTATAGTTTTATCATAATAATGGACTTGAATGAAATATATTGCCATACGAAATTATTTCTTAACTGAATTCTTTTAAAGTTGATGTTCAGGGTTTTGTAGCGGTTGTCGATATTCGATATCAGCACACGTGGGCCATTAGTGTACCGAGTCGAGATACAGTCGATGCACATCAGTAATGCACAGCGTACGATGCGCTCGCGCACCACATACAAACAAACCATTTCAATATGCCAAATATGGAACTTTTTAACTACACTAACACATGTAGAAGATTTTTTGTACTTTTTCGTAGAATAAAAAAACGGGTTTAAGTAGTTGTTAATCTTTAACAATTTCTTATTGTGTCTACGATTTGAGGGAGTCACTAAACTTGTCCAGAATCATTTCTCCAACTTCATAGGTGTATTGATGGAGCTGCCACGTCAGCACAAGTGGGTCAGCTCATTATAACGGTTAACGTAGGCGTGACAATGGCACTTGCATTTCCAGATACGTTCCTGTTTGTAGAAAGATGCTCCACTGGTTCGCCCGCGCATTGATACAATAGATTTGGTTTTGATTGTGAAATGGTGTCTACTTTCTTTTTTAGTTGTACATTCACCCTGTATGGTAGATACATTTATAATGAATACCCCGGCAGTTCTTAATTCTAATATTCTCTCAATTTCTCTCCCACTAATGAGCAAAGACCTCCCACCCCAGTTGAGGATTTTCTATGCTGGGTGTCTTATACCACTTGGGCAAAAATCCAAAATTTACAATGCGCGTAACTGTGTAATTACAATAAGTGCTGATGCTTATAAATCCTTACTTATAATTTTACTTGACTGCAAAGAAAATTTTCAAGATTGTCCTTGATTCTTTTCCATTGCATTATTCTGACGATAATTGCCTGACGGTATCTGTTGTTTTAATTTAAGAGATTAAAATTAAATGGTCGACTTCCAAACAATGTAATACACTTATCTTGAGTTTAAATGAGTACCAAGTTATAGCGATATTTGCGTGAAATTACATTTATTCTCCCAACCATTGTTAGATGATTTAGGTACTTTAAAATGCAACGGCCTTTGCAAATGTTTACGTTTCGATTTGCCATTGTTTTGTAAATTTCCATCAGAATTGTCACAATCACACGTCACGTTACACAATCGCCATGATTTATTCGCAATTAGTTTCAATATTGTTAGCTTTCTCACTCGGAAATTGCTTACAGTGTTCTCTGGACACGTGGCTGGCACATTTACAAAATCCATTTTGAATTACGGACTAAAGGGGATTGCAAAATAATGGGGTCTGTCGATGAATGCACGAAACGGTTTTTGTTTATTGAACTGAGAGATATAAACATAGAAACATAAGTAAGGAAGTATTAAAGCGTAAATGGGGGAATGCACCACGTGCCGGGTGCATAATCCGAGGCGCCCCACTGGCGCCCGACGTGGGACCGTGTTTGTTTAAACATTACTTAGCGTTAATGCACGCCCGCGAAATGCTCACTTGTTTGCCAATCCATACGAAAATATTCTCCCTTGTTTAAACAATAAACAACTTCATTCCGACAACTGCACCGTTTATTTAGGATGCAAATCTTCAGACAGGCCGCAACACATTCAGGGTCAAATGTGTCATTGTTTTCGAAATAGCAGCGAAGTAACGGTTATCTAAATACTTTAAACATTCTATAATACTAATATTATGCGTAACGGTCTTTGTCGTTTTAACATAATGAGCTCGGGGCCGCTGCAAAGTAACCGTATAATATAGAAAATATCGGATATGTTGTCGATTCAGCCCACACGCCGCATAAATGACGATTAATCGGTATCATTGGATCAGACAATATCGTTAACATGTAATATCGTAACCACGTGCGTTCTCTTTGGTGTTGTGACAAGTCGTATAAATCAAATTGCACAATTACCGTGATGCATATTTAAAACAACTGACATACATTTATGGGTTTGTCGTAATTGAATCTCTGCGACAATGGTGTTAATTCTAATGCAAAGTGATCGCCGTTTAATTTAGCGTAGGCGGTTGAATAACTTAGCTTCTGTCGGAAGCGTTCGTGAACAATGCCGACTAGCTCCGTGTTTAATTAAGCATTTCATTGCGATTACAACTATCGTGTTTAGCAGAACATCGTTAACTAGATTATTAACGGCTTAATTTGATGCTATTAAGTTTTTCTTGTAACAAAAAGATGGCGACGTATCATGGGTGCGTAGGCGCACGTTAGAATGCCACATTCACGTATCAGATTCCTAACTGTACCAGCGCACGGTTTACTGCCGCGACATAGATACTTGGCTCAAAACGACTATAAAAATTCAATTCACCTATTCTAAAAGAGTTTTTTATGTATTTTATTGCGTAAAGCTCTCGTTGACGTTGGCGCCACGTTTTTGAAACCGTCCGGTGCATCGGGACTTCGGGAGAGAGATGTTCGTTGGTATTATACAGTAATTCAACATTCTTGACGGGTCGTGCATGTGACATGTGTTGGGTGGCATTTCGATCAAGTCTAGTGTTACAATGTCAAATGGACCAACTGTTGGTAATTAAATACCTTTGTTTAATGTGGAATTATCTTACGCTTCAAAATAACAAATTCTTGGCAATTCTTTAGACTTTATAATAATATGATGAATAAGATATACTTATCGCGATTTTTGCAGTAACGCCTACAAAACTTGCTTCACCCGAAAAAAAGCTGATTAAACGATTACATTGACTAGGAAACTTCAGACAAAAAAAAAGACTTATTAGTCCAAGTAATTGCTATTATAATTTAGCAAATAATAAATCGATTATGATTAAATCTACAATGAACTACACCCACATCAGTAACTGACGATGGTGTTACGACTTTGTCAACAGCTATTAAAGCTTAATCTCGAAGTCACGCGTGTAATATTTCAGCGTGTTATTATCGTTTATCTTTACATTTTTTGTTGTCTGTTTGTTCACGTGTCTTTGCCTGTCTCGCCTATTGAAGGCTTTGGAAATGAAATCATTGTAGTGTAGATTACTGGGTATTTGATTTATGGCAGTCGTTATTGCAGTTCTGTGGAATAATAATGTTTCGTCATTTATTATCGCTGTCACTGGAATCGTCGAGGAAAGGCCCTAGTTATCGAAACAAAACGCTTTGAGTATGAATCCGGAAAATTATTTAAAATACACACAGGTATTAACAAAGAACTACAACACAATATTTAAACATGTAACTGCAATATAATATTATGCATAACATATACCTAGATGATTTTATTCATGGGCTTAAATAAATCTTTTTGATAGACCAGTTCAATTGCCGTCAAGGAAGACATTAATTATACGTCATCACGTGTTTTTATTAGTTGATTAACGCCTGAAATGTGCGAATTGAATGATGGTCGACGTTTTTAGTATTATTCTGGCGCCTCCATCGGTAAATATTGCTTTTTTGTAGTACTTACCCACTCTTTTGTTTTAACAGACACAATGTCTGCATTATTCGACTGCAAAGTCTAACTTCACGACAGATCAGGCAATCTCGCCCACCTGGGGGGCTAAATTGGGAACCGCGACATAATTTTGTTGCAGCGTTATTATTTCGGTATGAGATAAATCCCGACAAATTGAGTCGTGCGTTCTGTTATACATTTTATTAATGAATCAGTCCCTTTTCGGACGAAAATTGCATCTCATCGCATCCTCATTTCTCAATAGGTGTAGTTTATTTTTCTTTGTTGTGTTCTTGTTTCATTTGATTGCATTCGGAGTTCCGCAGGATTGTGATGTAACGTGCGCGTGTATTGGAATGTAAAATTGCGTCACGTTAATGCAATGCACATCCGGTACAATGATTTTTATATATAAAACTTATAAGCCTTAATTTTTTTTATTTAGCTCTATATAATATTTAAAATACAGACTCGTTACAAGATCTTTTAAAGAACAAGAATATTTTTTTGTTTTCTCATGTATCGTGCATACGTTTACGTTTAAAACACATTTTTTTATTTTTTTTATTTAAAATACACACACCATCACTATTGTCTGTTTCACCATGTCTGGATGGATAGCCGTTATCCCCCGGATAAATAAAAAAATGGAACATCATTTGTAGGAGTTATCTGACAAGTAATTTAACGGGAACATACTAGGGGGTCGTGAAACATGCCCTTAATGTTGCTGAAACTATGTTTGCTTTAATCATTCCTTTTTTAAATCAGTTCCCTCAAAGAAGTTTGTTTTAAATACACGTATGTAAATGAAGAACTCGTCTGTCTGGAGGGGTTGTAAGCTGTAATGACGAGGGTGGAATGCATGCCGTTGGGGGAGATTAATGTCAGCCGAAGAAACGCACTCTGCTTTGGACTGAAAGCGTCACATTGGCTAAAAGATTGTCTTTCAGCTTAATGTGTCGCTTTTCGAATAGGAAGCTGATGGCTTTTGTAAGTATCACAAACAAGACAGAAAGTTTTAAGGAAAGGAGCAGGAAAGATACAATAGGTAGGTAGATAGTTATTTTTCCACATAGTATAAAACAAAGTCACTTTCTGCTTCTGTGTGTATATCCGCTAAGTCCTCAGCCACGCAACAGATTTTGATGCGGTTTTCACTATTACCTAATAATTTTTGCGGAGGGTTTTTATATAGTACATTATAGTTTTGTGTAAATTGGCTAATAACGGAGGCGTACTATGTCGCTCCGGGGGCGACAACATTTTCTCGATTTAGTTGTTCATTCGTGACTCACCTTTCTCTTGCATGAATCAAATCCTTTACTTAGCACTCGCCCAAGATTTTGCTTAACAAATAAAATCTTGAAGTACTTGTAAGCGTTTCAACATAATTATCAATACAAAGCTTTTATTACTTATATTATACTCATCATTATCCAACGGGTTACGACATCCTTATCATTATATCACATTCCGTTTTATCGCCTGCGCGGGAGTCATGACGCCGCGCGACGTGCCGTATCGACGCCGGCGCAGCTGTACCGGGAATCGCCATGTCATAATGCAAATAAACTGTTCCTGTTTTCTTAGTAAAAAGTAGTGATAGATTAGGATTGATTCCTGATCTAGCAGAATTTTACACACTCTAAAGTATATTTTCAGTCTTATGGTAACAACATAAGACTGAAATTATCATGTACATTTCTTATTACACTGTCTGAAACAGGATATATACAAAATGCACTCCTATTTAAAGCTTTTTATTGTTTACCCAAAAATTTTACAGAGTTCACGCGGACTCCCAAATCTGTATGTTGTTCATAACACTTTTAACAGACACCAGAATAAAAACATCGTCTTAACAACAATAGGCAGCATTAACAGCTACTTAATAGGAATTACAACAGGTTAACGAGCTTTTATTGAATAAAACACAATGACGTGAAATGATGCGCCGGCGCAGAGCTGGGGTCAGGTGATGCGCGCGCGCAAGGCCGCTGACTCAGCGGCGTCCGGGACGCCTATTGTTTTGAACCGTCACCTGATTCACTGTGACTGTGATACATTAGACGTCGTTACTCTTTACCTTGAAATACGTGCGATAAGACACTTATTTTAAAATTGTTAATTAATGATTACCCCATTAATTGCGTACGTAATCGCGAAATGTTCAAACATTTCCTGAAACTCGAGAAATCGTGGTTATGTCTTTTTCTTCGTGGCGGCAAAAAGCTTTATTTTGTTTAGTTGGCAAACAGTCGCATGAGCTAATTGATTTTACCGGTTTGCTTATTTTAAATATTCATATGGTTGTATTATGGCCTCGACTTTAAAAAAAAATATTTATACTTGATTGTCTTTGCGACTCAAATAGTAGTATAATAATAGTAGGTATTAAGAGGCCTATTGAAAGATATGATTAAGTAAATACATAATAATTCCTATAATTAAAAATGATTCCAAGAACTGTTCTATAGATAACCTAAATTAAAAATTTTGAAAACCCCCGACACGAAATGTAATTTGCCATTTTGTGGTGGCGGCCATCTTGGATTTGAAATTTATCATAGTATTCTTATTGCCCACAAGATAGTCGTTACCTTGCCTTTCCTGCCAAGGATACAGATTCCTGTATCCGACATGTATATGTCAAAAAAGCGGAACAAAATGTCATGCAAAATTATTCTTGTTTTGTTTTTTGCAATATTGCCAGCATCCATTATTTAATTTAGAAAATTGATTGCCATTGTATTGAACTATTTCCTAATCCTTTGTTGATGAATGTTGGTGTTGCAAAATACAAAATCTTAAACGGAATTATAATTTAGATTTCTAGATTGATTTGGTATAAAATTTTATGCTTCATCAAACAAGTTTTGGCAACTACCTATCTACGTGTTTCATGTTGCGAACATTGAACAATATAAATAGGCTGTAGGTACCTATTAGATGTAATTTTTTTAGGACCATACTTGTGTAACGGCTTTCGTTTTAAAATTAATGTCAGTAAAGTTTTTGTCTTCTTATCAACGACAGTAGACAGTATTGCAAACAACAAAATATTGTAAATACAGTATTATTAACAAAGCTATTTGCGGTTTCATCCGCCGTCATGTCCAAACACTGCCATTCGTTAAATTGCCCCAGCTTTCTTAACGCAGATGTCACAATGGTTAACCGCGGTCCGCAACTCGCAAGTAAAAAGCAATCTCAATCTCGACGCACACCGTATCATTCATTACTCTATGTACTCGTATTTAATTCAAGTGTGTGACTTTTTGTTCTGGCCGTGGGAATGTCTGAATACGTCGTTTATACGCAATTAGTTACTCATTACCGTTTGTTTTGTCCTTTAATAACGACTATTTTGTACTTTTTCATATAATTTACTCGTGTTTTATTACATTTGAATGGCCCTTTATTACGCCGGGCATATGTAAAGTATGCTCATTGATGTTGGTGACGACTAAATTGTGGAATAAAGGGCTTTACCACTAAGATAGCAATTCTGTCGACTGTTTCTCCATCTAGTATAACCCCAAACCTTACTAATAATTCATAATTTCCTTTCGGATGCATTTGATGTGACTGTTTATTGAAGACATGACGTGTGGACAGGTTTATTGCTGTTAATCATGACACGATTGCCGATCCCTATCTCCCCTATCAAAGGGTTAGTTGGACTGTTGCTAGGGTTAGAATATCATGTTATACGCACAGCTACAAGTTGACACCGGCTGACTCACGCGAAAGACCCTCGCCGCAGCTCCGCCCACTGCCATACACGGACACACATACATCACACACATTTTTATCCCTTTTAAGACACATACGTGGGAATAACTCTAGTCAGTCGTTCCGTGGCATACTGCCAACAGCTAACCTATTACTAATACCTACTGCATACCTCGCACCATTGTTTCTCAACAACACTATGTCGCTGCGTTGACATTTTACTCACCGTAGCTAATCTGATTTAGCTAACGAATGTGCCGTGTACAATAACGGTGGATGTCATAATATCCGCTTAATGGAGTCGATGTACGCAAATGAAGCGGTGTGCTGGGTACGCGCAATTGCGGCGCCAAAGTTTTATGGTCTATAACTATGTAGAAGGTCCTTCCTATAAATAGCATCTCTTAAGATATTACCCGACATTAAATTTATACCGACTTAATTAAAAAAAAACTGTTCGGCAATGTTGTTTCACAGAAAATTGCCTGAGGCCCAGCGGCCTTAATAAGATCCTATAATTAAATGTTCCGTTTTTAAGCTTGGATTTATAAAACAAAGTCGGATAATAATTCTTCCTGTCTGTTTGTCATTCCCGTATCAAAAGATAAAGCATTGATACGATGTGACCTCCTTATAAGCCTTCTGTACCTTCTTATTTCGCGATAGCCGCAAAGGGCGATAAATCCGACGCACGCGCACGCCTTCGTCGGCGCCACAGTATTGTTGTAGCATTGTGCAACCAGAACAAGCCGCCTTCTCCCTTTGTTGAGTATCCGATATGGTTTTACATTCACATACTCCTGTTACACTAAGTAGCCAATTGCCGCAAGTGTACAAAGGGTCTAGACCGAGTTACTAATGGATTAGAAACTATTTACGCCTCTCATAAACGAAGACATTACACGAACTACGAACACACGATCGGAACATACATAAAACACAGTAATTAACGATCAATAAACGTCTTTCAGCGTAGTTACCCCCAAACATAATTCCCACAAGTAGCTCCCAACATCGCAGATATTTCATAATGGCGCCATCGAGCGCGTTTAACAAATAATTAGCGGCGTTTAAGTGCGTATGTCGCTTCCCTTAACCGTTTCTCCGGAACTATAAAATTACGGCAGAGGCATCTCGGCCCGGCTCGGAGCAAAAACGTTGGGCGATAGCGGCCGAGCTAAAAATAAGCTGTGGCCGATGTTAATGAAGAACAACCGGATCGGTGCTGACAGACCAGGGTCCAACCACGGTCCAACCACCCGGTGACCGCAGCTAACCTTAACTCCCCATGAAAAAAAGTATCAATCAGGTCCGTTTACGGTGGTATAATTTTCTGACATTATGTTTCCTGTTTCATAATAGGCTGGCTTCGCTTGATAACACGACCTTTGGATATATATTTTGTTAGTCGAATCTACGATAATCCTAATTGGCTTCGCTGAAAGTCTTGTTCTATTCAATGCAAAGCGTGAGCGATATTCACGTGCATTATTCTTGTTATTGTTGCCTATACGACCTTTCGAACAGTAAATCCCTTTTGCTCGAATTGCGCAAGCGCGCCGTGCGCCCGCGCACAAAACGTATGAACGACCTATTTCGATTAGATCGCTCGCCTGGAACTACGATTGTTACCGATCCGATCACGACTCCTTTCGCAAAGGTGAAAAATACTTGAGAATGCCACGACTTGTCATTTCGCAGTCACGATCCGCGCCAGCCAAATGTCATCTAAATGTGTTGAGATATTTTGTGTTAAATGAAACCAGTTGCAACATATGAAATATCGAGGTCTCCTCTCGAAAGTAAATAGCCGCAGTTTATAATTAGACATATTTACAATGGCTGTAAAATGAAAGAATGTTGCCTTGAACATAGCTAATTAAAATGTAGTCTAATCGGTTCAGGTATTCGCCGGCTATAAAGGTTCTGCAGGTTTTATTAGTACTAAGAGGACCATCTAGTTTTATGTCTTCCTAACTGCGAGGGCTCTCTTAGCGTAGTTACTGCAAGTGGGGAAGGCGGTAAGTGTGCGAGGTCGTCGCTAGCGCCGTGGGACACAGCTGGTATTCAGCTCGAGGCCTAACGTCACTACGTCCATTATTCCAATTCTTATACTCATGTCCATGTATACAAAAGTTAACAAGCTTAACACATTCTCGAGGAAGCCCTAATGCCCTGCATTCCTGTTCCGCGTTTGCGCATTCTTTGCATTTCTGTTTATTTCCAATAATTTGTCATAGAGTCGTTTGACGGGCTCGCAACCTGTTCCCAAAAGGTCGACATTTTTATCTGCCGCATTAAAGCGTTTAATTAAATAAAGATTACTTTTTCGCGGCGTGCTGCGCACACGCCGATCGGTTCGTAGCCCCTCGCTGGTATTTAGTGGCATTTAAGCTCGTGTTATAGGTATTATTTACGAGTGCTTGTATTCAGTGAGGATGTATCATTAAGATTGATTAAGTGTCGCTTCTCATGTTGAAGGGAAAATATGACTGTTTTGAGGAATGGATACGAGATTGCTGTTCATTGGTCCAAGTTAATAATCAGGTATCAGTGTTTGTTCTTCTGCCTCCATTATGTAGTAGACTTAAGTAATACTTATGTATTATTACCCTGGTAATGGATAAGTTAGGCTTTCATACCGGTACAGACCTTTAAAAATAGACACATAGACTGAGGTGTACTTTGTATACACACAGTGCATCGGTATGTTTGAGGTCCCAACTCCCATGTATAGGTGACGAGCCTATTGCCATGGGCACTGATCCTGTCCCCTCAATTCTTAACTGCTACTGAGAATTCATGGAACACTCAATTACACTGGCCGACTTGGAATAGAACTCCAAATTTTGGAGTCACTCTTAATAAGGCAACTTATGTATTAAAGGATTAGGGCCTGTTTCACCGTCTCAGGAGTCTCTGGGAAGCCGCCACAAAAATTTTACGAAATTATCTGCATTGTTGTGATACGGCCCTTAAATATTCAATATTACTTGAATCAATATCCGTAGAAGTCCTTCCTCGTGTAGGTACAAGCAATTGCAGCAGATTCTCCAATTATCTGATGGTGGTGGCAGCGATGATTCGCCGTGTCGCTTCCTGCTCGCTAATGACTGCGGGCATTATCCACGGGAGCGCCCATGTCCATGAGAACGTTTACTATTCATGGTCTTTGTTATTATAAGTCCATTAATGCTCTCGTAGAGGGCGTGGAGGCTTTTATGGATTTAAGTGTTGTTTTTTTTTCACGATCAGTAAAGATATCGTGTAAATTACGTACAATATAAAAGTAGTTTAATAAGAGGTGCATAAAGTGAGCCTTAAATACATAAATGACAATCGAGGCGTACTCTCGGCAGTTAGTGTCGCTATCAATTAGCTGATTGCCTAGTCCCTGGGTTGCTGATATGATGATGAATCCCTTGAGGAAGTAACCCCGGTGGGGGTAAATCTGATTTTCTACAAAGGCAACAATCGAATAGATAAATGACAGATAACCAATCATCACGCAGTATCACACATTGGCAAACGCTCAACATTTTAAAGTTGTTTAATGTCAGGATTCCTAAAAGGCCACAGGGATAACAATTATTACTATATTATTATTAATAATTAAAATATATTATTATTAATAATTATTACTATAGTTCGCCGGACGTAAGTTGAATCAAAACTAACAGAGAGGGGGAAAGTTTGCGCAGTACATTTGCGTGCAAAATGTACTAAAAATCGACTACTGCGCATCCGCCATTTTAATATAAGTTATAGATACCAAGGTCAAGAACCCCTGGCCTAGTCTTAAGTAAACCAGATAGAGCAAGCATCTCACCATCCCTGATTCATGTTCTTGAATTAAAATGGGTTTTACGACTTTATGGCTGTCTCGCTTTAATTAGTCGGAAATGACAACAGGTAGATTTATTAGTCATTAATAGGTGTGAAGATTTTATGAATACTTAAAAGGGTTAATTTATGTTATACTTCAATCGGGATAATTGTTAATGATGCTTGATTAGTGTTAATGCTATAAAAAATATGTTTATAATTAGTATAATTTCCTATGTAGTTTATCTTTAGTATCTCCTACCGAAAAGTTAAACAGCATGTGGTCTATCGTAAACTTAGCTAACAATAAAACCGGGTTAAATAGACCAATTAAGTAGTCAACAAAAGCTATAGTCCGCGTGGAACTAGTTGGCCACGCCTTAGGTAGGGACGTGGTGAGGCGGCGGGTTACTGTAAACAAAAGCAAGCGCCCCGCCGCTCCGTTCAACCGCGCGCAGATGACCCCGCCCCGCCGTCCCACCGCTCACATACCTAAGGCGCGGCCAACTAGTTCCGCGCGGACTATAAACACAGTATGGATTATGTCTATTCTGTCACCTGCCATAACATAACATATGAAGTCAAATTTTCTGAGCTACCTACTGGCTACTGATAAAAATACCTACACAATTAATTAAATGAAATTGAAATCTCTCAAAGCATAGCTCACACTATTGAACGGAATGAGCTAAAATTTGGCACACGATGGATGGATGCAAGGATTTTGAGAAATGCCCAAAAGGTTGTAATATCAAATTTACAGAATCACCTAGGTCCCGACCATATTCACAAGCAAAAACAAGTGTGTGGCATGCTAGGTCAGTGGTACACCGAGCCGGATTGCCGAAGGAACGCGACACTATACAATAGTGTGCGTTCTCACTTCATAATGTTCCTAGGAATGCCGTGATGGATACTCCACAGTCCACGGTTCATGTACCCGAGAATTGATGACACCGGGGCCCCGTAATACACTGCACTCGACAACGTTCGTGATCCCTGAACGTAATCTGACATGTAAACGTCATTTTATAAAGTCTTCGGTAATCCAGTGACTGTATACCGCAAGCCAAACCAAAAGGGGTTACAAACATTTTAGCACAGTCAATTTACATGATTAGGGTTGTAATACGTAAAATACACTGAGCGATTTTGCGATGTAAATAAGCACAAAAATACCGAATACCTTGTAGTCTTCTACAAGGTATTCGGTATTTTATAACTGAAAGTATATCAGGAGTTACGAACCTTAAGGAAAAATTAATTAATGAAGTATTAGTGAAAAAACGTAATTCTATACTGTTGGAGAATAAATCTACATAGATTGGACAGCGTTTAGTAGAACAAAGCAAAGTAGTATTGACCTTATTCAATTCTATTTGCTTCTTGACTCCCCCAAATTGTGCCGCAATATATTATTAACTGCGATTCGCCATGAAGTTCTTTACCGTAAAATGTATTGCAAGAATTCATCTTCGAGCCGTGGGTACACAAACTCATAGTTCGTTACACTCAAAAAATCAATTTAAAGTAGATAATTATTTTTCGCCATCTAATTTAGTTGCGCAAAATATAGCAAGTAGTTCTGATGAGATGATTTTTTTTTCAAATACTTTTCGAACATAAAAAGCGTATGCTCAAAAAAAACAACAATATTTGTGTATGAAAATCTAAAATAGTATTGTTTGCAATAATAAAAAAAAACGACTTAATCGTCAACTGGCGAGCGCGAATCTCGCGAGCGCGCGCGAGTTGGCACTTTTCGATTTTACCTACTTTTTTTGTCGTCAACTCGCGCGTCTATGTAAAGTACAGTCAAATAAAAAGAGATTGAAAACAAAAACTATTAATAATTATTTATTGACCGCGTTAGCTGATTCTGTGAAGTACTGACTTAGATTACGATTTAGAGGGCCGAAATGAGAAGGCCTGGGGAACGCATCCAATGACACATACTATCTCGTCTAACGCGCATGCGCACAACAGTATAGCTGTCATAGCGCTATCTCTTTCTAATTCATTTTGCAAACTGAGTGCCTACTCCTTATGCACTTAGTTACAAACGATGTACCTGTCACGTCTAACATGGCGGAAGTGATGTGTGTGTGTGACAGGGACGGGTACATCGTTTAGCCGTTCGAAGTTCATCAGGAGTAAGCACCCTAGTTATTATTTTAGTGACGTTAGTGTTACGTAAGCTAAGCTGACGTTTACAGTGCAGTTACGGAGTAAACATACTTACAGAGTATAAATGTTTTTATTAAGTCTATAAGAATGCCATTTGGTGTGAAAATGTGGAAGTTTTTAGTGATTTTGATGTACTGTGGGGGTAAGTTTATAACAATTAAACTTTTCGGGTAATACTCTCAAAGTGTTCTGTTACTTTTATCAGGCATCTTGATTAGTTAAACCTTAGATTAACTCGTTGTTCTTACTATTTTACTTTTTTGAATTAACATATGGCTTTACCCGCTCGGTTGCTTCGCAAAAAAATGCAAAGAGGGTCGCTTGCCAGTGATTTTTGACCGCATCTGAGCGTACGACGCGCCGTAATAAAAATTTGACTGTGACTCGCTCCAGAAGCGCACTTTAAATGTTTTAACTGCTCTGAATAGCCATTAAAATAAGCCTAAACATTGTGTCTGTTTTTTAATAGATCTTGTTTCCGTATTTTCCTATGTACCTTGAAACTTTAACTACCCAAATATTAGCTACTTGTATGGAAAAATGCGTTTTACTAAAAACTAAGATCGACAAGAGTATTGTTTCTTATTTTATTTATAAACTAGATTAATTACTAGATACATTTAATAACACATGGATATATTTCATGTGGAATAAAATATTTAAAACATTAAGGGAACTACAACTTGAAAAAAAAAAAATGGCGACGTCAACTTTATTTCGTATCGTGTACTAAGAATTAGATTTATAATGTTGTCAACTTGTATTTGAAGGTCGGATGATATATCAGTCTATGGTTTAGAAACGTTTCACGAGGACTTTATGAACTACAACATAAAGTTTAAAGTCGATTAGTAAAAATTGGTTGTTGGAAACGATTGTTGCCAGAAGCAGTCAAGGGTGTTCAATTTTGGAAAAAATTGTTTCCTTAAGCAGTTTATCGGTTACTTAATTGTTTTGTTCACTTTAACTTGATTGTCGTTTACTTTCTTATAGTGCGATTGCACTTTAAAATAAATACCACGTGGCAATTTTACACAGTATATTTATTCCATAGTAAAAAATATACGTTGATTTTCCATTTTTTATATAGATAAATTATATTTTTTTGTGATTTAGCTTTTTAGAAAATGTTTGTCATTAAAAACAATATTTTTAGGAAGTGGACCACAGGCAGGTTCGTCCAGAAATGTAACTGGACACGACATCATTACATCTCAGCGAGGAAGTTCGATACTACTTCGTGCAGGACACAAATATAATAAAGACCGAGAAAATAAAGATGGTTCCTGTATCTGGAGGTGTTCGAAGAGGACTGTTTGCAAGGCAAGATTAATTATTGATAGCAATAACTGCATCAAACGAGATGACAAGCACGACTGTGAGCCTGATTTTGTATCAAATGAACTGGAGCTTAACTTCGACAAGTGCATGGAAAAAGTAAAAAGTGACTGTACTATACCCATACCAAATGCATTTCGACATACGGTCTCAACCCTTAAAGATAAAGGAATTGACCTCATAAAAAAAATACCTACATATAAAAATATTAAAAACAAATTTTACCGAAAACGGAATAAGTCATTGGGGGTAAGAAAGGTATGTTTTAAGTCGATTAAGAATGTTACTGTGCCCGAAATATTTGCAAACTTTTTACTAGCCGACTACCAAACAATCAATAGAATTTTAATATTCGCTAGTGAAAATTGTAAAACAATTTTAGCAAAACCAAATTTGACCATTTTATGCGATGGTACTTTTAAATTTTGTTTAAAACCTTTCCAGCAGTTGTACACTTTACATGTTGATTTAGGAAGTAGTAAAACTCATAATAATATTATACCCGTTATTTATGCGTTGTTGGGTAACAAAACAAGAGCAACTTACAAAATTTTGTTTCGCCTTATCAAGAGCCAAATTCCTCAGTTTAATCCCAAAACCATTCTACTAGACTTCGAGAAGGCTGCAATGTTAGCAGTCAAAGACATATTCCCTGAAACAAGCGTTAGAGGGTGTTTCTTTCATTTTTCGCGAAGTTTGTGGCGGAAAGCTGACGAAATAGGCATAACAAAATCTGTACTATTTAGAAAACATATAAAGAGGTGCGTTGTTTTGGCACATTTGCCCAAAGAAGCTGTTGAGAATGGTTGGTTGTATATTATGTCTCAATGTCCGAATGATAAAAATATTGTAAAATTTAATGATTATTTTGTAAGAACTTGGTTGAATGAGACTTCCATTTTTGCAGACAAATGGTCTTGTAATTTTAGCCAACACCGCACTACGAACATGGTTGAGAGCTGGCATTCTACGGTAAATAAAAAAATTAATTGCTAACCCAAAAGTATTGCACATTTTTTGACCATCTTAAAAGAAGAAGATAATTATTATCAGACTTTATACTTAAAGAAGTCTAATATAACTGCAAAATGTAAAGAAACTTGTGCTATTGACGAGCACATTACCAACACTGTTAACGAATTTATCCATGGGGTTATAAATATTGACTTATGTATCGAACTTTTGATCTTGTGATTTTTGATTTAATTTAGCATAGTCTGTTTATTTTAACGTTTGCTATAAAAATCATTTATAACAAACCATGATCTGTGATTGTATAGTCTGTGATTAGTTTTATTAGTAGGTCGTCAGTAATAACTTAGCCAATTGATGAATCTACTTATTGATAGTGTTTAGCGTTTTTTGTAAAAATCATTTACAACCATATGTGATCTGTGATTTTATAGTTTCTAAGACTCTTTCTATGGTTCCTAAGATTGATTTTATTAGGGAGCAATAATAAGTCAGTTTGTTGTCAATTACTATGTTTAGCTTTACTATTTTATACTTACCAATATTCAGTATACGAGTATGTGAGGGGAGTGTTTTCGTTGTTTCTATTTTATTTACTTAGTTTTTTACAATTTACATACTAGATAATAAGATAATAAGCCAAATTCTCAAATCAATGTGATATTGTTGATAATTAGTAAGGGAAATACTACTAATAATTTATATTTTGTCCTGTTGATTTATAATAAACTGATTTCAAAACGATGTATATTTTGTTTTATTTTAAAAATCAAATTTCATAAAGTTTCTTATACATTTATAGTAGGTAAGTACCTAACTAAATTAAATTTGTTATAACGTTTTTGTAGCTGACTATACATTAAAACATCAAATTATATAGACGCGCGAGTTGACGACAAAAAAAGTAGGCAAAATCGAAAAGTGCCAACTCGCGCGCGCTCGCGAGATTCGCGCTCGCCAGTTGACGATTAAGTCAAAAAAACAGCTTTCAAAATTAAGCCTGAAAAGGGTTCATCATCATATCAGCCTACAGAGGTCCACTGCTGAACAAAATCCTCCACCATAGACTTCCACAAGGACCGGTTATATGCCACCCCTCCTGCATCCAACGACTTCCAGCGACCTTTATCAGGTCATCCGTCCATCTCGTCGGAGGTCCGTCCTACGCTGCGCTTACCGGTGCGTCGTCTCCACTCGGGCCACTTCACTGAAATTCCTAAAATTTAATTAAGTTTCTCTGTCGGTGGCGTGTCGCAATGTTTACATAGATTAGATAGCTATTAGTTTGATCACCGCATCAGCAATACATACAGAAATATAAATGACAATCCCACGAGTGTTGCCATTCTATTAATTTATATTGTTTGGCCCTCTTCAAAGTAACTTCAGTATCCCTTTTTACTTTCAGTTGCAGCAGTGTCGATATGTACGGTTCTTTAATCTTAGATATACGCCCTCTAGAACAGTGACTTCGACAACTCCTGAAAGTCTAGGGCGCCAGATAATCATGGCTGATGGCAGCATAATTACAAGTGTTAGTGGACCGACATTAAATTTAATGAATGGTTTATTTTACACAAGTCTAATAATAGGAAGAAATGACAAGTATGACGTCCGACCTTGCCGCAGCACAAGCAATTACACGAGCCTTCTTAATAGTCCCTAATGACATGAGCTTCCTCCACGCAAAACGTGACCACGCCATTCAGGTTCCATTCCAATTGTCTTAATGAACCAACGTCGAGACGAATCGCCAACAAAAACCTCGGAGCCGCGACAAATCTGATAAATGCGACCGTCCACTTTATAAATACCTCGTTGGTCGTTTAAGCTGAGATATCAGAATCTATATTAAAAGCACTCGTTTGTAAAAAATCGACCATTAAATAAATGTACATGATAAAACTTTAACACAATTTACAAAATTATAAATAAACTTAGCAGCGAGCTTAATTAGGGATTGTTTCGGAAATTCCCCTTGGGATTTGGAAAAACGAAAAGCCGATAGCACCAGAAAATTACATAACAAATTTCTAGTACCTACACAAACCAACAATATAGTCGTAATTTAAACAAAACAGCACTTTCCAACACTCAGATGTTTCAATGATTGAAAGCTGTATTATTCTGTATCGATAATTCAGAGCCGCTTAACGATAATTACTATAGCAGAAAGTCTATTGAAGCGTGTTGAAACGTCGCTTGTGTTGTCATTAGTAAATGTTTGAATGTACCCGTGGAACAAGCGACACGTGTATACCCGAATAAAGATGTCTACATATAGTGATATGCGACGAACGACAGTAAATGTCGCTTCTGGCCATATTTTAGGTCTTCTTTGTCTTAAAGTTATGTCTCTGATGCTTAACTGTATTCATAACGAAGTTAATCAATCCACCTGTAAGGTTAAGATGCGGTCGTTGCGGTATAAATGGGTGACCATTATTAGCACATTGAGATCCTTCTATAAGTCGGAGAGACATCAGTCTCGGTTGTCATACGAACACCTGACATCTATGATTGAATTATTCTGCACATATGACGTCGTCGTTATCAGAAACCTCGAAGCCTGACGATCAGTCTATCCAAGCTAGAGGCCTGCCAGACGGTAACATTCTGACATACAGCCGCATCGAGTTAGACTGGAAGTCGAACCCAACGCATTTGGTAAAAAGCTAGAATTATTCTGATAATCCATGTGCTTCTGTATTTAAGAAAACGTATCGATGCACGCAGATTATTTTTAAATGATAATCGCGGAATAGTTATTATTAAAACACTGTTGCGTTGCGATCAGTGTCAGAATGTCACAACGACTGGTATTTTCTCTCATTGTGAAGTTGATAGACGTCAACTGTAAGGCATGGTAATTAGTGATGGGCCACGAACGCGTTGCTCATCAGCGTTTACCATAAGCGGTCGGCGTTGGCGTTCGCACGCTCCAGTTTGTGAACACCACCGCTCGTTTGTCCGCGTTCGAAATACAAAAGCGGTGAATCCGCTTGCAGTAATTAGAAACGATGCGTACGCGCGTGAGAGATGTGCGTGAATGTCGAGGTGTGTGCCAAGGAAGCTCGGGTATTTAGGTGTCATGATTTGTTTTTATGATAAGTACGAATACAATTTTAATGAGCGCCATCAAAGAAACCGTCGAAGCATCGCTCCCGATTGGAACAGACGAACTATTCAATAAGCTGGGATAAGGCCAACTAAGTAATGTTGGTATTTCCATCAATGCCCAACCTTAACCAATCTGGAATCCGATCGTGTTAATTAAAGCTATTGATACTGGCGGCACATAATTTAAACATTGTATGGCCATCTATTCCAAAACATTGTAGGCTTCATGGTCCCGTTTTATAATTTACAATAGTGCGTGCAGTAGTTTTATCGGGTGTACCTACCGCAGTTGCGCTGGCACATTGTTTTGCTCTCATTTACCCCGATCGCCGATAACGTCGGCCGATCGGCACGGGCCGAGCGATAAATTTAATTAAACCACCTGTCGCACGCTACCGCCAGATTATGTTATCTACCGCGAAATACGCACGCTGCCTAACAGAAAAAATAATGACTAGAATGCATAGATAAAGTGGGATTAACGCAACATTGTGGACGTCGTTTCTTGTTTGTTTACATGTGGGAGATATTAAAAATATTGCACGTTCCTCCATCTTTATTGAGGGTTGTCCTCAATAAACAAGTTCAAGTAACCAGTTCTACGATATTTTTAATGCTAGTAAGTAGTAGTAGAGCTGGTATTTCTTTAAAAATAACGAAGCATTTTTGTCATTATAAACCGCTAGCTAGGTCAGCTTTAAGAATGTTTTTGATCTTTTACCTGACTATAAAGATAAAACTTACAGTATTTAATCAACTCAGAGGTGTAGATAAACCGACAGTTGACCGATGTTATCTGTTCTACATAAAAGCTCCTGTAAACTATTCAGAGTGAAACAAGGCTGGAAATTAACGACCAAAATTGAACAATGCACGATCGTTACGCGCCCGCGCATGTTGGCTCAAATTTATTTTCGCTCGCGACATCCCTCTCCCCCTGCCGCGTTTCCGGCTCGCTAATGAGACCCGTCGAGTAACAGCGTTTGTTACTTACGCGTTACACCTAATAGATAGACGTTGTCATACATAAAAGTACTTAACGCTAACAAATGATCCAAATTCGTCTTTATTCCAAACTTATTTTTCAATTTTACACTCCTTTGTACCTAACTACTTTGCATTACTGTACGCAAATTATTCTCAACCATAACAGGTTCGTGCTTTGTCCAATATCGATTTTCATAGTTATGGTCTATTACTTTGACAATTCTAATTATTGTAAAACATGGTGCCCAGATTGAACAACTCTATTGAGTTATGACGCACGCTATTGTAATAAAGCGAAGTACTGCGATAGGAATAAATATACTGGAGAAACAAATAAACAAAAGACTACTTATGAGTATAAAGATCATTGTTTATAAATCGAAATCGATGATAGATGTTGCGCAATCGATAAACGGAAACAAAGGTGATGGTCGGAACGTCTCGAGCGGTTCCAATCGATTAGACTCAAAGTCTTGGAGCTTTTTGTCCGTTTGCCACCGAGATGCTTGACCGAACATCTGAAGAGTTCATTTACGTTACGATAATGGCAACAAAAAACCTCATACCAGAGGAAATATTGCGAGCTGTGATGAATGACCTCCGGTGGATAGTGGGAAGGATAAACGATTTCAAGGTTCACGTTTCGGAGAATGATGATTAGAAGATTTGAACAAAAACAAAATTGATGTAATATTTTCGAGGGAATCAGTACCGGCGATGCTGATGTAACGATAGATAGAATTTGAGAAGCTCGATATTATTTTCACGATCAACAATAAAAAATGTACCGTAATTCGAGATCATTTCGCAAATATCTTAATCGTATCATAAACATTTCGAAATTCGACTGCACGATACCATTTCATTTATCAACTTTTGTCTACGACATACGTCAAGCTGTCAGAACACGTTCGATTTTCGCTATAACCTTTGACCTTTGGGGCCAGTCACGACCAACCTTGGGTGCTGGATATTGGACCAGAGACCAGTATGATATCTCCGTGAGTCTTTCTAAACGTGACTAGAACGCGGCCTTCGTCCGCCGCTCCCTTTTAGATTTGCGATATAGATCTGCCGCCTTTATTTATGCTTACCTTTTGTTGTTATTTGTGTGTTGTGGGAATTGGGTGGGCATGTGCTTGTGCGTTACTTCATGCTGCGGGCAGAACTTGAAAGTTGCGAGTGTTGAAGATGGTTTACTTACTTTTTGGGCTCAACGATTCTAAGCAGGTCAATCCATTCGGAAATTTCGGTGTTACTTTGATTAAAAACATTGTCATTGTTTGTACTTGTCTGCTTTTTCTTCTTATCTGTACTTGCCAAAACAAATTCAAAACTACTATTCATAAGCAATTGACCTGACATTTCAGTCCTGTCGATTGCAATATTAAATAATGTTACAACGATACTTAAAACTAATGATATCAGATTAGCATTCTGATTGGCTTTCATAATATCTTTGGAGCTTGTAGAACTTATAGTTACATCAATAATAATAAAAATTCTAAGCATCATGTCGTAAAGCACTTAGTATTATAAATAAAGCTGTTATTATGGTCGCAAACCACGAGAAATATGTATGAGAGTCATTAGAAGGACAATTAAATACATATCCGTGGTGATATTGTACTGCTCTTTGACAATAACTGCACTGGCTAGCTTACTATTATGATTCTCTGTGTATGTCCTGTGCAATAAAAGATAAATTATTTTTATTACGATATGCAATTATATTTAATTTTGAAGAGCTCTACTAAGTGTAGTATTATTTACATCTGGTTTAGTAACCATTTTAGTTACAGCTATTTAAATCTCATGTTTTCCAAGACAACGATAATTTTAAAGCAATCTTCGTACATAGTTTAAAATTAGAAATTAAATATCTTTTTTGAATCTTTCAGATACTTAGTTGTATTCAATGACCTATGTAGATGTTGCAATATGTTTCAATTAATTCTATGTACACGTGAACGTTATTATGCGCATACGCATTAACTGATACCGTATTCTATTAGATTCTTCTTAGAAAATGTAATATGCGCAAACATCTTACACAATTTATAATGAAGCTAATGCTTGTGTTTAGCGTACCTATGTTTTTTATTACAGTTTCTTCATAAACTTTTATCATGAGTAGAAGAAAAACACCGTATTATAAGATCATTTACCTAGCTAGACCAATGTTACAAAATTGGTAGCGCTCATAAAATGTTTCGACAAGGTCAATTAGCTTAATTTACCCATCAATAGACACCCCTATTGTACCCAAATTTGCATTAAACAATTCATCCTCTGTAGGCGTGCGGACGAACTAAATCGTCGCGATGACGACAACTGGCAAAAAACGGCCATTTGACGTAACCGAGCAAACCCTTCGCGAATTACATTAGTAACGCTCCAAGGGTCCTCATATAAAAACACCAAGTTTAGTTAGCTAATTTTACCGGCAAACATAATCCTTCTAAATTTAGGAGCTCTTACTTCTCCCTAAGAGTTTTGACAAATACTGGCTTACCTAACATGGTAGGACAATACACAATTTTGGCGTGCCGTGTAATCTTTCGCGTCTATTCCGAAGGTCTTCCGCGTGTTTAGCGCCGTGTAATTATTCCCATTGTGTGTGGTATCTAATTCCAGCATGGGCGTTTAATGGATCGGTGATTACTGCCTCCATGTCTACCGTACGATTAGTCGCGGCTACAACACGGAAAGAGCAATAAATTGTTGTAAATCCATTCAGACAGTGTTGAGAGTAACAAACCTTGAACTATTGTTTGGCGAATTTAATTCAAAAATTCTAAATAACAAATTGAATGCAATACAATAATGAATCGTTTTGCAGTCATATCATAGACTCATTTGCTGCCCAGTGCGATATAGGCATGGATCTCTACTTAGGCTACAGTACGCGCGACATAACTTTGCCGGACTGAGGTTAGCCGTTTGATTGCGCAATGGATTATTTAGGTGTTATTGTGTATTGCGCAACCAAGCGGCCGACTTCTTACACCGTCCATAAAAATCTCTTCTTGATATTTTTCTGTATGTGCACATGATTTCTTCAAGATAGATACTGTTGACTGATAAGGCGTTTCTTGTTCGTTGTTTCAGTACAAATTTTCATAGCATTTTCTCTAATTAGTTTAGTAGATTTTTAAACAGGTTCCGATGTATCTGTAGCACTAACAACGTTCGTTAAGAATGCGAACCACTTCCGCCATATGGCCGGCGGCGCGGCGTCCGCTTTACGACGCATGCGTGCTGTCGCGGTTACACTTTGTTGGTTTTTATCTAAACACACCACTGTAACCAGGACCCCTTTAAACTGGACCACACGTAGTGTTCCCTGGAAGTTCATTGCATCCTGCTCTAGATCACCTGTTCACATACATCCTATTGACGTCTCCCCTGTGTGGTCTATACTCCGAAGGCGTAAACACGAATGTTTTGACGCTCTTCCTCGTGTTTGTACTGAATATTGTTCTTAAAAACTTGTTTATTCAACCCCATACGTTAACGGCCACTATAAATAAACGTGAAACTGTGGCCGTAACCGGTCCAAGTTTCTTAACATCTAGTACGACAATTTGTCCTTGAGTAATTGGTCATAAAACACTTTTTCTTTTTTTTTTACAGGTAAGGAACTTTATTGAGCCACACACGACACCTGTCCAACGGGCCCTGGGCGGAGGTATGGACTTTGGTGTCAATAAATTAGCTATCTCACACTGCTTTGATGTTTAGAAAGGTCCCCTGCCGCGATAAATGATTTTGTTCTTTTATATGTGTCGCTATATACATCATTGCCGTTACAGAATACTTGAAGTGAATAATATAAGCCATTCTATATTTATCTTTAAAATGTTTTTAGTAAAACATGACGATAAAGTTTCAACAGGCATTTTCTTTAATACCTCGTTATTATTTTTAAGAATTAGTTTAATTTTTGTAACGTTATCTGAATTTTATTAAGGAAGTATGTTGTTTTCATTCATCAATATTGACCTTCGTTTCTTTGGTCATTTGTGGCCGATAAGTCATTAGTCATACATGTCAAAAACCAGCCATTTTATAATAGCATTACGTCTAACTCTTTTTTTATTGATGACCTTTTGCCGTGTTTACTAACGATATTTATATGTATGACTTATCAATTGAATATCATGATTATTATGATACGTGTATACAATGATACAAAACATCAGAATCATCCTTGACCCGATCTCCAAACACCTGTCTCGCATCCTTAGGAAGTCGGACGTGCGCTTGCGCATGAAACAATGGGCCCTAATGCCGCCGCCCGAACAATAGCTTCTAATTCGGCCCAACACCATGCAGTCCGTCTGATGTATCCATTGTATTAAATTTAAGATTTGGTTTAATTGTTGACTTTTCGGAAAGAATTCGAAAGGCGACCTCGCCCTCGTCTCGAAACGCTTCATAATTCGGTTCATTGAAATGTATCCTCTTAAACTAAAACCTACAAGGTTCTCATCGATTCTCGAATTATTACTGTTTAATTTCAGTCTGTTGGTCCGTATAATTGCAGAGTATTGATTACGCATAAATTCCTCGTAATAAGAGATGGCCCATATATTCTCGGAATAAACTTTAAATTTAAAATTCTGTGAGGCTGGCACTAATTACAGCATCTTCCGAATTTCCTGGTCGTATATCCAGTGAACTGTCAGATCTGAGCGGGGTAATTGGTAGCCAATCATGGTGAAAGCCAGCGACGGGCAGTCTGCCGCTCCTCGATCATTCCACGTCATATCATGTCCCCATTCTCGTTTTTGTCCTACATTGAGAAGCCATTGTCCGAAAAGAAAGGCAATCCAGTTAACATCTTCTGCAGTTTGCGATGCCAGTTAATTAATGGTTATTAATCATAGTCACGACCAGGCAGTTTCTAAAAAACAACACCTTGTCGTTTCAGCATCTGATCAAATGTTTTTGTTTTGGAACTTGTTTATAACATCTTCAAATCTCCACGAATAGTTTTACTCTTTTCCTCATTTCGACTGGATGTTTTGGCAATTTGTGTTTATTTATGTTGCACTTAATTGACATATTAAATGTTCTCTGACCTATAAAGCTGTTTCGTGTCATATATTTTGAGAAATTGCTTAACCTTTTCTTATTTCTCTGCAACTGTCATGCTTGTGTGGTCTCTCCCAAATTTCAAAAATTACCTTGCAAATTAATGGGTGTCATAACACAGCCTCAAACTGTGACTATATTTTATCATTTGCATCAAGAATACCGTTACATTAAACATTTTTTCACATTGTCCCCGTAAATAAATCCGGTTGTAATATATTATTATCGGGCGGTCCGGTATCAGTGTAATTTGGCCATAAGTCAACTGATAATCTGATGCAAATTGCCTCTTGTATCACGAAGTTTGGCTGACCGATATCCAACGAAATGGATGAGGAAACATTTTCATGCACCACAGATAATGGTTTTGAACAATGTTCCATTCAAATTGCCTTTTAGTTATTACCAGTCTAACTCGGGCTGAGAACTGTCAGTAAGCTGCAGTATCGAATTCTAGAGAACGAAACACATCCTCTTTGATGTCCAGTAATTGTTTTAATGTTGTATAACCAGTAATCTGTTCAGAGATGTTTTTTAAACGTGGTCATTACTCCTAATAGGCATGATGTAAGTGGATGGATCTTCTTCCACGTTAATCCGTGTTCGTGCGTTCAGTGGGTTAACTTCCATGTATTTATGTATTGTTATATAAATAAAAATATCTTTACTTGTTATTATGTCTCGAAATGGGTTGATGAATTTGGAGAAATGTTAGAAGATATTGATAAACTTGTGCTGTAACTACCTCCTCCTTGAGTCATTCTCACTTCTGAGGGTCGTGATCTCCATGTAAACCTTTCTGAACTATGTAAGTACACTAATGGCTCAAACGTCATTTGATGTTACCATGCTCTATTACCTTTGAATATTCCATCAGGTTTTACAATAGATTCAAAGGAATCATCTCAAAACAATGTCACCGTGTTTATATTTCGATTGTAATTTGATCGCTCTTCGATTTTTAATCGGTTTCTCTCGGTTCGTAATCGTCCAAGTGTAAATGCGTTGGGCGCCTCGGAACTATCGTGACAATTGCTAAAATTACCAGCACCCGCGAAAGGTGTTACGTAAAACTGAACTCTTTAGCGTTTTCATGCTTTCTAATTAATTGCATAATTTGAACCAGTACTTTGTTACTGGCGAAGCAATGCATTTTAATTTGGTACTGTAAAACAATGCAGCAGCAGTAATAGTACAGTACGGATCACATTTCATTTGATGAGAAGACGAATACATCTAATATTATCAAGAGGAAAGATTTGATTGTTTGTTTTAATAGGCTCCGAAACTACTGGAGTAAAAAAATATTTCTTGGGACATTTTTACACAGCACCATCTAGTCCCAAACTAAGCAGAGCTTGTACTGGTACTAGACAATAGATATAATAATTATGTACTTTTTTTTATAAATATATACTTATAATATATAAGAAACACCCAGACAAACACAAACACCTAACCAGATGTTTGTCTTGTGGGAATCGAATCCACGACCTCGTGATCAGCAGTCCGGTACTCGAACCACTAGACCACAGACGTCGTCAAAAATAAATGAAATGAATGAATGGAATGATTTGAAAAATTCTTTCACCGTTGGGAAGCTACACTATCCCCGGGTGACATAGAATATAATTTATAAGAAATACCCAGACCATGCAGGCGAAGCTGCTGGCGGAAAGCTAGTCACCAATAATGCAGAGGGTCTGTAAAGAGTTATAGTCCCCCTCGGCTGCTGCAGTTCCAGCAAGCTGCAGTTGGTAGACCTCTTTAGGGTTGGCAACGCATTAATAAGGCTTCTGGTGTGAATTGTGATAGCTATACATGGGCGGTGATGACTGATACTTACAGGTGGCTCCTGTACTCGTTTGCGGAAATAACCCACAAAAAAAAAACTCGAAATAATGTTTTTTTTAACTTAATGCTTAATCAAGTCTTTGTGACTGATTCGCAATCATTTTGGTAAACATGTCGTAACATAAGTCAATGCAGTCTACGAATGACGAATATACAGATCTACGAACATGCGATATCCTGATAGGAATTATAATCTGATATTAAGGTGAAAAGCATTCTCAAAGATGACCATGGCTCGCGGCCGCTTAGCCTGCCTATCAGTATAGTTAATGGCAGAATTTACAACCGCGTAAATTCTCATCTGTGTCGAACAAATATTTTTATTCGTCTGCGAACTAGTTGTATTCAATCCACTAACCTCGTTATAAGAACCCGTCGAGTTCTTTCATTACCTTTCGATTCAAATCGACTAACCATTCTGACACAAAATCGATTCGAGTATCGTTATAGTGTATTTATTCTTCGTATTTTTTATTAACAAATGATATCGATTGATTTGTCGGCGGCCCATTCGTGGGTAATTGAAAAATTTGAATGTTTGTCTTGAGAAAATACATCGTTAAGCTGATGATGTTGCATTCATATGAGAACATCAATTATTTTATTAGTCGATTGTCGAGTAATAGTAAAACATTACTGTTTAGTTTCTAAATAGGAAAGAAATAAAATTTGTATGGCATTTTTGTTTACGCATTAAATATATTATGATAAACTAGTCGTTTGTTTCTCCACATTCCACAAACGTACGTTTCAGACATAAAAGTTAGCGAAGCAATAAACGCGATAAAATTCCGCGACTAATGGCCACTCTCGGCCAGAGACAATAACGAGGAGTGCTTGTATTATTCTCTCTGCTTATCCCTCATGTCGTGAGTGCAGATTGCAATTTTCCATCTGTCACCGTTTTATTTGTGCGTCAGTTTTGATGGCTCGTTGCGTAGAGTATATATACGTCATGTGCGACGAAGCCGCGCGTCCAATTGATGCGCCCACGCATCTCGCCGCGCGCGTGCCAATTATTTTGTTTAAATAATTATTATATAGCACTTTCGCTATGACAAAACATGAAATATAGTTTTGTCAAATAAATAATTGTTTCCTGCTTCTCATTATATTACTTATTCCTAGTTTCTTTATTTCGCCTTTTTAAAATTGGTTATTGAATGACGTGACATTGCATTCCGGTGACATATTGCATGTCAATAACGTATGCTAATTGCTTTCAACTTTCATGGTCATTATAAATTATGTTTCTAACATTAACCTGAAAATAATCCTATTCAAGTATCATTAAGCGACCCAAATTAATAGCTTCGCTTATACATTATATTCTAAAGGTTAACTTTAAATGAAATGTTTTGTTAAAGGCACGCACACAGTCGTTTTTAAATGTTGTACATTATTGTCGTTTGGTACTTTATTTATTATATAGTCACATGGATCGTTTTTCTCATGATTGCCAGAATAAGCCAGGGTTGTATTGCAAGCTGTTGAATATTCAGAAAAATAATTAAGACTTAAGTACTTTATCCAGTCTTTTAGGAGAAGATTTGCAACTGTGTTTACTCCAATTGACTTGTACAGAATATAATTATATTCTATTCAGTTAAAATGTAAGTTACTCTCTTAAAATGTACATTTTGCAACTATAATTAGTATTTAATGTGTTAATAGAGCATAGTATCCTATGCTTATTACGAATCGGATGATTCTCGTAACTATCGGGCCAATAGGCTCCAACCATCGGCAATTACATATTGCAATTTTAAATTTTGACAGTGAATTCACAAAATGATCAAGCCCATTACACCAGATACTCACATGTATACTCCTCATTAAGGTCAGGGCATGGAAGCATGGATAAACAAAGCTCGTCGCATGATCGATGGCTGCGTAACGGTCCGCGTCCGGTGTTGCTAAAGCTGCGTGTGCGCATTGAATACGGTCGGAGTGACGGCTCAATGGCGGGTATTCGGTTGTGTGCGAAATGCTGAGATTGTGAGGGAAATTGGGGCCTAGCAGTTTTAGGTCACGGAATTTATTTTATAAGTTCTGTCAACGGCTTCTAGATCTTGAAAGGTAAAAGACCCAGTCAACGTCTCTTCTAAAACGATGCATCTGATTGTTGAGTGATTGCTCTCTGATATGATGAGTCTTTTTTGGTGAGAATAATAAGTACGCCATTGGTACCTACATGATCCACAAAATATCGCTATTTCCCAGTTTGTTTGTAGTCTGTTTACAGTGAGGCTAGTCCCTAGAGCCCTAGTCTATGGTACCATGCCATGCTATCAACTATGTATAAACATGTCTGGTTTTCTGCCAAGTCCCAGCCCTAAACAATCGAAAAAGGAATGTTCTTCCATTACCAGAATGATGGACAAATCTCATGCCAAATCCTGACTTAAAGACAACTTCAAATTAAATAAATATTCGCATTTATGAGTTTTCGACTTCTGTGCAATTGTTCCGTTCGAAGATGTTGTTGCACCGTTAAAGGTTGCGCCCGCGCCGACCTCGCTTGTTTAATTAAGTTTTATTTACCTACACAACAACATAACTCCGTCTTGTAGGTACTCGACTCATTTAACTGTTTTCTCTTTTGTTGAGATAACAGTTTGCTATAGATAAGTTAGTTTTTTTTTCTTTATTGTTAAGGGACTTTTATACCTATGGTACATCCGTATGTATATGTCGTCCCCTCAAACCTTATTAATACATTTATGTAACTTAAACTAACTTTAACTTATTAATACCTATCCAAACGTAAAGATAGGCTAGTAGTGGTTATAAAAGTATGTTATAGATAGGTTAGGTAAAAGTTAGCACTTAGAATGGAAATAGGTGATATATTCACCGTAAAATTGTAAAATACCGTTAGATTACTATCTCGGCGAGATTGTAAAATATCGAAAGATTGTGTACCGTAATATACTGCATAAAAATTAACGCATTATTTTTCGATTCTGCGGATCTAGCCAAGTTGCAATTCAAACGAATGGAAAGAAAATGTATGGAAATGACATTAATTAGTGACAGCCCGATTTGTTGAAAGCTTATGTCATTTCCATACCTTTTGTTTCTACTTTTTATTTATTTTATCGCGTTATATTTATATTATTTTAATCGCGACGTTTCAATGTAACGCGATAAAATCTGTAAAAAGTAGTTTTATTTCTATGTATTCGCAGTGTCAGAAATCAGTACATTTTGTGTCTATTCGTTCATCGATCCAAACTATAGATTGCAATTCAAAAATCGCTGGCATTGTTAAGTCATAGTTTAGGTGTTCTAACCTAACCGATACAAAAATGATCAATGTAAATATCTTGCAGTTCACAATTTATCGACAGTTTACAATCTTGCGAGACAGATCACAATCTTACGGTGACACACTATATTTATTGGAAACAGTGATAGCCTTGTAATATGATTCGTGTCTGTGTATTATAATTAATTTTACTACCTCAAATTATCTCAAAATGTCTAGCTAGACTCAATTAAAAAATACCACACTAATTGAATTCATTATCAAAATAGTTTTGACATTTGCATACGTCACTGCATTTTTAACTGTATCTACTTTTTCGTGTCCAATAGAATAGAATTCCAATAGAAATATCTAAACATATGTACCACCACGTACACCACTCCTGTATTCCCTAAAGGGTTAGGCAGTGGTGTATTAATGTACACACACCGTTTATCGGTATGTTTAGAGGTCCCGTGTAAATAGGGAGCGAACCTTTTCTCATACACCGGGCACAATTTCCAAACTCCAAACTGAGAACTTCATAAAAAAATATTTAAGAGTACTGCTTGACTCCCCAGTCGCGTGATTCCCAAATCAAACCCAGGGCCTCGACCGAAGCAGTTAGGACCTCTAGGCTAACAAGGCAAATCCTATCCTATAATCTCAATAATAGAAATACATATCTATTGTTCAGATAATAGGAGTTCAGTGGCTCAGCTCTATTGCGTTGAATACCAGTAATAAGTCACTCTGGACAAGCATTTACTGTATTGTATTCCTACCCCCTTTGAAGCCGATGATTAATCGTACCACAGATAATAAATTAGAACAAGTCCGGCTGTGAACTAACGACTACTGTCTCGTTTCCGACATCACTAATTACTGTGCCATCAGTGATTTTAATTATATCTTTTTATTTCACATCTGTGTTAATGGTAGCATGTAGACTAGTATGTATTAAAACTGTCAGCGGACAGATGAGTAGATAAGAAAGTAAAATTAATGATCTAGAATTTCCTGGAACGATTAAGTGTGATTTAGCTGCGCTTGCGTCTGTAGGTGGGTGTGACTACGAGCATGACCATTAAAACTTATCATTTCGGGAGTTCGGGCACCAGCGATACTGCCTTGTCGTCGTAAAAACTGTATAGCAGATCTTCTTACTAAATAATATCTGGCTGACTGCTTAACAATCATCATCAACTCATTTTTACTGCTATCTGACATTGGAAATTAAACTGGCGAAAATTCAGCTAAATAGAATCTAGTTTTTAATATAATTACGTTAGATTATCATAATTATTATGTTATTAGATCAATCAACTTTTAATCCCTGATAATCTGTTTAGTATCCGGTGTACTAGTCTAAAACAGATAATTTCTAATATGGTGTTAATTTTAGTACATCATAAATCTAATAAATGATCAACTAAACTCGTAGATATTGAATATTAGATACTGAATTCTAAATCTGTGTTTTAATTCAATTCTCTTATTATTTGAGATCTATTGTGAAGGTTTAACAGTGATCCTTTTGAAATGATTTTGGAAAATCTGTGTATTTCTTCTTTCTTATATCCTACCCTAAAGTGCTAATAGTTTAATAGTACAAGCTACGCTAACTTGGGACTAGATGATACCGTGTAAAAATATACCAAAATATTATCTTCCAAACTCTCTGTTCTTCAGTTTCTTTTTTTCTACTAGCTCACTTTGTCCCGCTGCTAGGCAAGGCCTCCCTTCCCTCCTTCCAAGCCGCTCTGTCGGATCCAGTCTCTGTCGTGGGAGTCGAGTTCGTCACGCCACTTCAGTTTCTATTATATAATAATTTTCTCGCACCGGGTCTAGCTTAATACGAGATAACATGACAATAAAATTATCTCATGATTTGATTATCCACCTCGATATTCACATGAGCTTCACCAAAGCTTGAAATATGTTTATAAATATCCCTTTAATGAAACGTCTTTCCTTCACATTAAAAAGTACTCAGTCATATTCGTATAATATCCTTCAAGAAATATGACTAAAGGCGACGTATATGACGTAAACGTTGTTAATAAAAATAAGAAATAATTTCATTAATTCTCAGTTCTCACAGGGTTGACAGCTGTTATCATTCACTGAAATGAGACGGGCTCACAATTATTATTGTCATTAAGTATGGTGTCATGGAGTTTATAAATTACTTGACTGTGTAATGTATGGGTTAATTTTTTATGAGAACTCGGGTTGGAACTGCAAATATGTCAGTCACCAAGTAAATTGTTTTTTCCTTCTTTCCGTAGACTTGTAGTCGATAATAATGTCATCAAACTGTATACGAGCTATAAATTAAAAATTTAGAAAACCTCCACGAAACGTACACGAAATGTATATTGCCATTTTGTTGTGGCGGCCATTTTGGATTAGAAATTTATCAAAGTGTCTATACACTTTGATAAATTTCTAAATGAAAGGGCTTACAAGGAGAATACTATTATTCTCCTTGTAAGCCTTACAAGGAGAATACTATTATTCTCCTTGTAAGCCCTTTGATACCAATATTGCGGAAGTTGTGAAAAAAAAAGTTATTCGCTATTTTGTGGCGGCGGCCATCTTGGACCGATTTTTATCTAAAATAGCTAAGAACAGTCCCGACTAATTCACATTTCAAATTAAAAAAAATCTAAATCAAAATCGGTTCATCAGTTCGGGAGCTACGATGCCACAGACAGACACACACAGACACGTCAAACTAATAACGCCCCGTCGTTTTTGCGTCGGGGGTTAAAATCGGTCTAGTTGTTTGGAGGGACGAATTGGTTGGTACAGCGGTACACTTTTGCCATCCCTTCGAGGAATGCAGGCGTAATGACCTTTTTATGCATTTTTAACCAGACTAGATTTTTTATCCGTTGAAATACTTATATGTCGATAACAGTCATAGTTAAAGTAGGTATATACAATTAACAAAAGAAACCATGAATAATTAAATTATGTTTATTTGAATTTGAAACAATGTTTGTATTGAAAACACATCATTTCCCAGGTATACTGCGTTGTTGTATAACCTTTCACAGGTGGTAGCCATTTTAATAATAGTTATTACACATATTTGAATTAAATGTGATATTGCCTACGTGCCACATGCAACGTATTTTCCAATAGAATTCACAGTTGAATGTGCTATTGCCGTCGATATTAAGAATAGAATAGGTAGTTAGATACTTAATCGTCGTCATAACTTCATCTAAAACCTTACATAAGTAAAACCAAGTTGAAAAAGAGCTCTTTTCTTTTCTCACAACTTATGCAAATAAAAATCTAAAAAAACTTCATTATTTCAAAACTTCGAAGAAATAAAGAATGTAAGTATGCTCAAATAAAATTACCGTACATTTATTTTGTACTAGCCTATACTCCCATCCTAAAGACTTTTTATATCCTGTGTTATTCTCATGTATAAGCTATAATACTGTAAAGTTTCATCAGAATCTGTAAGATAGTTTTTGCGTGAAAGAAAAACAAACATCCAGCCATCCTCACAACACAATTTTAATATTTACAAGATTGTGTTAAAATACTACTTCATCGCGGTCATCGCCCCCGTCGACAACAGTTCAGTCAAACGAATTAAATTCATAGCATTCCTAGTGTCAATTCAACTTTGTATAGCCCAGCCTCATCAAAATGCCGCCGCTTTTATGTCGCCAAGCACTTCGTCTCCGCTGTGTATAGCATTGGCAGGCCTCCACGCTCAAGTGCCCAGCCCCTTTTGTTCTAGGCGTGAATAAGTGCGAAATCTGCGTGCTGTCGCTTTTGTATGCTGTTATATGACGTGTAGGGTCGTTGAGAGATGGTGCCAAGAGTTCATGATGGCATGGAGGACAGGAAAAGACATATTATTCACGTTCTTCTGCATAAGCTAAGCAATAATAGTTTGTCATGGTAAAGATGTTTTTATAGCCTCTTTAGTGTCCCACTGCTGGGCAAAGACCTCCTTTAAATCAGTCCAGGATTTTCTATCCTGGGCATGTAGACAAGTTTGTTGACATTCACATTCGAATCGACAAACGTATAGAAACAAAATGTATGGAAATGACACAAGCTTTCGACAAATCGGGCTGTCACTAATGTCATTTCCATACATATTCTTTCTATTCCTTTGTCGATTCGATTGTCAAAATGCAACTTATCTAGCATTCCTGGGTTTCTTCATACCATCTTGGGAAAAAGTGGTCCAAACCACGTAAGATTAAGCCAGACAATATCTGTGACCTGTGTGTGTGTGTGAATACCCTTGGATGATGTTTTTTATCACCTTAATCCCATTTACCGTCACAGTACTAGCACGTATCTCCCGTTTCTTTTCAGCGTCGAGAAAGTCTCTCAATGCAAGCAGGTTTGCTGATGATGTTTTCCTTAACCGTTTAAGTGAATGATCATTAATTTATTAACCCCAATTAAATTAACGTTAGAAAGTAAAATGAATTAGGAAGGGAGGGTAATGAAATAGGCTATAAGTCACTATAGGTGGGCTGGAGTATGAAATTTAGCATCTGGTTAGACTGGAAGCCGACCCCAACATGGTTGGGAAAAGAGGCTAGATGGATGGTAAAATTTAGGAAAATCTGTTTGTTTTTTTATATAAGTAATTGTTATAGTCAACATTGTAGTTTGATAGAATATTTTAGGACTATAGGACTGCAATTTCTTGAAATTAGTTAAAAAAATTATTAAATTTACTTATTTTACAGATAATATGTCTTAGCCGCTATATAAACTTGAAACGTATGTTGTGAAAAGTCTAACGAATATTAATAATAACATATTATATAAGGCATTGTTCGCAAAACAAAGACACATACCCTTCGTTACATATATTGTATTATAATAATATCCATAAATTACATAACAAAATATTTGCTCGAACAACAGTTTGCAATATATACTCAAGCTTGTTAAAATATTCAGTTTATGTTAATAAAGTTCATTGCAAAGTCATTTTTAATTACTACACACTAATTAAGCATGTGTTTTATACACAAATAGATTACATGTTTTTTATATGATATTTCTTACGTATTAAAATTAAATACTTCTCCGTTGATCACCTTTTCCCAAGCTGTTGGGTTGTTGTTGGAAATTTCCCGATTTTTTTCGCTTGTATCGAGCTAAGTTTCAATTTTCTGGGTGTTTGGAGCAATTGCAGATTACAGATTGACCTGTAATTGGGCGCTGCAGACCTGTTGCTCTTTATCTTGAACATAGGAGCAGCGATCATTGATCTAAGTCTTCATTACTCATTGTGTGTTGGATGATATTAATAAATCCACTATTCCTCACGATACTCTCCTTTACCGTAAGAGAGCGTGTACGAATAATTTCTTAGTGTGGGAAAAAGTCCAAAACCACAAAAATCCCGTTGTTCCGAACAATTTTCCAAAACGGTGAATCGTGCGTTAACGTCGGTCGGCAAAATTGATCATTGTCATAGTGCGGTGTGTTGATTGATTTGCGCAGACGCGGTGCTAAATCACTGAACGGCTGAGGCGATACAGTCCTGTTATGTAAGAATACCGTGAGACGAGCCTCGGGCAACAAAAACTCGAAAAAAATGTATTTTTGTTTGGCGAACAAAGGATTAAACCTTACAAAGGTTTTCTCACGGTTTTTGTACGTCCATATCAAGAGCTAAGCGACAAATATTAGGTACTGATGACTTGACGAATTTGTAATGAAGGTGTAATTCAACGATACCTGTCAAAATAATAGCAGAAGCAATACTTAAGTGAGCATTGCGAATGAATGAGACGTTTGCACTTCTCCACATCGTAAATCATTATGTTCACGGAACCTATTACGTATGGCCGGACAAAGGAGCCATGTTTGTTGTCATAGAAGTCGGCGCACAATGGCTGTGTCACGTGGTCCGTGTTGCAAGTATGCGGAAGTAGTAACAACACAACATTGTCTTGCCGACTCTTGCCGTTTGTATGGTTTTTGAACGGTTCATGGCAATTTGAAGTCTTCAAATTGAACCTGTAACACATAAACGGACAAGTTGTTAGTGTATTTATTCCATACAACTGATGTCTTTCATGTTTATTGTGTGCGCAATTTTATTGCTACAAAAGATTTTTATCAAGAAAGTGAAATTATTGTTTTTTTTATTTAGCTTATTATTTAGGGTTATTATTTATACATTTTTGACATGTGTAGTTTCCCGAAAATGTGTTTTTGTTAAAAAATATTTCTCCGTAAAAACTTGTCATAGGGTTGTCGCAATGTCGTTCATATACGAGTCCCAATAATAATTAATATACTCTAGCCAGCCATGCTTTACTTTTTATAACAATGTCTCAATTATCTTGCACACAAATAAAAACCGTCTCCTTTTATAAATATTATAGCAGCGTACAATACAAATAGATGTCTTAATTAAGGTCTCATTTGCAGTTTTCCCACACGAGTGCATTTACTTGGACCGCATTCCTATCAAGTCAGACTTAATCGGCGAATGTTGGCCAGACTTGCTGTTGAAATGCAATATAGTCCTCTTAATGTAATTATTTAATAGATATTTTATAACATCTTATACTAAATAATTGCTTTATAATAGCAGTTATGATACAATAAATACTTTTATCTAATGAATCATTTAAAATACTCGAAAGCAAACCAAGGAATGTGGTGATCCACTGAGAAGCGATAGAATAACCAACAGATACATGTTTTCTTACTTAAATAACGGGTGCGTCACACATTAAGTTTCCACGAAACCATTTCAAAGCGGCCATTTTTCTTTTTACTAATTAAACTAAAGAGTTAACTACCGCTATATCTTTGTAAAATATTATCTCCGGTCGAGATTTAGTGCCAGAATACACGCTAGCATCAAATTTACGAATTTCACTCGCCAATTATTATCTTACACGATGAGGCGTTCTTCGAAAACATTGATTGTACGCTGTGACATATTGTGTCATTTTGTTTTTAGCATAACTATAAAATCTGACTTGTTGTGAAACTTCTTTGTTATTGTAATAAATTCTCTTAAATGTCATCATTTATTTTTAACACTAACACAAAAAATAATTAGTTAATTAGCATTTGATCTTCACAGAATACAATCTTTAACCTTTAGTGCTTGGATCAGCTTTGAACAGCACATTTAAAAACTTGTATTTAAAAAAAATATTAAGTATAGTAGCGTAAGCTAAATATGTTTGCATATTGTGCAGGCAGCGAACTGTGCGGACACTTGACAGGTTAATTTCCATGACTATAAAATCACAGGCCATTACCAATCAATCACCGTTGTATAATATTCAAATTTAAAAATAATCAACCAACGTTTAACTAGTAATATTGCCTACAGATGCTTTATCACAAGGATGTAACTGTCAGCAGTTGCAATTTTTAATTTTATGAATATATTTTTTGCAAATGTAGCACAAACGATCGGTTATTCATTCTTATTTAAGATTTTGACAACCCTGACCAATTATCGGGTGGCATTCGGTTCTCGTTATTAATAGTTGTGTTTAATTATATTTAAATTGGAAATTACGTAAAGTTATGTTTTTAATAACTCAATAACTATTATATTGAATCACCTTGTATGACGTAAGAATAAAATAATTATTTTTCTTCTGTCCTTGAGTGCATCCGTATTTTCCGTATATTTATAACGGTAATTAGTATATTACGTAGTAAAACTTATTTTAGGTACATAACAGAATTTTACACTAACTACGCTCTGCCGACGGTAAAAGACGGTTTTTTATTTTCTACCATTAAATGAGATTTATTTATTTATATAAATATAGTCCCTATAGTCACGGGCATAGGATTGAAGTACCATCACTTGCGTATACTACAAAATATAATTATTCAAAACTGTAAGTTAGTAGTAAATGTCAGGCTAACAGTTAACACAACGTTTTAGTCAATGTCCTACGTGGGCCATTAAGACACATTTAAACACGCAACGTATACACAAACTGTTGGTACAACAATGTAAACTCAATCTCACTGCGCCGGCGCATGTTTAATTGCTTGTATGTCACTTTAATGCCGGTTTTAAGTCGTAATGTTTGCACTGAAACGCGTAAGAATGTCGTACTACTTTTTCTCTTTTCGTACAAGTCCGAGTGATTTCTGTGGGCCTATGCGCTGTGTTTATGTTGCCATTGCCATTATTAAGTTGGTGTAAAGAAAAATATTGTGTTGTGTGTACTTGTGATGGGTGTGAATGCGCTCGAGTTGCGCTTGCGACGGTTTAATGTATTGGAGGACGATATAAAAGAGAATTTTATTTTAAGTTAGTATAACAAATAGTGCTATGACTACCTCATAGCTTAGTGGTTCTAAACGCGATTACTGCGCTTACGGTACTGGGTTGGATTCCCAGGTCGAGCAGTGTTCCCTTTTCCCTTCGGGGAATACAGGCGTGGTGGTATGTTTTTTGTAAACTTTATTTGACGTAGCGATTTCTTTCCCGACTTAAAACATCAAATTCAATACACGCAGTCACAAAACTGGACCTCAATTTGTCCGTCCACTAAAAGATTTCTATTCTTTCGGACAAAAGATAAACGGACACAGCAGTATCCATCATGTAGATAAGCGGCTGCTTTGTTCCGCCGTCTCCTTAAACATGGAGGCGAAATATTATCATAAGCAGGACTCGCCCGCATGACAAATGTCGGTCCGACTGTCACACGCACTGTGTCAGTGGACTGTGTAGGACACAAGGTGTGGGACGCAGCGTTAGATGAAGGGTTAAAAACAATATTGTTATTTATTAGGGTAATTATATAAATTATGCAATATTTTATTTTTATTTTTGGGGCATATTACACAGCACCAAACTAAGCAGAGCTTGTACTATGGGTATATAAGATGTATAAGAACATACTTATTATAATAAGTACATGAGAAACAGACATACAAACACAAACACTCATCCCTCATGATCAGCAGCCACTAGACCACAGACTTCGATAAAGACAAGTACATTCAGGTGATCACTAATTCGCTACATTACAAGTACATTTTTAGGTGATCGATATTTTATCGCCCGTGTGTCACCATAAGTGCGCGTATTTAAGTTCGTGGTGCGTCTATCGGACACTTAAAAAAACTAAAAAAGTTTTTAAAATATCTTATTAATGCCAAATACAAAATACAAAGTATTTGTTACTAAACGCTCCCCTTTTATCACTCGAATCGAGTGCATCTTGAAATATGCGCGTGCGCGCCCAACCAACCCCCCTTTTTTGTGTGCACCACGTAGGTGGGAACCTTTTTATTATGTTACCATTGGTAATAGTCCTCTCGAGATACACAGCCCCGAGGGGACCCATTGTCTTATTTGTTTTATTTATCTTTTTCCGTTGCTTGTAATTTAAAAGTCGAGTGGGTTTTTTTATACGTCTGTCTGTAGTAATTAACACAATGGTAGAGGACACACGAAAGAAGGGCTTTTGTTTTATGTTACAGCTGTTTTATTTAATGTTATGTATATGTACGGTAATTGAAGGAGTTTCCACTATTTGAGCCTATAAACAAGTTGTAATTTGACTTTTGTATGAACAAACGAATAGAAAATTTATGGAAATGACATAAGCTTTCGACTAATCGGCCGTCCAGTAATGTCATTTCCATTTATTTTTTCAGATTGCCCTTTTTTTCAGATTGTCTAGGCCCTCCCCGTTCTCGAACGACTCTCCCCTTAAAATGTTTCGTAATTCCATTTGAAGTTGTATACCATAGTGTTAGGTTTACTACCGAACTCGATTTTACAATCGGTATAATCTAACACTTTATCGATACTTAATTTATAGCATCAGTCGATAACAGTCGGTACCTTATTATTTATTATGTACTTGTAAATCGATTTCCAATGTCTATCGGAACTTTCTCTTAGTTCGCGCCTCGAACAATATTTATATGAGCATTACCTCACCCGTGTTCGCCTGCATTTCGGCCACATGTCTGAATAAATTACGGGGGTACGGTAGAGCATGTGCCAAGTTTTGTCCTGTTTTTGTTTATTTTATAGTTTATTAATTTGGTAAGTGAACTTTTTTCGATTTATTATAATTATATGTCTGTGTTAATAAAATTGTATTTTATTGTTACAGGTACATGTCAATGACACAGCAACTAATTCGGGCAGAGAATTGGTCCGTTTTAATTGTTAAGTATCAATTTACATTCATTCCCAACACGAAGTCCTAAAAGTATATGTAATAACATTGAAATTCATTTACACACGTTATTATTTTCTTGTATGTTTTCTGGAACTGTTTTACAAATATGAATTGAAATGGACAATTCGGAAAAGAACTTGACGTTATTTTTATTTAGGAACTAAATATATTATGTTGCATCCATTTCTAAAATGACTTCTCAATAGACACAGTAGGGGTTCTAACTATACACATATTTCATTAAAATTTATTCAAAGTAATTAACAAGTCGGCAACTCATATTTTACTTTAGCTTTTGAAACAACAACCCGATGCGGTGCACTATCTTTTACATTTCTTCGTCATCATCATTAACCTATTAACTGTCCTATGCTATGCACAGGTCTTCTATTAGAGTGAGAGGGGTTAGGCTTATAGGCAACCATGCTAGCCTACTGGGGATAGACTTCACGTCGAGAAAATCTGTCAAGCATATTTTCTTCACCGTTTAAACCGATGACGTTTAAAGTGACAATTCGCACAAAAAATTCGAGAAGTTAGAGATGATTGGATTCGAAGTCGAGACATTTAAGACTCAGACTGGGCAGTCCAATCACTGCTACACTATAGTAACCATACTATATGTTGTATGTTGGATTAAGGCCCATGGGTCGATTAATTTTTAGGGCGACGTTTCAATTTATTAGATAGTATTAAATTAACGGTTCTCGAATTCCAATCTGGCAAAATACGTAGATTATTTTTAATTATCGTAAAGATAGTTGTTGTCAGATTACGTTAGGATGGTTGTTAATGTTGTTTATTTAAGGATGGTGATTAAAAAAACAGTGGAATGAAAATAGCTTGTTAGTCTGTGGTTAGTTAGTTAGTGGTCCGAAACGCGACTGATGCGCTCAAAATCCTGGGGTTTTTTAGCTAAGCATATTTTACTTGGGTCTTTCTGTAAGGAAGTTAATAGTAGAGCAGTTTCGTACCTAATTAATAGTAATTTCCTGACCCAATTGTTATATTACCTGTATATTTAAGGACAATTCTGCCTAACCCTTTGAGAAGAAATGGTAACATTGAAGTAAAGTATGTTTAAATTGTAAAGTTCATATGAGTCATAAACTTTTTAACCAAACTTTTTCGTTTAACCACCTCGGCAAGTTCAAACAGTACCCTTTTTAGAAAGTTATCCCAGTGAAGATGTTATTACTAAAGAATAAACGCACATAAAAACTCTTTCTACAATATAGTACCCATTGTCGAGGCTATAAAGTCTATTCATGAACAGGTTATGGCCGGCAAGGAGTCCATCAAACAGGCTCTTCGGATATTGGATTAAAATCCTTTAAAGTGTCAAATCAGAGTTTAAAATACCCAAATGACTAATTAACATACCACATCTAACCTCATTGAGGTGGCCTCATATTTCTTCAAAATTGTTTAACTGTTGCGTTGACACGATAAGAAAACTACTAATTATACATACCTAGGTAAAAAATAAAGTAACTCTGTGTGTTTATTATGCAGCGGTGTACTAAAATGTAGTTTAGTTTAGCTCCCATATAATAGGAGGCGAGCCTATTGCCATCAACCGGGCACAAATCCAGACTCCGAGCTGCTACTGGGAATTTCACAGAATAACCCCAACAACACTGCTCGACCCCTTCGAACCCAGGACCTCTAGTGTAGACAAACCAACAAGGCAGTCATTTATTAAAGGGTGCAATTTTTTACATCTTTTACGGTACGATACAATAGGATTTGAGATAGAGATGGCCAATATCAGTTTGATGTGTTCCTTCCAATCTTAGCTCCTAAGCTGCGCGTGATGTGGAAGTAGAAGTCTTTAGAAGTCAGAGACATTTTTTTTACCTTAGCGATAGTCACAATTGCGCCGTTGACAAATGACTTACGTAAATTGTTCCCAGTGCAAGCGTGGCATGTAAAATTGCATTTAGATTGCAATGTTCCGTGACTCATTTTATTGTTTTCCATCGAAATATTTCAATGTATACGTGTACTAGCTATGCAAATAGTGACCTGTTGGTAACCTAGGTACGCACAATGTTGTGAATTCTTGCATCGGTATCGGATTTCCCTGTATACTATAAATAGTGTTTTTCCTGTTGTTCATTATATGACAGGTCATTTTAATTAGCTGCAGAACGTTTGTTGTTCGTTCTGATTCTAATTGGAATTAATGCAAATTATGATTGGTTTGATTTGCGCGCGCGCCGGTGTCACGTTTGTCCTATCGCGGACGCATGAGGTAGGGAAGATTTACTCAAGGGCACTTCAAGGGCCACGAAAGAAGCTGCTAACGAATTCAAGTGACAGTGTTGAGCGACAGTTTCAAATACGTATTCTATATCTATAAAACAAGAACTGACAGACTGATTCACTGACTGATCGATCAACGCACAGCTAAAATCGGTAGGTCTAGGAGCATGAAAATTTTCACAAATGTTCCTTAACTGACGTAGTTGTGCACTCAGAAAGAATTTTGGGAAATTCCCACGGGATTGGAATTGAATTTGGATTAAAGCGAGTAACACCGCGGGGAAATAAGAGGCCACCGAGGTAGCGGAGTGAAATTCGCTTATAAAAAACGGTACAAGCGTCGCAATGTTTTCGTGGTCGAGACATAAGTTCAGCAAAATAAATAAATAATCCTGGGACATTTTTACACAGCACCATCTAGTCGCAAACTAAGCAGAGCTTGTACTATGGGTACTAGACAATGGATATAATAGTTATATACTTTTTTTTTGTAAATAAATACTTATGTAGAATAGGGATCGTGGCGAATGAATAAAACTGCTAACTTGACTATTGTTTATTTATTATTTCACCGTTTAGCAATGGAAAAATAACACTGGCGACTTTATATTAATTTTAATCAAATTACACGTCTTTCGCACACACCACAAAATCAACGGTCTTCCGCCATTGCACTTTGCACTTCCTTCCTTCCTTCCTCCCTTTCTTACTATCTTCTGTCTCACTCACACCTCAACACGCTCCGTTCCATACTCCTTTCATACGTTCCGTTTTTACACATCCTACATAATATATAAAAAAACACCCAGACAAACACAAATACTTATATCCATCACATAAATATTTGTCCTGTGGGAATCGAACGACCTCGTGATCAGCAGTCCGGTACTCGAACCACTAGACCACAGACGTCGTCGAAATTGGAAAAGATGGGCATAGAAACAGTCAATGTAAACAAGTTAATAATTACAAAGCTCAGACGGCCATTAGAGAACAATTGTCTAACACATCGTTATGCAGTCTGCGCTCAAATTTTCGACACGACTGACAAAATATTAGTAAGCAAACCGTAACACGAAGCCGTTTTCAACAATAAAAATGTTATGTGCAAGCACGTACGATTTTCGTCACAGTGCATCCAAATTGGGCTTATCGCACATCGCATGCGCAGCGGCAATGAACTTGCCCGCTGCGCCCGCGCAAGCCTTTGTTTGTGATATGAGACGTGCAAGTCTTCTTATGTTCGCATCTTTTTCATGTTTACCGCTATCCATGTCATATTAATGCTATTAATTAACCGATAACGTTATGTGTTTTCTTATTTATTATAATTATATTATTATTTATTATAATTGTTGATTTATTTTCTCTTAAGAAGTAAGCCGGTGTAATTAAACATGACATTTATATTAAAATAATTTATTTTTATTTTTCATGCGATAAGGAAGCGTTTTTGTTCCATTATTATATTGCCATTGTTATTTTTTAGACACAAAGAACTTAAAGGTCAAAGTGTATTTAATATTTCGACGACTTTAAATCGCAACAAGTGGAATTATAAAGTACTTCCTGAATAATCGACGTCATACTAATTCGTTACGCTCCACCAAGATTTTTTAGGAAGTGAAGACATTATTTGAACTAAAGCCAATCTATTTATAATTGCACAAATCATTTTAATCATATTTAAATTTTCTTGAAACACAATTTCTCAATAGAAAAATCAAAATATGCCAGTGAATGATTAGGTACCTAACCTAATCATTCACTGGCTAATTATGAAATCTCGGCAAATCACAATCTCGGACAAATCTGTTTACAAACTAGTTTCAGCCCGCCACTTCGTCTGCGTGGTTATGATAAAAAGTATATGGTTTCGACAGCGTTTTAACCATAGGTATTTATTTATAGATTAAGGGCCTGTTTTCTGTTTCACCACCTCTGGATAGCAGCTAATCGCCGGATAAATTAAAAAATAGTGCAAAATTTGTATGAAATTATCTACCATCTAATTTAACAGGAACTTATCAGTAAACTGAGAAACCACCCTTAGGCTGATATTCAGAAACGAGACTCAACATGAACTTATGCTTCCGTATGTCAAATTTGTATGACAAATTGACATACGAGAGCGTAAGTTCATGCTGAGTCTCTTCTCTGAATCTCAGCCTTAGTATTATTGTTATACAACTTCATCCGTTCGTTTAGCTATCGAGAATATATATATGCCTTTGCCTATACCCTTCGTTAAAAAAATATGTCTAAGTATAAAGTCTTCAAGTAGAGCAAGTTTTCTACAGGCCATTCAGTACACCTAGTTTTTGTATGGAAAATATTTATCTATTTTAAATTAGATCTCACTTGTTTCTTGTCTTATAAAATGCTGTATGTCTAGCTGCCTTTGCTTGCTGTGTAATTACTTTTATGTTGTATAGAATACCGGTTAATCCCAGAATGACCAGTCCAACTTAACTCACTTGCCTGTAACATTGTTGTTCAATACAAGGCTAGAATTTGTAGGTACCATTACTAATTACAATTAAGAAAATACTTCATTAGCTTAGTAGTCTTAGATGAGACTGAGGTCGTCGGTTCGATATCCAGATCGAGCAGTGTAATTGGGATTTATGAAATTCTCAGTTTGAATTTGTACCCGATTGATAGCAACAGGCTTGCCCCCTATTACATGGGACCTAAACATATCGGCGAATTGTGTGTGTACATTAGAAATAAAGAAAGAAAGAAAAATTTACTCAGCTGCAAGCCAGACACGTACATAACTTACTTACTAAGAGAAAAAATATAGCCTCTCCTTCAAGGAATACAGGCATGATGAAATGTTTTTAAAATTAAGATTAATCTCCTTCCTTATTTAAAAAGCATGTAATCCCCGATTAGATTTTGTATGTCATGAATTAAAAAACAAAACTCATTCACCGCCCACCCACATATCCGATTTCAAAAACTGAAAAAAAAAAGAAAAAAAAAGACTCCATTCGCACAATCGCAGCGGTAAATCGTTGGTCAACATGTGCGTTTCAAAGTTCCGTTCGCTCTTCGCCGAGTTACACGCTCAATAGACATCAGAATCGCTGTCGGTATGAAATTTCATCGCAATCGCAACACGATTTTTTTTCTCCCGCTCTGAAATCGTTTCCGTGCCGGAGGGCGTTGACCGCAGCTGAACCCTCGCGGGTTCACGACCGTTGCCGACATTCGGACGCAAAAAAGCATGCCGAAACGTTTGGGAAAATTTGAAGGGAGTCTGGTCTGATAGAAATGATGTTTTGAATGCGATAAGAAAGCTAGGTTTCAAATAAGCGGTCAGTTGATCAGATTTGATCTAAATTCTCTGGTTGTTAACTGAAAAGGGGTTGTATTTGATAAATGGTTGTTGGAAATGTCAGGGCATTTTGTTTAGGATTCTATCTTATTTTATACTAGGTAAAAAACCTGTTAATTTGGAACAACAAAACACTACAATTTTATTTATTACTAGCTTTCCGTCAGCGGCTTCGCCCGCTATCCCACGGGAACCATACATTTTACCGGGATAAAAAGTAGCCTATGTGTTATTCCAGACTAAAATCTATCTGTGTGCCAAGTGTGTGTGTGTTTTCGCGTGAAAGAGTAACAAACATCCATCCATCCTCACAAACTTTCACATTTATAATATTAGTAGGATTAGTAGGATAGGATGTAGGTATATAGATTCCATTGCGGATTTCTATCAGCTATTCTTATAGCTAACAGTCCAGAAAAGGCGCTATCTATACTAATAATATAAAGCTGAATAGTCTGTTTGTTTGAATGGTTGAACGCCCTAATTTCAGGAACTTATAATCCGATTTGAAAAATTCTTTGTGTTAACGAGGAAAGCTATATGTATATCATCATCAAAAAAAGATCACCTTTTAATATAGAGTGCTACTTACGTTTATAATGTGAATCTAGGAAGAGACTGAACCCCACGATACAGGGAATCCTAGTGTGGGGTTCAGAGAAACTGTATTATACTTACTTAAGTGCTACTTTGTAAAACTGAGTTTTATAATTTCTGTACAAGTGTTTGTTACTGAATAAATTATTATTATTATTATTATCATCACGCTACGACCAATAGGAGCGGAGTATCAATTAAAAATGTTGCATAAACCGAAGCAGAATTCAACTTCTACGGGAACAAAGTTCCGGGCAAAGGCCAGTACTTAATAATCAGGTCTTGGAACAGTTTGTCGTTCCCATTACTTAGTATTGGTATTATTGTTTGACATTTAAAACAGTTACTGATTAATTTACGTCTTGTTCCAACGCCACGAATGTGATTGAAATATTCATTGTGTGTGTTCCAGTATAAAACAAAAGGCAATATCCGTGAGTTGACGCGTGAATTGGGTTCTGTATTTAATTTATTACTAACTATCGTATTTCAGTGTAAACTATTTTTTTTTACTCCGCTTAGTTAGGCTACTGGTCCAAAGAGTGACTGGTTCTGGGATTCAAGGCCAAGCGATGTGTTTATCTGGTTTTCTCGGATATTTTTGATGGCAATAGGCTCGCCCCCTAATACAAGGGGCCAAATGGTACCGACTAACAGTGAATGTAGATTAGTACCCAACCCTTCGTGACCCTTACGTGATGAAACATGAATTATCCACATTAAATTAATTAACATTAATTAGAAATAACTGTACATATGGAGAGATAAAGTAACAGAGTGCTGAGAAAATTCCGTGTTTTATGGCCTACGATTTGATTAGGAGACCCTGAAGCATTAAGATGACGCTCGATAATCTTCCGCGTTTGAAGACCGCTAACGCAATTTACCGTTTAACCCCAAAACCGTTCAACAAAAAAAAACTATGTACTCTATACTCCGATATATTTTATGTAAACATCGTAATGACACATGCGGAATGATGGGGATACACGTGCCCAAGCGCCGATACAACGACAAGCGATTGGATGATGGCGAATTGATATAATAAATTTATCGTTATTAATGATTGGGACACGTGTTCGGATATGGCTGGCTGTAATATTATTAAATTACACATAGTCTCCCATTGGGGTAGAACGTGCGATCCTGACACACCACTTTTACCTCATAACCTCCCCACGCATGCTCGGTAGATTTAGGCTGCTGTCAACCTTGCGTTTTTTGAAAAAGTCCTCAATTTGGTTGTGGACTTGTGGTACGTTTGCCGATTGATACTCCTTCGAACCTTTTCTTCTGAACTCGTCATATACACTAGTTTCGTCAATCTCCATTCATCTATCCTCTCTACATGCCCTAACTAACTTGAGGATACCTTTCTCAATCCTCGTTACTGTATCATCTTCCATATTATCAAAAATATCATGATATTATTGAATTTTAGGAATCAGAAAGCGGAGTAAAAAAGAATTCTTAACTCTCCATGTATAGATTTAAAAAGAGAATACCCAAGATTATTCCAAATTCCTTACCGCCATATTCATGCATTGAATTAAATTGAAAAGACAAAAGTACACAAGTACTCAAAAAACCCCTAGATACTGCTATCGTAACACCTATTCATTTTTCAACTAAATTTTACAATCAATAACTTATCAAATAAATCGCCGATTCCCATCTATTTGTCATCCGCGCAATCTTATCGTTCGCGCCACGCATTCGGGCGTCGTCGGACGAAGTCGTCGCGCCGCGCGCCGGCGCCTGCGCAACTCATGCAATATTTATGCCCTACCAACCATCGCCTATTACTTACCGATCGACTAATTAAAAACCTATTGCTCTGAGGAAAAAATATTGTCTAGACAAGCGTAGAAACTGATATGTACGTGTCATGTTTCTAAGAGAATGTTTTTATTGACAGATGATACAGATTACGGATACTCTCGAGGCGAAGTAGAAATTGTACACGATTGGACTAGTTTTTTTTTTCAAATGAAAAACTAACAACTGTTTGTTTGTTAGTAACTATAATAAACTGACTTGTAGGAACCATAATTTATTTCAAGTCTCAGAGTATGAGAACTCAAACGTCTAAGAAATAAATAATCGAGCACCATAACCCCGGATCTGCTACTGCAGCGGCTCACTAATACACTCGAAATTAATCTAATTATTTTTATTGCAGAAACGTATTTTTTATATCAAATATATCAATAGTGGTACAAAAATGTTAAATACGTATTCAAAGTGTGTACTAATGATTAGTCATCGGCAATCAAACTTGTTTTAACCGCTTGCGATTGTTGACCACTATTGTGATTCAAAATAGCTGTTATCTTCGCGGTCGTCAGAACTGCCATGCCATAACAAATTAGCAACTTTCTAAAAAACAGTTAATTTTGAAATGATATAAATAACGGAGGCAGATATAAAACTTTTTTTAATATGGGGTAAGCAGACAGCCAACCCGCATTAGGCTACGTGGTGTAACATAACGCATCAACCATCAAATCGTGAAACTCACAAACTTGTTTTCTACCACTAGACATGAGCCGATTCCTATCAAAAATAATATATAAAATAGGGGAGATATACTTGAGGGTATAAGGGTCCACTTCCATGATTATCCGCCTCCATTATCAAAGTAACAAGTGGTTTAGGGGTGAATAAAATATTGCCTCAGGGATCATGAATGTGGTTTGTTAAACTTAGTATAACGATTTGATAACTTTTGAGATAGTGTAGAAAAAAATCTCGTCCCGTCTTTTCCCTTGGGAGATAATAATAATGTATGTTTATTATAGTAAGTGCAAAATATCATCATCCTCCTAGCCTTTTTCCCAACCAGTCTAACCAGATGCGGCTGAATATCAGTATTTTACACAAAGCGACTGTCATCATAGTAAGTGCAAGCTATCGTATACTAATATTTTCCCCGCCAAATAATCCTAAGAAACTTACCTATAAGCCTCTTAGCACCCTCTAAGATAACCCTTAATGTTTGATCGGTCTGCAATTGTTTCACGTACAACTGGATATTTGGTGTCATTATATCGAAGGGTTACATACGTATACCCATAATTCCCTGTTTTTCTTAAAATGGGAGCGAGAGCCGAATTATCCCGAGTTAACTAAACTATGGCTTAACTTCATATCTGTCAAATATAGTACTCTGAGAGCCCGTTTCTCCTGTCAAAGTAGTTGGCAGATAACTTCATACAAATGTTGTTACATTTTTTAATTTATCCAGCGGTTGCAGTTATCCAGAGGTGGTGAAACAGGCCCTTGTAAATGATAAAATTTATAAAACACACATCCATTCAATTAACTAAAGCCCCAATGCACTCTCAACTCTGAACGACGCAAATAACTCGACGCAACATTCGCAAATGACATAGCAACAAAGAGATAATGAGTTATTGTGATTTGTGCAAACAAATATAACATAATTCCTCACGTATCGATGCAATTACTGTTCGGTATTGTCAGTCGTCGCCACTCTAGGGCTGACAATACGCAATTGAGTCAAGTGGATACTCATATATAAATATGGCGGGTATATGTGCTTGTTTGTTTGTTTTGAGAACGGTAATTGAGTTAGATTATATTAGAAGTAGAACAATGGCAATTGAGAATGCTATAGGTAATTATATATACAATCTAATCGAAATTTCGCTTTCTGGAGTGCTACAAAAACTTCAAGTTTCTCACTGTAATGTTCATTTTTAAATTGTTGCTTCGTTTATTTTCTATTTTTCACTGAAAATCAGCGTATTTAATATGAGTGTGGACCTTATTGATTAAGATTTGCAATTGTTTGTTCAGTGTTATTGTTTTTTTTACTTAGTACTTTTTTTGTACATACTTGGCGCTGTTGTGATAGCAATTTATTGTTAAGTACTTTCTTTTCTTCCTTCTTTTTATTGTTCCCGAGAACGTAGACCGAAGTCACTATGGAGGATCTTTTTAATTCGTGACAAAAATAATTAACATCAGGAAAGTGGAAAAGTTCATTCTGCTTCCGTCGTTTCACACATAACATCCTCTGAAACAGGAAACAATTAACTAATACAGCTGGATGCCAACTTAAGTCAACTGAGTAACATGTCAAAAATATTGCGTTCATTTCTAATTGTATCTGAAATCTCTACCGTGTCTATAATACATCAATGCAATAAAAGCAAAATCATCATGTATTTTTGATTCGAAATAAATTTCATTTGATTTAATTTGATATTAAGTTTTCAATCTTATATTATAAATGCCTGTTACCTTTTTACGCCTAAATCGCTGAACAAATTTTGATAGGAAGGACCTACTGTCACATAGTCCTATTAAGACGCGAGTTAACTCGCGGGCGGCTATTGTTACGATAAATCTGACAGCCCTAGTGTTGTACCACATCATCGCCTGACACCCTGTCAACGTTGACATAAATATATATGTCAATAGTTATCATTATCTTCATTACGTCGCTATGTAGTTGGCAATTGATTACCTGTCTCCAACCGCGATGTACGCGAATAAAAATGTTGCCATTTAATATTTATGGCTTATTAATGCAATGCAATTGTATGTTGCTAAGCACTTAGCATATTTATATTATGTAGGAAAGCTATGTTGTTTCTTTGTTCGGTTTCATTATGATTCAGTCGGATAACCTGTTGTGACTTGTAAACTCATGTCGGTTTATTAGCACAATTTTATTAATACAACAATTTCCTTGAAAAATAATTTATTTTGTGGCTAAAGTCGAGGCGTGAGAGAAGTAAACAAACTATAATTTACTTTAGACACATTTTAATTTTAATTCATGCCATAAAATACTGAATAAACAGCGCCGGCGCATGAAGCACATAATATACAACAATAAAATATTATCACAGACAAGTCTAAACGTAAAAATATTATACTTCCGTGTATATACAGTTCAAATACATTATAGAAACATAAGTAACCAACTTTTAATCTCAACGTTAAAATAATATCAACTACACAAAAGATTTTTACCACACCATAGTCTGCGCCGCTCTACAACACTAAAGCAAGCACGCACATTGTATTTGTGTAGTCATTGTCTATGAGCGTGAGAAGCGGGCTGCTAACGGACCCCGCACACTTGGCAAATTGACCCTACACCGGTTACCGACCCAGCAAGTTGCCAGTTTGCCACCTCTGGCTATGTACTCATAGCGACACAGACAGTGAATGACTTCAGAGAATTTTCGCTTAGTATGAAATGCTTGACTAGTTCTCATCTAAGATAATGCATATCTGACAGAATTAATTTACTCAACATATCATTATGCCTGTATTCCTCGAAGGGTTCGACAGATGTTGCTGATGATCATCCACAATTCGTTGAAGACCATTCAACAAATAAAATCCAGTTATTTCGCAATTCGTTACAGACCATTCAACAAATCAAATTCAAGTATAAATCCAGACTGGGACTGGGGCTTGCTACTGAGAATTTCTTTAATGGAATACCAAGTAACACTGTTCTACCTAGGACTCGAAGCCAGGTCAATCCAAGATTAGAAGATCATATCCACCATCCTTGCTAGCGACCTCTTCATCAATGAAATATTCAGTTTAAAATGACTCCTTAAAAACAGTCACTTTCCAAAGTTCAAATTAATTTGGTGTCACACCACTTGCGTATCGTATGATGCGGTCAGTGTGACGTATGCATTGCGTAGTGCAGGGGACCTGCGGTTTTTCAATGAAATCATAATTCAATAGCTTCTAGTCAAGCTTTTAATATTCGGGCGGAATCTTCGCGAAATTTTGGTATACTGGGCAAAATTTGAGTTGAATGGAGAGAAGTTTCTAGAAATGTTTTTGTTTCTGTCAGTTGCTGTAACGTCTACTCCAATATAGGAGACAATTCTATGCTCGATGGTTTTTATTGGACTAATATAAACATGCAAATAGCATTTGTATCGACTCTAAGGTCTCTAATGTAAATCTAATGTAATCCCTTTAATTTTAATTTAATTTTAATAATTATGTAATCCCAATTTGTATTCAGTATTTGCTATTATTAATCTCATTATCTTAAATTTAAGTTTTAAGTTAAGTTTTATCTTTCAATCTGTGATTAATTTTGTTTTATAATTTTCATTTTATCTGTGTATACAATTTTGCATGTTGAGGTCTCTTATAATTGAGAAAGCATAAAATCTACAACCATTTTTGTTTTTTGTACATGCTTGCATAATGTGTTTCTTGTTAGAGATCCTTTTAATAAATAAATAAATAAATAAATAATCTACGTGACATCAACGGTGCATATTTTACAAGGAATTAAGAAGGATGAAAATTTTAAAGGTTTTATATTTATAGCAGATTTCTTTGTTGGTGAAAATAAAATTAATGCCAGGGCATACAAACAAAATACACTCAAGATTAATATTAACAAAAGGTGTTTATTTTCACATTCGCATGTCAGTTCATGCTTGTCCATATGCTTCTTCTTTTCATCCATCATCATTTCTGCTGCTGCAAAACTTCCTTCGATGATTAGTTGTCCTCTTCAGCTTTATCGAAGGTTCTTGAGCTAACATCTTAATATTGACTACATCTTCTGAGGTTATCTGCAGCGGGGGATTCAAACTGTTCATTATGCTCAACTTTCGGACTATGATGTTTCGGAGTCCAGCTCATCGGGATATCAACTTCGTGAGCTACCAGCTAGTCGTCTTAACATCTTATTAGCGCAGGGTCGTGTTAATAGAGTACACAATTTATTTAAATAAAATTCCTTTGTTGTTGTTGCGCTTTTCGACAGTTCAATTACCAACTTCCTATTATGCTCGATTGTAATGATTAATATCAATCAGGCAGGGTTGGCCGTGGCGATTGGTCGCAAGGCTGTCTCGGAGACGATGATGCTGCACATTCTGTTGAAAGTAAACATGCGCAGTTGACATGCTCTTGTAGTTTTCCTGGTACATGGTTCAATAGCGGTCAGGTCGTTCTTGAAACGAGTTGTGTAATGCTGAGTGTCAAGAGCGCAGTAGTGGTATAAGAATTTCTCTTTTAAGCAACGTTAAATGCTTTGTACTTCAAGATGCAAGTAAACAAAGAAACTGAAGAGAAGAGATGCTTTGACGCTCATCCTGAATTTACTTATCTGCAAGCATTTGATGAAGCTTGTTACTGAATTTGCATTCTATTGGTTTCAATCGCATCTGTTAAATAACTTCTAAATGAATTGAATTAACCCATAATCAATTCTGTCAACCACGTACCGCGACTGTCCGCGACTAAGTTGATAGATTAAAATGTTCAAAAACCTCATTATGATTAAGCACGGCCTCCTCAACCCGATCAATTTCACAGCCATAATCTTCCAAAATCGCATACAATTACAATTTTAACACACTTGTAATAGAAATTGCAGGGTAATTGCATCGGGTTCCCGCGTTTCGTGAACGACTATCATTGTTTGTTGGTTTCCGACTTTGCCTTTCCCATGACCCCTTGTTCTAGTTTAGTGGAAATTGTTCAATGGTGTTGTATTGGTAGTTTCTTTCATATTTTTATATGAGTCACGTTGGTTTGCGTGTCAAGGGTTTCGGTACTTCCGGGTGTGTGTTTTGCTCTTGTGAGATTGTAAGATTCGATATCTTGTTTGTTTTTGTCTTTGATATTTTTTTCACGTATGTTGTGTATTATGGAGTTTTATGATTGATCTTGAAACAATACTCTGTAGGTATGCCCTTAAAATAATAAAGGATCACTTAGTCTTAAACTGTGAAGGGACACATTGTGAGGAAGTCTGCATGCCTGAGAGATGATTGAAGACTGTGAAGACTGTCAAACCGCACTAGGCTAGTGTGTCTTACTGTGCTACCCCTCTCATTCTGAGTGAAGACACAAGAATAAATTTTGAGAGACTCGTGCTGATGGTAAGAAAAAGAAAATGAAATACTATTTCAAACTTTTTGTGCGCCTAGCTAGAATTTCATAGTCCACTGACAAAGACTACTGTTTATGAGCAATACATTCATCAATGAAACTATTCTCCATTTCTAGAGCTCCACATTTTATCACGTGAACTCATCTAAAGGTAGATGTAACACGTCCACTGGTATTTTTAGCCGGCACTATGGCCTGGGTCACCGGAGTCACACACGGCATGCGTGGGTCGCATGAATGGGCGTCTTTAACCGTCGCTCTCGATGAATGGCCGGCCCATTCACGGGCTGCGGACACTGGGACGTTATTTGTGATCGCCCCCAGTCAAATAGACCAGGTTACGATTACGTATGCATCTGGAATTTATTTTAAGTGATAAAATGGCGTTGCATTGTATTCTGTTTTGTGTCGTACGGAGATTGAACAGTTTGACGAAATAATCAGATGAAGAAATATATGATTAAATCGGCAGTATCATAAATATGCAAATATTATGTTCATATCAAAACCAATTTACTTCGTTGACTCGAAAATGTCATGTCTAGAAAAGGCTATAAGCTCAGGTATTCCTGCCCACACTTCGAATTGACCGATTTTCTGTACTACGAATGTAATAATCTTGAGTATTAACAAGTTTGTCGCCAGGGTTAATTACGTATGATGGCAATAAATCACTGCATAGTTCGACAGTAGGCATCGTGTCACCATCACTAACATTCACACCATAATAGGTGTCACGTGTAATGTTTCATGATAGACTTGCCATATAAGGTGTTATTGCTATCAATACATTTAATTGGTCGGCTGGCGTCGGGACGCGGCGCAGGCGCACCGCAATTAAATTTCCATATCTGCTCGGAAATATGCATACCGAATATAGAAAAGCTTAGTACGACAGCATAACAATGATGTTTTATGCGATTATAATGTAAAAATTGCTGACGAGTATTCACAATGTCTTTAAGTTTCTTAACAAAAACTCTTTTGTCATTATTTTGCGAAAGATGGACGGAAGTAATACTAATTCAGTAGAATTTAGCAAAGATCTTGGAATCATAATTTATTGCATTTGCAGTTCACGCCAAACTTATTGTCCGGATTGAAGTTGGCACGTGCTAACTTTAACCCGGCCGTAAAAATCGGAGAGTGAAAAACATTGGATTACAATTATTTAAAACGACGTAGGTCGTGCCAACTTCAATCCGGACAATAAGTTTGGCGAGAACTGTACCTTAGGAATAGAAACCGCTACTTTATTTTCTGCTTATGTGATAAGCTCTCTACCCTTAATCTTATACTGAAGAAAATTAATCAAAATATAGAGATTGCACAGGCTGCATGGCTAGCAATAATTAATATCTACAAAAAAAACTATAATTAAACATGCTAAGACCATTACTCCAGTAGTAAGGGGCCACCTTAGCGTTAGCAACATAATTGTGCAGAGAAAACATTAATAAAGCTAACTATGAAGTATGGGCTCAATCAGTGCGCAATGGCGGCTAATTGAGAAGATGTGCGCTTGCGCAAGTCGTACGAATCAGTTAACTACTGCACATGTTGCCGTGTGGTCTTAAACACGAGGCCTTAATCGTTTCACGTGGGTTGTCCGACAGTCCATTCAAAGAGTATAAAAATATTACCTACACAGGGTGTTTCAGAGATGGTTGCAAACTGCATAGTTTGGAGGAAAGGCCATATTAAGTTATACTTGTCTTAAACGCAGTCTGTTCCATTTATATTATTGACATTTTTACTATGTATATTTGTTTTATTAAAATTGTTTAGGTATATTTTTTTTTAACTAGGTCCATCCATAGGCTGCGCCTACCATCAAGCGGGCTTCATGATTTATTCCCAACATTGTGGTTAAAAAAAAATTAAGTCAATTTTTATTTCAATATATTGCTAATAGTATCCAATAAAAGTTGTAAATTACAACTTATACCATCATATACCATCACGCCCATATTCCCCGAAGGGGTAGGCAGAGGCGTACTAATGTACACCCACATTTCGCCAGTATGTTTAGGTCCCATGTAATAGGGGGCGAGCCTATTGCCATAAACCGGGCACAAATCCAGACTCCGAGCTGCTATTGGGAATTTCACAGAAAACCCAACAACACTTTGCTCGACCCGGGGATCGAACCCAGGACCTCTAGCGTAGCAGTCGCGTTTGGGACCACTAGACCAACGAGGCAGTCATTACAACAGTCATTACAACTTATACTAATTATATATACTAATTTTAAATATTTATATGAATTATTCATTGTTATTATTTTTTAGTTATATAATAGAATGTAATTCATGCATTTGTGTCATACATACATACATTGGCCCAAGCGTTAATTGCTTACATAAACTAGTTTTATGTAATACATACTTTGTTAATCATAATTATAATTTTTCCATTCAATATTTCTGAAACCAATTTTTTTGCCTTAAACCGTCAGGAGTGGAAGGAGGTTATAGCGTGACATTTGCCCTGCAGTGAGACCAACCGGGCTATTATTTTTTAATATTCTTTACTAAGAGTATTTTTAATTCTGTTACCACCAAATTTTGTACTCCAAAATATGCCTACATTTTGATACATATCTGCTGCAAATTAATAACAAAACAAAATCTGACGTCATCACCATTCACACGACGCAAGTATAGTGAATAAAATGCATATTGCACTATGCGAATCAGCTCAGCAAGTCAACGGGATCAATATGAACGTATGCAGCCGCGACGCTGTGAGGTCGTAGTTGCGAATAAATTGCTACATGTCTGTCGAGTGCGTCTAGAACTCTAGACCAACTCCCGTGTGGTCTCAGGACCTAGACACACTAGGTTTTATGTCAAACAGCCATTTCATACAGTTTTTCGGAAGAGTAGAACCCACTTAAAGTAGCTTTGAATATGCGTGACACGATAAATTATAGGAACCTCCCAATGTCATGCTAACCTCAGTCTAAGGGGATTAGCTTCTCTAGCGCGCTGAGCTTTAGAACTAACAACTATAATATACACCAGATTAAAGGTTACATGTTTCTAAACTTAATTCTCGAAACAGTACTGGGAAAGGATCTTTCAAATGAATACAAAGTTTTAAACAAAAATATTGTTGCGCCTTAACGACTTATCACAAATATAGAAACTGCGCCAGACGTCTTTATTGCACAAAGTTTGGCACAACATTGTAGTTAATATTTTGCTCTTTTAGGCAATGTGCTGGATGCCTTCCAAGATCTTGCATTCATACGCGAATCTAACCGTGTGGGAGTTTTAAAACTTTATTATACCGAAATCTGACATTAATATGGTCTTATCGCTGTGCTTCAACAATAACCACACAGATAGGAATTCTCAAAAACATATCTGCATCGAACCTGAAAGCTGACTCAACAAGCACTGATATGTACAAAAACAACATCTTAACAGTCAAAAAGGGAAAATACGAGGCAGACTTGATTGTGCCCACTGCCTAAGATAACAGGCACAAGGATCCTTTACTACTAAATGAAGTGGACATTTATGTAAATTGAGTAGCTACCATCAATGAGACCGCGTTTAAAAATGTGCCTGTACTATTTTGTAGATACATAAAAATAAGCACATTATGTGATAGGAAATGTGGTTTCATTTAAATATGAATAGGCTTAAATGGTCTCAAGATCCTTTGGTTGATAATTTTCATAAATTATGTCAAAATTGTATTACAGAGAAAAAATCGTTTATTTTTGGTAGATACATTTCTTTTAAAGGTATCAAGTTAGCATTCTTAGTAGAATCTGGGTCAAGCTTAGCTATAATAGCTATTCAGTCATCGTACCTTCAAGGTTAATCCAGATAAAGGCACGGCCGGTTGAATAAAATAGATAAAATCTGATTAAAGCCTTCAACTCATTAACGTACGATTCAAAAAATGTTGAACAATTACGACAAATTCAATATAATCTAAAATCAAGATTCTCCCTTTGAACGAATTCAATGAATGACCTTTGAGATAGCGTCGGCGTTTATTGGAACTTAATCGTGGAAGCTTCATTTAAGTAAATAGATAATTATAATAACTTCTTGGTTAAATTATATTGTAAATAGCAAATTATATGTGTACACATTCGACCTTTTACGTTGACAGCCAAATTCAATTATAGAGCCATCATTACATCTTGTTATGTTCAATTTTATGAAAATGCTTTCATCATCCAATTGTATGTTGAAATGCGTCCCTCTTGCGATGTTTATAAAGTAAACGACCTGTCTCAAAAATTTACATCGTCGTTTATAGAAATTTCAATTCTCATCAAGCGATATCTCAGTCTCAGTCACTCTTCAATCATTTAGCTGCTCATACTGTATATAATCAATGTAAAATAATTACTGTCTTGCTATCTTTCCCCGTGTTCATTTTCTTTTGAATACAAGTTTCCATCATTAGATTTGTTTCTGTTTTATTTTCTAACCAGGCATAAACTTAACTAGACTTGCAACTTTTGATTTTCTATTTGTAATCGATCTTTTGACTTTCACTCTCCTACAATTATCACTTCAAACCTTGTAGATCTTGTAATGACCTCATCATCTGTCAAAATCTGCATTTCGTAAGTTTTCAATATTTCTGTGGAAGTTAGCTTGTTGCCTATGTCTCGAGAGATGCGTAGGCGCAGAGTAGTGACCGTTGCGGTGGCCCACGCGCCATGTGTTGCGACACGTCTGGACTGACCACTGCGAGGGTTTCTATTAACACATCATCGTACGCTTGTTCGATCATCACAAATTGAGAACTCGATTTTCTTTATATTATGGGAAAACTATGAAAGAATCATTTGTCTTGTCGTTTATACCTAGTGAAGTTCCTTTGTATATCATGCACCTTTGAATTGAATTCGGTGGACCCATTTGAAAAATGTTAATTAAATTCGTTGCAGTTTTTTGTTTTTAATCTTGTCTATAAAATGTTTCTAGTTTGACAATGTAGCTCTAACGCATCTCTTATATTTTAGTAGGTTTGTGTTGTTTAACTTTTTTTTAAATCTCACAAAATAATATGTCGTAGGTAAAAAAGAACTAAGTGGAGGAGAAAGATAAGATAATAAATGTTATAAGGACTATTAAAAGTAAATGAATATGGATGTGATGACCTTGAAAGACCTTCAAACCACAAACAAAACCCGGTTTCAAATTAAATGTTTAAAATAATTAATGAGAGGCCACACTATCGCCCTCATCCTTAAGCCCATATTTTTTTATGTTGCAAATTATTTAGGTGCCAATAAAATTATAGGTTATATTAAAATATTACTTTTTTAAACGTCAAACGATCGCTTCCCACGTCCAATTTGATTTACAGTGTCAGTTTTTGTGTGATTGGACTTGTATAACATGTTCAGTTTTTCGACTCCTGCGCAGCCGTCTAGATGTGGTGGCTTTTAAACAAATTTTTTTGTATCCTTTTGTATTTTTTTAAGCATTTTCCATGCTAATTATTTTTTCTTTTTGTTGCAGGTGAGTCATGGGCAGACAACCTTTTAAAAATATTTTAGGAATTTGAATGGCGGTATGTATGTAAAACATTATAGTTTCCTCCTGTATTCTTTCCTTGCCTCTTATCGGACTTCTGAGAAGTAAGAAGGATCAGGGATCGTTCTGTTCTTCTGCTTGATTGACAGATTGACGGCAGAATCAGATGGACGGATTATATCAAGACATGTCAAATTCAAATTTAATTATTTTTATTTCAATTAGACCGTATAAATAGGTACTTTTGAAAAGGTAAACTAGTTGAACGGTTCTTAAAAGTGGGTCTTATTGAGAAGAGCCGGAAAGAAACTTCATAGCTACTCTTTTTTTTAAATATGTGTGGTAACAGTACCAATTGTTGTGAATAGTAATGTTCATAGCCATAACCCAGTATTTTTCGTCAAAACTACAAATAAGCAACAACAAAGCGATATTCCCTACTTTCAGTTCCGGGAGCTTACAATAAAAAAGATGTTAATAATTCAAAATAAACGACCAAAACAGCTCAACTGAGTCTGGTCTCCTTTCCACGATAGTATCAAGACCAGAGAGCCCTGAGCTCCACGAGGAACCATTCGTCATGATAATGCCCAACGTGATGCATAAACAAAGATGGTGGATTCACCGCACGTGCTCCATGAGCGCCACTGAGAATTAATTGTAAAAGCAATGCGCCGTCAATTAATATTGTAAACAGTTCGCAACGGAAATGCCAGCGTGTGACTCGTTTTAATTTTAAATTTACGTGTTTGGTCTGTCTGGGATGCAATTGATCCTCATTTGAAGGTCTGTGTATCGTTCTGTTTGCTGCCGTTAATAAGGTATTTGACAGGTTTTTAAAAACTGTTCTATGTTAATCACTGTTGTCTAAGGACTCTATAGAAAATATTTTACGTTCCATTATTTATACGAGAAAAATTAAATATCCCGCGAAAAGATTTTCTTACAATATGGCGCCTCATGTCATCGTGACGTCACCTGCTTTTATTTTATGTAAGAAACTCATACTTTAAAAGCAACTGTTTACAAGTAGGTGACGTCATCAGCCATTTGGCTAATCACAGCCGTTTACGATCACGTGACTAAAGTAGACTAAAAACATTTTCTTTGTCGATAAAATACTGAAATTCAGACGCATCTGTTTAGACTGGAAACCAACCGTAATTGGGAATGGGTTAGGACGATGATGATTAACTATTCATCATCAAAAACATCCTGTTTGATGATTTGATCCCACTGCTGGGCAACAAATATAATTTTAACGCAAGCTCTACCACCTGTCAAATAACAAGTCCCACTCCTAAAACTCCATTATTAATAGACAACATTAATGCCAGTATTTGGAACAAGCTATTATTTAGTCTAATACCCACTGGCGTTATTCGATCTAGAATTAATATAAACTAGTTAGTCATAGAACAAAACCATATACTAGATTGAACACATATATTGTCTATAAAAGAAAACCAGTTTGTCCACAATCTCAGTATGAATTACATATGCGCCTGTGTCAATGGGTGTATGTAGTTATGTGTGTATGTATGTGTCGCGTGTTTATTTTTTTACCTAAACAGCGATGTTGGCCTCGTGAGTCACCGTGAATTCCACGCAAAAGCTGTGGCTACACTAATGATTTTTACTTTTTTATACATTTAATTATTTTTTTAATAAGTAACGAGAGATTTTTATTTTATTTTATTTAATAGGATTTCCAACGATACTATTGTTAAGAATTATGTATTAAATTCACTATTTTCATTTAATTCATACAAGCTTTTGAAGTGGCAAATACTACAATATTATTATCTATTTGCCAAAAAATATCTAAATATGAATATGTATATATTAATATTCAACCAAAGAAAATTATTGTAAATCAAAGAATATTTCTCTCTGATCAGATAAGTAGGCAAAATAAATCTATATGCGTGTGGGCTGAAACTCTCATATAATGTAAATATTGCCAATCTTTATCCTTGGAGAAACTCAAACATGAGACAGTGCTGTGAATTATGTAACCGGTTATCATAGTATTTTTCCAAAAACATTTAAAACTGTAAGCTTCTTAAATAAAATAGTTTTTACAAAAATATTTGGTACAAATAGGTGTAGTAATTAAATAGAAATTCTAAGGCTAACATTCAGAGACGATGCTAAGCGTAAAGTAATGCTTCCGTATGTCAAATTTGTATGACAATTTTAGATGTAACAGTTCCAATAAGTCCTAAATAATCAAATGTGAGTAAATTTAAATATAATAAGATTAACATAAGCGAACCTGCCTGACATAGGGTTTCTGACCTGTTTCTTGAAAGTATAATAAATATAAATTCGTTAAATAGGCCCTTTATACACATAGTTTTTGCCCATAGATTCTAACATGGTGTTGTTTATTACCCGTGTGACAACCATTTATATTTCTCGTCATAAATCAAGTACTACCGTTTAAAACCCTCGGTTTCTAGAAAGTACTGAACATGACAACACCTAGATTTGCATGAGAACTCTAACAAAACTATCGCCGGAGCTTTCTTGAACATTTTTAACACGCAAAATGCATTTATATGTGAGACGAAACACATAAAACTGTGCATCTCGACGTTAGTAAAGTGCATTTCCGAGTTTTCGTACGTTAAAGTTAACGTTAAACGTGCCAAACCTCGTAATTACTCGTCGGATAAAATCTTAACAACGGCTTACTATGAGTATTAGAATAAAATCAAACACTTAATGAGCCCGTTCTAGCTAACTTCTTAATGTGGCAACCGTACAATAAATACATTATTTTAATGCCCCGCCCCGAGTTGTTGCTGCAAATAATCCTAGTGCGGTATCACTAAAAATATTAATGGTTCTTTGTCTCGAGCTCTATAGAACACTTCATTTTCTAGAGAAATTACATGATTTTAAGATATAGCCCTACTACGTTACATTACAGGAGGTACGGTCCGCAAGAAATTTCAAAGGAGCGATTTTAAAGTGTCGGAGTTAATCGATTGTTGGCCCTCATAATGTTAACTCGAATAGTTTGTATGGCTTCCATCCAATCCTGTAGGGCGCATTCCTTCCGCTCATGTTACCGCGGGTGTAACACGTGCCACATGGTGAGGAATTTGTCTCTACTACCCGCCGCTGCCGCAACGCTTTCACTCTCCATATTAGAAATAAGCACGCGGTGTTTATTCTGGCGCGGTTCGACGAACCGAAATTATGTTTATTCAACAAATCGCGAGCCGACAGGCCCGTCATCGCCGCAGCCAGGAATGCACCGCCACAGTACACGGCTTAATGAACCATAAATCCATTCCATATTATTGAGTGTCCGCGGCTGAATTTAAAGCGGCCCGCGGCTGAACGTTGACCGCCGCGTCGCGTCGGCGTCACCCCGCCAGCACCGCGGCATCCCATTCATGCGAAGGCCGAGGGAAAAATAAACGAGAAAACGCGACTCCGCCGCGACGTGCACGGCGCTGCTGTTTCCGTTATTCTAAAATTCAAATCACACACAGCGTCCAGACGCACCGGATTTGCCGCACACGAAACCGAAAGTGAACTCTCGGCTGGAGAAATTGAGAATAAAGTCGCTTCCATCAATAAGAAAAAAAGATCCCAGCGGGAGTCGTCATCACAATGGGCGCCATTCCATTTCGCGGCGTACAATGTGGCCGTGATGATTCACTGCATGCGCTAAGATTCAGCCGCGATCCTGTCAGACTTACTACAGACACCACTACAGTATCTTGAAATTTTGCCAATGGTAGTTTCGCAAGCGATTATCGTAAAATTCAACAGCGCTCTGGCAATGACCCATTTGAGGTAGGTCAGGAGCAAGGATAGACTGCTAATAGACGGGTGCTTGCACACCATTGACCGGGTGTGCGGACGCTTCTACCGCTACTCTGCGTTGAGATAAGCATGCAATTTACTGCGGCTTTGATGTGCGCCGGCGCGCCACGGCTGGAATACTGAGTGTCGCGCTTTGAGCTATTGTGCACGTACAGTTAGCGCGGCCGCACCGGCGCTGTGGACAAAGCCCTGCTAATGCGGGTTCCTTGTCCAACGCACCACAATGCGGAAATAAAGGTGCACCGTTGTGCCACAGATACCACGCAGCCCCTGTCATATTATCATTCGACGCAGCTATCGCACAAACGTCCCAAAGATGGACTTAAGTTGGCAGTAGATGCAGACTACAAAATGCATTCGGTCCAGTTAGCCGCTGTAATAGGCAAGGCATCAATAAAATTTCAATATTTATGAAGTTACATGTTAAGACAGTCGTCGTTCAACTGTGCCGGATAAATGGAATGAACTATATATTCCAATAACAAAGACAGAAATATGATTTCAACATGAGAGTGTAGTACTTTGAGCAATACAGTAATATTCAACCGTGCCTTTGTTTATACAAGCGTCAATGAATTGAAAATGTACGACTCAATCGAGTCTCCTTAGCATACATTACCGTCCCTCGCAATATTGCAAATGGCACGCTAACCCTGCACCGCGCACGGCGAGCTGCGCGGGCGCATCGTTATCATAATATCCATTTCCGCCGATATCGTTCGCCCTCCATCCCGGTGCGTCAACCTCGGAGATGATTTATTACATCTCATTACCAGTCACCATTAGATATTATACTTAATCGAGATCTCGATGTTTGCATCGATAGCTGCAATTAACTCGGCGCGTAAGATACGAATCACAGTCACCAATTAAAAACCACAACATCAATCATCGTCTGTCATAAGTGATTTAACGAACTCTTCAAATTAACAAATGAGCAGTCTGACCTCGAATGATTTTTTTATACTATCGCTATGTTGAACAGAAGCTGAATAGTAAATTGTTGAGTTGCACCGACTACCAGCTCGACGACCAGCCATAATTACTTGTTGACAAAACATTAATTGCTAGCGA